>OU342639.1:3294267-4544267 GCA_910589415.1 Malachius bipustulatus
TTATTATTATTACATAATACTATTATTATTATTATTACTTATTTTTTTCACCAACTTCCTGCGAATATAAATAAAATTGATATGTATGTTTTAAAGAATCGCGGAATGCACGACTAGTGTTATAATTTGCAGAGATAACGTGAATCTTGGGACCCATAAAGCACCATAAAAGAATAAATAACCATACTCTCTTGAGACATTGATATAATTTTTTCACAATCGGCGGGGCAGAGGAATTAAATTTTTGTTACACCATCATACTTAAGAATTGCGGTGTATGGTGTATACAGGCTGTTTCAGGAAGAAAGGGAAATATCTAAAAAGACAATGCGATAGTATGGATCATTTTAAGTAGAAAAGTTCATGCAAACATAGACTCGGAAATGCATATTTTCCAAGATACAGCATAATATTACAGTTTTATTAAGAAATCGTCTTTTTGGAAAAGATCAAAATAAATATACTTCCACAAAAAGGTGAACGACATATCGTAAGACAATATGTCATTCATTGATTTCATGCTGTGAGTCAGGGGTGGAAATTGTAGACACGTGTTTCGTCCTAATTGGGACTCTTCAGTACAATGTATCTTGCTAACACACAGCACAACCTTAGTCACTTAACAGTGAGAAAAATGATGAAAATGAATAAAATTGCACGGTGGGTTCGGCTTGCGCCATAGGATGCAACCCCAGGCAGCTAAAACGCATGCCAACAACTGAGTGCAGTGCCTCCCGATGCTTTCAAATTTTCTTCATCTAATATTGTGTAAATTTGTCAGTTTCATTTGTAGTAGTGAGGGGCTAATTTAGCCCTGACTAGATTAAAATTAATAAATACAGTACCGTCCCGCGAGCACCCCCATGAATATTGTTTTACAAAAGTTGAAAAGAAGTAAAGAAGTACGTCAATGGCTTTTTTTTTTAATTTTTGTTTCTTGTTAGATTAAGCAATGACAAACACAACTTTTATGTTCATAATTTTTTATTGTTTTTGTATCGTTTTTGAGATAAAAAATAAGACCCCACTTATGATTCCATGTTCCGGAAAACATAAGAAACACCATAAAATATCAATAGTCTATTCTAGATTTAGAAATTGCGATAACAATAATTGTTGCAATCTTAGCCATTAAAAAAAAATTAACAGGTACATCTCAGATTCACTAGTTTCATTGTTTTTTTTTTAAGTTGTCCGGTTCTGATTTTTTTTTTTCAATAACGAAACAAGACAGAAACATCATTTAAAAACCATAAAAGTTGTACTTGTATTAGTCGCTTAATCTGATTAAAAAAATAAAAATTAAAAAAAAGCCACTAGCCTACTACTAGCCATAATACCTACTTTTTTCAATATTTTTTAAAAACAATATTCGTTGAGGTATTCCTAGTTAGGGCAAAATTAGCCGCTCACTACTCCAATATTGGCACTACAGCAACAAATTTCAACAATATTGGGTAAAATATTTAAGATATTTTTGAAAAAGATGATGTTTTAATAAAAGTAAAACACACAGGGTGTTTCATTTTTTCATCTTGGCAAATATGTATTTCCAGACCTATGTTAATACGAATTTTTCTACTTGAAATGACCCATACTATTTCTGCCTTAAATATTTCCGAAAATATTTTATATTTTAGTATATTTTGTTTAATTTCAAATGCAGTTTTGTGCATATTATTACCTATTCCTTGGGGAATAATAAATTTCTGTTATAGCTTCACGTCACAGAAATCCCTTATTATCTTTTTTTTAAATAAAAGATTTTGTAATTATTTAACTTACAATCTAATTTGCTGGGCACCAATCCTTTGTAGCACCTGGTTACTATATACAACGCGTTTAAAAACGTCCTGTTTACAGTGAGCCATGTAATTATCCTTCATTTCCTTGTAAACCACTTCGAGCTTAATTCGATAAAAACACTTCTTGAATACTATTATTGTATATTTTATACGACGTACTACATAATGTTTTTACAATAATATTATTCATATTATACCAACCACCACACTATATTTGTATATTTTTAAAATATATAATAACTTACTTAGGTATAATAACATACGTCGACTTTCAAAGAGGAAAAACTTTTTTGTTTTTGATTTCTCAGAAAATTTCACTCTTGATAATCTGGCCTGCTTGATTTCAAATCCCCAAAACAAAAGGTACATTTTAGGTAACTCGAACGGTTCTTGAGATAATATAATTTTTCTTCAATAATTGCACTTAAATTTTTTTTCGTAATTTTTAGACGTAAGCTTGGTAAGATGATTTCATTGAAAAACAACACTGACAGCAGTTGTCAAATCTAACAAATCACTTGAACTGCAAATTAATCTACTGTATGCTATAATGTTGATTTTACAACAAAGAATTTATCTAATTCTTTAAAAAGTTACCTAAAAAGTAACTTTTGTTTTGGGGATTTGAAATCAAGCAAAAAAGAAAAAAACAAAAAAGTTTTTCCTCTTTGAAAGTCGATCCGGGGACATACTGTATAAGGACATATTTTCATTTAATTCTAATTTTCAGATAATTATCAATTAAGATGTTTCTCTTTTAGTGTATTTTTTAACAAAAAATACACTATTGAGGACGACATCACTTTTCGAAAATCACCCAAACTCATCAAATGTCCACCGATCATGACCCCCAGATCACGAAAAAGTGGTTTTCCAAAATTCACCTGCCCACGATATATATATATATATTTATATATTTATATATATATTTATATATTTATATATTTATATATTTCTCCAAAATCGCGAAATTTCGATTTTAAAAACGCTCCTGTGGCTTTATCTTTTAAGATTAGTGAACGAAATTTTGGGTCCTTGTAAAGCTTGGGAATGACGTTGGATTTTCGTTGAAAAACTTTCCAAAAGTCCCATCACTTCTACAGGGTGTCCCTTCAAAATTCCAGGTATCCGGTTTTTGTCATCTAATTTCAGGTCGCAGTTTTGAATCTAGGAGGCTGAAATTTTTGTGGGAGTAAGATATCTATAAAAACTGGTCTGGTATTGTACTTGAGCAAAATCGGTCGAGCCGTTTCAAAATGGCGGTCATTTTAATTTTTGAAAAATTTGCTAATATTTGAACCCCTGTATGAGCAAGATGGGAAAAAAACTTTGAAATCAAATTAACAGGATTTGAAGAAAATTATTGGAAATTTGAGTTAATGCAATAAAATTAGCATATTTTCCATTAATAAGCCAGTGTCGTGGGTAGGAAAAAGGGTGAAAATGTGTCAATTCTATAACCGTTTATGAGTCCATTTTTGAATAAGTTGAACCGAAATTTTCCATTTTTTTTTTGCTTTAACATATAATTTGATGTCTTAGCTTCAATTCTCCTCGATTAATGTAGCACTTTAAACGAAAAACAAAAAAGTTTTTCGCTTGTGCAAAATTAGCTTGCACTTATTAAATCGATGAAATGGTTCTCAATTTCTTTTTTATTTTTTTTCACATTCAATTATGAATGGTTCTGAAAATTAGAAGAGCAATCGCAACGACAATTAAATCACCTACATGCGGGTGAAAAAAGTATTCAAATTGGTCTTTTAATAACTAAGATATGACTAGTTTAAAAAATAAAATGTGTAGGATGAAGTATTGGACGTACTACATATACCTACTCGATCATCGCTACATATTTGAAAGGCACCTTTAGCTCAGTTAATTAGGCCAGCGAACCCTTGCCTAAATAGTAAACTGTTGATGCGGGTTCGAAACCACGAGAGGGCTATTCTTTTTTTTTGGTAGGTAGGTGGTTTTCCGCTTTTCCCCCCCCCAAAAAATCGGATTATTTTTTCATTATATTCATTATAAAAAAAAAATAGGAAGAAAATATTTATTATTGAATCGCATAAAAATACACTATTTCTGCGATTGATGCGCAAGAAGGTTTTTTTAATATTCTGATTGACGATGTTTTTCTGCAATTTTCCTCAAAATTGTTGGCAGCTCTTTTACCTATTTCTTTTGTTTCTTTGTAAACCGATGATATCTCCAAAGTGAAATTTTTACTTTCCTTCTCAGAGCTCTCCTCGTGTACTTGTACTACAACATGTAAGCGATCTTGGGGATTTTCAATTAAAAATATTTTTTCAAAGCAGATCAAATAATACTTTGAACCTTGGAGAGATGAACAATCTAAGCATGATCCAATAATAGTTACATCCTCATGTTTCAGCAACATGTGATGAATAATACCATGAAATCCATTAATAGTTGATCGATCATTACAATTAACAACTGGACAATGATATGTGTTGCAGATTGAGCTGCTTTTTAAATTAGTTAAATCGTGTAGACACTGTCTATGTGTATGTAGACACAGTTTAGGATGAAGAAGAACTGAAATGTCGAAGTTTCTGTTAAATATCGATCCGGGAGATGCACTTCTTAGGTGGTCTTCGTGGAATAGGGAAAAAGTAAAAATGTAACCCCTGCTTGCCTGCGTCAGGTGTGCAAAGCAAGATTCGCTTTTCGTTCGTTGACCAGGACAGAAGTCCTGCTGTCTCTAATATTCGTATTATTTCGTATCGTTCGTTCGTCAGACTAAATAAATACCTACATACCTACTCCGACTTAATTCAAATTATTCATCTTACTAAATCGTTTAATCATATTATAATCGTCTACATAATTAGAAATTACATTTAAATTGATTGGTTGTTCTACAGCATTGTGTAAAATTACTAGTTTTGCATTAAAAGATTAATTTAATGTGTGTCTATTAATTTATACAGTTCATTATTCGTTCTTTGTGTACCTAAACCGTACATAAAAGTGGTCCTTCGAGCCGGATCGTAACTGAATTTAGTGCAAATGGAAATTAATGGAAGTTGCTGGTGTACCATGGATGCAGGGAATACGTCGTTAAACAAAATTGTGCAGTTTTAAGTGTCCAAAATCGTTCATCGTCGACTACAAGTGTTTCGTGTTGGAGGGTTGTTGCAGAGAAACTTCTGTACGAGCGCCTGGGTTGCAGACAAGTCCCTGGAGTCCACAAAGACGAGCTCCTGGATTGCAGACAAGGCCCTGGAGTCCACAAAAACGAGCTTCTGGATTGCAGAGCAATTCCTGGATTCCACAAAAACGAGGTCCTGGATTGCAGAGAAGTTCCTGGATTCCACTAAACTGAGTAACGTACCTCTTCATTTATTATTCGAGGAAAGTTTCTTATTTCCTATTTCGTTATCGCAACAAAATTGCATATTAAATCGTTCGAAGCCTAATTCGTCAGCTGATGAGTCGAAAGAAGCACTCAGACCCACCTACCTAATTAAATTCGTCGTTTTGGTTGATGTATACCTACCTACTATTCGTGAATTCGTGAATAATACTAAAGTTGATAACTTTGATCGTAAAACTATAAATAATTGTAATTTCGTTCGTGTTTATAATATTAATACCTATACTTATAATAGTTATCGTATGTCATATCGTAAGTACCTAAATGTTCGTCAGTCGTCTCATTGTATGAAAAATCGTTTATTATATTATTCTGTGTTATAAAAATATCGTTTGTTAAGTAATATTGTAAAAAGATGGATAATTTGAAGAAAAAGAGGGGTTACGCGAAAGGATTAATTACAAAAATCGAAACGTGGGTTGAGGAGAATTTAAAAAATGAAAATAATAAAAATCAAATCGAAATTCGCAAAAGAAATTTAATAGCAGCTTATCAGAGTTATGTAAATATACAAGAATCGATCGCAGAGATTAAAGAAGATGCCACTAAAGATAGTGAGGATGTAGAAAGTAAATTTTGTAATTTGTTTTCGAAGTTAGAAAACAGAATTGAAGAGTTAACTAGTCTAAGCACCCAACAACCTAGATTAGATGGAAACGTAGAATTTCAGAATTTCGTATCGAATTTACAACGATCGAATAAAGAATTTGTAGCCGAATTAGTTCAGGGTGTTACGACAAGTATAAATACAAAGGGTGCAAATTCTCAAACAGTTAAGCTGCCCGAAATCAAAATTCCAATTTTTTCAGGTGATGCTGCAGAGTGGAATAGTTTTCATGATCTGTTTACTAAACTCATCATAAATAATGAGGATTTAGATAATATCGAAAAACTAATTTATCTTAAGGGATATTTGAGAGGCGAAGCACTGTCTTTAATACAGAATTTGTCGTTGGTAAGCTCGAATTTACAAACTGCAATTAAGTTGTTAGAAAATAGATATAAAAACACGTATGCGATAATCGAGGCGCACATCACCAATTTATTCGAAAACTTGCCTAATTTATTGAAGCCAAAGGCTCAAAACCTGAGGGAGTTCTTAACTCATATTAATCAAAATATCGAAAGTTTGGAAAATTTAAATGTACCCGTAAATTCTTGGGACTTAATTTTAATTCACATGTTTTCCAAGAAATTGGATTTCCAATTGCAAAAGGCTTATTGCTTACATCGAGATACCAAGAACCTACCAACGTTAAAAGAATTTATTAACTTTTTAGAAAAGCAATGCAAAGCATTAGAGGAAATAGATGCAACAAAAGGCACTAGTCCTACACCGATTAGGAAAGTTAATCATTTTATTAGTTCAACTCATAATTCGAATCAACAACAGACAAGAAATGTGACAGGAAATCAATCCTATTTAATTTGTAATTTTTGCTCAGAGAATCATTCGATTTATAAATGTTATAAATTTAAACAATTAACTATTCAGGAAAGAAACAACTTTATAACCTCTAAAGGTTTTTGCAAAATATGTCTGTTTAGGAAACATTCGTTCGATGATACTTGCACTGGGAATAATTGTTGGCAATGTGGCAAAAGGCATAATACTCTACTTCATATCAATTTTGATCGAGAAGTTCATTCAAATCCTAGAAATTTTCAAATTCGTCGCACAGAAAGTCGCAGCCAGTGGCAGGATCTCCATAAACCTAATTCAGGCACAATTAATCGTCAATTTAATCGTCAAAATCGTACGTATGGTGTAAACGAGGGTGTAAACCAATATCAAAATAAACATTATTCAACTAATAATAATTCAAATCGATCAACGCCAGAAAATAGAGAATCGGGACAAATCGTAAATCAAAAGAATTCGAGTCAAGTAGAATCAAGGTCGCAAGACAGTCCCAAGCAAAGAAGTATCGTAAATGAAAATGAAAATAAAGAAAATAAGCCCGAAAGTTCGTTATCGTTTTCCACTTATTCGCAAAATAATTCGCAAATCGTACTAGCCACGGCAGTGGTAACAATTTATAGTCGCAACGGCGATCCAGTTTCGGCTAGGTGCTTACTGGATTCGGCAAGTCAGATTAGCATGTGCACAAAAGAATTGCTAGACAAATTAAATTCGAATACTTATCGTAAAGAATTGCAAATATCAGGAATCTCGCAAATAAATGCTCAATCAAATGAGATGGTTGATTTAACCATTAAGTCAAACGTTTATAGAAAAAATTCGTTCAAAGTTTCGTGTGCAGTATTGGAAAATATAACTTGCGAACTACCGCAAACTACTCTAAACGTATCAAATTTAAAAATACCGGATCACATTATGTTAGCTGATCCAAAGTTTTATGTCTCGTCGAAAATCGACATCTTGCTAGGAGCAGACGTCTATTATGATTTAATCGTTCCAGGAGTGATTAAATTAGGGGCGGATATGCCAACCCTTTTTAGTACACTTTTAGGATATGTCGTCGGCGGTAAATTGGCAAATAATAAGCCAAAGCATTCTAATATTAATTCGTATAATGAACTAGGGAATAGTTCACCCAATTGTTGTTCTTTTTTAAATACGTCATCGAGTAGTGATGAACTGTTACAAAAATTTTGGGAGATAGAAGACATCGAAGAGAAAACAATTTTAAGTCCCGAAAATGCAAAATCGGAAGAAATTTTTAAAGAAACGACGATTCGATTAGAAAATGGACGATTTCAAATAAATTTTCCATTTAAAAATCAAGAAAATAAATGTAATTTAGGTGAATCGTTTTTGCAAGCAAGAAAACGATTTGCTGGTCTCGAAAAACGATTTCTAAGAGATCCAAATTTAAAATTGAAATATAAACAATTTATCGATGAATATGTAAACTTAAATCATGCGAAAATCGTCCCTCTAAGTTCTCATAATGAGAGAGGAGAAAATAAATATTTTATGCCGCATCACGCAGTTATACGTGAAGATAATGAAACAACAAAATTGCGTGTTGTTTTTGACGCTTCGATGAAAACTTCATCGGGTTTATCGCTTAATGATATTTTATTAAAAGGCTATACGGTACAACCGGAATTATTCGATATCATATGTAGATTTCGGATAGGTACTTTCGTAGTCATTGCGGACATTGAAAAAATGTACCGTCAGATTCGTGTAAATCCGAATCACACATTTTTACAGAACATCCTGTGGCGTGAAAATGAAAATGAACCTTTACAATGTTTAGAGTTATTAACAATCACGTATGGTACGAATTTCGCGCCCTTTGCTGCCACTAGATGTTTAAAAGAACTGGCTGAAAAAGAATCGCAAAATTACCCGCTTGCATCAAAAATGTTACTTTCGCAAACATACGTGGATGATGTGCTCGTCAGTTCAAATTCGAAAAATGAATTAATCGAAACTTCTTCGCAATTAATTAGTTTATTAAATACTGCAGGATTTAAGTTACATAAGTGGCATTCAAATGTCAAAGATTTTTCTACAGAGTTCAATGAAAATAATTCGAATGAGGATTTCCAAGTTGATTCAAATCAAAATAATTATAATTCGAAAAATAATTACGACATTCAAAATGAAAGTTCGTCTAGTAAAGTGCTTGGCTTGCAATGGAATTCTCATGAAGACTTTCTCGTAATGGCACTGCCCGAATTTAAAGAAATTAAAAATTACACAAAAAGAGAAGTTCTGTCGAAAATTGCCTCAATCTTCGATCCTATTGGATTGTTAGGTCCCGTCGTAGTAACTGCAAAATTAATTATGCAGAAAATATGGATCAGTAAAATCGAGTGGGATGATAATCTCCCAGATAATTTAATGTCGGAATGGAATAAATTTTTCTTCTCGCTACCGTGTCTAAAAGAGGTGAAGATTCCGAGGAATCTAACTTTAAATTTGTCAATCGAAAGTATCGAAATCCACGGATTTTGTGACGCCAGCTTAAAAGCTTATGGCGCCTGCGTATATTTGCGTGTATTATATTCAAATAAGGATGTGTCGTGTAGACTAATTTGCTCAAAATCAAGGGTGTCTCCTTTGAAAAGTATAACGTTGCCAAGGTTGGAACTCTGTGGAGCTGTGTTGCTCGCGAAATTGGTAGAAAGAATATGTCGAACTTACGAAAATAAAATTGATTATTCTTCGGTTAATCTGTGGTCAGATTCAGAGATCGTCTTATGTTGGTTAAAGTCTCATGCTTCTCGTTGGTCTACGTTCGTGTCAAATAGGGTCTCGATAATTCAAACTTTGACGTCCAAATACACTTGGCGCCACGTTAAATCGGAAAACAACCCGGCTGATTACTTATCGCGGGGAATTTCGCCTGAAAAATTGAAGGATTGCGAGATGTGGTGGCTCGGTCCTACCTTTTTGCAAAATTATTATTGTGACTTAAGTAAATTAAATTTTAGGCCTACAGCTCATTCATTAGGTCTAAATGAAGAGCGAAATTCGGTGAAGCAAGTTGCGCTTCACAATCACAGTGAAACATTTTGGATATCTCTGTTTTCAAAATTTTCCTGTTTCGTTCGTTTGCAAAGAACAATTGCGTATTGTTTGAGATTCGTTAGAAACGTAAAAAACAGAAATGGAGAAAAACAAACAGGTCCGTTAACTATTTATGAATTAAGGAAGTCGTTAGAAATAATAATTAAACAAGTACAGAGAATGAATTTTTCGTCAGAATTAAGACAGTTGCAGCAAGGAAAACCTATAGTAAATAAACAAATTTTGTCATTAAACCCGTTTTTAGATGAAACTGGTGTTATTCGAGTAGGAGGTCGTTTGGCAAATGCTAACGTTCCGTATGAGCAGAAATATCCGTGTTTACTGCCAGCGAAAAATTATGTAACTTCTTTATTGTTAAGAAAGGAACATATCAAACTATTTCATGCAGGTCCACAGACTGTCTTATCAAATTTTCGACTTCGATATTGGCCATTAAATGGCTTGAGAGAAATAAAAACAATTATAAAAAACTGCGTTACATGCCATCGTTTTAAAGCTCGTCCCGCAAGTCAAATTATGTCCAATTTACCCAAAGATCGTGTATCTATATGTCGTCCATTTCATGCCACAGGCGTAGATTTTGGAGGTCCATTATTAATTAAAAGTTCGTCGTTAAAAAATGCAAAGGTACTTAAATGCTATTTCGCTGTATTTGTGTGTATGTCGACAAAGGCAGTACACATAGAATTAGTGTCAGATTTGACAACTGACGCATTTATCGCTACGTTAAAAAGATTTATCTCTAGGCGAGGTAATCCTTCTATAATTTATTCGGATAATGCCACAAATTTTTTAGGGTCAAAAAATCAAATTAGAGAATTATATGAATTTTTTCGAAGGCCCCCAAACGTAAATAAAATTCAAGACTTTCTCTCGGAAAGGGAAACTACTTGGAAAAATATCCCGGCCTTGTCGCCCCATTGGGGAGGTATTTGGGAAGCCGCGGTGAAAAGTATTAAATTTCACCTCCGTCGAGTACTAGGAAACGCTCATTTGACATTCGAAAAACTCTATACGTGTTTGACACAAATTGAGGCCATTTTAAATTCAAGACCTCTCTGCGCGATGTCAAACGATCCGGCTGACTTAAATGTCTTAACGCCCGGACATTTTCTGGTGGGTGCCAGTCTTACCTCCTTTCCTGAAAAGGATGTTTCGCATATAAAATTAAATCGATTATCACAATGGCAACATTGCATTAAAATTCAACATGATTTCTGGAAACGGTGGTCAGTTGAGTATTTAAATCGGTTACAAAATCGTCCGAAGTGGTTAAACCCTTCAGAAAATTTAAAAATTAACGATCTCGTTTTAATAAAAGAAGAAAATACTCCTCCACTAAAATGGCCAAGAGCTAGAATTATGGAGGTCGTCCCTGGTGCTGACGGCAAAGTTCGAATGGTTAAATTAAAAACTCAGGGGGGAAATTTCATAAGAAGTATTTCAAAGGTTTGCCCTCTGCCAAATGAAGATTAACAATGCAAGTAATAATTTCGAGACTATTTGTCTATTCGTTCGACGATTGTAAAATAAGAAAAAATATTATTATTTCGTTCGAGAGAGAACCGCAATTATATGTTGAAAATTTTCGTATGAGAAAAAAAATTTATTTAGTGTTATTGAAGTCAGAGACTCCAAGGGGGGGAATATGTTGCAGATTGAGCTGCTTTTTAAATTAGTTAAATCGTGTAGACACTGTCTATGTGTATGTAGACACAGTTTAGGATGAAGAAGAACTGAAATGTCGAAGTTTCTGTTAAATATCGATCCGGGAGATGCACTTCTTAGGTGGTCTTCGTGGAATAGGGAAAAAGTAAAAATGTAACCCCTGCTTGCCTGCGTCAGGTGTGCAAAGCAAGATTCGCTTTTCGTTCGTTGACCAGGACAGAAGTCCTGCTGTCTCTAATATTCGTATTATTTCGTATCGTTCGTTCGTCAGACTAAATAAATACCTACATACCTACTCCGACTTAATTCAAATTATTCATCTTACTAAATCGTTTAATCATATTATAATCGTCTACATAATTAGAAATTACATTTAAATTGATTGGTTGTTCTACAGCATTGTGTAAAATTACTAGTTTTGCATTAAAAGATTAATTTAATGTGTGTCTATTAATTTATACAGTTCATTATTCGTTCTTTGTGTACCTAAACCGTACAATATGTACGAAATAAACATATGTCTTCATGATCCTCCACATTTTTGCCCGTCACTCTGCATCCTTCGGTTTCATACTTACAAGGCCGGCCAATCTCATCGACCATGGCTTCCAAAGTGTAATTTCTAGTACCTTTGTAAGAATCACCACATATTGGACATTTCTTTACTTTTGCTAAGCAGGAACTGCAAATGCTGTGTCCTGTAGTACACTGATATATGGGGGCCCTCATCAACTCTTTACACACCAAGCATTCTAGAGTATCTAGCATCTTATTACTTATACAAGCATTAGACAACGTCGAAAGTATTACTCGTACTACTGTATTAGCACTAAAATTCTCCCATAGACCTTCCATGTAAATATCCTTATTCAACGAAGTTACTATTCGATTTTCTATTTTATTTCCATTATATATTTCAATATGTACTTCATGGAAGTCTGGGCCCGTTACGAAAAAGGGATCCAGCGCCATATACATTTTTTTATACATATTCACAAAATAACAATTAATGATACCTCGTGATGTCGAAAGAAAGGCGCCCCGAACATTATTTTTTTTAATTTCCATCAGTACTTGCGGCACTATAGTAAAACTATCATTAAAATCTGAATTGCTTACAATAAAATAACTACTGTGTTCGTTCTTAAAGTGATTAAATAGTATTCCAAAAGCTCCGTAGTAGCTGCAATTACGACAAAAGCGTTCTGCATATTTACAATGTTCTACGTGAGCCTTATAGTTATTGTATGAAACTCTTTCTGCACATCCTTGTGTTTTGTTTTCGCAAGGATAAATTAACTTTTCTCTTAGTTGATACAAAACGGTTTTTTTTATTTTTACACAGTCCTTCGATTTTTCAGTGTTTTGGCATACACAACAATAGAAGGAAAGCTCATGATTTGAAATGTTTACATATATTTCAAGATCTTCCAGGAAATTTTCGCAAAGGTAGCACTTGAAAATTCCGGTTTCCAAAATATCGTCGATCTTAATAACGTCCATCGTATATCTTTCCAGGTGAATAATATTTTCTTAGTATCTAACCTGAAATAATCAAATGTATTATACTTATTATTTTCGTAACTAAAAAATATGCGTTATTATATTCTGTTCAGTTAAATGAACGGAATAAGAAGAACACATCCTATTATACACTTGCCCCAAAATAATTTCGCTTTAGCTATTAGTTTACCAGTGACGTAGGTAGAAAGTCACCAGAAGGGTAGACACAAAAGATGGTTTAGGTCGTAGTGTAGATATCTCTATAAATACAATACGACACAATAAGTAGAACATTGGTTAAAATTACCAATTTTCTATATTATTTTTAGGACTCGTTTTCAAAGGAATTAAATTAAAATTTTCACAGTGAACAAAACCATATAGATATACAAGGTGTTTACTGTAAGGTTGGCCAAACTTCACAGGATAATTCTCCAGACTAAAATAATGAAAACAATTTATACACAGGAGTGTCCGAAAACACTTTCTAAGAACGATTTATACTGTAACGGTTCTTACCTGGGTTTATGCAGATTGTGTCAAATATCTCTTTAGTTTTCCCGATTTCTGTAGTTGGCCTCTTAGTCCGGAACGATGGAGAAATTTTGTATGGGAGGAGATACTCTACTTTCATCACTCCGATTCCGGGAGTCTCTATATTTAACCAGTTATAGGTATATTTAATTCGACACTCGATTCGGAGTTTTCATGAGCTTTAAATGGATAACAAAAAAAAAAATTTCTGCATCGACTAGGGATCCGTTTATTTCAATACGCCTTCAAACTTTCAAGAATTTAATTTCGAAAATTTATGAAACGAAAAAAATAATAGTGGAGGCTATGTTTTCTGTCGTTTCTGATAATGGAATACAATAATGTACGATATCATTTTCATGGTTATTCTCGGTTTGAATATGTGCACTAATAATGAATTAGCCGATATTCACTTTATGTACGGCAGAGCAAATGGCGATACTAGAGAAGTTCAACAACTCTACTGAGAAACTTTCCCTAATTGTAGATGTCCTTTTTTACGAAACACCCGACTTTGCGAGTAAAGGACTATTCAGTTCGAACAGTTGACCAGCAAGAACAAATCTTAGATATGTTGCAAGATGATGATGGTACCAGTACCAGACAAATAGCTGCAGAAGTTGGTATGTGCCACGCAACTGTTTGGAAGGTTCTGCGTGAGCAGCAGCTTACGCCATATTATGTTCAACGAGTACAAGCTCTCACAGAAAACGATTACGAACCGAGAACTCAATTTTGCCAGTGATTTTTACGGCAATGTGAAGCATCCAACAACTTTAATCGATTAGTATTTTTCACAGACGAAGCTAAATTCTCAAGAAATGCAATAATCAATTCTCATAATGATCATGGATGGTTAGAAGACATCAACATCTGTTTCCTTTAAACGTTTGGACAGGCATTTTGGGGGATTATTATTTGGTTCTTTTTTTCTACCCCCGATTCTTAATGGTCAAGACTACAGACATTTTTTGGAGGACGAATTACCTGGATTGTTGGATGGGGTCTTGTTAGGAATTCTAAATCGCATTTGGCTTATGCACGATGGTGCTCCGGCGCACTTTGGTCTTCGAGCTCGAGAACACCTGAACGCGAGCTACCACAACCGCTGGATAGGTCGAGGGGGACCCGTTGCTTGGCCGGTACGCTCACCTGATTGTAATCCTTTGGATTACTCCTTTGGGGACATTTAAAATTGCTCATGTATAGTACCCCCCTTAATAATACCGAAGAACTGAGATAACGAATTATTCAGAATTTTGAAGTAATTAGAAATACTCCAGGAGTCCTAGAGCGTGTAAGACAGTGCGTGTATTGCTGCAGGAGGGGGGTACAGTTACAGGATAGATCACAGTTGCTTTAATATGCATGTCGTTATTTTATTTATTTCATTATTAGTAACCCTATATGTATAGCCTCCGTTATTATTTTTATCGTTTCATAAATTTTTAAGATTAAATTCTTGACACTTTGAAGGCCTATATATTTCTTAGGAAGTGTTTTCGGACACCCCTGTATAAAAATTTTTTTCATTATTTTAATCTGAAGAATCAGCCTGTGAAGTTTGGCCAACCTTAAAGTAAACATCCTGTATAGTATAATACGACCAACATAAACTCCAACAACCGAATTTCCAAAATGGGGATACATAATATGCAAGCGATTAATGCGCAAGAGGTTTTTTTTTAATTTAGTTACGTAATCAACAATCTCCATCTCAAGTTAATCATTTACGTGTAAATTACGAGTATTTTAATTCCTGCATCAATTTTATAGAGAAGGTCTACCATATACATACCTATACGAAACAAAATGAAATCATTTGCCTGTTCAGCCATTTTTCGAAATTTATGGGAGAAAATAATCCCATACGACTTACCCCACTCCTCTCAGAATTAGGTATTATATCCTCCTTAATTTATTCCACCGGTTAAGGATTTAATGTGTTGACTGTTGCACACCAATTCACGGTTCAGGACTCTTACTATTATAGCAGTACCTAGCAGTACCTAGGTTTCCGAAAGCACTTTATCGTTATTACCTGTAATATTAAGGCGTAACAAAATTATAATTATTTATAATACCATAAATTTTTAGTCAATAATTAATTACAGTTATTGGATACATTACTAAAACTCCAATAATAACTATCCAGCGCTAGCATACTATCGCTGAACAATGATTATCGTGATTACCTATATCTATATCAGATCAGCTGATACAATATCACTAAAGTAGGTACATAATTTCATTTAAAATGAATAATAAAAAACATTACTTAATATCACGTTGTTTGTCACTTATTTTTAAACAAGGAATTGGATCATCGACACATCAATCGAAAATAAAAAGATAATTTGTAGAAAATTGTTAACTCTATAAATAATACATTGATCGTAGCCATTAAGAGTTCTTGAAATTAAATAATAAAAAATATTTTAAATCCGAGACATTAGGAAACTCTACTTTCCAATAGAGTAGGTACAAGCAGGCTGAATCAAGGGAATTGACCGTGGAATTTGAGTTTCTTCCCGAATGTTTGTTTGTATGTCTGTAGGCGGTTAATAGATTTACATTTCATTTAAAGAACTTCACAATAAAAATTTGTTGTTTGTCAGATTTGGGGAATGATGCAATCACACATGCAATATTTCCATTTTTGGAGGGCTCGGCAGAGAAAATGTCTTTAATAAGAGCGACCGTTTTATGCACTGTATGGTATGTTGTGACGCCTTCCTGAGATAACCAGAAGTTATGTTTGCTAAGTTCTTCTTACTGAGGCTGCAAAAGTTCATGTATCGTTGTTCGATATCATAGAGATATGCCCGTATTCACAAACGATAATTTCCTAAATAATTACGTAATCAATTATCCCCATCTCATTCTATTGCAAAAAAACTGCATATCTCTATCTCACTCATTTAATTAATTACGTAATTATTTAGGAAATTATCGTTTGTGAATACGGGCATTAGAATAGAGAGGAGACGACATGACGTGACATAGATGGGATCAGGTCAGCCATATTGATACGACTTTTATGTCAAACTTATATGCTATTGTGTTGAGTGAAGGCTTTTTGTGGTGTTTCATTTGATTTAAGGACTGTCTTTAAGATTTTTGGTGTTATATTGAAAAAATAAATATGGTTTCTTGTGCAGTTCGTACCTGCTGTAGTAGAGACTGCGTTGATAAAAAAAATCCTCCGGAATAACATTCCAAAGGTAAGTGTCAACAATATACAGGACCGTACCTACTTGCATAGTGCACCAAAAATCTAAAATTTAAAATGACCATGATTATTTGCCTGACCCATTGTCAAAGTATTCTAAAAGTATTATTACTTATATTGCAGGGTATACAGGGTGATTCAAAATTCAGTGCAAAGATTTTAAGACATATTTACCAGCCAAAAATAAGAAAATTTTTTCATATGTCCTAACTTGCTTCGTTTTCTAGATACAGGGTGTAAAATTTTGAAAAAAAAATCAATTTTTTATTAATACTCAAAAACTTCAGCCGATTTAAATAAAATTTGGTAGGCTTATTTTTTGTCGTTATAAGGAACTTTCTTTGATATCAATAAAATAAATTTATTAATTCCAGTGGCGTCTCAGGGGGCTACCTACTTGAAACCTATAAGTAAAATTATGGTACGCCACTGCTCTTTTGACAATTTATATTTTATTTTAGATTAAGCGGTCAATAATGTAACTTTCTTGCCTCCTGAGCTTTACTCGTATCTGGCTTTGTTTCCAAGAAAAAAATCAAAATCTGTGCCAGGCCCTATTTAAAACAAGTAATAAATTCACATCGATTATTGAGATTCATTTAATTTAATTCAGGTAGCCTCCTGAGACGCCACTGTAATTAATAAATTCATGTTTTCCAATCAAAGGAAGGCCCTTATTACAACAAATAAGCCCATAAAATTTTATTTAAATCGGCTGAGAGGTTTTTGAGAAATTGATAAAAATCTATTTTTTTTTTCAAAATTCTACCCCCTGTATCTAGAAAACAAAGCAAGTTAGGACATACGATTATATGAAAAAAACTTCTTATTTTTAGCTGGTAAATACGCCCTTAAAATCTTTGCACTGAATTTTGAATCAGCCTGTATATTGTACACTACTTAAAGAAGAAGATTGTCTGTGGAGCAATGTGTCGAGTCTTTAAATAGTGATACGCCTAGATCTATTTTTATATTCTTTTATTGACTTGAAAAACAGAAAAGGTCTGCAATATCCATCTGAAGACGTGTTAAAAATATGTTTGAAATGTGAGAAACATTTTTATTCATGAAAATTTTGCAAATAAAAATTAAGTCTGACCCTGTTGTGTCGCCATATTGTTACTCCTATAAGCTCCACCCAGTGATGCCGTTTTTTAATGTAATATTAGGTGATCATAGCGGCTCCTTTCTTTTCTATCTCTATTATGTTCGATATCATTCCCATTAACAGTGACTCAATATGGATATCAACAAAAAATATTTTTTTACAAAAATAACCACTTTTAAACTCCTTACCATGATCACAGTAGGTATTATTATAATATGTGGGTCATTCTTTTACAAATTGCACACCAATTTGATCTTCACGTTCTACATTGACCTGAAATTTTTTTACATCAACTTATATCTACACATAAAATTTTGGATACGCATTTCAGGATTTCATTGATTTTTTTTTAATATCCACACATGAGTTTTCGACAATTTGTGGGATTTTCTCCAATCCTCCTGTACCTACTTGAAATTTATTATCTCTAGCTGTACTGATCCGATCGATGTCAATTCTTTTTATTTTACACCTAAAAACATTGGCTTTCGGAATTTAGTACAAAAAAAATTGTTGATGGTCCCCCACTTCTTTGAATAAATTTAAAAAAATACTATCTTGTTCTTCATTCTCTTACCTATGAATACCTTTTTATGAAAAACTGGCGTCTCTATTACATCGGAAGTTAATAAATATTTTCTAGCGCAAGTCACGCAGCGTGCGAGGAGTGAAATCGTGTAGCGTATTATAGCGAAATGAGTAATAGAGCGTCAGGACTTGCGATCGAGTGCGCTACTGTTAATCATAATTTAGTACTTTTCCAATATTTTGATGGTTTTGGCATTTTATCAAAACTCCACAGTTTCTGCAAACTTTCGATAGAAATAATGTGATTATGATGACATGACTTTCACTCACCGCGCGCTGCGTGACTTTTGCTCGAAAATATTTAATAACTCCAATATTTCTTCAATATCTCTCAATAACTTCAACAATAGTCCTGGTCTTAACCTAATTTAACATCATAGGTGTATTATGAAACAAATATTGCCAGCTCGAGGACCAGCAGAAAATCTTGAAGCATTGGCTCTGCAATTCCAACAAGGATGGAATAATATTCATCCAGCAGGACTTGAGTACTTCCCTGCCACTCTTTCACTCGGAAAAGGTTTAATTAATTGTTTTTTTTCTGAGTTTCCGAAGTTTTGGAGTAATCTTCTTGATTGTAACATAATAAATGAATAAGTGCATTCTTTTTACCTTTAGACTGCGAATTCTTGTAAACTGACAATTTTGCTGAGGATGGGTTAACACCCGAAACCGGTCGACAAGATATTCATGTAATTCAGAATGAAGAAAGATACACTCATTGACCTTTTATTGTATTGCTTCATTGTATTGTTGAATATACTCATCCCAACTTTGGCGGATAATGCCTTTGTAGCACCTGGTTAGGAAACAACCCCTTCAAAAGTTTCTTATTCACAGTGAGCCATGTAATTATCCTTCATCTCCTTGTAATCAACCTCGAGCTTAATTCGATAAAAACACTTTTTGGATACTATTGTATATTTTACGCAACATACTACATAATGCTTTACTATAATATTATACTTACATATTACAACCACCATAGGTACTATATTTTTATTACCATAGTATACTATAATATTATTACTACATATTTATATAACAACATACTAGCATAGAATAAAATACACAAAGTAAATTAAATACGTTAATAATATTTTATTGGAGCAATTTCATAATCAAATCAAAGTCGCTTTAAAATTTAGCTAATTTAAATAAAAGTCTAATTTCACCTTGCCTAGGTACAATAATTATTGTTTTTAACAATCGTTTTTAAAGCAACTTCAAGTTAAAGTGGCTACAGAATTCATTATGAAACCGGGCCAGAGCTAATAAAACAACAACATTATAAAAAAAAATATAAATATTGAGAGTGTGGCAAAATATATCAGCGAAGATTTTTTTTAAATAAAAAATCCAGTCCAAGAAAAAATATTTTCTTTTATAAAACCTAATTTTCAGTTGGATTTTTCCTCAATTTCTTCACGAATATTTCCCTTTAATAAGAACGTTTGTGAAGGTTGACATGGATTTTACTTTTCAAGAAACCCCATAACATGGTGAATGAATCTGGTGCCGTCAATTGAGGAGAATGAGGCGGCGACTCAATAATTTTTGGAGGGTGGACTGGCAGGGAATATGTCTCCAAAAAAAAACAGAGAGCATTTTTAACTGTTTTTTTTTTCTTAGTTGTTCTAACTGAGGTTGTTAGAATTCATAAAAAATCATATTGCGCATACTAAAGGTACTCTTTCATTAAACTTCCCGTTCATTTGAACAAGATAAGGGTTCTCTGTTCCCCTCAGAAACTATCATGACCATAAAGACGAAAATTTTCTTTCTTGCTCATTATTAAATTTTGACAAAAATTAGGTCCTGTTTCTAATTATGGTTCTGGTTCACCACTGTGTTTTAACGATTTGTGCCTATTACAAACATCACTGGCTGTGGTTTGAACATAGTTTGAATGTTGTATGAATTCAAGAATAAGAGAAAATTTTTTTTTGAAAGTTGAGCGACTATACCCTTCCATTGTCACAGCAAGAACCCAACGAGTTCAATACTTTCGTTTGAATAACAAGGTTTTCGAACAGTGATATTGTGCATCATTTATCACACCAGTTCGTAAAAAATGTGTTTTGGAGTTATAAAACGCGTCGAGTTTGGGTTGCTTACTAAAATTTCAAATTTAGTCCCTTTTTACCTACCAGAAGACGAGCACTTTCCTCAGTAGCTTCAGTCATAAAATCTGAATCAGCAACAAACAATATTTAAGGTTCCAATTTAAGGTTTCCAAGTTACTCCCCGTCATACCTAAATGAGAGTGGAGGGTTACTCTTAAAATTAATTTATTTCTTCCGCGGAATGGTATAATTTTGATGGTAAACTATTTTTCCATAGAGTGCTTGTTACTTGAGATATTTAAAAGTTTTAGGTCAAAAAAACTCACCCTGGATATCTAGAATTTGCCCCATGTAAATACATACTCGTATTATCATTTAATTCTAATTTTCAAGTAGGTAATATGAATTAAGATGTATCTGTCTTTTCTATAATTCTAATTGACGCTGTTTTGATGCAATTTTCCTCAGGATTGTTTGCAGCTTTGTTTCCTATTTCTTTTGTTTCTTTGTAAACCGATGATATCTCCAAAGTGAAATTTTTACTTTCCTTTTCAGAGCTCTCCCCGAGTATCTGTGCTACAACATGTAAGCGATCTTGGGGATTTTCAATTAAAAATATTTTTTCAAAGCAGATCAAATAGTACCTTGAACCTTTGAGAGATGAGCAATCTAAGAATGATCCTAAAATAGTTATATCCTCATGTTTCAGTAACATGTGATAAACAATATCATGAAATCCATGAATCGTTGATCGATCATTACAAATAACAACTGGACAATGATATGCACGAAATAAACATTCGTCTTCATGATCCTCCATATCGTTGCCCGTCACTCTGCATCCTTCGGTTTCATACTTACAAGGCCGGCCAATCTCATCGACCATGGCTTCCAAAGTGTAATTTCTAGTACCTTTGTAAGAAACACCACATATTGGACATTTCGTTACTTTTGCTAAGCAGGAACTGCAAATGCTGTGTCCTGTAGTACACTGATATATGGGGGCCCTCATCAACTCTTTACACACCAAGCATTCTAGAGTATCTAGCATTTTATTACTTATACAATCATTAGTCAAACTCGGAATTACTACTCGTACTACTGTATTAGCACTAATATTCTGTCCTAGTTTTTTCACATAATACGACTTTTCCAACGTAGTTAAGATTTGAATTACTGTCTGATTTTCTTTAAAAATTTCAATATGTACTTCGTCGAAGTCTAGATCATATACAAAAAAGCATCTCCAATAAATGTAGATGTTGCGATGATCCTTATCATCCGTCTCAAAAGTTCCTAAAATAATACCTCGAGATGTCGAAAGAAATAACATCACAGGTTTATATTTTTTAGTTTCCATCAGCACCTGCGGCGCTATTGTAAAAGTATCTTGGAAATCTGGATTGCTTGTAATAAAAAAGCTACTGTGTTCGTTCTTAAAATGATTAGGTAGTCCTGATAGAGTTCCCTCCCAGTCGTCGCAAAAGCAACACTGTTCTAATCCATATGAACAATCGTCCATGTGGGCCTTAAATCTATTAAATGAAACTCTTTTTGGACATCCCCGTTTTTTGAATAGGCAGGGAAAACTTAATTTTTCCCTTAGTTGATACAAAACTGTCTTCTTTATTTGTACACAGTTTTTATAAGCTTTTCGGCATGCATGACAATAGAAGGAAAGCTCATGATTTGAAATGTTTACATATGATTCAAGATCTTCCAGGATCTCTTTGCAACGGTGGCACTTGAAAATTCCTGTTTCCAAAATATCGTCGATCTTAATAACGTCCATTATTGTATATCTTTCCAAGTCAATTATGTTCTTTTTTCTAATCTGAAATAATTAAGTATAATACATTATTTTCGTAATATGATTAGGGTATAAATGAGTCATATTATTTATAGGGGAGTATAATGACAAAGTTACTTGCCCAAACGGTATGGTGAAGACAGAGATCGATGTTTCAGTGGTTATTTCCATCTCATCAGTCTGTCACATCACCACCACTAGGGAAGTGTTTACCTTGCAAGTCAGTAGTCACTATGTTTCCGACAAATCATTTGCTTATAAGTATGCTTTGATTTTTTTTCTGACCGGTACACTTCCCTAGTGGTGGTGATGTGACAGACTGATGAGATGGAAATAACCATTGAAACATCGATGTCTTTGTCTTCACCATTCCGTTAGAGCATCAAGTGTGTCGTTCAGAAAGCATTATTGTTTTTTCAACAATCGAATTGCTGTAATTGATATAATAATTCATTATTTTCTCTTCGACCATTATGTCCGTATTCATCAAACTTCAAAATATAACTCTGGGGTTATATTTTGAATTTTCTGACAGCTGATTGGTCTAATTGTCAAACCCTACGAACGCTACGAATTTTGAACCAATGAAATGTTCCAAAATATAACCCCAGGGGTTATATTTATTGATGAATACGGGCTTTAGTACCTAATAGGTTCTTTATACTGCCACGTATAAACCCCATGCGATGGATGGAATGTTCATTCCCTCACCGCTTGCGATGAGGGAATAAATTATATATTTAACAATATTTAAAACGACTGGGTGGTAGTGTGATAAGAACTGACCTCGGAATTGCTCTCCATTCCAGAATACCCTTAATTGATAATTGAAATGACTGGGGATTTAGCAAAAAACGACAACGCAAATATCAAGAAAATAAGTCTATTGAAAAGTTTTATTTATTTCATGATCTAATTTTAATAAATTTTCTCAAAAGGTCGAAGAGAAAATAGCGTCTTCATCTCGCGAAGAATAGCTATTATCCAGTCAAACGTTCCAACACTCGCCTGTCGGCTCGTTTTGAAATTTTCGTTCTCGTGGATAATAGCTATCATTCTTCGCTCGTTGAAGGTATACAGGTATACAGGAAGGTATACAGGAACAGGTCATTTTTTAAATTTAATTTATGTTCTTATGACGTAAATTTTTTTTATACAGGGTGCTCATTGACTCAGTAATGTGTCTATTTTTGTCTATTTTATCTTTTTTCTTTATCTTTTATCTTTTGTCTATTTTGTCTATTTTTTTGTAAATGAGACACCCTGTATATTATTACATTGTTAGATTTTCTGAGAAAATCCCCTATAGTGGAGTAAAATCGCTGCTCTATCTGGCTTATTTCTAGTAGTTTTTTTTTATGAAGGTATAACCAGATGAGTCCTTCACTATCTCTAGAGAATGATTTTGTCCATCCGAAATGGAATGTTACAACTTTTTTTTAGTAGTAACGAATTTTAAAACATCGAATTTTCTGCTCCCGAGAAATTATTAGAAATTTGTGTTTTTTAAAACATCCATCGCGCTCATAAAGCAACGGTTTCAGCTACGGTAATGAATTTTTCGGCATTTACTCAAAAAACAAGATCGCTTCTAGTGTACGAAAAGCTAAGGACTTTTTGACATAATTGGCCGTAAAGTCGGCACAAGTAAAACCGAGCATTGAAAACTTGCGAGTTAGGTCTCATAGTTTCCGAGAAACCGATTTTTTATTTTACCGTGAAATTGCGCTCGGTCGCTCCGAGTTGCGAAATCTAGCTTTTGATGCTTCGCACTGCAAACTGACATAGCGATCGAGTTCTTCCGTAGGTATGTCTTAAGGAAAAATCCACACTAATCTAAGAAATGAACGCACCGAAACTATTTTTGTTTAATAAAATAAAGAAACATTTTCGCTTAAGTTCGCAATCTTTGAATTTGGTGACAAAGGAAAGTTAACAAGCCCGCAAGATATCTTATTTGTACGCAAATCGTTTTTCATTTTACATCGTATCTTGACTTTTAGTAATGAGTAAAAAAATCTTTTATGCTTTTTGGGGTTTTTCTCATGGTGTGTTGATTTCTAGAAATTCTTGGAGCAGTGAATATTATTATTCGAATATAAGAAATCTAAGAATTTTTTGTTGTACAATGTCGGCAAGTGGTTGTATGCATATACTTATTTACCAATGGCTGTGGTAAAGCCCAAGTGTCAGAAGTTTTCAAGTAGCCCAAGGGCCTCTGACGTAAGTTAACGACTGCTGTGAAGCAGCCGGGACCCCCTTTTTAACGTACCTCCCGGAGCACGTATGTATGCATATTATACAGTACTATACAGCGTGATCAGTTAGGGGTACGGAGAGCCATATCTCGGGAACTATTGGTACTAGAGTCTCAAATTAAAAATTTTACAGACATAAGTGACTATGAGAAATTCAAGGAAAATATTTTCAAAATGGCCGCGCTTCCGGAAATACCGGAAGTTGACACCTAGTTCGTTATTTTAACGGGAACACCCTGTAAAATATTATATTTTTTAAATGTCTGAAGAAATCGAATACAGGTGGTTTTCATCACTGGAATTTAGATTGAGCGGTTTATGAGTTATAAACAAGTGAAAATCGCAATTTTCCAACTTCAAAGCAGTGTAGAACTAGAACGGCTCAAGATATCTAAAAACGGTTTACATGTCCCTGTCCTAACTTTGCACATAGTATCCTACTATGTGGTTTAAATTTTAATACAGGGTGATGAAAAATCGGATAATTTTCATCACCCTGTAATAAAATTTACTCTACATAGTGGGATAAAACATAAACCAACACACGTATAAATTTTTACATCAATAGAACATAAATTACATTAAAATTGACACCCTGTATATTATAATACTTTTTTTTTATTTTTTTATTTTTTTACTTTTTTTTATTTATTAGCTACGTTTTGTGAGGAACAATTGTAGTACGTCAAGACATGTTAAAATAAACACACAATATGAAAAATTTAAATACAAGAATCAAAATACACAAAAAAAACGCCCATCAAAAACCATCACAAAGAGTCATGTCGGGTCTCAGAAGCATGTAAAAACTCCTGCACCGTATAAAAACACTGACAGAGCAGATATGACCTCACTGCAGTCTTAAATCTAACAGAACTCAGGTCGGTGAGGCTCCTTGGCAGAGCATTGTAAAGATGTAAGTCCAAAGTATTTCTGGACGACTTTGTCAAACGATAGCGAGGAACACGCAGGTCACGACCTCTAGTACTATAATCATGAAAATCACTATGAGTGTTCATCACATTTTTATTCTCGTGTATCTCAAGTAACTGATAATACAGGGTGTCCCAGCTTATTCGAAGCGGTCTCTGTAGGCCAAACGATGGATTTTTTTCCAAAATTTTTTGCAAATTCAAGTACAGGATCACAATGGCCATAATTTAAAATTATTTTGGAGTATACAGAGTGTCCCATGTGACAGTGGCATATCAAAGTTATGTTTTTTTTTTAAATGGAATGCTCCTATGTTATTACATTTTTAGATTGTCTGATAAGAGAAAATAAGATTAGCTTTTACAGTTGGTGTTTAAATTCAGAAGTTTTTGAGTTTTAAACAAGTGAAAATCGTCATTTTTCAAGTTCAAGGCCTTGTACAACGAAAACGGTTCAAGATAGAAAAAAACGGCTTACATGTCCCTATTTTAACTTTCCATGTACTTTCCAATGATGTAGATGAAATGTTTATACAGGGTGATAAAAAATTTGAAAAGATCTGAGATTTCTCCACGGGTCGCCAAATAAAAAAATCAAAGAAATTACAAATGTTTCTATACCATAGGATAGTACATAAAAAGTTAAAATAGGGACATGTAAGCCGTTTTTCTCTATCTTCAGCCGTTTTCGTTGTACAGGGCCTTGAACTTGAAAAATGACGATTTTCACTTGTTTATAACTCAAAAACTTCTGAATTTAAACACCAACTGTAAAAACTAATCTTATTTTTTCTTCTCAGACATTCTAAAAATGCAATAACATAGGAGCATTCCATTTAAAAAAACATAACTTTGATATGCCACTCTCATATGGGACACTCTGTATACTCTAAAATAGTTTTAAATTATAGCCATTGTGATTCTATACTTGAATTTTCAAAAAGTTTTTTGAAAAAGTTCATCGTTTGGCCTACAGAGACCGCTTCGAATAAGCTGGGACACCCTGTATATGTAAAGAGAAGGAAGAGACATGATTCTCAAATCTATGAAAAGAGGTCTACAATGAGCAGAATATGCCGAGCCCGTCAACACCCTGACAACCCTTTTCTGTATCTTACTACCCACAGAACAACACCGTAGCAAATAAAAAAAATAAATAAAAAATAAAACCGTAGCAAATAAGAGAGTGGAATAGCGAGAAATATACCGTAAGAAGTGCAGAAGGATTCAGATGTATTTTAAGTCTCCTGATAACGAAGGTCACATAAGATAACTTCCTCTCCAGTGAGGTCACAGAGGAGACCAGTTCAGAGACTCATCCAGAGTTATGCCTAGAGTAGTCGCGGATTTTATATAATAATAATATAATAATATAATATAATAAATAATAATATTACAGTTGCTCAGAAAAAATCGTTTTAGTGATTTAGGTGAAAAATGACCAGAAAAGGAGACACAATAGATTTTCTAGGTCGTAATGTAGATATCCCCATAAGTACAAAACAATGCAATACTCTGTAGAAATATTAAAGAAAATAAAAAGAAAATTGGTAAAAATCGATAATTTTCTATATTCTTTTTAGGGCTCGTTTTCAAAGCGATTAAACTGAAATTTTCACAGTGAGCAAAACTATGTATTCTATATAGCATAAGGTGACCATGATAAAAAACAACAAACGAATTTCCAAACTGGCGAACATATAGTTAGGGCCGCGGTGACAAAAATGCCTTGCAACTCCCAAACGGATGAAAAGCACGGTTTTGTATAGTTCGAGTGTCGTTCTCGAAATCCGTGTTGTCGAGTAGGGGTCTGGCGTTCGGCGTTGGGCGGCTATAGTATTTTTTCCGAATTTTGCCCAGCGGTTCCAAAAATTATTTCCCAAACGGATGAAAATTACTGGAGGGCATCTACGCAAACCCCCAATTACCGGAAAAATATTTTCATCCGATTTGATATTTGCAAAGAGCTCTTCCAGAAGCTCTAAAAAAATGGAAAAAAAGGGGGGGGGGAATTTCCTCATTTGAACTTGAAATTTGGCAGGGAGGTACAGTTCGTGTCTGAGAATATGTAAAAAATTTTTTTTTGCTCTATGTATCGCGATGGCTTTGTAACAATTTTCCAAAATTTAAATGGGCCAAATTTGATAAAGTAATTCCAAAATGGATGAAAATTTGCCCACAGGTTCTTTGATACCTACAGAACATCGAAAAATTATTTTCATCCAAATTTGTTGCGGTCAAGTCCAGATCATCCATAATAATGCTCCGATATATTCATTAATACGAGAAACTGCAGGATCTGAAAGCATAATTTTGCCAAGCGCATTTTGGATGAAAACTTTTTTTTCTAATAACATAAATTATAACCATTCATATCAGTCCGGTTGCATGCATGCGGCTGATAATTTTTTTCATTTCGGAGTCTGGGTCAATTTAATTGTACTGCAGGCTACGGCAGGGATCAAATCGGATGAAAATATTTTTCCGGTAATTGGGGGTTTGCGTAGATGCCCTCCAGTAATTTTCATCCGTTTGGGAAATAATTTTTGGAACCGCTTGGCAAAATTCGGAAAAAATACTATAGCCGCCCAACGCCGAACGCCAGACCCCTACTCGACAACACGGATTTCGAGAACGACACTCGAACTATACAAAACCGTGCTTTTCATCCGTTTGGGAGTTGCAACGCACTTTTGTCACCGCGGCCCTAACTAATATTCATAATAATTGAATCAACGAATAAAAATTCACTATTTATGCGGTTGATGTGCAAGAAGGTTTTTCAACTTAATTACGCAATTAACAATCTCTATCTCATCCATAATCATTTACCTACACATTCTCCATTATCTAGTATTAATTATAATTCAACAGGTCTATACCATATCGAAACAAAATTAAATCACTTGTCTGTTGAGCCGTTTTTCGAAAGGCTTATTACAGAATAAAATAAAATCATACTGACTCACCCCAATTTCCTTACTAGTAGGTTCACCTAGTTTTTCGTAAATACTTTTTCATATTACCTATAATAATACTAAGTAACAAAATTATAATTATTTGTAACACTAAAAGTATAGCTAGAGACTTCAATTATAAAATCTGACTCAAGTAAGTAGGTATTTTTGTTTAAAGTACACCGAGAGAACAGTTTCTTCCCGGGAAGAAAACATATCTATAAGAATATTAATGAAATCAATTTACTTATGTGTAACATGTTAGCATTGCAGTCATAAGGTTATCTCAAAAACGACAAAACAAGCAATTTTTACACAAAGATACGATATGTTTAACTCTGCGCGATTGCAGTGTAACATAATTATTTAATAAATACAGTCTTTTTCTATTGGTTTTCCTCTTTTGTCAATTGCTTTTCCTTATTTGTCAAATGAGTTTCCCCCATTCATTAAACGTCAGTTGGATTTTTCAATTCAAATTCCTCTTTTGTCAAATGAGATTCCTTTTATATCAAATGCTTTTCCAATGTTTATATTACTGTCACTGCGTACGTAAATGGGAAAAGCAATTGACACAAAGTGAAACTGATTTGACATAAAAGGAAACTGATTGCTAAATCAATGACTATAATCATTGATAGATTGAAAAATATGAAACTCATTTGACAAATAAGGAAAAGCAATTGACAAAAGAGGAAAACCAAAAGCAAAAGACTGTAATATAATTACAACAACAAAGTGGAGAGTTATTCGAGCCAAGTACATATTAGTAAAAATATGCACGTCATTTTTAAGTGTAATAATCCTAACTCATATTATCTATGAGCCCTAGAACCCAAACAAACGTCTTCTTTTTACTAATATATAATATAATGTATAGTATTACCTGTCAATAAACTTACAATATTACGGTCTTACTTTATCAGTAATTTGCGTTTAATTTGAAAAATACGCATTTTTAAACACTCTAATAAAAACTTTCGTTTTTATGGCATAATATCTATCGATTTCAGTGCTCACTGAAAATTAGTATGGGTATCCGTATTGGCAGTCTATAAGAATTCGCAGTCTAAAGGTGAAAAGGATTCATCTAGATTATGTCACAATCAAAAAGAAACCTTAGAAAGATGTAAAAGGAAGACCGGACACGTGGTTCAAAGATAAATCATTGACTACTCCAAAACTTGGGAAACTCAAAAAGACAACAACACAAACAATTAATTAATCCCTTTTGGAGTGAAAGGGTGGCGTTATTGAATATAAAATATGATTATTAAAAATAAAAAATACGGGAAATGATATGAATCATCCCGGTGATTCATCATTCACCGGGAATCAGCGCTTCCCGTCAGTTCACTGTTTAACTTGATGCTCTATCTTTTTTTTTTTTGCTTTTAGTATACCTAATCATATCATAAACCTATTCATTAGCGCCACCCTTTCACTATTAAAAAATTTAATTAATTGTTTTTGTTGTTGTTTTTCGAGTTTCCAAAGTTTTGTGTAATTAATGATTCGGTCTCCCTTTTACATCTCGTCAAGGTTTTTTTTATATTAAATTAATAAGTACATACTGTTTACCTTTATACTGTGAAATCTTGTAAACTGACGATTGTGCTGAGGATGGGGTTACCACCCGAAACCGCTCGACAAGATATTCATGTAATTCTGAATGAAAAAAGGTATACTCATTAACTTTTTATTGTATTGTTTTATTGTATTGTTGAATATACTGTGGCCAATTTTGGCGGACAATTCCTTTGTAACACCTGGTTCGGAAACAACCCCTTCAAAAGATTTCTATTCACAGTGAGCCATGTAATTAGCCTTCATCTCCTTGTAATCAATCTCGAGCTTAATTCGATCAAAAGACTTTTTGAATACTATTGTATATTTTATGCAACATACTACATAATGCTTTACTATAATATTATACTTACATATTACGTCAACTACCATACTACATATATTTTTAAAGTATACTATATACTATTTATATAACAACATACTAACATAGAACAAAATACTCAAAGTAAATTAGATACATTAATAATATTTTATTGGAGCAGTTACATAATCAAATCAAAGTTAAAATTTTTACCTTGCTTAGGTACAAACTCGGGTACAAATAATTATTATTGCTTTTAAAAATCGTTTTTAAAGCGACTTCAAGTTAAAGTGGCTTCAAAATGAATTATGAAACCGGGCCAGAGCTAAAAAAACAACAAAATTACAAAAAAATAGATATTGAGAGTGTGGTAAAATATTTCAGCGAAGATTTTTTTAAATAAAAAATCCAGCATAAGAGAAATTATTTTGTTTTATGAAAAATAATTTTCAACTGGATTTTTGCTCAATTTCTTCACGAATATTTGCTTAATTCGGTCATATTTCACATGGTGAATAAATCTGGTGCCATTAATTGAGAAGAACGAGGCGGCCACACAATAATTTTTGGAGAGCGGACTGGCAGGGAATATGTCTTTAAAAAGAGAAAGCGTTTTTTTTTCTGAGTTTTTCGAACTGAGGTTGCTAGAATTCATAAAAAATCATATTGCGCACTAAAGGACTCTTTCATCAAACTTCCCGTTCTCTTGAGCAAAATAAGGGCTCTGTTCCCCTCAGAATTAGTTTTTTTTTTTACAAAAATTAGGTCCTGTTTCTAATTCTGGTTCTGGTTCACCACTGTGTTTCAACGATTTGTGTCTATTACAAACATCACTGGCTGTGGTTTGAACATAGTTTGAATGTTGTATGAATTCAAGAATAAGAGAAAAATTCTTTTGAAAGTCAAGCGACTATACCCTTTCATTGTCACAACAAGAACCCAACAAGTTCAATACTTTCGTTTGAATAACCAGAAAACGGTTTTCTAACAGTGATATTGTGCATCATTTACTACACCAGTTCGTAAAAAAATGTGTTTGGGGGTTATTGCTTGTTCTTTTGGAGTTCTTCTATCAAACGCGTCGAGTTTGGGTTGTTTACTGACATTTCAAATTTAGTACTCGTCTTACCTACAAGAAGAGGAGCAATTATCTAAGTAGCTTCAGTCGTAAAATCAGCAACAAACAATATTTAAAGTTTCAAAGTTACCCCCCCCCCACGTCATACCTACAATGAGAGTGGAGGGTTACTCTTAAAATTAATTTATTTCTCCCGCGGAATGGTATAACTTTGATTGTAAACAATTTTTGTTACAGAGTGCTTGTTACTTGAGATATTTTAAAATTTTAGGTCAAAAAAATCCACCCTGGATATCTAGAATTTGCCTCATGTAAGTACATACTCGTATTTTCATTTAATTCTAATTGTCAAGTAATTTTAATTAAGATATATCTGTTTTTTTATAATTCTAATTGACGTTGTTTTTATGCAATTTTCCTCAAGATTGTTGGCAGCTTTGTTTCCTATTTCTTTTGTTTCTTTGTAAACCGATGATATCTCTAAACTAAAATTTTTACTTTCTTTTTCAGAGCTCTCCCCGTGTATCTGTGCTCCAACATGCACGCGATCTTGTGGATTTTCAATTAAAAATATATTTCTAAAGCAGATCAAATAGTACCTTGAACCTTTGAGAGATGAACAATCTAAGCATGGTCCTGAAATAGTTACATCCTCATGTTTCAGCAACATGTGATGAATAATATCATGAAATCCATTAATAGTTGATCGATCATTACAATTAACAACTGGACAATGATATGTACGAAATAAACATATGTCTTCATGATCCTCCACATTCTTGCCCGTCACTCTGCATCCTTCGGTTTCATACTTACAAGGCCGGCCAATCTCATCGATCATGGCTTCCAAAGAGTAATTTCTAGTACCTTTGTAAGAACCATCACATATTGGACATTTCGTTACATTTGGTAAGCAGGAATTGCAAATACTGTGTCCTGTAGTACACTGATGTATGGGGGCCCTCATCAACTCTTTACACTCCAAACATTCTAGAGTATCTAGCATTTTATTACATATACTAGCATTAGTCAAACTCGGAATTACTACTCGTACTACTGTAGTAGCACTAATATTCTGCTCTAGATTTTCCACGTAATACACCTTTTCCAACGCAGTTAACATTCGAACTACTATCTGATTTTCTTTAAAGATTTCAATATGTACTTCGTCGAAGTCTAGATCTTCTGCAAAAAAGGGTCTCCAATCAATGTAGATTTTGTGATCCTTATCATCCGTCTCAAAACTTCCTAAAATAATACCTCGAGATGTCGAAAGAAAAAACATCACAGTTTTATTTTTTTTAGTTTCCATCAGCACCTGCGTCGTTATTGTAAAATTATCTTGAAAATCAGGATCGCTTGTAATAAAAAAGCTACTGTGCTCGTTCTTAAAATGATTAGGTAGTCCTGGAACAGTTCCCTCCCACTCGTTGCAATAGTAACACGGAAATAATGCATATATACAATCGTCTATATGGGCCTTAAATCCATTATATGAAACTCTTTTTGGACATCCCTGTTTTTTGTAAACGCAAGGAAAATTTAATTTTTCCCTTAGTTGATACAAAACTGTCTTGTTTATTTGTACACAGTTCCTATAAGCTTTTTGGCATACACGACAATAGAAGGAAAGCTCACGATTTGAAATGTTTACATATGATTCAAGATCTTCCAGGAAATCTTTGCAACGGTGGCACTTGAAAATTCCTGTTTCCAAAATATCGTCGATCTTAATAACGTCCATCGTATATCTTTCCAAGTCAATAATATGTTCTTAGTTTCTAATCTGAAATAATTAAATATAATACATTATTTTCGTAATATGATTAGGGTATAATGAGTCATATTTATAGGGGAGTATAATGATAATGATTTTTTTTTATAGTTAATGTTATAAATCTTGTAGTGTGCTTGGTTACCACTGTTGGTAGTAAGAGTAAGAGTATCATGTCAAAATTTGGTAACTTGGGCACAGAAGGGGTATGTCCTTCTATTCCAAGTTGTATATTGCTGTATACCTCTCTAGTAGGAGAGACTGTATTAATTGTAAATTAATTTTAAAAATTCTAATTCTTACATATCAATCGCATAAATAGTGTATTTTTATGGGTTGACTCAATCATAAATATTTTCGTGATGTCTTAAATTTTACAATGTCATATCATGCAGCGTGCGTCCACGGATTATGAAAAGGAAAAACTCTCCTAATATTCATTTTAGAAAAAAGTCATTCTTTATCAAGAATTCTGTTACCAGAGAAACCTCAGATACTACAATTAAATTTTCGCTTAGACCTACAGGGTGTCATATTGAATAGTAAAACTTTTTAAAGTTTTATTTATGGGAAAATTTATGTCTTATAAAATGTTCTGCTTCTCAAAAACCTGTACCGGTAAAACTAAACATAAATTTTAAATCAAATGAACAGAGTAGGAAAGACACATAGAACGCGTATATATTATGTACCTATATTAATATTACGGTTGTTCAAAAAAAATTCGTTTTAGCCATTAATATTTATTTAGCCATTAGTGATGTAGGTAGAAAATTACCAGAAAGGGAGACACGAGAGATTTTGTAGGTGGTAGTGCGTAGATCCCCATAAATATACACAATACAATATTATGTAGAAATATTATAGAAAATAAGAAGAAAATTTGTCAAAATTGATAATTTTCTAAACTATGTAAACTAGTTTTCAAAGCAATTAAACTGAAATTTTCTCAGTGAACAAAACTATGTATATAGTCCAATAAAGTCTAAAAAGTCATACGTATCGATTAAGAATACACATCCTTTTGATAGTTCGATTTATTTTGTTTCATATATACGTGGTTTTTATAGTAACCGTCCAGGTCGTCTAAACACTCCATCCCGCATAAATAAGTATACGTCAACATTGGTTTTGAATGAGAATTAAATGCACAACACAGAGGATAGAATGTCATTACGTGAATAAATTTTATGTAGTTGTCAGTGGCTCTCAAACTGACGTAAGCGCTTCAATTCATTGTTTGAATGATTTCCTTCAATAATTTACGCTCGTTCACAACTTGACAATTAACTGTTTGACATTTTCTGGTGAAATTAAAAATATTAATTCGGACGGTTAGTGTGACGTCACATCTGACTTTTTAAAGTTAATCCTACTATACTAGCATGATGTGACCATGATAAATTACAACAACCGAGTTTCCAAAATGACGAAAATATTCATAATTGAATCAACGCATAAAAATTCATTATTATGCCGTTGATGTGCAACAAGGTTTTTCAACTTGTGTTGAAAAAAAAAATTTTAAAATTAAAAAAAAAAAACTTGTTTAACGGCTGCTTCACAGCAGTCGTTAAGTTACGTCAGAGGCCCTTGAGGCTACTTGAAAACTTCTGACACTTGGGCTTTACCACAGCCATAAGATATTTATTTTTTTTTAACTTGTGTTTTTCCATAATAATTTACCTACACATTCTCCTAACTCTAGCATTAAATATATTCAGCAGGTCTACATACCTATACCATTTATATGAAACAAAATTAAATCACTTGTCTGTTGAGACATTTTTCGAAAGGCTTATTACGAAAGAAAATAAAATCAGACTGACTCACCCCAATTCCCTCAAAATTAGGTATTATCCTCCTTAATTCATTCCACCGTTAAGTTATTATTGTGGTGACTTCTGCATACCAATTCGGGGTTCAGGACACTTACTAGTAGGTTCACCTTGTTTTCCGTAAACGCTTTTTCATATTACCTATAATAATACTAAATAACAAAATTATAATTATTTGTAATACTAAAAGTATAGCTAGAGACTTCGTAAAATCTGACTCAAGTAAGTAGGTATTTTTGTTTAATAAAGTACACCGAGAGAACAGTTTCTTCCCGAGAAGAAAACTGATCTATTAGAATATTCATGGAATCAATTTACTTATGTGTAACATTGCAGTTATAAGGTTATCTCAAAAACGACAAAATAAGCAAGTTTTACACAAAAATACGATATGTTTGACTCTGCGCGATTGCAGTGTAACATATTTATTAAATGTACCCACTTATTAGATTCACAGAAACTGTTATAGTTGAAAATTGCCAATTAAACATTTCTTACGCTAGAATTTTTTTTTGTATCTTTACAGTTTTGACGATAATTTAAAATATTGATCATCAATATTCTTGACTGAAAGTTATATTTATTTCACAATAGAAAAGATATTTGCAACCATTTGAAATCCAAAGTTTGCACTTATCTTTGTATAATTGTTGGTGTAATCAATTTAGCTTACAGGTGACTTATTATATGTATTTGTCAGAAACAAAACTACTTAACATGAAATAAGTGGCAGTAATAATGATTGTTTTCTGATGAAAATTGATTTCTTATTTAATAGAATATATACGCCCGTATTCACAAACGATAATTTCCAAAATAATTACGTAATCAATTATCCCCATCTCATTCTATTGCAAAAAAACTGCATATCTCCATCTCACTCATTTAAATAATTACGTAATTATTTAGGAAATTATCGTTTGTGAATACGGGCAATAGTATTACCTGTCAATAAACTTACAATATTACGATTACTTTATCAGTAATTGGCGTTTAATTTGAAAAATACGCATTTTTAAACACTCTAATAAAAACTTTCGTTTTTATGGCATAATATCTATCGATTTCAGTGCTCACTGAAAATTAGTATGGGTATCCGTATTGGCAATCTATAAGAATTCGCAGTCTAAAGGTGAAAAGGATTTATTTAGATTATGTCACAATCAAAAAGAAACCCTAGAAAGATGTAAAAGGGAGACCGGACACGTGGTTCAAAGATAAATCATTGACTACTCGAAAACTTGGGAAACTCAAAAAGACAACAACACAAACAATTAATTAATCCCATTTGGAGTGAAGGGATGGCGTTATTGAATATAAAAAACCTTCTTGCGCATCAATCGCATAAATAGTGTATTTTTAAGCGATCCAATTTATAAATATTTTCACCGCTTTTTAAATTGGCTTTCTGAAAATTTCCCTAGTCAGGTCATATTAGTGTAGTGGTTAACTGTGAAAATTGCATTTCACTTCGTTTGAAAACGTGCCTTAGAATGGATTTTTAAATTTAACAAAACCAAAATAAATGGTAAAACTGAACAATTTTGCCCCTTTTCCTTTGCCCGCCACTGGCTGACTTTACCTAAAAAATACTATTTTTTACACTACCTTCAATAGAACTGAAAAAGTGAAAAGGGAGCTTTGAAAACTGAAAATTTGAAATTTTAGAGGAATAAACATAATTTAAAAATATTCGAATATCTCCGCCATTTTTCTTATTTGCTTCTTGAAAATTTTCAGAATTAAGGGTTATTAGTATAGTTATCTACTGTAAAAATTTCAGTTCGATTCGTACAAAAATAGAAAAATAGAATAAACGGCTATAGAAATTTAGCCTTTTTTACCCTTTTCCTACCCATGCCACTGGCTTAATAATAAAAAAATGCAAATTTTATTGCAATAACTCAAATTTCAATAACTATTCTTCCAATAATGCTAATTTTGCTTAAAAGTTTTTGTTTCTAACTTGCTTATTTAGAGGTTCAAAATCTATCAATTTTTCCTAAAATTTAAAAGGCAGCCATTTTGGAACGGCTATTCCGATTTTACTCAAGACCGACTACTTGCAGTTATATTACTACAAAAAAAAATTCAGCCCCCTAAATTGAAAACTGCAACCAGAAACCGTGCCTCATGACCGGTTTTTTTTTTGGAAATTTGGAGGGACACCCTGTAAAAGTAACAAAACTTTAGGAAAATTATTTTTACGAAAATCAAACGTCATCTCTAAGTTTCACAAGAGTAAAAAATTTCGTTCATTAATCTTGAAAGGTGAAGCTACAGGAGCGTTTTTAAAATTTTAGAGAAATAAACATCATGTAAAAAAAATTCAAATAACTCCGCCATTTTTGTTATTTACTTCTTGAAATTTTTAAGGGCTGGAGGCTATTAGTATAGTTGCGTACTGTGAAAATTTCAATTTAATTCCTTCAAAAATGTGCTCATAAATTGTTAGAGAAATTTAGCGATTTTTACCCTTTTCCTACCCACGCCACTGGCTTATTAATAAAAGTAATGCAAATTTTATAACATTAAATCAAATTTCAATTAATTTTCCTCCAATCATGTTGATTTAGTTTCAAAGTTATTTTTCCATCTTACTCATACAGGGGTTCAAAAAAAAGCAATTTTTCCAAAAATTCAAATGGCCGCCATTTTGAAACGGCTCGGCCGATTTTGCTCAAGTACAATACCAGACCAGTTCTTATATATATCTTACTCCCACAAAAATTTCAGTCCCCTAGATTGAAAACTGCGACCTGAAATGAGATGACAAAAACGGGATATGGGGAATTTTGAAAGGACACCCTGTAGAAGTAACGCGACTTTAGGAATTTTTTTCAACGAAAATCTAACGTCGTTCCAAGGCTTTACAAGGATCCAAAATTTCATTCACTAATCTTGAAAGATAAAGCTACAGGAGCGTTTTTAAAATCGAAATTTCGCGATTTTGGAGAAATATATAAATATATATATACAGGGTCCTGCAACAGTGCGTCCGTCTTTCCTAGCGCCTTTCCCGTGGTTCATAAAAAAAAATGTTTCGTACAAAAAATTATTGGTTTGGAAATCTTCATGCCATAAAATTGTTTTACACTATACAGGGTGTCCCATTTTTGAGGTATTCCAACAACAAACATTTTTTTAAATGGAAAGCCCTGTATTTATTCTATTTTTTCGATGTCATTTTTTACCATCTACATTGTTGTCTATTTACTATTTGATTATATTACAGTGTTGCCGACTTACAAATTTTTTCCCAAAATTCTTGTATAAAACAAGCTAAAGTTTAAAAAATGGTAGCGACCCCGTTTTTCTGATGGTAAAAATTATTCTTAGCAATAACTTCAGTGCGGTTACTAAGCAACATTGCGATAATGAGAAATATGAACTTAGTAAAATAGGGTGTTCAGAAAAAAATGCCAAACTTTGCAAACTTCAAAGTAGTTTAACTATTTTTTTTCAAATGGAATGCCCCTATTTTTATATCACCATTCGATAGGCCTTTTTCTTCTCTTCAATTTTATGGTGCATGTTGTTTGTCTAAACCACATAGTTATTGACATGATCAATATTTTCCACAAAAGTTACCATTTAATTACATTTCTATGCACCGAAGTAGGCCGCAATGAAGCAAAACAACTGTCAAATTGTAAGTATCCAAGTGTCAGTGTGAATTGAATTCTCTAAATTAATTGAATTTTCTCAAGCTGAAACTTGAAACGTTAAACACTTAAAAATAACTTTCGCTGTAAGAAACTGTAAGAAAACTAGAAAGCTAAAAACCGTTTTGCTGTTATCAGTGGCTGTTCCGTGAATGTCCGAGATTGAAATTTGCTGCAAAAGTGCAAAAGTCTCTCCGTTTCGTTGTATAAGTAGACTGCAGCTTTTCATCATGAATTTCGAAAAAAACGAACTAGTAGATATCGTTTCTGTATTAGGCGAGGCTGATCAAAATATAGTATTCGATAGATTTAATGAGACGGGAAGCGTGAAATACAAAAAACAAGAAAGAACAAAACCTATCACCAACGAGGATAACGAATTGTCAGTGTTGTTAACAGCAACTGAGCATCCTAACATGAGACAAAAAGGCATTGGTGAAGCAACCGGCATAACTGAGAGATCGGTACAACGCATTTTGAAGAAAAATCGATATCATGCTTACCATATTCAGTTGCATGCAAACACACCAATGCTGATTTTCAATTTCGTTCCGGATTTTGTGCCTGGGCAAGATTGAAAATACACCAAGATCCTGCATTTTTCAATTACGTTTTATTTACAGATGAGGCGACATTTAAAAACAGCGCATCAGTAAACAGGCACAATTTTCATGTCTATTCAACTGAAAATCCTCATGTTATGAGACAAATTGACAATCAGCATAGATGGTCTTTGAATGTCTGGGGTGGAATTGTTGGAGAGTATGTGTTAGGTCCACATTTCTTCGATGGTCCTCTCAATGGGGCCATGTATGTACTTGAACTTTTTGCAAAATGTTTTACCCGGACTATTAGTTAACGTGCCTCAACATATAAGAAACAGAATGTGGTATCAACAAGACGGGGCACCTGCGCATTTTTCGCGAAACGTCAGATTATATCTTGATGGTATTTTCCCCAACTAGTGGATGGACCCATCAGATGGCCTGCTAGATCTCCGGATCTGACAAAAATGGATTTTTCTTGTGGGGATACGTACGTGAAGGGAATTGTTTTGAATTGAACCGCCGACGACACTAATCAATATGCAACAAAGAATTGTGGAAGCTTTTGCAAGTATTTCACCTGAAATGCTAGGAAGAGTGCAAAAGGTCTTTTCAGCAGAGAATTGATTTGTGCCTGAATGAAAATGGGAGACATTTTGAACATTTATTATAATAGTTTTTCATTTGTATGTTCAATTTTGTTACATTTGCATGTTTTTGAATGAAATAATTAATCTTTTTTACATTATATTGTATTATCGGTTTTTATTCCTAACTTCATTAGATAGCACATTGACACTTGGATACTTACATTTTGACAGTTGTTTTGCTTCATTGCGGCCTACTTCGGTGCATAGAAATGTAATTAAATGGTAACTTTTGTGGAAAATATTGATCATGTCAATAACTATGGGGTTTAGACAAACAACATGCACCATAAAATTGAAGAGAAGAAAAAGGCCTATCGAATGATGATATAAAAATAGGGGCATTCGATTTGAAAAAAAATAGTTAACCTACTTTGAAGTTTGCAAAGTTTGGCATTTTTTTCTGAAAACCCTATTTTACTAAGTTCATATTTCTCATTATCACAATGTTGCTTAGTAACCGCACTGAAGTTATTGCTAAGAATAATTTTTACCTTCAGAAAAACGGGGTCGCTACCATTTTTTAAACTTCAGCTTGTTTTATACAAGAATTTTGGGAAAAAATTTGTAAGTCGGCAACACTGTAATATAATCAAATAGTAAATAGACAACAATGTAGATGGTAAAAAATGACATCGAAAAAATAGAATAAATACAGGGCTTTCCATTTAAAAAAATGTTTGTTGTTGGAATATCTCAAAATTGGGACACCCTGTACAGTGTAAAACAATTTTATGGCATGAAGATTTCCAAACCAATAATTTTTTGTAGGAAACATTTTTTTTTATCCACCACGGGAAAGGCGCTAGGAAAGACGGACGCACTGTTGCAGGACCCTGTATATAAATATATATATATATATATATATATATTCCTTTCTATCACTGTGAGCTCCATCCACACAAAAAATACGGTTGAAGTGAGGTCCGCGACAAAGTGAGGTCCAATATACGGACCCCACTTTGTAAACGCCTTCAGATCTTCCACAGTGACTGTTACTGGCCTGTAAAATGCAAATTAGACATAATTGACTGGACCTCACTTGATGAATGATACGGTAAAATTTGTATATTTTAGTTCAGAGGAGGACCGTGGGTGGCGTGCCGGTAAGATGTATATTCTGAATACGTGTATAGTCGTTAAACGGACTACAGTAGAAGTGAGGACCGGAGACTCGGCAACGCAGCTGGTCCTCACTTATCGCTCTGCGTACAACCATCATAACGTATATCTCTGGGATTCAATAAATCCATATTTGACCTTGGCGTTCTCGAGTTCGTAGGAATCGTTCCTCCGGAGCTTCCCCCGGCGGTCTAGACAACTATAGGTAGCTTATTCTCTCGCTTTTTGACGAAGAGTAGTACGATGTTTTTTGACTAGCAGTTTCATGACTATAATGATATTGTATTCCTTGAACCATTTTTACTTTTTAACCATACTATTTTTAAATAATTTTAGTTGTTTTTAAATTACTATTGTTAAATCACAGAAAAAATTATAAAACATAACGTGAACTATGCTCAAATCAAGCCAAAATGTGAAATCTTTTTTTCAATTATTAATACTTACTTATAGAATAACTGGAAACAATTGAAAGTACATTATTTTAATAGGTAGGCATACTTACCTCTACTATCTACCTATACGCGTTTTCTTTACTTTTTAAATTCTTTAGTATAGGTACAATAATTATTATTATCAAGCGTTGCAACGTAAAATCATAATACCCAAGTAGAATAAGTAGGTACCTACAATTTTTTATTGGTGGTTTATTAATTTATGTGTACCTACCTACCTATCTACATTTAATTATTCGCGTAATAAATTAATATGTTCTCTCTTTCGATGAGTTAGACACGAGATAAAACATTCTTTAAACCGTCCCTAGTAAAATTTTAAATAAATATGCACAGATAAACATATCTAAATGTAGTCAATTTCGTATTAATTCCCAACAAAATTACAATGAAATAAAAAATTTTGAAGAAAACTATTCCAAAATGTAAGTCAACCTTTCATCATTTAGTATGTTTAGGGTACCTACTTACGGCTTAAGGTAACGTAATGAAATGAGTATTAAAAAAAAATTGGACTTTTAGGTACGTATAAGTGAAACATAATGAACTGGAACTTAAAATACACACGGAACATCCATCTAAATTACTCACTAAAATTAAGTTAAGCCGAATAATTGAACTGTCAAACATATCATTATTAGATCTGTACAATTATTGCCGGGCTTTCATTTCAGTATCTGAATAAAAAATCAATTTGAAAGCTAACAAAAGGTACATGATTGTAAGATTTTTGTTGACATTTTAAGTGTATCTGTATGTAAGTGTAAATGTACCTACCTATTTTTTACTAATAATACTGAAACTTATCTATTGAAAGATGTAAAGGCTACTTTAGAAACAAAGGTCCTTTTAGAGGGAATCTTAAGAGGCTTTCTCTGCCTCTTTTTTCATTTGGAACCAAATTTTCTTTAAATAATATTGCCAATTGAAAGAGATTCTATTGAGAAATTAAGAAAATAGGTAGATTTACATCATAGGTACCTACTATTTATTTGTAATCTTTCAAGTAATATTCATAGTCACGAGTCACGATACACTGAAACACGGTATGTCCGGACGCAGGTTGGCTCCACTCCGACAGAACCGTGACGTTACTTGTTACAAAAAAACAGTCCTGCCCATTTAATCCCGTGTAAATACCATCTGCTTTATCACAGAATACCGCAACATAAAATATTAAAATCTGAAAATTTTACATATTTTACATATTACTGACAAAAAATAAGATACAACTTGGGCTAATCATTTTTATAAAATGTGACTCTAAATCCAAAAACTCCTCTATTATTGTTTTCAATTTTTTTTGCAGCCCCCTCCTATTAATCGTGCACCCCTTAGAAGGGGTAGTTCCCCTCAGGAATTTTCTAATGTACCTAAACGGGGTCGGTTTATATGTGGATATGTCATTTGATACGTAATTAAATATTAAATGCTCTATTCAGCAATATTTATATTTTTGTATTACTTTTATGCGAGAGCTTTAGTTGTAAAATTTAAATATCTACTACAAAAGGTTACATTATAACCTGCATGATAGGTATGATAAATGATATTTATCACGGAAATATATTATTTTATAAGGCTAATAATATACGATTCTCGTTCGTATCAGTATGCATGCAGGTAATGTAGCCTTTGTAATTAAAATTTTCATTTTGCAAAGAAATTATGAAAATTGACCTTCAAAATCCAAGAATTTCATGGTTTCTGTTCAGGTTGCTTTCTTGTTTGAAAGTTTAAGAGGGATAATCACCCCCGTTGAGGGGGTTGTATGAAAAAAGGTGACGACAATTTAAAACTAAAATCGAGTGTTTTCCGTACTTTCGAAAATTTTGGATTTGTCTCGAAAGTTAATTATTTTACAAATACTGAATTTATGCCAGACTCTGGCGCAGCCATCAGTATTCTAAAGGCCCATTAAACTAACGGGAATATTTCTGATACAACGCTAATATCGACGTCAAATTACTTTTATTAACATTTTTGTAATCCCTTTCATGCCAAGAGTCACTGAATTGCTATATTTTACACCTATGGCCAATGGCTACTTTTTCTAGAAACGGCTCCAGAAATTTTCCCGTTAACTTAATGAGCCTTTATAATACTGGCTGTAAGACTCACACCACCACATATAAGATACCTATACCCATGAATCGATAGTTAATAATAATAATAATATTGATTATAAATTTTTTTTTTCTGCGACGGGCTATAAGTTTGACCTTTTTTCACCGTTGACAGGTAGAAAAATGCCTCATTATATGAGCTGCATCTTATCGGGCGAATAAATGAATTAGCAGGGAAATAAATGACTACTTATTTCCCCGAAATGGCGGCTTAGGTATAGCTACTATTAACACTCAGATATTATTAAATTTATATCAAATACGTAAAGGAAAGTTACCTTATTATCCAAATGGCAATTATTAAGGGAATTTTCATAATAATCGCTATCCATATTATTAAATTCACTCATCGAAAACTAACAAGAATCTTTGCAAAACTGTCTTCAATTTTAATTACATTAATATGACGTTTATGTAATTAAATCGTTTCGTTACCCAGGCAACGTCAATTACGACAAAAGACAGTTTGAAAATCCAAGTTTAACATAAATCATTTTTCCGACATAATTTTCAGTTATCTAACTACGTTTTTCGACATTCTAACACTGATATTTCTTCTCGCAGAAAAAAATTGTATATTACACACAAGAAAAAAGTGCGATGTTAGCTTTCGATGTGTTTGTCCCCTCCGCTATTTTTTCTCTTGTATAATAAATAACTATTCTTTTCATAGTTTTTTTATGAGATTTTTCAAAGATGTGAAAAAAATAGATGCTAAAGAAATTTTGAAATTACACTTTCACGGCCCATTTTGAAACTTTCATAATAATTGGGAGTTTCGATTTTTATGAAGTAAAACTGCCATAAGAATATAATTCTTCAGAATACTGAACAATATTAAAAAAAACACAGCCTGCATGAACAAACCAATCATTGTTTACCTATACACCTAAATACCCATACGTTGATTTGAGTTTCATTTGTTTTGTGAGACTGGCGTTTGTCTAAGGCCGCCATCTTGATTTTTATTAAATGGCAGCCTAAGTTTTTAAAACAATTCCAAATCTATTTTACGTTCTTATATATTTTCACAAAAAAAAAGATTAGGAAAAAATATTAAAACGTAAAATAGATTTGGAATTTTTTAAAAAACTTTTAGACAAACCTTTGAAAGGTTTTATTATATATGGTTTATACAGGAACAGAGAAGATTTGTAACAGCTGTTGTTTATTCAAAAAATGTCCATCATTATTAACAAGTTATTAGACCTCATGCACTTTCCTACCCCTGAAGAAGAACTAAAATAAAGTTTGAAAGCTTGTGTTTTGAGAAAAAATAGTAATTTCATTATCGACTGCTGTTCCAAATAATTAATCTACATATTTAATTAATCAGTCAACAATTTGATCAATTTATTATAAGTTAATCTAGAACAGACACGAGATCACTCGTTTCCTTAGAAACGAAAACGAAATTCAACATGAGAAAACCTTATTCGAATAAATATGATTTTAGTAGAAGCCAGGATGAGGCAGACAAGGAACTGAAGGAAGATTTAATTTTTAATTGAAAAATATAATATTGTTACCTATCAAATGACATACCACACTACCCCCTTAATGTTTCAAAATTCCAGAGGGGTATATAACTGCCCCTGTAAAAAATTATAATCTGAAAACAAAAATCGACGGGTTTGGATTAGCCTTAAATGTCGTCCATTTTACTTTTATTGAATTTAGGCGAGCTTTAAAACCACATTTTATAGAAATGATCAGTCCAGGTGTCCAGGTTGTTTCTTATTTTCTGTGACCAAAATTGGGCAATATTATCTGGAAATGTATAATTATTGCAGTTAAATATCGTAGCAACCTAAACCCAAACTTGTAAAATTTTCAGAATTTCATCTTTTATGTTGATGGTATTTTCAGAGATGGGTAAAATGGTTTTCAAAATGTATTTAAAATAGAAAGAACAAAATGCTTTCTGATAAACTATTTAAAATGGAAAATACAAAATACTTTCAGATTTTCCAATTTTACGATACAAAAAAGAAAATTGGTATTTGAAATTGAAATATAAAATGGAAAATGGTCCTGTCCTTTGTTAGTGGATTTTCTTATCTGATTATTTATCATTTTAATTTTTTACTAAAATATTAAACTTAAATGTACTGTTTATTATTTGTGTATTTATAATAAACTGTTTTGCTATACCTATGCTTGCTTTTATTCATCTGTTTATTGTACCTACGAATCCACTAACGAAGGACAGGACCATTTTCCAATTTTACGATACAAAAAAGAAATTATTTATTATATACAAGAATTATATACAAGAAAGAAAGTATTTGAAATTGAAATATAAAATGGAAAATGGTCCTGTCCTTCGTTAGTGGATTCGTAGGTACAATAAACAAATGAATAAAAGCAAGCATAGGTATAGCAAAACAGTTTATTATAAATACACAAATAAGAAACAGTAGATTTAAGTTTAATATTTTACTAAAAAATTAAAATGATAAATAATCAGATAAGAAATCAAAGTGTTATCTTTTACAAAAAAAGTTAATAAATGAGAAATACTTATCCCAAACAGCACAAAGTAGTCCCATGGACGTCCAATGGACATCCCTCTATGTACCAACGGACGTCCATAGGACGTCCGTTTTTGTCCTATGGACGTCCATGAGACGTCCACTCAGTGTCCATTTGTCACAACTTTGGACATCCGCAGGATGTCCGTTACCGGACGTCCATAGGATGTCCGTTATCGGACGTCCATAGGATGTCCGTTATCGGACGTCCATAGGGAGTCCGTTATCGGATGTCCATAGAGAGTCCGTTATCGGATGTCCACAAAGCATTTGCTGATAAATATCTTAGTGAGGAACAAAAGACAGAAAATATTCGATAAGTCTTGAAATTTAGAGTTTTGAAAAATCCAATAAATGTAGTGATAGGTATAGGGTATATACGGTAATTTTCTGTTTTGAAAACAACGTTAATAACGGCTAAAAGATGCAGGAAAACTACTAGGTACTTACCTACTTACGTGTTTCTATCATTAAGTTTTACGTAAAATCTGGTAATTTTCATTGAAAAGTTGTTAAGTAGATTAGTTTATGATAATATTAATAAACTTAATGAAAATATTCGTTTTTGGATTTTTCACAAACTCTAAAAATTAAAGATTCATCGAATTTCTTTCTTTTGTTCACTGTATAATGCAGATGTCTTCATCTTCACGCTAGCAGTCTTGAGTTTGATGGGAATGGCGGAAGACTTTCCTTGGGACGAATTAAATGTATAATGTAGGAATGTGGAATGTGGATTGTATGCAAGGATTCTGTATAGTGTAGGATAGCTCGATCCGATGAAAGTTTCTCCAGCGGAGTGGGGGTGAGTGACGTCACGGACGTGCTGGTTACATATTTCAAGCATTGCTGCGGTGTATTTTATTAGTCATTTTGTGAATCTGTTGGACTTTTTTTTACTTTTTAGTCAATATAAATAAAGGCTAAGGTCTGAGACTAATTCCTCGATTATTATTGTTTGCATCGCAGACGGTAACACGTTACATTTTATCTGAAATTTAATTTTATAGGCAACTGAAATCAACAGTTTATTTATTTCCCGAGAGATGTAGGTATGTATTTAGAGTACCTACCTAATTGTTGCATATTTTTGGGAAATTCTTTGGGAAGTCTTTCTAGGCCAGTAAAAGTCTGTAATAACAATTCAAATTCAAAGCTAGCGATATTAATACTTAATTGAAATTTATTTCTAAAAACTTTTCACTTAAAATATGTGTTATTTTGATTTTGTTTCCTAGGTAACCGATTTTAGGTAGGTATTCGATTTTTTTATTGTTTACCAAAATCAGTTTGGCAAAGTATGTATACAGGTGCACCATATATCCTCTATATTTCTATCTCCTGAACACTGATAAGAGATGCAGGGTCGGTTAAATTAGAGAAAAGATGCGCAATTTTATGGTCATCTCTAATCCGTCAAGTCATACAAGATATCTGTTACCATTCCTGAAATATCCTGAAAAAACTGAAATATCGAAATTACTTATTTTCGTCATATCTTTTTTATTATTGTAAATTTATAAATAGTTTTTTTTGTAGGCTTACATAAGTCGCCAAGAGCTACCGATCTGACGTTTCAAAAATTTTCAAAGCCGACTAGATCCCAAGAGTTTTCATTGTCAACTTTTGTTTTTCTTATGGCCGCCATATTGTTTTTTTATGTCGTTCGGTATGAAAAAAATAATGGAAAAAAAATCCAAAAAATAAATTTCAAAAATTTTTCTTTTTTTTCAAAATTTTTTTGACCGAATATCACAGAGAAATTAAAAAACCATAAGGCAAGCAGTATGACTTCATATTGACTTATTTCAGCGAATTTTTTTTTGTTTTTCTTCGAAAAAAGAATAAAATTTTTGAAATTTTTTTTTTTAATGTATATTTATATTTGGTTTCTATTATGTTTTTATATCGAACGACATAAAAAAATAATATGGCGGTCATAAGAAAAACGAAAGTTAACTGAAAACTCTGCCCTTATTGTTTATTTATTTATTTATTAGTCGGTTTTGAAAATGGCTTTAAACGTCAGATGGCGACTTATGTAAGCCAACAAAAAATTATTTATTAATTTCCAATAGCAAGAAAGATATTCCAAAAAAAGAAATCTCGATTTTTCAGTTTTTTCGGGATATTTCAGCACCGACGGAAAATAAAAAAAAGTTCAGATTCTTATTAATCATCAAATTTAGCATCTTCCACTCTAATTTAACTGATCCTGTATGTTAGCGTTTACGAGATAGCAATACAAAGAAGGATATAATTATGATGCACCCTGTATAGTTGAATTTATACTATAGGTCTGGACTTTAATTTTTTTAGCTTCTGCAAAGTCTGTATGTAGTTTATTTTTGAGTTTTTTAATTAAGGAAAGTTATTTGAAAAGTTCCTGCCGACTTCCTCATAATACTGACTGCAAGATCATACTTAATTAAATATAATTTGGTGATAACCATCAGTTACTTACCTATATTATTTGTAGTTAGGTACTACTAACTGTGATTTATAAGTTTGGTGGGTAGGTAGGTGATTAAAAAAACCTACAAAGTTTTCAAAATTTATAAAAATACATAATAAAATTCCATAATGCGCACAAACACTTTCTAAACAATTTATAATATAAATAATTTAAAATATAATAATAATTGTTCCTTATATTCAAACAGTCACATGTTCATTTACCTCCTATAATATTCGCAAAATTATTTTTATTTTATATTTTTACCTCTTCTGTAGATTCTAGAGCTATTAAAATACAAATGATCCAGCCAGCACGTGCAACAGTAATAAAAAAAATCAGGTAAAAACGCACAATAAATGAAGAATTTACAGGGTGATAAAAGAACATATCAATCGGTTACACACAGTGTGCATGTAACTGTTTATAATAACGTTTTATAATAATTATTCTTACCACACTAAATTAAAATAGGGTTGAAAATAACACAAAGACACTTTCACTGTAGTTTTACACAGGTTTTTGCACAAAAACAAAGCTCTTTAGCAACACTTCCTCACTGTCAGCACGTGCTTTAGATACAAGGTTCGCGGGCCCAGCACTCCTCTGACGTCACATCAGCCTCGTGGAGTGGTGGGGACGCGACAACATGAGTAGCATAGGAATGGAGCAATCCTATAGTTATATACAGAATCCTTGGATTGTATGATAGTGGAAGAATGGAAGATGGGGTGGTTAGCGCGTGCGTGCGCACTTGTGCTGCTATTCTTTTCCTGTCTGCGACAGCACGACATGCGCAATAGTCAAAAATAACTCGATGGACGTCCAATGGACGTACTTTTGTGGACGTACATAGGACGTCCGTGCGGAGAAGTCCGTAGGACGTCCATTTATTGTCCATGGACCAATGGACGTATAATGGATACTCAACGGACGTCCATAGGACACTCGGTGCTATCTGGGATAGTAAATGAAGTTTAATAGGTATCTTACTAAAAGAATTTACAAATAAATACAAAACATAACAAATTAAAAGTGGATGTAATAATCTTCTACCAAACAATAATTATTGATTATTTTTAAGCAACATAGTAAGGAAAATAAAAACTGAAAATTATTGTACCTAATTTCAATAATAAAATAAAACCCGAAAAATTTTGTTTTATTTATCTTGATGGAGACGATTTTTTCTACAAACTCAACCCGAGTTAAGGAAGTTATCTCTCAATTTTTTTATAGATTATTTTTCTATTATATCCAAGTAAATGTAGTAGAAATAATTTAAATTTAATTTAATAAATTTTCATTGTACAGCGTAAATGCTACAGAGTAGAATGCTATGCTCCCGCCAATTCCGCCATATTTATTTCCAATTAATTTCTAGTAACAGTTTGTTGAAACCTTAGACAATATAATAAATATTTATTTATTATGATAATATTTTATTTAATAGTATAAGGTTGAAACATTAGACAGTAGGAAATTGGCTATTGAGAATATGACAAGTATAAAAAAAATATTAGCGACACTACCAGCTGGTATTCATTCACTCCTGATTTCATCGATCGGTAGTGCCAGACACTTCACACCGCTGCCCCACCGACTAGGGCCCAAGCCAAGACCAGTCGAACCACCCGTCTCGTAGTGTAGTAGTAAGTTACCGTAGTGGTATCCGTAGTTATGAAGTATTCCATGTTCCATGAGATTTCTAAAGCAGTCTGACGCATCGGGGTTTTCTAGTTTTTACCCCGCGGCCTGCATTTGTCTCCTCCGTTATTGGAAATTGTCCATAGTATTGGCAATTATCCATTGTATCGCCATGTACGGACTTTCCCTTATTATTGTTATTTACATAAGTGCACATTTTCGATTTATCACTGTAATAATCACTTATTAGACGAAATACAACTAGTTAACTCTGTTATTTATTTTATTAATGACAAGTCCCGCTCGTGCATGGTTACACAAGTCAAATTTCAGTAAAGATGTAAGACCATTATGTTATCCAGAAATAAATATTATTTACAGGGTGTTCGGTAACGGGCCAGTCCAGACCAAACGTCATGTATAAAATCGTATTTGAAACATAAAAAAGAAAAACGTTTTTCAGATCGGGATGATTTATTTTAAATTTCAGAGCTGCCTTAGTTTTACATTTTTTGGAAATATTTCCCAACGAAGCCCGATATCTGAAAAAAACGTTATTCTTTTCTTATGTTTAAAACACGATTTTATACATGATGTTTAATTTTGGCTGGCCCATTACCGAACACCCTGTATATACGGTGTTCCCTAATTAAATGTTAATATTTAAGGGGGTATTTTTTTTGGTAAGTTAAAAAAAAAACTTCATGAGAACGTGTGTCTTAAAAGTCTTAACTTTTGAGATACAGAGTGGTAAAGTTTATGAAAAATAATTATTTTTTTTATATCTATATACCTACCGCTCTAGATATTTCAATGAAATTTCGTATACATGAAGAGGTATTATGCATCAAGAGGCATTTTTTCATGTCCTCCATTTCATTTTATTTCCAGCAGTGACGTTCGGGCAGAATTTTACCTGCATAATTTGGCAGACATTGATAAACATTGATGGTACATACGCCATACGCCACTGATTTTTTTTATAGATTCATTTTTGAAATGCCCATTCCTTTCTAAGCAAATTTGATTACTTGATTTTTTCAGATCGATGCACGCTTTCCGCCTAAAAAAATAAAATCTATTTTACTCCATGGTCGCAAGATTATCGTTAAAAATGCTTTGATGAAAAAAATAAATAAAAAAAAACGATCGTCACCAGTAGAAATAAAATGAAATGTGGTACACGAAAAAATGCCTCTTGAAGCGTAATACCGGTATACGAAATTTGAATAATATATCTAGAAAGCGGTATTACAGATATTATGTAAAAAATTATTTATTTTTCATAAACTTCCCCACCTTGTATCTCAAAAGTTAAGACTTCTGGTTTGGAGTTTCAATTGAAACATCACGCACTGACGTTTGATAAATGGGAAAAGCATTTCACAAATTAGGAAAAACAAAAGACGAATATCAAAAGAAAAAGACTGTAAGATTTGACTCTCTTGTGCACTATCGCTGATGATTATGTTTGTGTTATTTTCATTTTAAATAGATTTATTTCAAATAGATTGATTCTATCTTAAGTAGGTATTTAAAATAGATTTATTCAAAATAGTAACCCACCTCTGGGTATTTTGTGATAAAGCAGACGTTATTTACATTAGATTCGTAGATGATTTTTTAGAACAATAAGTGACATCACGGTTCTGCCGATGCGGAGCCAACCTGCTGCGGCAGGTCATATTGTGTTTCAGTGTATCATCATACTAAAGCGCTATGCTTGGCATCTGGCAACAGTGCTGGGTCTCACTTTCTACGAATCATGTAATATACGGACCTCATTAAATGCGGAGAGCATAAATAAATATACCGACCTCACTTTGATATTCACGCAAACTGTCCTCACTATGTTCCTATATACATGAAAATTATAACTTGGCTCTGTTCTGTTTTCCCTTCGTATACTCTCCAGCCATCTATCGCCCATCTCAAGATTTAACAATCAGAACATTTACTATGCCTGTAGAATGCTTTCTTCTGGTGGTCCTCACTTGATGGGTAGAACAGTTGGTCCTCGCTTTGATAGTTGGCCAAGTATATATATATATATATATATATATTTTTTGAGCCTCACCCCAAAGCTTGACCCCACGTCGAGCCCTTCCCTGTACGGTGTTCGTATTTTTATATTATTGGATATTTGACAGTGATTTTATATACAGGGCCGCTCCGAACCTGTTATACAGTCTTTCTGCACAGCAGTTTATCTATTCTGTGATAACTGGTTTCAAATATTTCTTTAAATTTTTCAACGTCCAAAAAATCGATTAAAATTTGGTTGTCGTCACTTGAATAATTAATTACTGTTCGAAATGTTTTTAAATATTGAGAAACCGTTATTAACGTGAGAGTTCGTTTAAATTTAAGAGCATTTGAAATTATTTGAATGGATCTTATTTGGGATAATACATTTTTTCGCGCCTTTTCTAGGACGACTTAATGCTAATCTTATGGGACGCGCCAGAGCTAAAAGGATAAACATGGACGCCGAAACGGCTAACCAATCAGAAAGATAACCGCGTATGGCTAGACTCTAGTTATCGAGGGACTCTAGTTGTTACTTCATCGAAGCTGGATAGTATTCTTTTTTCCCCTGCAGGTAATGCAGGTGCAGTCTGTAGGAGTCAGCATTCGTCGCATCCTCCATTATTCGCAAATATGGACGGTTAGGCATATATATATAGTATACGCAGTTACTAGCTTGCAGATTAAGTTTACAAAATTGTACAATAACGTATCATACATTAATGAATTCAGCATGAAAAGGCGAAGCTTTCCAAATCCAATATTAATAAATAAGGGCCGCATTGAAAAAATTGTTGGTTTTTGTTATTGTAGCGCGGATACGAAACGTCAGATCAAATTATTGACTATGTCATATTCAAACCCGTTAAAAGCTGCAATGGTGAGTGTGCTCTTATTTTTTCTCGAACGCTACGAATAACGCCAAAAAAACAATTAAATCGATAGCCAAAACTTCACTTTTTCCAAAATATCTCAAAAACAATCAATCATATCAATGATTTCTAAAACGCATTTTGTTATATACAGGATGTCCGGTAAGTACCTCCTAATCTCTCGGGAGCATACAGGGGAAGTCAAAAAAACCTAGTCTGTCATTAAAAAAAAATTCCAAAAGTGTTCCCAAACGGAGATATGAAGCCCTAAAAGGGTGCCCCGCAATTTACTTTTTTGGCTCTAACTTTTGAACCGACCTGTATAATTGGATGGAATTTAAATACTTTCTAGAGGCCACAGAGAGCCATCAGGCCATATAAAAGTCGATGTTTGACGTCGTCAGGGAAGTCAGGAACGGACTTACCATCATACTCGTTGAGTCAAAATTTTGACAGGTGTCCCTTTACAGAGCTAAAAACTATTTTTTTGAATAGACTAATACTTCGTCTTTAAAAAAGGTGCTCTTAATTTATTTCAGTAAAACTGACGGTTTTCGAGATAAATCGGTTTTTAGGTATGCGAAACACTCAAAAGTGACTAATGCTTAACACAAACAGGTAAAAATTAGGTCTTGTGGATAAACCTACCTACATAATGGATTATTGCTATTGACGGAACTTGATCAAAATTCGCATAAAAGTCGATTTATCTTGAGAACCGCTAGTTTTATCGAAATAAATTAAGAGTATCTACCTTTTTGAAGATGAATGACCAGCGTATTAAAAAAATAAGTTTTCAGCTCTGTAAAATGACACCTGTCAAAATTTTGACACAACGAGTGTGGTGGTAAGTCGGTTTCTGACTTCCTTTAGGACGTCAAACATCCACTCTGATATGGCTTAATGAGTCTTTATGGCCTCTATATAAAATAATAAAATTTCAACGAATTATACAGGTCGGTTCAAAAGTTAGAGCCAAAAAAGTAAATGTTAGGGTACCATTTTGGGGCTCTGGATCTCCGTTTAGGGACACTTAAGGAATGTTTTTTTATGACAGACTAGGTTTATTTTGACCTCCGCTGTATGCTCCCGAGAGATTAGGAGGTACTTACCGGACACCTGTATATACATATTAATATCCTGGAAGCCTTTAGGCCTAGGTAAACTAATGGTTCAACATTCAAAAAACAATTGGAAAGAAGTAATTTGAAGTAAGAGTTTCTTAAATCGTGGAATCCTAAATAAGATTAATTTTGCATGACATTGTACGTACCTATATAGTAATTTGTTAACTGATTAAAACGCCTTCATTGGAATAACCTGTCTAACTAGAACACAATACCTGCTTCCTTATTATTTATTCATTCAATTGATTACCTACTTCCCCTTAAACGCTAACCGAAACCAGGAAACCCTCGCTTCGATGCCAATACGTAATGCACCCGCGACGTCCAATTATGCGTCGCCCTTTCAAATCCCGTTTCTTCTTTCTCATTTCGTTCGATTCTCACTCAATCAAAACGCACTCTCACTCATAATGAGGGCTGATTTCTATTATTACCTACACTTCCAACTCAAAAACCTTTCACTTCAAATTCACTTTAAATATCGGAGCTTAATAGCGGGTACAAAACAGAGAATAAATATTAGAAAATGTTAAAAATAATTAAAATTCAAATCATAATTTATAAAAGGTAGCAGGGTACACTGTTCAGGCCGTATACCTATAATATACCTACCCTACATACCTATATAGGATTCTTTCAGTTTCGACGTCACTATAATACAACGAATTTGACATTACTGATCTCAAATTACCTAAGAAATGTATATGTATTACCTACTTAAAAACAGAATCACCCCATTAAAAAGTGATATATCTAAATAAGAATTAATAGGCCTACCTAAATAGCCATTATACAGTGTGACCAAGATAGGGAAGAGATAATATTGATGGGATATTGGAAAAGGGAAGAGATAAACTAAGTCGGTTATAATTAGAAAAAAGTTGCACAATTTTACGCCATATTGTTTTTTATATCGTTCGGTTTGAAAAAAAAATCATTAAAACCAAAGATTAAGAACATTAAAAAAAAAAACTAAAAAAATTTTTAAAATGTTTAAAAAATAAGACTTTTCCAGCGAATTAGGTTAACATGAAGTAATATTACTTGCGTTACGGGTTTTTAATTTTTCTATGGTATATTCGGAATAAAAAGTTGTATTAAAAAAAATAATAAAATAACTTTTTTTTTATTTTGTTCATTTTTGGTTTGTTTGATTTTTCAATGGCGAACAACTAAAAAAAATATGGTGGCAAAAAAAAACAAAGCTGACTATGTGAAATCTAGTCTGGTTTGAAAACTTTTGAAATGTCAAATGGATCTTGACGACTTATGTAAACCTACAAAAAATCAATAATTCATTTTCAATAAAAAAACTAGCAGAGATACAGGGGGGTTACATTCAGAGATGCATCTGATAAGGCGACTGAAACTTCAGTCGTTACTGAAATATGTCCAAAAAAATAAGTCCTCAATCATCATTATGCTATAGTGAAAATCCAGGGATTATCAGGCCAGTGGACGACCAATGTCAATCGTAAATATAAATGTATAGGGGGGCATTGTTGGAGTTGGAAGGAAATCATATTGTAAGGCCAAATTTTTTCGATGGTCATCTCAACGGTGTGAAGCATCCAAATGTTCTAGAAGATATTGTTACTCCAAAATGATACCGTGAGAAATTTTTTAAACCAAAAGTACGAAAGTAGACGGATAGGGAGGGGGAGCCACATCAACCTGAAGTAGTAATTACTCCAGAAGACTCGAGATGGAGAATACAATTAAGAAGCGTTTAATGGGGACTTAAAGAATGGGATATTTTGAAGAAGTTTGAATAACATTTTGTCATTGATTATTTTTTTGTCATGTAAGGTAATTTTTTTATTTTATTTTTTTATTTAAAGAAAATAATTCCGCTTCAACTACTAGAGTTATTAGCGGTGTGGTTACATTCTCATACTTATGTTTAACTTATACATATGTTAGCTACATTTCGGTTATTTCAGATATGTATTTACATTAAGTACTATTGTAGAGATTTGTATTTTTCATGTATTGGATTGTGGCCAGGATTCCTTCTTTCGTTGTCAGTAGTAGCTCCATTGGATTTGTAGCGTGGTTTGATAGATACCCTTGGTGTTTGCGAGTGGTGCATTCGTTTCCCATTATGTGTTTGACTGTGAGTGGGGCGTTGCAGGGTTCACAGATTGGGGCATCCTGTTTCTTCAAGAGGTGTTCATGGGTAAATCTGGTGTGTCCTATTCTTAGTCTGGATATGACGACTTGGTCTCTTCTGTTTTCTGGCAGTGGGAGCTGAGTTTTTAGTTTATTCTTTATTTTCCTAAGCTTTGATGAGCTGTTGTTCCATGCTGTGTCCCAGTTGTTTATTATATTTGATTTTATATGCTCTTTGAAGTCTGTATCGTTTTCGGTGGCGTCTTCAGTTGTCTCAAGTTTGCTTGCTTCTTTTGCGGCTCGGTCTGCTCTTTCGTTTCCTGTTATTCCTATGTGGGATGGTGTATATACAAACAGGAGGTCGGTACTTGTTAGTATTTCTGCTGCTTTTACTTTTATTTGGTTTACCAACTTGCTACTAACGTTGTTAGATTTGATCGCATGTAGGGAACTCAATGAATCCGTGCATATAACGACTCTCTTTTGGGTGTTTTACAATATATTTTAGGCCTTCTAATAATGCATATAGTTCTGCAGAGAAATTGCTGCATTGATCTGGCAGTTTCTTTTTTATTGTTTCTGTACAAGTTATTATGCCTACTCCGACACCACTCTCACTTTTGGAGGCGTCCGTATATATTGTCTAGTCTTCGCTGTAGGGTGAGAGAACAGAGAGTAGTTCTCTCTTGATTATTTGAGTGTGAGTTTGCTTTTTTGGATGGGAGGTTAGCTGGAGGTTTACTTTCAGGTGTGGTGAGTTCCATGGGGCTATGCTTCTATCTATTGCGAGGTCAGGGATCGTGATATTCAGGTCAGAGGTTATTCTTCTTATTCTCTCGTATAGAGGCAGATCTCTGTTCTTCTGAAGTAGTATGTTTTTGTATTTGACAGAGAAGGTATTTTTGTTATATGGGTTTTTTGGGTTTGAGGACAGCTTTGCTGCATATATTAGTGCCTGTTGGTATACTCTGTGGGATAAGGGCAGTTCACTTGCTAGGCAGTGTAGACTTTCTGTTGGACTTGTTCTATAAGCGCCGAGAGCAATTCTTAGGGCTGAGTTCTCTATTGATTTAATGGTTTTTAATAGTTTGTTGCTTGCCGTAGAATACGATATGAGTCCATAGTCTATTCTGGATCTAATCAGTGATCTGTATATTTTAATTAGAGAGTTTGTGTCCGCTCCCCAGTCATTGCTCGCAATGGTTTTCATCAGATTTAGGATATTATTACATGTGAACTTTAGGTCTTCAGTTCTCACCGGTCGGTCGAACGCTACGCATATAAAATCGAGTGGCTGAAAATTGGCAAGTAGTGAAGAGCAAATAAAGTGAAATCTGATTACTTAAATCTCATACTTAAATGAGCAAAGATAGTGAGCCCCCTGATAGGGGCAAAACGTTGCAGGAAAACTGGACAAATTTATTAGATGAAAATATGGAACAGAGAATGGAAACGGAGACGAGTTACAACGATAGATACAGGGTTCAGGAACCACAAGTAAGAAACTTTTTGGAAGAGTTGGGTAGGGTAAGTGAGAAATCTAGTATTAAATACAATAATGAAAGTGGATATAATATTGGTCAAACTTCAGTAACGGGTAGTAATAATAGAGTTGAAAATGATGTCGATCTGATTAATATAAATGGTTCGCCTTCAATAAGTCCGTCAGATAAAAAATCTGATGATAAACTTATCTCAAGGCCGATTAACAAGTATGAAAATCATATGGTAGGTCCATTCTTTGTTTATGTTAAAGGAATTAACGGTAAAAATATAGGAAGAGCAAATAAAATATGCACGGCTAGATTAATTAATAGATTAGTGCCGGATATTCAGGAAAATATTTTAAACATAACAAGTGTAGGGATAAATCTCATAAAAATAGAACTAAACTCGTCAAAAAGTGCTAATCTTCTGGTAGAGTCTGAGAGTTTAAAAAGAAACGATTACTTACCGTTTATACCGCAATACTTAACAGCCAGAACGGGTATCATACGTCATATAGATATAGAATTGACGGAGACCGAACTTGAACAATTAATAAGTCCTTTGGGGTACCAAAAATTTAAGGTAACATATGTAAGAAGAATGAACCGAAGGATAGTTGAGGGGGATAATATCAAATATGTACCCACACAGACAATAATGGTGTCCTTTAGGGGTAATATACTACCAAAGAAAGTATCAATAGAGAAGATAATATTCGAGGTGGAACCTTATATACAAAAAGTTAGACAATGTCTTAAATGTCTGAGATATGGACATCTGAGCACTACGTGCAAGGGCAAGGAAAGATGCAGCAACTGTGGTGGGGAACACGCAAATAAAGACTGTAATAAGAGTGGAACCTTCCACTGCATACTGTGTGAGGGAGACCACTCCGCAACAGACAGAAAAAATTGTCCAGAGTTCGCTAAACAAAAACAAATCAAACATATAATGGGCACAGAGAACTTGTCTTACAATGATGCAAGGAATAAATATAAGGTGTCATACGCGACTGTCTCACAAGAGACGAAATCACCAAAAACTATTTCAAGAAACAAATTCACGAGCCCCCATACATTTCTCCCACCTGAGACAGGACCAACAAAATGGAAAAAGATGGACACTAACAAAGACCCAGATCCAGTTCTACAACTGCACAAACAAATACTCCAGACCCCTTACGTATCAACAACTCCAATAATAAATCCATATCACCCTAACTATACAGCGATACAACCTCGAGAAAAACAAGTTATAACTCAAACACTAACAACATTTTTAGTAGAAATACTATACAAACTGGAAAAAAAAATACTAAACACAGATCAAATAAACCAAATGATAGGGACAAAGCTACACGAGATTCTAAACAGTCCACAACATTCAATATAAACATTATGCAATGGAATTGTAGGTCAATAGTAAAAAACAAGGGATATCTAGAAAAATTTGTGAATGAAGAAAATATTAATATAGCGATCTTAAGTGAAACTTGGCTAAAACCACACTATAATTTCAAATTAAACGGTTTCAATATAATTAGGGCAGATAGAAACGACGGCTACGCCGGAGCTGCTATTCTGATTAATCAAAAAATTCCTTTTTATCCAATAAATAATTTCTATAAACTGGAAAATACAATGTGTACAGGTGCGAAAATAGTTGGTATAAATAAAGATGTTAATATATACTCAATATACGTTCCCCCAAACACTAGAATATCATCCAATCAATGGGGAAACTTTTTCAGATCATTGAAGAGACCTTTCATACTAGGGGGCGATTTTAACGCCCACCACCAAACCTGGGGATGTACAGAGTCAGACTACCAAGGAAATAATTTACTCTCAGCTATGGAAGATGAAAACATAATTTTCCTAAATGATGGCTCCCCAACGCTTCTATTAAATCCATTAAGTAGAACAAAATCAGCTATAGACCTAACATTAGTATCCCCCAATATTTCTCCGACGTTAAACTGGACAGTTCTTGACGAAACACTAGGCTCAAATCACTTTGTAGTTAAAGTTAATAGTTCAATCAATTGCTCCGACTATGAAGATAAAGATTATAGGAAATGGAATCTCAGCAAAGCAGATTGGAAACTTTTCTCTACGGAACTTTGTAAACTTATAACTTCAAACCAGGAAGAGGATTGGGACTATGATACATTTGTCAAGTTCCTAAACGAAGCATCCAACAAGTCTATCCCTCGGAGGTCCCAGGCTACCAATCCGAAGTTCCGCAAACCTTGGTGGAACGAAAATTGCAAATCCGCTATTGAGAATCAAAGGAAATCAATGAAGGACTACAAAAGAACTCCAAATCTTCAAAACTTCATCAAGTACAAAAGAAATATGGCCCTTGCAAAGAGGGTAATTCTAGAAAGCAAAAGAGAATGCTGGAGGGAGTACTGTAATTCATTAAATAGAAACACGCCTATAAAAGAAATATGGACAAAGGTGAAAAGAATTAAAAGCACATATGCTCCTTCAAGGTCAACACCAAACCAGGAACTGTTAAAAAATGAATTTTTTTACAAACTGGCTCCATGTTGGGTCCCGGAGAATTTGAAAATCAATCACCAAAACGCTGAAGTTAGTAGTACGGCACATGAATTGCTAGAAAATTTCTCACGAAAGGAATTGGAAATAAGTTTGCAAAACAGAGTAAATAGCTCTCCAGGTCTGGATGATATACATTATCCCATGTTATATAATCTAGGATACACGGCCAAGGGCAAATTACTGAACATATTAAACCAAATATGGCAAAAAGGGGAAATTCCAAAAGACTGGAAAAAATACCTTATTATACCTATAGCAAAACCGAACAAAGACCCAAACCTAGCTTCCTCCTATAGAGGAATTGGTCTGGCATCATGTGTGTTGAAAACTTTTGAGCGAATGATAAAAAATAGACTGGAAAAGTGGCTGGAAATAAATAAAAAACTATCCGATACCCAATATGGATTTAGAAAGAATAGGTCTACAATGGAAAATGTAGCGCATTTAGTCTGCGATATCTATGAATCCTTTTCAAACACTAACAATCTGGTTGCTCTATTTGTTGACGTTGAGGGGGCCTATGATAATGTAAATCTAAAAATACTTCACAATAAGATGACAACGATTGGAATCCCTCCAGAGTTCTCAAATAGAATAACAAGCCTCTATCAGGACAGAGAAGTTTTCTTGAAAATCAATGGAGAAATAATCGGACCCAGAGTGGTCAATATTGGATTACCACAGGGTAGCATCATTAGCCCGATACTGTATCTGGTTTATACTCACGAGATAGACTCATATGTTGATGGTATAGAGGTACTACAATTTGCGGATGATATATGCATGTATGCAAAGAATTGCAGATTAGAAGACGGAATCAACAAAATGAATACGGAGGTAGCCGGCTTGAGAGGCTGGTTATCTGACCTAGGTCTCCAGATATCTGAAAAAAAATCAAAAGTATGCATATTTTCGAGAAAACACCAAAGCAGTCCGGAGAGAATAAATTTGGATGACATAGAATTTGCGATAGAATCCAATATAACATATTTAGGAATAACATTAGATAGAAAATTGTTGTGGAAAAATCATCTGGAACGACTTTCAGCCAAATTGGAAAAGTCAACCAATATTTTAAGAGCTACATGCCACACTAAATGGGGAACAGATCCAGCAACAGCATTATTGATCTATCGAACATACATTAGAGCCATAGCGGATTACGGATCCATTCTATATGATCAAGCGGCCAAAACGCATCTAAATAAAGTCAATACAGCTCAAAATAAATGTATTAGACTAATACTCGGGACCTTAAGATCTACCCCGATAACAAATATGATGAGCGAGATAGGAGAAATGCCTCTCAAATACAGAAGGAGAAATCTCACAAATCGATTTGTACTAAAGTTATTCAGTCACAACAGTACTTTAATAGACAAATTGCATCGACTATACATTGCAGACCTGACACAAAACTATTGGCAGAAGAAAAAGTCCCCACTATTGACTGAGGTATATGGGGAACTGCTAGAATTTAGAGATGCCATACAAACCAGCACAGTTCCGTTAGCGTTGAGCAGAGAAAGCTATACCAGTTCTGGAGTAAACTATATCAATAGCTATGAAAATTACCCGGAACAGATACGAAATAAAATTATTGAGCGCGATTTGGAGGAAATGAGAAATAGAAACAATGCATATTGTATATACACGGACGGATCTAAAAATAAGGAGGGTACGGCGTGCGCTATATATGTTCAAGAAAATGGTTACAAAAAACTCATCAAACTAAGAGATTTTATGTCCATTTTTACTGCGGAGCTAATCGCAATGTTGGAAGCTTTGAATTATGCAAACACATGTCAACAACAAAATTTTATGATAATATCTGATAGTAAGAGCGCATTACAGAGTATACAAAGAATGACGGGCGGGAGACACCACAACTATATCGTAAATAGAATCCTAATAGAATTAAATAAAGCCAGAAACAAGGGTAAAAAAGTCTCCTTAGTGTGGGTCAAAGCGCACTGTGGAGTAAAAAACAACGAAATAGTAGACAAAATGGCAAAAGAATCCATACGAAAAGGAACGCTAGCAGAGTATAAATACCCTTGGCAAGACATAATGGTTCGCATGAAAGATAGGGTAAGTAGTATATGGTCGACAGAATATACCAACAGCACAAAAGGATTATTCTATATTAAAAATATACAAGAAACTCCTCTCAGAAATTCCTGGTTCAAAAATATGAATTTGAACAGAACAGAAATAACTACGGTAACTAGACTGAGATGTAACCATGGACGGGTACCCCAACACTTAAACAAAATAGGATTGTCAGACTCCCCAAATTGCCGTTGTGGAGAAATGGGGGACGCGGAACATATGATTCTTAACTGCAGTCTGAACTCTAACGAAACGGATAGATACACGAAAGACATATATTACAATGACAATAACACTATTACCCTACCTTTCAACCTCACACAAATTCTAAGAAACCCCAACGCAGATGACTTAAAAAGACTGGTCAGACATATAAAAAACAGCAATCTGGACATTTAAGCATATAAGTAGAAAGTAAACCATAGAAAGAAATTAGTATACAAGTAAAGTGGTGTAGAATACTGTCTCAAATTAAAAGTATCATAAATTATTGGGAAATAGGCGGATGGACGTAGTTTCCGTAGCCAAAACATTCGACATACACACACACACAACTTTAGGTCTTGGATATGTTTTCTCCATGATAATTTATCGTCAAAGTATACGCCTAGATGTTTTATGATTGATACGTATTCTAATTGCTGGCCGTATAATATAATCGGAAGTTGTCTTATCTGTCTAGAGTGTTTTGAAAAGAGGATACATTTGGTTTTTTCAGGCGAGAACTTGAAGCCAGTGTTAGTGGACCACTCTTCTAGATTTCCAACAGCGGTTTGAATGTGTTGTTTTAGTTGTTGGATGTTTTTTCCTTTGGTATATATAACAATGTCATCTGCGTATAGATTAATTTTAATAGGCGATTGTACTTGTTCAAATATATTGTTAACTGCTATGAGAAATAGTGTGACGCTGAGCACAGATCCTTGGGGTATTCCGTTTTCTTGGGTGAATTTTCGTGATGTGCAGCCGTTTGCTTTCACTTGGAATGATCTTTTCTTCAGGAAGTTAGCTACGAATGCTGTGAGATTTCCTTGTAAGCCCCATTCCCGTAGTTGTCGTATGATGAGGTATCTCCATGTTAGATCATATGCTTTTTCTATGTCGAAGAATACCGCCAATATCTTTGACTTGTTTGTGAATGCTTCATGTATATTAGATTCGAGATCTATGATACCATCTTGGGTTGAGCGATGTTTTCTGAATCCATTTTGATATGGATTCAGGACATTTTCTCGTTTCAGATGATACATTAGCCTATTGTTGATAATCTTTTCTAGAAGTTTGCACATTGTACAAGTTAGGGAGATGGGTCGATAAGAACTCGCCCTATTTACTTGTTTTCCAGGTTTTAATATTGGCAAGATTGTTGACTCAGACCATCTTCTAGGAAAGACTTGGTTTGTCCATATGTTGTTGTATAAGTCTAGCAGATAGGCTCTTGCTTGTAGTGGTAGATTTTGAAGAAAGGCATATGGGATATTATCAGGGCCAGGGGAGCTGTTATTTACCGAGCCTAAGGCATTTTCTAATTCCTTACTGGTGAGTGGGGCATTGATAGGGAGGTGCATTTCGTCAGTATGGATTATTTCTTCTGATTCTTCTTGTCCTTTTTTTGTAGGAAGTTGTTATCGTAGTTTCTATACTGCTTGCTGCTTTTTGAAATTGTTCTCCCAAGATATTGGCGATGTCCGAGTTTAAGGAGTATACTACATCATTAGAGGTCAGGTGTTGGATGTTGCTCATTTTATTGATTCCCTTGATTTTTCTGATCCTTTTCCATACTTCTGTTATGGGCGTAGTGGTCGTTATTCCCGATACATACTCTCTCCACGAGTTTCTTTTGCTGGTTTTTAGGATATATCTTGCTTTGGCTCGTAGTCTTTTGAATTCATCTAGATTTTCGGGTGTTTTTTGTTTTTTGTATCTGTAAAAAGATTTCTTTGATTTTGTAACTGCTTCTGTGCAGTCTCTGTTCCACCAGGGTAGGCTCTTATATCTGCTTGGGGGCCTGAATTTTTTGATTGTTTCTGTTGCAGCACGTAGGATCATTGTTTCAAAATGTTCCACTTTTTCGTCGATACTTGTCGATGTGTTTGGGATCTCTGAGAAAAGGTGTTCTAGGTGTTTTGAGTATTGGTATTGGGAGTAGTTTTCTTGTTTGAGATTCCAGGATTGCGATTGCTGAGCTTCTGTTTGTCTGGAGTGGCCTAAATGGTGGATTTTGATTGGGAAATGATCGCTTCCATATAGGTGGTCATATGTTTCCCAGGTTAGATACGGGGTTAGCGTTGGATCGGATATTGATAGGTCTATGGCAGAGAATTTCCCGTTGAAAGCATTGAAGCGTGTCAGGTCAGGTCAGGTCAGGTCAGGTCAGGTCACACTGAGAAAAATTGTTTTATAAGAAAGTAGTATAAAGTAGTATAGTATACCTTAGAATCACTTTATTATAAGAATAACATTACATTTTAAAGTAATTATAATAAGTTTTACTGCAGGCTTCTTCCAGGATTATTGCGACAATAAATCCCGTCTTATACATTGAGATTTATTCCAGAAATAAGAAAATATTATATCAATAATAAGTCATGTTATTGATTAGAGTATCTTGATCATGTCTAATAAACCTGAAAATCCTTTATTATAAATCGTAAAGGATTTCTTACACACGGGACTAACTCTGAATCTACACCCAAAGGTAGTGCGACAAGAGGACAAGACCTTCATTTTCGGCCATGCTTGACATGAGTGTGAGTTTGTATGTTTTGCGTAGGTGCTTTACCATAATCTTTGAACACTACCATCACAGTAAACGTAAAGGTAAGTTGAAGATATAAATTGTATTGCTATTATCAATAATAAAAATTAGTATGTTAGTTAATAATTCTGCAATAGACCTATTATACCTACCAATAATAAAATCTCTAACAAATAATACTGAATGCATATAATGCATACTTATACTTTCTCTATGTTTTTAAAATTTATTGTCTTAGAGTAAAATTATTTTAATTTCAGGCCACTTCGACCTCAAAGCTTGTTGCTATAAAAATGTTGCTTCTCCAGAGTGAGTCCAGACTGAAAAATCGTAAACGCAGTAAGCAGCATGACAACAACTTGTATTTTCAAAGGGCATATAACTAAAGGGCACGGTAACTAAAAAAAATGTAATAAGATCAAACAGCTAGAGCTTAAATCAATAATAATAATAATTATAATCAATGTAATTTCTTATGTTCTTAATTTTAATATAATACTGTTTAGATTATCTTTATAACTTTTGAATCTACATAGCTATATGTATTCATTTCTTTGGTTAAAATGAGAAAATAAAATATTTCATTCAATATAAATTTTTTTTTATTAATACCTACTATTGTATAATCTCTTATCATACCACTAATAATATTAGTATATTATGCAACGAGCTTATAATGAAGGCTATTAATACGCGAGTATGATGGTTAAGATACGAGCCGTAGGCGAGTGTCTTAACCATCATAAGAGCGTATTAATAGCCATTATCTGCGAGTTCCATACACTATTTTTTCTACGACCCTTTTTTATTTCATAGAAAAGATTGAAAAATTATATATTTTAACAATGACTCGTGTACAATTGCGGATCATTGAGGTTAAGATAGGTTGCTTATGCATATTAGGTACCAAATTTTCTTTTCGTCGCTAAGATTATTCTGCTGAGACATGTTTTAGTATCAAGTTTAAGGGCACTACTCACTACTGCGTAATTTTTATTATGCGAAGTTCGAATTCCGAATTTTACGCTTTGATTTTCAGTAATAATTTTAATAACATTGTCAGCCATTAATAACGATATTGCTTACCTGCGCACGCGACGGTCACGGTCGCAGCGTTGCCGCTTTGAATACTATATCACGGACCGCTACGAATGATATAATACTTTATCTTCCTATCTTTTACACGATATACCTACCTATCAAATTAATTAATAAGGTAACATAAAATCTTGATAAATTTTCTTTGAATGTTACTTATGTTCTAAATTAAATAAACGTTCAGAATTTTTTTTCAGAAATACAGAACTTATATCACAAGGCAATTTTTGTCGTGAGTATGACAACTCTGTGACTTCGGTTGGCTTGCCGACCCGATTGTGAGCGAAAACGAACCGATTCGATTGCAAATGCTCCTCTGCCATTGGATAGCTTGACCAGTGCTTTAATGAAAATTTGTATCTTAATGAGACCCATTAAAGCACTGGTGATTCATACTTAATATGCAGATTAAAGGTTGGGAGTAGAAAAAAAAATTATAGGGATTATAATTCTATGTAAAAACTCTTATTAGAAGGTGTTATAAGCACCATTATAATAAATAATATCCTTATTAACTCATTCTTATAAGGTTTATCAAACCACGATAATAAAATTAATAATTCTGGGTCATATTGTTAATAAATCCGTCTCTAATTAGATCAAAATTATTACCTTTATAAGACCGTATATCTGTCCTCAAATATATTAGCAATTCCTATAACACTAATAAGATTTTTTATGACAGTTATAAGAAATTTTTCTCAGTGCAGGTCAGGTCTCTGGAAAGAAAGGGCATTCCTACCTATATGGTCAACATCATAGACAGCTACCTCACGAAACGGAATATTCTGATAGGAACAAACAAAAGCATGAGTATCACAGCGGGAGTCCCACAGGGTTCCATATTGGGTCCGACGCTGTGGAGCATAATATATGACGAACTGCTGCGACAAAAACTGATAACAGGCAGCTCAATGCTTGCCTTCGCAGATGATCTAGTCATAATCACCGAGGTACCGGATGCAAGGGAACTGAGGTACAGGGTGGAGGAATCTGCAAGACAGATCGAAGTGTGGTTGAGAGAACACGACCTCAAGCTAGCGGAAGAAAAAACAGAGGCGATAGTCCTAAAAGGGCCCGGGAAAAGAGATTTTCCCAAATTTAGTATTGCGGGGAAACTGATTGCGCCAACGAAGAAATTGAAATACCTCGGGGTCGTCATAGACGATCAGCTGATCTTCGGCCAACATGTTAGACACGTGGTGAAGAAGGCAGAAGAAAGACTGGCGACACTATCGAGAATGATGCCAAATATTGATGGACCAGGAAGCATCAAGAGGAGACTGCTGTACAACGTAATGGAGTCTGTTGTCCTGTATGCGGCGCCCATATGGAAAGGGGTAACCCGGATAAAAAGATATGGTAGTATGCTTGACGGAATACAAAGGAAAGGACTCCTGAGAGTGGCTAGTGGTTACCGAACGGTATCCACAGCGGCGATCAGGGTCATTACCGGAATACCCCCGATTAGTCTCATAATAGATGAACGAGCGAGACTGCACAGAATGGAGGGGGGAATAACGAGAGCGGATCGACTGGCGCAACGGACAGAGACAATAAAGAGATGGCAGAAGGAGTGGGAGAGGGAGACGCATGGCGAGTGGACGAGGAGATTGATAGGGAAAATAAAGGACTGGGTCAACTGTGGTTTTCGCAGAGTGGACTACCATTTGACGCAATTTCTGTCAGGCCATGGTAGCTTCGGTAATTACCTGAAGAGAATAGGAAAAAAAGAGGATGATAACTGCCCCCACTGTAGGGAAAAAGACGATCCGGAGCATGCAGTGCTCGGATGTAATAGATGGCTAAGGGAAAGACGGGAGGTGGAGGAAAAGATCGGAGAGGAACTCAGCGTGAGAGGACTGATGGAATCAATGACAAGATCCGAAGAAAGCTGGAACACAATCCATGATTTCATAATCCAGGTTATGAAAGAACGACAGAGGTTAGAACAAACCAGAGAAAGCTGAGGAAATTAAGCAACGACACTGCCACCGAGGCAAACCACATTCATGGTGTTTCCGATGTCAGTGGGAGCGACGAGGAGGGGGTTTAGCCGGTATGTGCCCTAGCCGAAAGCCTGGGTAAGTCCGGCACTACCCGGGGAGGGAGGAACCACCCCGGGTGTCCATGAGATTCCCCCTCCACCACAAAAAAAATAAAATGTCAGGTCAGGTCAGGTCAGGTCAGGTCAGGTCAGGTCAGGTTTAAACAAATTATCATACCTCTGAGTAGTGAAAAATATAACTAATAACACTTGAGTACCTATACTTGATGATTTTTTATCGGGAAATGGGACATATTTTATGTATCCGCTAATAAGTTTTAAAGCGCGATGATTTCAAAGATAAGTTACCTGAATTTCTCGAAAGAAAACTAAATTACCTCTAAAAAATAAAAAAAACAAATACAGGGTGTGCCATTTAAGTTAACCGGCTTATCGACGATCAAAGTTGTTGATAGTTTAGGATAGAATTCTTAACACCCTGTATACGCTTTTTTGATAGAGGCTATCAAAAATTGTTACTCAAGACTGTAAATGTATGTAGTTGAAATCAGATTTACACAAATGTTCAGGTTGAACCAAAATTAATATTTTTCGAAAATCCTGCATTTCCAAAAAATTCGAAATATCTCGAAAACCATTGAACATAGGTATGGGGAATCTTCTTGAAAGTCAGCTTTATTTTAACTTAAGAATCAGAAAAATCAAAAAAATACATACCATGCCATTTAAAAAAACATAACTTTGATACGTTACTCTCATAATGGGACAGCCTGTATAGTCCAAAATAATTTTAAATGATGGCCATTGTGATCCTGTATATGAATTTATAAACAAAATTGAAAAATCCATCGTTTGGCCTACAGAGACCGCTTCGAATGAGCTGGGACACCCTGTATAACTCCGGCAAACGGGTGAACACGTAAAAATAATTATAATTTTTTTCTATAAATTATTGTTCTTAAACGCTTTGTTTTCGAGATACAGGATGTTAAACTTTTATTAATAAATCGTCTTTTTCGAAAATATCTCAAATAAACTTTACTCGATATTGTTGAAATTTGGCAGTTTCATTTGCTGTAGTAAGGGGCTAATTTAGCTCTAAATAGATTAAAATTATCAAGTCCAGTGGCGTCCCGGTAAGTACCTCAACGAATTTTGTAAAAACTTTCAAAACTGCACGTACGTCAAAACAAAAACATGACAACCACAACACACAAAATAAAGTCAGAATCAAAGTAAAAGTCAATTTATTTTTCAAAAATTAAAGTTTTAAATATTATATAAGTAGGTACACCATTTTTACGATCAATTTTATTGTATTATGTTTTTTTTTTTGTAATATTTTAAAGTTTTTATATTTAATACAAATGAGTGAACAAGGGACCAATGGGCCCCGAAACGTTTCAATTCAAAATAGGTATATTTTTAAAGTAAGCGAATAAGGGATGGAACCGTTAGTCAGTGTATGAGAGAGTCTTGCGAGAGAGGACTCTGACCCCTTGCTCTTGCAACATGCAAATTGCCACTATCAGGATGTCATGCTGCTCTATTTTATTTTTTTCTTAATAAATGATAAGCAAAAATGGATAGAAAGTGTATCGTGCCTAATTATACAAGTTGATGCGATGAAACTACCACGGGTATTTCATCGATTGGCATACCAATATTTAAATATTAATAAAATAATTAGAACATAAGAGCACGCGTTTATCAGTGATTACGCGTGAATCATTTAGCTAGTGCTTGCCCGAGTGAAGGGCTCGACAGAAATTGCGACCAAGAGTAGCACACTTTGGACACCCTGGGGCAATGTGGCTTGCGCTTACGGCTATCGTTCCGCCACCTACCTGATTATCTTACACTGATGAAAGCGTACTGACACGTGCAAAAGACAGAACAAAATACCAGACACTTAAGTAAATGACTTTGTAATTATAAAAACCATCACAGTAGGCAATTGAAGGCTACTGTAAGTAAGACTTAGTCCTGATCTGCAAACAGGGCCCTTGCATTATTGCGTCGGCAATAACGTGGCGTGAACTGATTCGCTTCATCTTTTATATTTAAATTGCTAACGTTGGCTCTCCTGTAAATACCCCGACCGCTGCTCCCGTTTTCCGACTCTCGAGTTGGATCCCTTCCCCTTGGTTCCCCTGTCCCGTCCTGCTTGCTCATCACAGATACAGATATTTACTCAAGTGTATTTTTCTTCGGAGAATTATTCGGATGAAGTTTTTTACTTTACCTCCCCGGCTTCTAATTTCATTGTTCTTTCACCCTTACCGGATGTTTTATGTTCCTTTCGAGGTTTTTTATTTGAGAGTATAGGAAGATGCAGATGAGCCTAATAAGACGCCGTTGCGATTGAATGTTTCCGCTCCAGGTAGTTTCGTTACAAAACAGTCCTCGACTCTCCCTCTCTTCCCTCTTATTCGTTCTCTTTGGCCTCGCCACTTCTCGCGATAAAGCCACTATTTATTCGCCAGACAATTAAACACTCTCTTTTGGATCGCGAGGCCATTAAAAATTCCCACCAACTGACTCTATCTTTCCCTGATTTATGACTGGAGAGACGGTCGCCCTCTAGGCTGAAGTCTCCTTCGATCGGCCACCCCTCGCTTCTGCCGCTGATTGCTGATCGGTTCAGTTTCCCTCCCGTGACGTCGCGACGGCTTTAGAGTCCAGCTACTTCTTAAATTAGCGTCACCGTTTCTGACAAAGAATCTAAAATGTGTTTTATTGAGCCTTTTAAAGTGGGAAACATCAGACTAGAATTTGATGACCACTAAGTAATAAACTGATTTATCATTTATCATTATTGACTATATAAAATGCATCAAATGTATAATACTCTGATAATATGGCAGCTACATTGAATTATATTTTGTTAAACAGTAAAAACCTTATTTAGAAGGGAGAAGAATTTATTTCCCCTAATGTCGAACTTAAGTTTTGATAATAGTATATTTTAAAATCCATTATTATACCTACTTATAAGGAATAACAGTGAGATAACGTTCCTGTAACAGGAAATATGAAGCCTTCTTAACAAATAGGTTTAGACTAAATCTTTTCCAATTTGTTTTTACAAGTGTCAGTTGCAGCAGATATGTAATGGATAAATTTTAAAAAATCGTCATCAATAGGAATGTTTATTATGAGCAACGCGTACTGTTTGGGGGAAGGATAATCTTAACCGAGAAAGGGGCCGACAATACGGCAGCGGCGGCTTGTCGGGGACTTCGGGCGGCAGGTAGGTATATAAGGGAACGGCGAGCGTTCAGAGAGGGGGCGTGAAATGCAGTGTATTAGTCTCCTCCGTCCGCCTCCGTCCATGCAATAAAACATGCTTAGCTCGTACATATCCGTTGACAAATGTCGAGTTTTAAAGGAGGTTGGGGAGCGGCACATAATTCACAGCCGGCCAGTCCGTTCTCAATATAACGGCCGGCTATGACTGCTGAATTTCACACTTTACGGCGGCGGCGCCTGCAGCCCTAATTCATGTGAATATCGGGTTGTCCGGCAGTACGGTAGGCGGCAGTTCCTTGCCATGATGCAATGCATGTACAGGTGGGGGCACCGTGGGTCCGGCGACGGTACGTCTGGCACCGACAGCGGTCATTTGTTGCCGTGTCCTGCTAAATATTAATACCGTCCCCCTCTCTTAGAACTCCCATCATTCAAGCACCCTAATTGCGCGGCCGGTTGACTTCCCTTTGCACCCCCTCGAATGCGGGACGGATACGGGATAGGAGCTGCTACCGCTTCTCTCTTTTCCTTCGATGTAGCATTCAATGCCCTTATGTGGTGATGGTGAATTGTCCCTTCGTTTAGAACTTCGCTCAATTCCTTTGAGAGGTTTATTCGCTCTTTCCGCGTACCTATAGGTGGCTTGATTTATCTTAGATTTAATCGCCAAGTTTAACGACATTGCCGGAGAATACTTGACACAAATGTTTATTTTTAACGTTTGTACACATTTTTGTATCATATAGATATAACCAGTCTTTGATTCCGATATTATTTATCACATAACTCGAAAAATTATCTCCTCCAATGGTTCCTACGTTATATACAGGGTTACTGGTAACTGGATACATTCCTTTGGTGATCTGATAAAACAAGAGGTAAGGAGTAAATTAACCCCAACATGCACTATACAAAACTCAATAGATTTTGAGATATTTCGATTTTCAACTTTTCTTAAAAAAATGGTTTCAAATGTCTTGAAATGTAATTTTCAAAAAATCTACTTTAACTTTTTGATTTTTTTTTGCTGGAATACTTGTCCAATACTATGCTTCCTTCTGGAATAAAAAATATCCTGAGGTATTTCGATCGTGTGAAAATTTCAAAGAAAAACTTTCACAAACTAGTTTTTTTAAATAAGATTTAAAAGTTTTTACAAGTTATTTTCGCAAAATTGTCAAGGCAACTTGCGTACAAATTGTTTTAAAAACTTTCTTAGTGTAGTACCTATCTAGCAAGGTACGAATCTTGTACAAGAATAACAGAATCTCCCCGCTATGTACCGTTACCGAGGAACAAATCCTTAAGTCGGGACGTTTTAAAAAAAATACGGCCCTGAACGGGGGTCTTAAAATTCTCTGATCCGGCCCATTTTCAATAGGTCGTATTTGGGGGTGACGAGCTTCGTCCCTACCAAGTTTCGTCCCGATCGGTAAAACTTTCAGACACTTAGAGTGGCTATTACTAGGCTATTCCCGAAAAATCCCGAAATTCCCGAAAAAATGACACTTCCCGGGAACGGATCCCGCTCATTTTCAATAGGCATCGTGCCACGGTGCGCCTCTTCAATCGAGCCAAATTTCAACTTTCCCACATGAAAACTGGCGGCTCTAGAGTGTTTCCTAGCAAAGTCACAGAAGTTTCGTAAGTATACGTATTCTTGTGCCCGAAAAATGTCTGTCTGTCGGTCTGTCTGTCTGTTACTTTGCTAGGAAACACTCTAGAGCCGCCAGTTTTCATGTGGGAAAGTTGAAATTTTGCTCAATTGAAGAGGCGCACCGTGGCACGATGCCTATTGAAAATGAGCGGGATCCGTTCCCGAGAAGTGTCATTTTTTCGGGAATTTCGGGATTTTTCGGGAATAGCCTAGTAATAGCCACTCTAAGTGTCTGAAAGTTTTACCGATCGGGACGAAACTTGGTAGGGACGAAGCTCGGGACCCCCAAATACGACCTATTGAAAATGGACCGGATCAGAGAATTTTAAGACCCCCGTTCAGGGCCGTATTTTTTTTAAAACGTCCCGACTTAAGGATTTGTTCCTCGGTAACGGTACATAGCGGGGAAATTCTGTTATTCTTGTACAAGATTCGTACCTTGTTAGATAGGTACTACACTAAGAAAGTTTTTAAAACAATTTGTACGCAAGTTGTCTTGACAATTTTGCGAAAATAACTTGTAAAAACTTTTAAATCTTATTTAAAAAAAATAGTTTGTGAAAGTTTTTCTTTGAAATTTTCACACGATCGAAATACCTCAGGATATTTTTAATTCCAGAAGGAAGCATAGTATTGGACAAGTATTCCAGCAAAAAAAAAATCAAAAAGTTAAAGTAGATTTTTTGAAAATTACATTTCAAGACATTTGAACCCATTTTTTTAAGAAAAGTTGAAAATCGAAATATCTCAAAATCTATTGAGTTTTGTATAGTTCATGTTGGGGTTAATTTACTCCTTACCTCTTGTTTTATCAGATCACCAAAGGAATGTATCCAGTTACCAGTAACCCTGTATATGGAATTAAGTCTTTTGGAAAGATAAAAATTTACATCGTTTTAACCTGTCTTTCTTATTTTTAGCAAGCGCCTGCTGCTTCAAAAACTTCGATTTGTGACGTTTTTTCGTGTTTTTATTATTAACAAGTAAATTTGCGAAACCAAAATCTTATAACACATCTAACTTGAAATTAGTAACATACAATAGAACTCGAAATGTAATTCATCACCGTCAATTATAACACATCTAACTTGAAATTAGTAACATACAATAGAACTCGAAATGTAACTCATCACCGTCAATTTTAAAATGCATGCATAAAATAAAATGCATGTTTTTCACGCGTATTTATTTATTGCAAAATGCGACCATGCTCCCGTTGATCTTGGGTGCGACTGGTTTCTCTTCCGCTCCCCCGCCCCCTAGTATGAAATAAATAGGTAAATACACCAGTCGCAGGACTTCAGCGTAAGATCACCCTGCTGGTCCAAAGCAAAACAAACCTAATGGGAAGTAGAATTTCCTACAAAATTTGCCTGCGTCTTTTCCCACCGGTGAATGAATTATGAAAAATAAATATTATTTCTTTTCAACCACAACATCAAATCTCAACAATGCGCTGTTCTTATTAAATTCACTGTTAATATAACGATCAATCAACTCAATCTTTCGATACTATATGTGACAATACTTTCAATAAGTCTCCAATTGGTTGATAATATAAGTAGTTACAAGAAAGAACTAAGATCGGGTCTCAGGTGCCGTCGCTTGACTAAGAAGCCCAGCGTCGTGATCTTCAACGTCTAGACATATCCAGGGGGAACATGAGATTGAGAATGTGATTTAGCCACGGCTCTTTCTAGTCCTGATAGAGGACCGGTGAACTGGTTGTTTCCAGTCCGGACACACACTTAATAGTTCCCGAGTACCGCCTAGTCTGTGTTCGATCCATAACGGGAACGGCATCCCTCGGCCAATTGCCTCTTATACCGAGAATTACGTATCGGTCTAATTCTAGTATGTACCTATACCTACGTGCATATAAATCGCTTAGGGAGTTGAATCCGAGAGGGATTTCGGAGAGAATTTATATTATGTATTTTGAACTATAAATTACTGCTTCCAAAGCGTAAAAATATATAATAAGTATGTATTGAAGGATTAATATCAAGAAAATATGCAAAAATATGATGTTGCAAACATAAATTCGGAGAATAATTCGCCCGATGTACCTACGCACGCTTTCCCTTCGGGTATACTAATTGAATAGGTAGATTTTATTCGATTATCATTATCAACGACATATAAATTTATAGAAAAAATATTTTAGATAAGTCCCTGGCACATTTTATTTACCACCAGCTGTTAATTTCAAGACCTCGATAACTTTTTCTTCCAAAATGGGAAGTCTGTGAGGTAGGTCGTTAGGTAGCTTGTGATTCTTCTAATATTAGGTACATAATTATACTAACGAAGTAAATGTTTGTGTATCTTATTGACATGGAAGTGTTCATTCTTTCCTTTAAACGACCAATTAAATCACTTGATAAACTTTACAAACTAACAGGTTATGGTCCCAGAACGGTTCCACAGCGTTAAGTATTTTGATATGTCAGGAGTTAGTCGGTGCGATGAAAGTTATCGAAATCAAACAATAGGTTTGATTAATTGCTTAGTGCAATTCGAGAATTTGTCCTATGAAATACACAAAACCGGTCAAGGTCGACCGAACGTATCTTGCAGGTCTCTGGATTCGTGGATTCGTCAGGCAAGGTGGAACGTCTGATCTAGTGAACGTTATATCAAACTTATCCCGGCTACATCACGCAAATTTTTAATTTGTGAATTAGTTTCACTATGGTATGAAGAATTTTGAAACCGTAATTGATTCCGGGTTGTTGTGCCGTGGTATATGGCGATTTGCTCCGAACGTTTTTTGTATCTGCGGTAGACATCATCAACAATTACGTGTGCGCAAGCGATGCAAGAGAGAGGTAATGTCTCAAGGAAAGATGCGCTGAATGAGTACCATCTTGAAGAGGGAAACGACATCCAAACTGGCGAGAATGTAACTGGAATGAAGGATTAAAAATTCAAGCTTTTCTGTGAAGTGACCCGAGTCTCCAATATGGTATTCTGTAGATCCGACGTGTGACTGCAGCAAGTTGGTTAGATATTTGGCCAGAGAATATGTCGGGGAACCAATGTCACGGACAAGAGGCACGTTATAGGTTTGTATATCTTTGGCAGTCCATAAAGTCTGGGTGTCCTGGCTTCGGTATTCACAATCTGCCGTTTGTCTTTATCGAGGATGGTGGAAGTTTTAACCAGCTGGTTGGTCTTTCGGAGGATGTGATTCGTAGGATCTCTAGAAGGTCCTTCGGCTCCCACTAACCTGTCATATTTCTTCTTTTGTTTACCAGTGGCGGATCTTAGTTTGGCAGCCATGAATGTGCATGTGATCTGGTCCACGAAATCCCAGTCAGACTGTTGCATTTGACTGCAAACAAGAAGATGTAATGGTAAACGATTTTCATCAAGTTCTCTGCGGGTGTGAAAGATGTGTTCTCTCAGGAGGGCCCCCAATGAGAAGGAAATCAAAAACATTTTGAAACATATAAAAAACTTTCTAGAGAGATCCCCAAACTTTATGGATTGCCAAAGATACATAAACCTAGCGTGCTTGTTCGCCCAATTGTCAGTGTCATTGCGATTGGTTCCATGACATATTTTCTGGCCAAATATCTAACAACCCGCTGCAGCCACACGTCGGATCTACAGAATCTCATATTAGAGACTCGGGTCACTTCATAGAACAACTTGAATCTTCAACCCTTCATTCCAGTGGCATTCTCGTCAGTTTTGATGTAGTTTCCCTCTTCAACATGGTGCCCATCGACGAGATCCTTCAACACATGCAGCGCATCTTTCCTAGGGACATGCACCTCTCTCTTCCACCATGTATTCACCACAACCTATTTCCATTGAAATTGTATAACTTTTATGAACAAAAGGATGGAATTACTATGGGGAGCATCCTGAGTCCTGTTGTTGCCAACTTCTACAAGAGGTTGTTTGAAGCCACGGCCTTAAATTCCGCTACCAACAATCTCTATTGTAGATGACGTCCTGAAAGAAGTTTTTCACCATATCAACAGAATCCACCCCCACATTCAATTTACGATGGAAATAGAGAAGGATGGAAAACTACCGTTTGTTCTCGTCAACATCAGGAATGAAAATAGCACCTTGGGGCACAGGATCAAAATCAAAACACACAGATTTGCACAAAAACCCCAACCATCATCAAAGCCAAAAACGAGCAGTAATAAATACCCTGATGAATTGTGCATCCCGAATTTGCCAGGCACAACACCTCCAAGAAGAGCTCCCTCACATCTAGATAATGCTCTGCAGACGAATGGCTACACCGCTCAAGAAATCAGGTGTAGAAAGAAAAAAGAAATCAACATCCCACGACACCAGGTGAACAACCACCAAGAGTTTTGGGAGCTGCCTTTCTCCCTTACATCAGAAACGTCACCGAGCGAATCGGTAAATTCCTGCAGCGCGACGACGTCAAAACCATCTTTAAACCTACACAAGTTCGCAACATTGTCCGTTCATCTAAAGACCTCATCCGTCCACTTTCTTCACCTGGAGTTTATAGGATACCTTGTTCCTGTGAATACCTTGTGACAGTGACACCAATTATAACATAACAAGTCGACGGGAATCTTTTCTCAAAGTGACTCCAAACCATGTTCCAGTAATAGTTCGCAACAGTGTACCTATAGCTGGATGTACCTAAAAAGGAATTGGATCGGTTCAATTTTGAGGCAAACGCTAATTGATGCAGAATGGGTACGAGATCTGCCAACAGATGTTCGTCTTGTGGATAGAAATTAGGAAGAAGAAAGATGTGCACTTCGTGAAAAATAACGAAAATAAACTTAGTGGCATTGAAGGGTTTTCAGGCCTTTTCACTTATGCTTTTCGCCAGTTTCAGGAATTGACTGTCAAGAAGTAAATATAGACTGAATAAATCTTCTAAATCATTTAATTTACACATTTTCCTCGGCTGTCAGTATGAATGGGAGATAAAGTTATTTTCTTGAAGGGATAATATTATACAGAACCTCTAAAAGAGTATAATGTGTTCTAATGTTCCGATACAGGTGGGTAATTCACAGATAAGCAAAATACTTCCATAGATGATTACATTACACAAGAACATTACAGGATAATTAATTACATAAGAACAAATTCATATACCTAAGAAAATTGATTAGGTACATAAAAAAAATGACACAAATAAAGAAAAAAGAATACTTCAGAATATAGTCATATACGAGATCTGACATTTTTCTCACAAAAAATTATCATTAGAACATAAATATGTTTTCGATCAAGAGTCCTCTTTAACCTTATAAGCTATATGTGGAAGACAAAATAATATATATAAATTAGTGGCTACTGGATACTTTGATACTTTGACTATAACCGTCAATGTACAATTGTATTCCCTTAATTTCGTTAATGGTATGTGGCTGTATACGGAATATGTTTCATTAATTAGTACAGAAGGGACCCTGCAGAATCCTTATGGGAATTGGCTCCCGGTTAAATCTGATGTAACTTTGGAGATCGGTAATAGTATTCAATGAGTACATCAGAAGTCTCAATATGCGTAACCTCCCCAAAAAATCCTGAACTCAAGATTTTCTCTCATGACAGTCACACATTTATTTTTAAATGTTGGCCTCCCACATTGTTTTGGAGATAAATCTTAGATAGCTCATTTTTTGTTAAGATTGAAAAGCTGCTTCTTTGGTTGTAGCTACATTTTTTTCGAGAAAAACAGGAAAAAATTTTCATTTTAAGTTATCACTTTCGTAATTTCATGTACTTTACCAATAAAAATTCCAACAAACAAAAACGTTAAAAATTGAAAGATAAATCAAATTTTAAAGTCACAGCCAAGACCATTACAAAAATAACATCACAAACTGAAAACTTTTTCCCGATTTTCTCGAAGATGACTCAACATATTCATAATGTAACTATATCATCAGAAGCAAATTTTTAATCTCAACAAACGATCTATCTAAGATTTTTTCATAAAACAATTAGGTATTTAAGAATATATCCATGACTGTCAGGATAGAAAAAAATCATCTTCAGAGGTGGATATCTCGAGAACAGGAGTTTTTGGGGGCTTATGCCCATGGAGACTTCTGATCTACTCATCGAATACTACCGATCCCAAATTTATATTATGTTTTCAACCCGTACTTCGTAGAATCTCTGCATACTGATGGATGATAAATAAAACACTACTGTTTTAAATTCTACTTATAATAATGGATATTATCAATGTGTTACACATGTTTCGCTACTTTTATGTAGCATCTTCAGACGTATGTAAATGAATAAAATTATTCATACGACAACATAGCGCAACTGCGGTAACCTAAGTGATCATAAAACAAGCCACTAGATTTAAATGAATTTCAATTAATAGAACTAACTAAGTAGATCATAATATCATTTCTTCAGAATCTTCTTAGTTGTTGATATCAAGGAAGAAAATACCTAAAGTAATGGAGAACGACATTTGTCTAGTTGTTCATTTATGACTGTGTATTGTTGGTTATTTAAATGTCTGTGGATTTATAGAAATTTATTTATCTGTTTGGGTCTTATTAGACCTCTTCAGAGTGGGACACCTAACTAGTAATGATGTGATGCGTCGAAAAGTATAAAGTTCGGCCGTCTAATACAAATCAGTTGATTTTAAATCAGTGATTTGCAGGACGTAGCGATACCTACCGTTGATGGTAAGAACCACCAGACTAATTGTGTCACCTATACACCTGGAACCACCAGCCTAGGTGTAGGCTAGCGCTAACTTGCTAACTTGGAGACTTGCCAAATCCTTAGAGCAGGAAACTGCACGAGGAGTCTTTTGTCTCACGAAGGCGATGGCTGCCGTCACTGGCGGGAATCATAGTGAACGAAAGTTTGCACTCTTATAAAACTTTTGGAGCAATTTGGATTACTTCGACAGGGTCTTGAAAAAACCGGTTCAGTCACCTCATTTCAGTCGCAGTTTTCAATTTCGACTGAAACTTTTGTGGGAGTAAGATATCCACCAGAAGTGGTCTGGTATTGCATTGAGCAAAATCGGTCAAGCTGTTTAAAAATGGCGGCCATTTGAATTTTAGGAAAAATTGATATTTTTGGAACCACTGTACCTATACGTAAGCAAGATAAAAAAAAAGTTTTAAATCAAATTACCAATATTGCGGATGAAAATTATTTGAAATTTGAGTTAATAAAAAAAAATTTGAATTATTTGAAAAAGTGGATAATAAAGGATTATTATTATTATTATTTGGTACTAAGCCAGTGGCATGGGTAGGAAAAGAGTGAAAATGGCTAAATTTCTAGAACCGTTCATGATCTGTATTTTTGAATTGAACTGTAATTTTTACATTACACAACAACTATATTACGAATTTTCTCTAACCTTTAAAAGAAGCAAATAAGATCTTCTCTAAAATTTTAAATTTTCGATTTTCAAAACTCCCCTGTAACTTTTTTCGAATATAAAGGTATAGTGTAAAAAGTGCATTTTTTAAATAAAGTTGGCCAGTGGCGTGCATAGGAAAAAGGGCGAAATTGTAAAATTTTCAAAAGCGTTGAAAATATTCATCACTGAATCGCAAAAAAATGCACTATTTTATGCCATTGATGCGCAAGAAGGTATTTTAAGAATGCAGTCAGTTTAAGTTTTACCTATAGCGGTATATTTTATACATTATATAGGATGATGTATTGTAAGTATGCATAATTATTTCATAAAAATGAAGCTTAATCCTGGTGCATGAATATCATTCTGTGGAAGAGATTATGGAAGTATCATATTTGTAGCTAACAACTTCTTGAAATAGTTCATAAATAATAAGTCATAAAATATAGGGCATAAAAGTATCTACTCGCCCGTGCAGGAGTTAGTGGAATTATTCCTAATTTTGAAATTTATTTACGCAAAATTCAAGACTGTTGGTATTAGTGGTGATGTTGAGCTGTTAGTCGAAAATCTCCAAGAAACATTTCAAAGTGTTTGTGAATTTAACATGCTCTACATATTAGGTGCAAAAGGAAATTGTTACATTATCTACAGGAACTCTCAGAATCGACAGTCATGCCCCAGATTAAAATAAAACGTGTAAGTTTGAAAAATTTTGTTGAATCGGCCAGCAATATAGGCACCATCAGTTTGTAAGTGCCTTTCACTTCCAGACAAGAAAAATGCAGAAGTGCCATGTCCTTCTAACAACAGGACTACAACGCATGAATATCGAAGGGGTTAAACGATATGTTTGCACCAGACCATTAAACAATTATTTTACGTGCGCATTTTCCATCACCTGCTCGACATACGTATATACATAGTGAATACATCGTTATTATATTTTCATAATTGTGACAAGAATATTGAGTAAAATTCAACAGATTAATTACTTTCAGATCGGAAATTGCTCATGCTCTGATTAGAAATAATCAATTTCACGGCAGAGAGGGAAGCCATCTTCAGCAAATGATTTATTTACACGCAATCTCTCCGTTAAAATAAAAAAGAAAAGTCACGTATTCATACTCCGCAGTTGAAGATATCGGCCATACACATTGAAGAGACACATACTGAGCCTATAAGAAGAGATCCAGAATCTGTAACTATAGTGCTTATTCTTGAATAGGTTGTGTGTAAAATGCATGCAACTGCTCGATAAGGAAAAAAACGGTTTTCCTTTCTTTCATTCTAGATCAATGTTAAAAAATATTTTCACTTCGTTTTAATTTTTTTATCAAAATTTTTGACAAAGTAATTTTGTATTTTATTTCCACTGTGGAAAGGGTCAACAAACTGTTTTCTATAAAAAAGAAAGACTACAATTTTTTTTTTTTTTTGTTAGACTGCAAGGTTTCCCAAACAACGAAAAAAGTAGGAGGGCTATGGAGGGAAAATAATTCCTTTAATAAAATAATCTTACAACACGTATTATAACATTGTCAAAATGAGTTAGAGAGGGTAAGTTATACAGTCAGTTTAATCAGTTTAAACATTTCAGAAGCTTCAAAATTTTGGTAGCTTTAATATTTCAACAAATTTCAAACAAATTGAAATAAAAATTCGCATAGAATGAACTTTTTGTCATAAAATTATGAATATATTAAACAATTAAAATCCACTTGAATTGAAACATTCATTTGCGTTGAATATAAACCATGGTAATTAGGTAAATATAGGTAGGTATATGGGTATGGTATCTTCAGTTATAAACAGGGATGTCACCAATAAGATAAGCACCTTATAATTAATTGTTACACTGACAAAATTCAACCAATGATCATTGCGATGTGGAATTGTGGAAAGGAAATAGAAAATAAAAAGAAAGGTAAATATATGTGCGCAGATTACTGTGGAAGAAGACAGAAAAAGTTGAACAGAGAGAAACACTGTAGTAGGAGGAACTGCATAGGTATATATATGAAACCAAAAAGAAGGATAGAATTCTTTATATACCATCATGTCTTATCGAAAAATAGAAGTCTAATGTTAATCTCCTTAACACATATATTATCCACATATGTGTACATATACTTATATACAGTATACAAGATACCTATAATACTCATGCATATACACTCATATATGTATAGAGTATATAGGTACTATATAAGAGTAATCGTATATAATAAACACGCCGAGAAGTTAGCCTAGTACCCGAAGATCATCATAAATGCCTATAGGTATACGTAATATAACATCAATAATGTGAATCCATAATCAACATTTTTCTATATCAGGCCATATATTACTAAACTTCAAGTAGGCTTATCATACTATCATCGGTAGACTAAGAGGTTTAGTGAAAAGTAAAGAAATTCCCAACCGAGTGATATCCTCATGGTATGTGGGTGTGTGTGTCTGTAGGGATATGTGTGTGTGTGTGCGTGCGTTTAACACAGTCTATATATACAGCTTGTCGCTAAGGATAGGTACCTGTGCCAGGGAGGCGAGCATCCGAGTCTCGCAGTACTTCATATCAACGTTTGGGCGGTGACGGCGACGTTGCTTGGGCGTCGCTGTAACCCCTGGACGACCACGACCACCGACCACCGACCACCGAACGGCAAACACCCCCGTGAGACCGGTAGCGGTAACGGTAACGGCGATAACAGTGACCTGGAACCGACAGTGACAACCAGAGGAGAGGAACCGTCGCCGTCAGCATCTGCTAAACACCTAAACACAACTAAACACATAAACGGTAACAACCTCCTCTATTAATTATTTCTTTTTCGGTAGAATGAACAAGAGTTAGTTGTGTTGTTGCGCAAAAAGGGTCATTCAAGTCGCCGAGAGGTTGCGGCATCCTGTAGGCGGAGGCGGTCCAGCGCCGAACCAAGACCAGGAGACGCGCGTCTGCGATGCGCCGCTGCAGTTTGTGTTGTTTGTATGTGTGCCATGTATACGAGTATACTGTGCTGTATTATAGCGCGTGGCATAGCAAGGCAGGGCAGGGCAAGCCGAGCGCCGGGAGCGGAGGCAGGGCAGGCAGGGCGGCGGCGGTGACGGCGGCGGCAGCAGCGGCGGAGGGAGAAAGGAGCGGGAGGTGGCCCTAGGACAACGCGGCGGCCTCTCCGCGCAATACACCACCACCTTAGAGCCGCCGCCGCCGCCCGAACCGGCTTGTGAGATACCGGGCCCGAGAGTAGTCTCGGAGGTCGGAGGGATGCATCGCCACACAGACAAGCTCTCCTCCCTTTCCTCCCATCTCAGTCGCTTCTCCTTACCCCCCTTAGCATCACCGTTATATTTACGGCTATATGTACATCCTAAACATCTCTATGTATCACACCAAAGTACTATACAGCATGGACTATTATATACGTCACTTGATTTGTTTTTTTAATTAACTCTTCGAAAAAATTGAACAGTTTCCAAGCTGACTGCTCAGCGACACCTGCACGGGAGTCCTGGAGGAGATTTCACATTTATTATTGAAAGTTTCATGAAATCATTTAGGATTATATACAGTTGATAGGATTATCATTTAGGATTATGATAGGATCATTACAGTTAAGAACGGCTACTTTGGTAATATTTTAAAGATAGAGTAAGTTTTTTAGAATGCAGTTTGACGCACAAGAAGAAGTACCTATATGGAAATTGCAGCTGACACAGCCGGAAGAAACATTTATAAAGACCTTTATAGACATTTTTATTTATCTATTTATTTATTTAGAATATACACATTAACAACAAAGAGCCAAATTAAGATGGGAACATCTACAGAAATGATGAATTAAAATGTCAGCATATATTTTAAAAGGTACCTACCTACACCCAGTATCGAGCATGCCAGTAGATGAGGAATGTGAGTTCTGGACATAAATATCAGCGTAATTCCCTAACTTCTTCTATCTTCTCAAAAGTATAAACGAAAAAGTTCCATACTACAACCAAACAGGGCTGCATGTACAAAAGATTTGGTCATAATGGTTATGGAAAAACAAAGCAGGTGTGTAGTAGGTATTCAGCTCTAGTCTATACCAATTCTATACACAATTCTCCTTCAAGAAAATACATACAAGCAAATACTTTTCAGTATTATCTCAAATACCTGCGAAATAGTCGTGATTAAAGATATTAATGGCCCATCCATATTTATTTCACACTTATCAACGAATGATGTACCATCATGAAGCTATACCTAGAATAATTCATCAGAAAAAATCCAGTAATTATAATTACCAATATTCGATAGATAGGTATTTCCAAAAATAAGATGGCTAAGCAAAAACTTAAAGCCTACCGGAACGGCGTTTCCGCGGGAACAAATCGAACGTTGAAGTATACCTTACTCACCTTATAATTGCATAAGTAATTATACGATACACCTTGTATAAATGTGTGATTGTAGTTATTATCGTTATGCTGATGAAGTATATTATAGAGTATACCGAGAGCGAGAGAAAAGGTTTTCGTATGAAGAGGAGAAAAACGCGATCTGCATGGCTCAGACAGAAAATAGGTAACGGGTATAGAGTGCCGCCTGTCAAAGGGCCGCAGAACAGGGACAAAAGAGGGATTGTCACCTAGGTATAGTGCCAGTCGCAGGCAGGCCGACCAGCAGCGCAATGCTCGCCGAGATCGGGGAGAAACGGGAGGTATAATGATATAAGGGAGAGTTGAAAGCGATGCGCTAGGCAGTATTCAATAACATGGACAAGTTACGAGTTTCGCTCCAAAACCAATATTCAATAAAATAACGCCTCCAAGTTTGAAGAGGACGCATTGAAGGTGTCGGTTGATATAGAGCACCCTAATATATAAAATTTCATATAAATATATAATATATAGGCATATGCATTATACGTATACATTTTTTATCGGAGGCAGTACCCTCTATGATATGTAAGTAGGTTCAAACAATTGTTATAAAGCATTAATTATGAAAACCTAAATAAATAAAAAACAAACACTATAAATCTAAAAATCACAATCTATTAAATCAACACGTATTTACATTTCGCACGCAACATTGTAAACATATCATAAGCAACTTAATTATTTTTTTTAAACTTAAAAAAAGCGACCATCGATCTTAACTACGCAAATAACATAGTCCTATACTGCTGGTCTCTCCGCTCATGTAATTTAAGTTTCGAGAACTAGCTCATATATAGCAACACAGATTTTAAATTTACGAATAAGCGTAAAGTTACATAGAAGCACGCACAAACATCCATTGCGAGACTGGGATACGAATTAGGAAGAATTCAAATAGTCGAAATAATAATTGGACGCCTATTGATCATAACAGTTTAGATGAAAAAAATACAGGTGATGAAAAACTAATGGAAAAAAGAGACACCAAGTAAGAGAAAATATTCACAGGTCAATTTTATACTAGCAATAAAACTAGCAATTTTAAATATGGTAAATATAAATTTTAATGTATAAAAATGTAACAAATAAATATATGAAAAACTTTCTTGCGCATCAATCGCATAAATAGTGTATTTTTATGCGATTCAATTACAATATTTTCACCGCTTTTTAAATTGGTTTTCTGAAATTTTACATAGTCAGGTCATATATTAGCGCAATTTGAAATTTTAGAATAATTAAACATCATGTAAAAAAAATTTGAATATTTCCGCAATTTTTCTTATTTACTTCTTGAAATTTTTTAAGTTAAAGTTTATTAGTATAATAGTTGTCTACTGTAAAAATTTCAGTTAAATTCCTTCAAAAAAAGTGCTCGTAAATGGTTACAGAAATTTAGCCATTTTTACCCTTTTCCTACCCACGCCATTGGCTTATTACTAAAAATAATGCAAATTTTATTGCAATAACTGAAATTTCAAATCATTTTATTCCCATATTGTGAATTTGGTACCAATGTTTTTTTTCCTTCTTGCTTACCTATACAGGGGTTCAAAAAATAGCCATTTTCCCGAAATTTCAAATGGTCGCCATTTTGAAACGGCTCGGCCGATTTTGCTCAAGTGCAATACCAGATGACTACTATACAGTTATCTTTACTACCACAAAAATTTCAGCCCCCTAGATTGAAAACTGCGACCAGAAACCGTCCCTCATTGACCGGATTTTTGGAATTTTAAAAGGTCACCTGTAGAAGTAGCGCGACTTTTAGAAATTTTTTCTACGAAAAGCTAACGAGACTCCAAAGTTTTTTAAGGACTCAAAATTTTGTTCACTAATCTTGAAAGAAAGCTACAGGAGCAGGGTGAATTTTGGAAAACTACTTTTTCGTGATCTGGGGGTCAGGATCGGTGGACATTTGATGAGTTTGGGCGATTTTCGAAAAGTGATGGCGTCACCAATAAAAAAATTCTCAATTTTTATTAAACAATACACTAATACACTAAAATTGCAATCACGGCAAATATACCATAACGAAGGAAGGTTTGGTTACATTCAGTTAAACAGCTGGATGCTGACTTGCGACAGTGACATGACAGAAATGACAATGTCAGATTCATGTTCGAAAGCGCGTGGCCGGGACGGGTGTCTTGACAGATTATTCTGCCTGCGTCTGGAGTCATCCGTGAAATGGTCAGACATTTCTAGACTCCACGGTCATCGGGTATATATTATAAGAGCTGTCGGCACTCTAAGACTTCAGTTGTAGTTTGGAAGTTGGTGACGGATGAACTACCATAGAGTAAAGAATAAGGAAGAGAGTTAGAGTAGAGAATAGAGTGAAGTGATTGTGACAAGTAAAATGAAATCAGAGTGAAGAGGATAGTTGTTGTGTTAGTAGTGACGATGTGTGTAAATAAGGAAAACAGTTAAATTATTTAGATTGGGAGGTTAATATCCATTTGTTATATTTGTGAATTTGTGTTGTGACTGGTTTAAATAAAGACGTTGTATTATTGTAAAACCTTTGATTTGTGAATTAATAGAAAGTAAGAACGTAACAGTGGTGTCAGGTGTGGGATACGGATTCCAGCAAGATGATTAGTTAAGTAAAAGTCAATGTGCGCATTGGAAAATATACTGAAAGTAACAGAATGGCTAAGGAAATGTTAGAAAAAATTATGTTATTGTTTAAAAATGACCAGGAAGAGTAGAAAAATATAATGAGGAAACTCGAAGACGGCAAGGAAGAACAGAAAAATATCATGAAGAAGCTCTAAGACAGCGAAGAGAAGTTGATAAAAGTTATCCAGCAACAAAGGGATGATTATGTGGAAGAACTAAACAAAGTGAAATAAGAAGTTGACGGTGTTCGCGATGAAGTCGGTGGTGTCCGCGATGAAGTAAAATTGGTGGAAAATCGAGTGAGACATAAAACAAAACTGCTTGTAGAGGAGACGAAGATCAACTTCGAGACGAGAATAAACTCAAAATTCTCGAAAGTTCCGAGGTGAAGTAGAAGAACGAATCGTTAAAGGAGTTTGAAGTTCATGTAACGAGGATTGTCCATCACGCCTACTCAGACTCGCCGCGAAATTTTAAAGAACAACTAGCCTCGAAAACTTATATGTCAATGGAATACGAGACCCTGAGATACAGATGATCCTATACATGCATGTCACACTTGAAGAAGTCCAGCGAAGCGTTAGTTAGAGCGTTTGAAATTAGATGTAGCAATCAAAGCGTGCAGCGGTAGAACCTTTTCGAAAGTATGAACAGTGACCATCAATGAAGAAAAAGAAGAGAATATGATTAGTATATTGGGAAGGTTTAGTAAGATGATGGTTAAGTTATCGGAGCAGTTAAATGGGAGAAAAAGAGGTTGGACTCCAAAAAGAGAAGAGACTCCGAGACGTAGTGTATTCCTGGAACGAAGACCAAGAAGGGATAGGTGCACAAACAGCAATAGAAGCAGGAAAACTGATATCAGCTGGTGTGGTGGTGCGAAAACTGGCTGACAACAACAATGCCCCTAAGATCGTTTTCACCCGAACATCGCAACATCATGTATACAGCCTAGCCATCAAAGGGCGACAAGATTTATACAAGACGTCCGGTTCGTGGAGAGACAGAAACGGGAGCGAAATGCCCAGATTCCGAGTGAAGAACAAAAAATTCTGAAGGGGCGAGCGAGACTTAAAACGTCGCGGCGGCTGCTGGCGGTTTGATGGTAATCGTGATCATGGTCGCGACCGCGAACGGAACTGGTACGGAGAAAGACGCCCGTGCAGGCGAATCGAGGACTGCGGTGACAATCGAAGACAATGTGACATTGTTCATTTTGACAATGTGAAGAAAATATGTTGAAGAGAGCCTGGGAAAGTGACGACTGGAAGAAGATCGTCATGCAGTTGATGGTACCAAGGAGTAAGGTTCCGAAGATTCTAGAAGTGATCCATGGGGGTACAGCAGGAGCTGACTTCGGATTGAACAAAACACTAGCAAAAGTTCGAGAGAGGTACTACTGGGTGAACTGCAAGGACAATATGGAAGCATAATGCCGTAAGTGCGAGAAATGTGCTGCAAGCAAGGGCGCAAGCAGAAGACTGACAGGTGCTATGAAGCAGTACAACGTCAGACCCCCATTTGAGAGGATAGCTATAGATGTAGCAGGTCCGTTTCCAATCAGCGACAGCGGCAACCGCTTTATCCTGGTTGCCATGGACTATTTCAGCAAGTGGCCTGAAGCATACGCCATACTGAACCAAGAAGCTTCTACAGTTGCTATAGTCTTTATGGGTAATTTATTTAGCAGATTTGACATACCTTTAGAGTCGCATTCCGATCAAGGACAAAATTTCGAATCCCAAGTTTTCGCAGAGGTGTGAAAACTACTCAGGATAAACAAGAAAAGGACTACACTTCTCCACTGACAGTCTGACGGTATGGGGGGCGGTTTAATAGGACAATGGAGGAGCATTGGACCAGTACCTGCTTTTGTTGCTGATATCGTACAAAGCAGCCATCCATGAGACTACAGGGCAGACACCGGTCAAGGTTATATTCGGCAAAGAGATTCGGCTACCCTGTGACCTGCTCGAGGGTGTGCCTAGCACAAATTGTATCGACGAGTTGAAAAACTCCATGGCAGAAGGGCATTCTCTTGTCAGGAGGAAGATCCAGTTGGCCAGCGATCGAATGAAGGCGAGGTACGACTTGAAGGCAAACTCCGACGGCTTCACAAAAGGAGACAAGGTGTGGTTTTATAATCCAACTAGGAAGAAGGGTTTGTCGCTCAAGTCTATGCTATCCTGGGAAGGGCCTTACACCAGTATCAAAAGGATAAACCACGTAATATATCAGATTCAGCGAAGCGGTGCTCCCAAGTGCTAGATGAAGGTGGTCCACCTGAATCGTCTGGCACCCTACCATGGAGACAACGAATATAAGTTTAGACCGGGGCGCGAAGAGGGGCGTATAACGAGGGAGCACTCACGAAGTGTTCTGGATTCGTAATTCGTATTTGTTTTTGTTTACCTTCTGCAATTGCGGTTATGACTCGGCAATTCGATTCGAGACGGTTCTCGGCTGACAAGACAGGAATTACATATGGACCAGTGACATTTCTATTAAATACCAGAATGTTTCTGCATTCTACGCATGTTAGAGTTTGCGTGAAACTATCAGACATTTCTAGACTCCACGGCCAACGCGATATAATAAGAGCTGTCGGTACTCTAGCAGTTATTTGTAGTTAGTCAGTTGTAATTGGAAGTTTGAACGAAGATATAGAAGAGAGTGAAGTGACAAGTGAAGTGAAAGAGCGTTAGTGGTGTCTGTGTATATGTAAATAAGATAACAGTTGATTATTTAGATTTGGAGTTATTGTTATAAGTTATAGTTGTGTTAAATAGGAAATAATTTTCTAATTTAGTTAATTAGTTAATAATTTTGTATTAATAAAGTGTAAGACTCATAACAATATACCTACAAGGTGTTTCTAGATAGAGTACCATAAGCTGGAGGACGTGTATATAAAGCTAAAATATTAAGAAACTTTTAATAAATTTATCAAATTTGTAAACTTGAAAAATTCCGAAAAATAAATTAAAAATTGTGTAAAGAGGCTTATGTTATGATTTTGATATATGAAATTTTATGTGATGCCTCCACAACGTGAATTTACCCTCATATAAGCTAGGAGCAGTTACTGTATCTTGCTTCATCGACACTCTGACAACTGCTACGTACAACCAATTCCCAAGATACAATCTTTAATTCTTCCCGGATAGATATCTCTTTTATTTTGACATTGTCGCCCATGCGCCTTTAGTCTTCACCTGCCGTTTTCCATTAGATAAAAGATTAGATATCCAGTGAGAGAAATCGATGATAAATATGCATTCGAAGGGCTCTGTCCCAGGATGTCCTAGGCCCTTATATTTGCGTAGTGATTTTTCTAAGGGAATTGAATTGAACCGAATACTTCTTTTTCGCGATTTTGGATGTGTAAAGATTTGTAATGAAAAACAATCGTTATTAATTTTACGTTATAAGCAAAACAAAAAAACTTTTTAATCAAATTAACTAGATTGGAAGAAAATTATTTGAAATTTGAGTTAATGAAATAAAGTTTGCATTATTTCTATTAATAAGCCAGTGACGTGGGTAGGAAAAGGGTAAAAACGGCTAAATTTCTATAACCGTTAATGAGCCTATTTTTGAAGGAATTGAACTGAAACTTTTCCAGTAGAGAACTATACTAATTGCTCTTAACTCTGAAAAATTTCTAGAAGCAAATAAGAAAAATGACGGAGATATTCGAATATTTTTACACGATGTTTATTCCTCTAAAATTTTAAATTTTCGGTTTTCAAAACTTCCCTTTCACTTTTTTCGAGTTTATTAAAGGTAGTGTAAAGAATAGTATTTTTTGAGTAAAGGTAGCCAGTGGCGGGCACAGGAAAAGAGACAAAAATGTAAAATTTTGCCAATTTTTTCTTATTTTGTTAAATTTAAAAATCCATTCAAGGCACGTTTTCAAACGAAATGAATTGCAATTTTCTCAGTAAACCACTACGCTAATATGACCTGACTATGGAAAATTTCAGAAATCCATTTTAAAAAGCGGTGAACATATTCATAATTGAATCGCATAAAAATACACAATTTATGCGATTGATGCGCAAGAAGGTTTTTTTTAATGGAATGCTCCTATGTTATTACATTTTAACATCGTCTGAGAAGAAAACATAAGATTGGTTTTTACAGTTGGTGTTTGTGAAATATAAACAAGTGAAAATCGCAATTTTCCAAGTTTAAGACCCTGTACAAAGGAAACGGCTCGAGATAGAGAAAAACGGCGTACATGTCTCTATTAGTGTTTTTTTTTTTTTTTTTTTTTTTTTTTAAATACACTATTGTGGACGAAATCACTTTTTTAACATTTCATGTACTATCCCATGATGCAGAAGAAATGTTTATACAGGCTGAGAGAAAATCTGAAAAAATCCGAGATTTCTCCAGATGTTCTGACACTTTTTCGTAACAACTGTGACAATTGAAATCGTATTTGATTCCGGGATGTTGTACCGTGGTCCATGGAGATTTGCTCCGAACGTTTCGTCCACAGCTGCGGTACACATCATCAGGAGCGCAAGCGATGCTTCCACTTCTCGTGTTCACCGATAACTGCATGACTGGATGACTGGGAAAACGTTCCTATTTCTAGGGTGTCACTCTGGTAACGTCATACCCCCTCCACTAGCTACATACACCATTAGCTGCAATCGCATCTTCCACCGAAGCTACCACAACACCCTGCTCAGAAGATTCGTCGCGAGTGTTCAAGAGTTTTACAGCGAGCCAAGTCGACAAAAAGCAACATCACCATATATGAAAGAACTGATTTCAGGAGTCTTAACACTAACAAAAACATCACTATTCTTTCCGCAGACAAGGGAAATGCTACCGCTTTCTTGAATGTCAGGGACTACGAGGAGAAAATCAAAAACATCTTGACCCCTCAACCATACAAAAAACTTTCTAGAGATCCTACGAATCGCATCCTCCGAAAGATCAACCAGCTGGTTAAAACTTCCACCATTCCCGATCAAGACAAACGGCAGATTATGAACACCGAAGCCAGGTGACCCAGACTTTATGGACTGCCAAAGATACACAAACTTAACGTGCCTCTTCGCCCAATTGTCAGTGCCGTTGGTTCCGCAACATATTCTCTGGCCAAATATCTAACTAATCCGCTTCAGCCACACGTCGGATCTACAGAATTTTTATTTATTTATTTATTTATTTATTCACACATTTTCCTTTGCGACAATAATAAACACATTGTATATAGGAATAGTCAAACTATTATATGAGTTCATTGTCTTACTTAATCTAGCAAAGGGAATTACAAAATTATTCTTATTCCTAACATTATAATTATGGTCTGTACAAACCAAGTCAAATTTACTCCTATTTATATAAACATATTACACACAATTCAAATATAAATAGACGGGACATGGTTAGAACCTTATATCGTCTAAAAATGTCCCTACAGATGGAGTATCTGCCTATCTGAGCAACCGTTCTCATAATGCGCTTCTGTGCTATAAAAACAGCGTCAGATTGCGAGAAACCACCCCATAAGTTTTTGTCTGTTATAAAAGTTGGTAACATAGGTCGTTTCGTCGAAAATACAACTCCATATTCAGTACATCTCCACATTTATCAGTGAAGTCGTCATGGGAATCATCTGACACAACAACCGAAAGATCATCAGCGTACATTGTGTAAAAATTATCACCGGGAAGAAAATATTAATCATTGACATATAAAATAAAAAGAGCGGGACCCAGGATGGACCCTTGGGGCACTCCCATCTCAACACTGTGGCAGTTAGATCTCTCCTGTCTTCAACCCTTATTATCTGAGAAGCGCACTGCAACATACTGACTTCTGTCATGCAGGAAAGACTTTATCCATTTCGATGAAAGTCCTTCTTATGCCAAATCTCATCTTTAAACGAACATTCAAAACGACGAATTGCCTCCGAACTTATATCCCTTCTAAACTTCGAATATGCAGGCTCAGTCACTCTATGATCTAACTCCAACAAGACCGTTCTACGAAGGGCTTCATGTTAAAGCACAGTAATAATTCACAAATTTTTTTTTAAAGTTCACACATTTGTATGCATCAAAATTAAAATTACACAATCATACGAACATTTGGTCTATACAAATCCTCAAGAAAGTGGAAAATATATTGGAAGTATAAAGATTCATCACCTGATGGAGACCTGTAACTATTCACTAGGATATATGTTATATTCTCATCCTTCCATGATGCCACACAATACTCAAATTTTGGTCGAAAACAAACAGCAAGTCGTGTATTCACGAATTTTCAAGAGTAGATCATCTATCTCTGCAGGGCATAACGTATTTACATTTAATAAGAGAATAATAAGAGAATCCCATATTAGAGACTCGGGTTTCGTGATGGCACCTTGGACCACAGGCGTACCGAAAACCAACACACACAGATCGGTATTTACACAAAAACTCCAACCATCACCCAGGCCAAAAACGAGAAGTAATAAAAACCCTGGTGAATCGTGCATCCAGAATTTGCCAGACACAACACCTCCAAGAAGAGCTAGCCCACCTAGATAATGAATTGAATTGAATTGAAGTGGGGGTTGGGTTGGTATCGGAACTTACCATTTGCCGCATATTTTTGCAGATGAGGACCTGATTATAGGGAAATGCCAGCTGTCCGCAGACAGCTGACCAAGGCATCGAGAACTTTTTTTCTTGAGTAGCCAAGAGTATAGTGATATTGGTTGGCCAGGGAATGTTGCAATTAATTAGACTCTTAAAGTTAGGAAATAGGAAGAGGGTGATTTGAGCAGGAAAAAAATGGTTTAAAACGGCAATTGACTGGCCGTCACAATCACATGTGTCGGTGTCGGACATTCCAATTCTATGAAGGTGATATGGAAAGTTTCCGTGATTTAAGTCTTGTTACTGTAACACTGTAATGTCTGCTAACATTAGTCTGACAGATGGAGAATGTACTTTGGTAATGAGGGATGAATTTTGCAGTAGTGATATTGTGATTTATTCACAAAGTTATCCCATTGTTTGGCCCATAGATGCCAGGTTTATTTTTCTGAGGCAGAGATGAGGTCTTCAAACTGACACTTTTGGGAAACTTCTGAGCGGTTCACTGATAATGATTTGCAGGCGAATGGCTACACCGCTCAAGAGATCAGGACAACCTTACGACCCAGAGCCCAACATCCCACGACACCTAGCCAGAAGGAAGAGTGTGAAGGATCGTGATCAATGCAGATGCAGAATGGACAATAGAGGCATGCAGGAAAGAACAAGAGAAAGCTTGGAGACATTTTAAAATGGAAAGAAGAAAATGAGTCGAGACCAACTTGTTCAGAGGTTTCTCCACGTAGCCCAGAATTCCAATCTTTATGGTCATAATGGGAATTCCTGCAAATCGAAAATGATCTGCTAAAGAGACCCTAGGAGAGGGCCGACGGGCAGAAAATCGTCATGCAGTTGGTACCAAGGAGCAAAGTTCCGATGATTCTTGACGTGGTCCATTGTGGTACATTAGAAGCTCACTTCGGAGTGAACAAAACACTAGCGAAAGTTAGAGAGAGGTTCCACTGAGTAAACTGCAAGGACGATGTCGAAGCGTGGTGCCGTAAGTGCGAGAAATGTCCTGCAACCAAAGGCCCAAGCAGAAGATGGACAGGTGCTATGAAGAAGGATAACTTCGGTGCCCCATTTGAGAGAATAGCTACAGAATGTAGCAGGTCCGTTTCCAATCAGCGACAGCAGCAACCGCTTTATCCTATTTGCCATGGACTATTTCAGCAAGTGGCCTGAAGCATATACGCCATACCGGAACAAGAAGCTGCTACAGTTGCCGGAGTCTTGCTGGATAATTTAATTAGCAGATGTGACATATCTTTAGAGTTGAATTCCGAGCAAGGACGAAACTTCGAATCGCAAGTTTACGCGGAGATGTGTAAACTGCTCGGGATAAACAAGAAAAGAACAACACTTCTCCACCCACAGTCTGACGGTATGGTGGAGCGATTTAATTGGACAATGGAGGAGCGTCTGTCGAAGGTGGTGACCAACAATCAGAGAGACTGGGACCATTACCTACCTTTGTTACTGATGTCGTACAGAGCAGACTATACAGGGCAGACACCGGCCAAGGTTATATTCGGCAAAGAGATTCGGCCATGTGACTTGGTCTACGGTTCACCAAGCAGTCCACCATCCGAGATCACAAACTATATCGATGAATTGAGAAACTTCATCGCGAAAGTGCATTCCCTTGTCAGGAGGAAGTTCAAGTTGGCTAGCGACCGAATGAAGGCGAGGTACGACTAGAAGTCAAACTCCGGCGGCTTCACAGAAGGAGACAAAGTGTGGTTTTATAATCCAACTATAGGAAGAAGGGTTTGTCGCCCAAGTTTATGCCATCCTGGGAGGGGCCTTACACCATCGTCAAAAGGATAAGCGACGTAGTATATCGGATTCAGCGAAGCGGTGCCCCCATGTGAAAGACGAAGGTGGTTCACCTGAATCGTCTAGCACCCTACTATGAAGACAGCGAATAAGTTTCGAGCGGGGCGCTCGCAAATAGAACGGGGGACAGTATAACAAGGCATCACTCGCGAAATGATCTGGAACTGGATTCGTTTTTCTTATATTTGTTTACCTTTTTCTAAATTGTGGTCATCTCGACAATTCTACTAAAGAGTCTGCTAAATACCAGAATGGTTCCACATTACGCATGTTCGAGATTGTGTGGAGTTCTTCGTGAGCTATCAAACATTTCTAGACTCCACAGCCAACGGGTATAAAAGAAAAGCTGTCGGCACTCTAGTCAGTACCTAGTCGTATACTGAACGTGAATGAGAAAGTATCACAGAGTGAGGAAGACACAGAGTAGTCAATTGTAGCCAGTGGTAGTAATTAGTTGAAAGTGAATTGTGAAGTAGAAGACAGGGTAAAGTGACAAGTGGTGAAAGAGCATTAGTTGTGTAATATCTGTGTGGAAAGAGTACAGCTGATTATTTTAGATTTTGGAGAATAAAGAATTTTGCAAGACTTTAATTTGGTATTTATAAGTGTGAGACCCGTAACAATATATAAATTATATAAAAAAAATAAAAAATATAAAAATAAATATAAAAAATTAAATTAAATATTAAATATTTATACTTAATTTTTCAACAGTTTTGTGCACTTCTTCCTTTGTTGTCTACTTTTAACTTCTTCTATATGCTGTTTCTTTCTATTTCATTTACAAAAATTAGGTTAGGTATTACTAATCTGGTTGCTACGTTCCGTGATGTTTGAGTGATGATAGTTGGCAACTTACAATAATATTAATATTTAAAAATAATCTCATAAACTTATAATCTTTCATCAACAAACTCATAAGTTACTATCAGTATGTATTTATTTTATAGGAAGGGATGCCTGCTGCTTAGGTATTTTTTTAATTTATAAATATATTAAAACAAATAAAAGCTATATTGTAATATTTTATTTTTCTGTCTCTGGGGTTTCAACACAAAGGACAAAGCATTTGGAATCATAGTAGATTTCCTTTCTTTACAAGAATACTAGGATCTATTTTCATTGATAATAAACCAGTTTCCCCTTCAATTCAGAAGTTTTCACATAAACCTGTGCGAAGAAGGGACGTTCATAGCTTAGTAGGCAGTGTACAAACAAGCAGTCAGGAGGACAGAGGCGCCAATTTCGAGGGGATAGCTAGGGAGTGTTTCACATCTGAAATATTTCAAGAATTCACGAGAATTGTGTTCCGCTCTTATTTTGATACAAGAATATGTAGTAGCGTTGGCCTACCTATTGAGTTACTATTTCATATTTCTACTTACCTCATTGATTTAAAAAAAAAAAAACAGATCAGTTTCTATTTATTTTATTCCTTTGAGTATGTGATTGGATTTTGTAGGAATGAGACGCTTTTTGCTCCCAAAATACAGTTTATCAAGCTCTATGATTTAAGAGAAATCCTTTTAAAATCGCACTATAAATTAAGATTCTACAGGGTGTTTCAAGAACAAATGGGTCACACTGTATATGCAACGTAGCACAGTTAAATGGGTGTACTACTTCATACGCTGATGATACATGCATTGTTTTTAATGATGACACATGGGAAGGCGTGTATCAGAAAGCTGAGAAAGATATATTGATTATAAAAAATTGGCTTGATGTAAATCAACTGAGTTTAAACGTAGAAAAAACAAAATTTATGACATTTTCACTGTCAACTGCCGATCAACCACAAAAAAAGCAAACTAAAAATCCAGGGCTAAAAAATTGCTCGGAGAAATACTGTGGTTGTCTGGAAATTGCCAGAACAGACACGGTAAAGTACCTTGAGGTAATGGTGGACCAAAATTTGAGATGGGATCAGCATATCGCTTATCTGGCAGTTAGAATGAGAAGACTCGTTCATAAATTTCATCAGCTTAGAGACATACTATTGCCCGTATTCACAAACGATAATTTCGTAAATAATTACGTAATTAATTAAATGAGTGAGATGGAGATATGCAGTTTTTTTTGCAATAGAATGAGATGGGGATAATTGATTACGTAATTATTTAGGAAATTATCGTTTGTGAATACGGGCATATGTTTGATACGCTTGCACAGTCAATTATTAAGTATTGGTGGTGACTCAAAACACGTTAATTAAGGCACTATTTAAAAAGACTCCAAGGTATATTCCACAGAGTTACTATACAGGGAGAAAAATATTTTACCAGTAAGAAGACTGTACATGTATCAAGCTATTTTATGGGTCACCAAAAATTCCAATAAACTCACGAAACGGGCTCTTTCTTATACAACATACAACCAGGCAGATATATGACGAATTATTATCACTCCCGTTGTTAAGGAGATCGAAAAGGAAAAAGAATGAGAAAGTCGGAATAATTAAAATTCGACATGCTCAGATACCTATTAGGGATGTTCTCAATACTCGTATTCGTAATTCGTATTCGCGTATATTCGTTATATTAGCAATATTCATATTCGTAATCGTATTCGTCAAAATTAATACGAATACTATACGAATATTTAACATTAAAATAATTTCAATTTACAGTAATTTACTATAATAGTAATTGTCACTGTTTGAATTTCCTATTGTATTGATATCTTTTGGGCTTTAAGATTTATTTTTTATAGAAAATATAAAACATTAAGTATTCATTTTGTGCGAGTTATGACAATTTCGGCACTAGCCAGGTAAGAAAGGCCCGAAGGCGCATACAAAAATGATGTTTGAAAGAGGTATAACTTATACTGACCAGATCTCTTTTCATTAACGCCTGTTATTGATATTATTCACTGAAGGTCATGTATTCGTATTCGTATATTAGCATTCTTATTCACGAATACGAACTTTTGTATATTCGGAATATCCCTAGTGCCTATAGAAGAAGAGGGGTCATTAACTGTACCGTAATTAATGTCGTCAAATATGAGATAAAATCAGAATTTTATAAGAATATACATATATGTATCCAAGTCAAGTTAGCCACGCTTCGGCCATGCAACCACGCTTTCGACCAGGGAGAGGAACTTCGATTAATGTCGTTCAGCAAAAAAAAATTTCGTTATTGACGGCTTGAATGGAAAATATTTGTTTTTTTGTTGATAATACCTAATAAATATTATTATAACATTTCGGACCTTTTTCAGCGAATTTTCAGTAAAAAAACTTTGTTAACAAAATTACAGCAAAAATTACATTTTTCAGTTTTTCAGTTCATGAAGTAGTGGCCGAAAGTGAGGTCTGTAATTATTTTAAAATTTCGGGCTTTTTTCGGCAAGATTTCTGCCAGATTTTTTTTTTCAGTTCATTAAAGTAGTGGCCAAAAGCGTGGCTGGCCATTACTATGGACTTTTAGACTTTTTTGAGCAAATTTACAACAAAAATTACATTTTTCAGTTCATGAAGTAGTGGCCGAAAGCGAGGTCTGTAATTGTTTTAAAATTTCGGGCTTTTTTCGGCAAGATTTCTGGCAGATTTTTTTTTTTTCAGTTCAATAAAGTAGTGGCCGAAAGCGTGGCTGGCCATTTATTATGGATTTTTGGACTTTTTTGAGCAAATTTACAACAGAAATTACATTTTTCAGTTCATGAAGTAGTGGCCGAAAGCGGGGTCTGTAATTGTTTTAAAATTTCGGTCTTTTTTGGTCAAGATTTTTGCCTGATTTTTTTTTTAATTTATTTGGCTCTGGCCAATATTATAATTTTTGGACTTTTTTGAGCAAATTTACAACAGAAATTACATTTTTCAGTTCATGAAGTAGTGGCCGAAAGCGAGGTCTAATCTGTAATAGTTTTAAAAATTTCGGGCTTTTTTCGGCAAGATTTCTGCCAGATTTTTTTTTTTTCAGTTCATTAAAGTAGTGGCCAAAAGCGTGGCTGGCCATTACTATGGATTTTTAGACTTTTTTGAGCAAATTTACAACAAAAATTACATTTTTCAGTTCATGAAGTAGTGGCCGAAAGCGAGGTCTGTAATTGTTTTAAAATTTCGGGCTTTTTTCGGCAAGATTTCTGGCAGATTTTTTTTTTTTCAGTTCAATAAAGTAGTGGCCGAAAGCGTGGCTGGCCATTTATTATGGATTTTTGGACTTTTTTGAGCAAATTTACAACAGAAATTACATTTTTCAGTTCATGAAGTAGTGACCGAAAGCGAGGTCTGTAATTGTTTTAAAATTTCGGTCTTTTTTCGTCAAGATTTTTGCCTGATTTTTTTTTCAATTTATTTGGCTCTGGCCAATATTATAATTTTTGGACTTTTTTGAGCAAAATTACAGCAAAAATTACATTTTTCAGTTTATTTAAGTCGTGGTCGAAAGGCCAATATTTTAAAATTTCGGGCTTTTCTTTCAGCAATATTTCTGCCAGAATTTTTTTAGATTCTTAAGCCCGTGCCCGAAAACGTGCGGCTGGCCATTATTATGAATTTTTTGTATTTTTGAGCAAAATTAAAGCAACAATTATTTTTTTAGTATCTCAAATCGTGACTGAAAGCGTGGCTGGGCGTTATTGTAGAATGTCGTACTTTTTTCAACAAATTTCAGCTTAAATGATTTTTTTAGGTTATTAACTCTGTGGCTGGTCATTATGATGAATTTTTTCTGAAATTCAGCAAAAATGATTTTTTCCAATTTCTCAAGTTCATAGCTGAAAGCGTAGAATTTTTTTTAAGAAAATATCAGCAAAAATTATTTTTCGAAAGTGGAAGAAAGCGTGACTGGCTGGCTGTGGCGTTTCAATTATGATTTTTTTTTCAGTTTACGATAATTTTATAGCAAATCAAATATCTTTGATTAAAACAGTAAATAACGAAAAAAAAAGCTGAAAATCATTTGAAGTCCCACTCCCTGGCTGAGAGTGTGGTTGGCCGAAACGTGGCTAACGTGACTTGGGTCATATATGTACTTATATAGTAAATATCGTCTCTTTTTAAATGAGTTAGAAGGAGGTTTGGCAGATAAAGAGCGAAAGAGAGAGGAAAAATATATCGTGATAATTATAATGAGGAGATTGCGATGATGTGGTCGACTGGAACGTGGAACTGAGCTGAGTGAATTGAAAGACTCGATGCATTTAAACTCATTGCGGAAATCCCTAAAACGCGAACAGGCAAGGTTTCCTTCGCTGCATCTGCATGGGCGGTTTCGACGACGCAGCGATGTATTTTTTGCAGCCCTTTACAATTTAGTCACCAAGGAGTAAGTGGCACTAGCCGAGCCATTAGTCCAGAAGCTGTCCGTTGCTGGCTCTAGCGGTCTAGTCTCCCTTCCGAAAAGCTGTGTCAGCAGTACGTTCCTGTGTCCGTTGATCTGCCCCTCTACCCTCGACTTCGCTGATTCTCATGGTGCACAGCTGGTCATATCGAAGGCAGGTTCCTATTCACGCAAATCGGTCTCATAATACTGACAAAAATAATAATTTAAGAAATAAATTTACGTGTGCCAAATCCGTTTCCACCAACAACAACAACTATGCCCCTTACTTAACAAGTTAAATTAGATTTGATATATGGACTTCATTAATTCAACGTCATGGCAGAAACATAATAAATATCCCCAAAATTAATTGGAAAATTTATTCGAATCAAGTTTATTTTATTGTATGTACAAGCAGGGAAGTTCTTTCATCCAAACTCTCCGCTCAAGTAGAATTTAAGGCAAAAATAAAATATTTAAAAAAATTAGTATTTCATACAAAAGTTGCGAATCAGCAGACTTAATTCGACTTTGTAACTTTTAAAATACAAAATGTCAATAAGTTGAGCGATGCTAACAAATGCTACTAGATATTTAATTATTGATAAGCGATGAAATTAAGTAATTATGGACAAAGGGTATTTGGTAGTATGCCTAATGAAAAAATGGGATAAAGAATAAGGCGTACATATGAAGGGCGGTTGGAAGCACCTGCGGTCATGGCAAAAGCAACTGCAGGAAGCGGCGGCGGGCGATGATCCGCGGCTGCATAACAGGGAGAGAGTTTCGCCGCTACCGCCGCCGCCTCCTCCTCCGGTCACTGTCTCTTATTATTATTTCAGTTAAACATTCCTGCTGATGCCGGTTGCGCGCCCGCTTCTCGCTCGCTGCACGCTCAGCTCCGCACGAATACTAAATAAACATAAGTTTTAATTGAAGAATCTCGTTGTGTGTATCTGGAAGCGATGTGGACGGCGTCGCCCGCTCTCCATTTACCCGGCCGTCCCCGTCCCCGCCGCCGCCGCCACCGAGTTATTATTAGATCGCTACAAGCTGATGCAAATACAGATTATAAAGATCGGCCAGATGAAAAATGAGATACAGCATTCGCATTGTCTTATGTTATGACAATGGCGGTTCCCGGAGCAACCGAGGCCAAATATTTGTCTTCCACCATAATGCCGCCACCGCCGCCGCCGCCGATACCGTCCCCGCTGTCGGTTGGCTGGCTCCTGATGCATGGCAGGTACCAGAGAGCGCGCTCCGGCGTGCATATTTATCATAACTATGCCTACTGTTTATACACCACCTACATTTACCCTCGCCTCGATTCGCATGCCGAAAGCCGTCGCCAGGCAATAATAATACAGGAACAGTTTATATGTCACTACAGGGTGTCATGCTGAATTGTCCAAAGATATTCTGCATTCTTGAACACGATTTCTAAGTCGGTATATAATTATAAGAATTTTTCCACTGTGGTAATTTTTGATTTCGAGAACTAGGTAATTCATTTGACCACATCAGATACATTTTAATTTAGGCATCATTCTTTATGTAATAGAAGAACACAAACATTCATGGCGAGACTAGGATTCGAACACACATGCTGGCAGTTCCAACGAATTAAACGCGAGATTGGCTATACCGTTGGACAACCGAACGATCCATTTTGGAAGCAAAGGTAAAAATTAACCTAAAAACACATCAGAAGACGTACTAGTCCTTTTTTGTCAAATATTTCAATCTTTATAACAAACCTAATCAAAAATTATTATAATTGAAAAGGAAAGTGTTTTTTTAACTATTCAATAACCTCACGAAATTTTTAAACAATTACCGCCTTCTCACCATTTTCATATGTTTATCATCGTGAAAGGACATATAAGTGAACTCTTCTATAATGAAATAATCGCCAATTTCATTGTGACCTAACCCAACAGGCTGCTAACCCTCACTTTTCAATTAGCATAAAATGGACTACGTGCCATTTGCGCTAGAGGATATATACAGTCTCGCCTATACTACTTAATATGTGATGGATATTGTGAAATTAAAGTATAAACTCAGAAGTCTTCATTGGAATAGCCAACAAGTAACATTTGTAAAAGTTCCCTTAATAAGTATAGTGTCGGTATCGGGAGATGCCGGAACAAAATTAACATGCAGACAAAAAAAATTAATAAAACAATAAATTTGAAATTAGCAAATAGGGCTCTGGGATCTCGCCAATTAGAGCTAGGTTTATCATTCACAAATTTAGTAACAACAAACATATTGCAGTGTTGTTTGCCAATTATTGATCTTTTACGGAAAGGTGCTGTCCTGTTATATACATATAATAAAAACTTTAAAATAACGAACAAAACAAAAAGACTGTGATTCTGAATATGACCCTGCCACCCGGTATACATGAAGATAAGAGGACCGAGAGCGGAAATCCCTCCACGCCACCCCTTTCGTACCCCCCAGCGTGGCAGCCTAGTTACGTATGCACTTCTAAGCATCAAACCACGCGCCAATAATATTAAAATTTGATTTTCACGCCCCAACTGACGTTTATTTTACCAAGCCAAAGACGTATATACCTACCCCTACCTAGCTGATCATCATTTTCTACTGGCTCGAAATATGCCACTGTGTATTAGGTATTTGTATTCCTACAGACCGACAAGAAACGTTCCATGTTTTTTATTTCAATTTTATTTACAGGAAAATTATAAATCATTGAAATAACCAAAGCTTTATCAACATATTGGATCAAAACACTTCTCGGCCAGGCTTTGATTTCCAATTTTTGGAAATTAGGTCACCAACGGCCAATATTATAAACGCTGGTTAAGTTAACTGGCAGATTTCTGTGGTCGTTTCTGGAGAAGATATAGACTATAGGTCGAAATTATTGCATTTTAATTACTCTTGGCATAAGAGGGATTACAAAAATTTCAATAACAGTTATTCGAGGTCAATATTAGCTTCAAAATCGGGCACAGAAATCTGCCAGTTAACTTACAGCGTTTATAATATTGGCCGCTATTCTGTTAAGTATTTATTTGTTCTCCCGCAGGTACAGTTCAAAGTTACTGATCTCCAAAAGACTACTTTTAAACATCCACAACATATTCGAAATCAACGAAATGAAAAAAAAACTTTACGCAGATCATGCGGTCATAATATGAATCACTGAAAGCCTAAAACTTGATGAAATATAATTGCATGTTATTAAAGAAAATGCTCCAGTAATCGAGTTTACCAGAAAATTAAACGTCCAAAAGACACTCTTATTTCAATTCAATACACATACTGGAAAATGATAAAGTAAATTCACACACTTGCCATCAACCCTTCTTATGACATAGCTTTAACATAAACGCATTCAGTACAATCAAATCACCTCCAGGATTTCGGTGAAAGCGAATGGAATTCGGACGAATAATACGAGGACTGAGAGAAGGGAGAGGTCCTTGGTTGCGAGAGCACAGAGGGTAATTCGGTGTCAAGGGCACGACAGAGCGCTTGAGCGCTTCTGGTTGTCCTGATCGTTGCGAAGGTCATTATTAGCAAATCCTGTCATCTCGTGCAGACACCAGGCCGAGTGAATGTACCCTAACGACAGACCTGAAGATCTGGCGACGAATGCACCGCGATAAGTAATGCGTGACGAGTGTGCTGCACTTGGATAGTCCAGCTATCTGCTGGACTGTATTATAGTAGATACAAATGAGGCAGCTTTGGAATCATCATGGCATGGAGGGACCGGATAGGGATAGGGAGAGAGATATAGCTGATAGCTAGGAGGCGATACGGCGGGCAGTGGAACATCGGTCTGTGCTGATCAGGCAGGGAGAGGGTGGTTTGGCCGCGCCATAGGGCACGATCGGTCGTAAGACATCGGCAGTCACGGAGCGACCAGACGAGGGTGGAAAGTGACGATGCAGCAACGATTGCCGGCGGTTAAGCGGTCGGTCAGCGGTCGCCGATTCACCGGACGGGGACGGCTCAGGCCCGTTAACGTTGATTGCCGTCCTTCGTCACACGTCACCGCCCGAGATTACTGCCGTCTTACCATAACACTGCCTTCGCCTGGGAAAAAAGATAAAGAAAAAGAACCCCAATAAAACAAGAGGGTTAGCTAACGCCACCGGAACAAAAACTCTAGAGATTTTCATCTGATTAATACCTGAAGGGAACGGCATCGGCAGTAAGTATCGTTCATCAATCGTTGCCCTTTCCAGTAGGTAGAGGTACCCATTCAGCAGACACAGAAGTTAACCTGTATCATTAAACGAGACCTGTTATCACGCTTTTGGGCACAGGTAAAAGGATAAGATATAAAATGAACACAATACATACTACTTAGTTATGTCAAATGTACCCGTCAAATCATGTCAATCTATTGAAGAAATGTTAAATATTCATAACGATAAGTATACCGCGTGTCCGTGTCGGGGTACTGGAGGTGAGCGGATCTTATAAGGAACTATTGATCCAAGAGCCTAAACAAACAAAAAATAGATATCAAAGACCACCACAAATTCAATGAAAATATTTTGAAATTTCTGTTAAAACAATAGTTAAAAGTAAAAAAAAAAATTTTTCGACAGATTGCATAGAATAATTTTTTTTATCACACTCATAATTCCTTCGAAAAGAAAATTGTTACAAAACAAGTACATAAAAAAAGGTAAAAGTACGCAAGGAGGTTGCTATGGATCCCAAGGAACCAAGCACGCAGAATATTGGTCGGTACAGTAACGTGCTTCCCAACTAAATCGCTGGCACTGCCACCGTATGGATTCAAATCTCAGTCTCGCCATCAATCTTTGTGTTCGTAGATTTAATAATTATTTGTGCAATGAAAAAAGCCTGGGAGTAATATTGGATGAGGAATTTTCATTCAAAGTGCCGTACGATCTGCATTTTCGAGGCTAAAATTGATATACAATACTTTTAATCAAAATACGAAACTTATTCTGTGCAATTTACTGGTAATGTCATCTTTCACACATTGTGCGTGGTATATGGGACCCTTTTTACGTTCTAGAGAACTCACACGAATCCATCGTCTGCAAAACTGCCGTGTTAGACTGGTATATGTATGTTGTTAGGAACTATCAGAGTATTTCTGAAAAATACGGAAAATGCTAGTTTTATATTAATAGCATAATGATCTCTATAGTATTTTTTTATAAAAAGTAGATGTGGATGAGACCGACTGCATAGCATGTGCTTTTTCACTGTCGGCATTGCATTGACATCAACAGTTCATATTAGAGAACACCTACTTGGCCTGATTTTGTCAGAACTGGTCAAATCCAATTTCACCGGAAACCGTCAATATAAGGATAATTATCTAAGCGTACGGTGGGGTGGCAGTTCGTTCTCGAGAACGCGCTCGAAAGGCTAAAAGAGGGGACCTAGGTATCAGAGAGGGAATTTTCCCTCTCAGAAAAAAAATTACAAGCATTTATGTATTATTGTGGATCTTTTAAGAATTTATTGTGGGCCCTGCTAGGCTTCTTTTTGTATTTTGTTATTGAAATAAGTTGAGTAATTTTCATGTTATGTAATAGTCTTGAATACATAGTTTGCTATTGACATGAACAATTCAAAAACTTTTGCAACAGACGTTACTCCTGTAACAAGAAACAATACTCAAGCAACAGTGGTTTTGTATTGTAGAGGAAAGTGGCTAATTTGAATTGTTCGATTGTAAGTAGAGTTCTCTTTACATTGTCCTTTTAAATAGATAAGTCAGACTATACGTTTTATCTGCAAAGGGTATATAACCGAAAACAAGTAACTCGCCCAAACTGCTGGTTCCAATTTTGAATCATTTGTGACATTATTTCTGTTGGTTTCAAGTTCACGTATCCGCATATCCCTCTCTCGACTTTGAGAAGCAAGAAAATTTATTCTTTAAAATATTGTTCATAAAAATTTTTCTTCACATAAAAAGTCTCATAAAATAAACAACACGTTCGATCAAGTAGAAAAAATATACCGCTGATCCTGCGTGGTTCACAAGCTCGCATCTTTCATTACAAGCTAGAATGGATGGAGTTACGACCGTTACGAGACCGAGAACAGCATAGCGTCGTTTTCATTCCTCGCTAACGGAAACGGATTAGCCACATTTCCCTAACTGCGCCGCTCCGACAGGCTTGTTTGTGTTTGGGTTTTCAGATCCATCTGTAAAACAAATACCGTCCTGCTCAGTTGAAACTCTTATTGTCTTTTTGTTATAGAAATAAACCGTGGCGAGGAAGCGGTCGCAACCGATTCAATTCCCTCCAATGCATTATACAGCCACTCTTAATTAAAGCTTAATTGATTTTATTTCTTCCATATAAAACTAATGTCCACATTAGTGAAGCGGAAAGAGCCCGCTAACTCGCTTATTTAAGGTAGAAAATTTTTTCGGAGTAGAGTAGGACTAGTAGGATATGGGACCGGTACCATCATATTGAAGGATCTTTGGGGCGCTAGAATCTCGTTTTACGACACGCTCCCTTGATGCTGACAAAAGTTAAAGCCGTTTGAATCTCAGATTTGTGATTTTTTTTCACGAGTAAAAGCTGCAAAAAGTGTTTTTCTCCGTCACCGGTTTACATTGAGGAGTCTAGTTTTGTTTTTCCTTTATAGCTATGATTTAGTTAACGAAATGACATTTTTTAAATTTTCATCAGTTTTCAAAATATTCTATGTTTTGTCCGATTAATTACCCCAATTTCTAAAAATTAACTTCCTAGAGCCGTTTATATGAAATCCTGAAGTTGAACAGATATGGGAAACAATCGCGGACAGAGAACGAGCTATAGAGCTGCGATGGCTGTTGAACAAGGAGCGGCAGAGAATAAGATTGCTCCTGTTATTTATTGAATATGTACATATGACAAAAAAATTATATGACAAAAACATAGAATATTTTGAAAACTGAACAATGAATTTTTAAAATGCCATTTCGTTAACTAATCATAACTATGAAGTAAAAACAAAACTAAAGTCCTCAATGTAAACCGGTGATAGAGAAAAAATACTTTGTTGAGCTTTTACCTATTAGTCATCACAAATCTGAGATTCAGAAGGCTCTATTTTTTGTCAGTACCAAAGGAGCGTGTCGTAAATACTCCGAATTTTTTTTTTGCATATTTTCAGCCTCTTTCCGCTCCACTAGATGTCTCTGTTTCCATTTATTTACCATAACAAGTTTTAGTTTACATTTGGTTTGGGCCCTACAAGGTATAATGATTGACTCGTATATAGGTTTTAGAATCGATTCTGGCAGGAAGATTAGCATAGCAATATCGCTTGAGTCAGTTCTTGTTTCCAATTTAAAGTATAAGCCCTTTTCAGAGGGTATTAGAAAGAAGGGTGATCATTACAGATGGTTATACTGATATCGAGCTAGAAGCTCCGCCTTGAGCTAAACCTTGTCGTTATATCGTTAAAGCAAACAAATAGATGTCTTACTATTCTTGAAGGTCAATGGTGCCGATGCATGTTCCCCTTGAGATTAATACTTTTGCTATCGCTTTCATGAAACTCTTCAAGTTGTAAACCAAGACATTCTTGTTTATTCCTCTGCTTCAAAACAGGACGTTCCTGAATCCCCTTAATCCCCTTGAACCCAATAATGTCAGCAAGTTACCTTCAGTGGAAACTCTGACGTATAGTAATATATGCTTCTATATAAGGCGATTAAAAAATCGAATATTTGGAAAGGGTATAATGTGGCCCAAAATAAGTCAAGACATTTTTGTCAATTGTTTTCTCGAAACTTACAGAATAATTTGCCCTCAGTCAGTTCAGTCTCTGGATTTTCTTGCCTGAATTTTTATAGCTTCAATACGAGGCTTAAATTTACAAAATCGGTTGGCGAGGAAAAAAGTTATAAGTATAGGTACTTCAAGAAAGAAGAGTGGTGATTTTGGATTCACCCTGTAAATACAGGTGTTGAATCGAAAATTTGAAAACCGTCTCGAGGTGAGAAATCAAGCTTCAAAATTTGATTGGAAATATTTTGAATATATGTATTGAAAAAAAAATCCAATATATTGGAAAAAAATTCAATATATTGAAAAATAAAATGTCGAACTTGTAGATTTTCTATAATACTTGGTGCCCAAATGAAATAGATTCGTTCCCAATGGAAGTAGGTGCTTTCAATTATGTTTCTGTTAAATGGCAGTGTAGTGACTTTTTAGTTTCGAGGACATAACTTTACGCACCTTATAATTCATATAGTTTAATAGTAGTGTGCTCACTGTGCTGTTTTATGCAAATATATCATAATAATTACAAAGATACATGTCAGTAGCAACCGATTTATACAACCATCATGAATACAAATCAAATTTTGCAAGACATGTCAAGCTGTAGTTTGAGTTTGGAAGATTTAATAAAGTGCTATTTCCTCCATCAATTAATTCATCAAGAAAAATATTTACTTATAATTTGGTAACATACAGTTACTATTTTGCAGTAAAAAATGTTAGGAATAGAGACTAGGTCAACAAAAAAACGCGTTTTCTTTTCAAAAATTACTTGGATGGATTGTTATATAAACACATGGATTGAATAAATAGCATAAATGGCTTGTTTTTATGAACTCTCAGAAATCATAATTGTCTTGGGCTTACGGCTCAGTGCTAAGAAGCACTCTTCAAGTAATTTAACTCCTAATGAAGGTTTAATTATTTGTCGTAGAAAAAGTGTAGTATTCTACCTGCAATAAAGCAATTAATCAGCAATTACTCACTCGAATGATTTCAACAAAATTCACGTTGACGCTCGCAGGGCAAACTTCATTCTTGTTAGTAATTGTCTACAGTGTGTGTCACAGGCATGGTACACCCCCTTTTTTTTCTTTATTTTGGAGATAATTTTTTGAAATTTGGTACGTCGAATATTCTCGATAGAGCGCACTTGTTAGCAGAATATTGAATTTTTTCCCACATTCGGTTTTTCCGGAAACGTAACCAACTTTTTATTTTTAAATGGGACATCCTATATATTATTACATTTTTGGATTCTATACATTTGTACGAATCCAACAATACCACATAAGTACCATTTTAAATGTCGAATTTGTGTTTATTTAATTTTTTATTTCTCAATTATATAGTGTGCCATGACTATTTCGTTTTACTCCAATTGGATCATCTAATGCTAGAAAAATCGAATTTTTGTTCAAAGTACTAAATTAAGTGATTTATGGATGATTTATGCGCACCGGAATGATTTTCTGAGCTGGATTCATTTTTTTCAAATGGTACCATATTGGTACCGAGGTACCATCTACTAGTACTCTTAATAAGGGATATTTTGGTGTACCAATTTTGCATCTGTGACGAACACAACTGAAATCATGGCACACTATAATTGAAACATAAAAAAATAAATAAAAACAAATTCGACATTTAAAATGGTAATTATGTAGTATTGTTGGATTCGTATAAATGTATAGAATCCAAAAATATAATAATATATAGGGTGTGGAAAAACCGGATGTGGGAAAAAATTCAATTTTCTGCTAAAAAGTGCGCTCTATCGAGAATATTATGCGACGTACCAAATTTCAAAAAATTATCTCCAAAAATAAAGAAAAAAAGGGGGTGTACCATGCCTGTGCTGTGACACACACTGTATATTGGTATATATAGTAAAATTACATGAAATCAATTATTTTTTTATAAGCTTTACCTATTCTATAACACAATAGAATTTTGTGATATTAACCAATACCCTTCAGTACGTACGGCTGATACGCAGGTTTAATATTGCATTTATATTCATAAGAGAATTATTATTATCATGAAAAAAATATTATGTATGTACTGCTCCCAAAAGCATTGGAAAAAATCACTACTTAATAATATCACAGTTTACAAAATTGTTGGTTACTGAATTAAATTTTTTAAACATTCATAAGTTGTTTGTCATCAATAGAGTGAATGGGATGGCGATAATTATAATAATCCTTATCAGGGGTTAAATCCTCGAATGAAAACTTTTAGTTTCACTTAGATGAAACCGAGGATGAAACAGAGAAACATGACAACAGAGGACACATTTCCATCATAAGCTTCCGCGGCTAGCTTGAGGATTAGTGAGAATGTTAAACAAAACAAACACAAAATCACTAGTTTTTCAATATATTGGATTTTTTTTTCAATATATTCAAAATATTTCCAATATATTGAAAATAAAAATTTTATTATAATTTTGTGACCCCTAGACGCTTTCGTACAGGTCTATGCAAGGTTAATTTTGATAAATTTATTTGGTCTCTCGTAATGCATTCCTGATTACTAGTAAAAAATGTTCCGTGTACCTATTCAAGGTAACTGAAGAATTGGGAGAGTTCAAAGTTAACAAATATTACAGTGGCTGATTATTTTTTCGGAAAAATCAAATTAGTGTCTAAATTAATGTCACGTAAAATCTGGTTGAAAACTCTTATTCCAAACACATTTTCATCATGACTGTGTAAGGAATATTTTTTTGTTTCGCGCTTTTAAAACTGAAAGTCATAGACCAAACCGTTATCAATTTTTCGAGCTTTTAAGATGTGACACAGTTGCTTCGGTCATGCGGAAAGCTAGCAGCTGGTCCAAGGGGGAGAAAAGCAGCGCGTTAGGAGCACAGTAGCTCATACCTACCAGAATATTATTGCGTCTTTATTGATACGAAGCGATGCGTCGTGTCGTCTACATAAGCAGCCATGCGACCGACGTGCCCAGCTTGCCGGAGTATGCGAAGTGTGCTGTCAAGCATTGCAGCAGTTAAGTTCAGGGGGAGGATATTTTTAGTGACTCCTAAACATTCTCACGCACGAAATATGGTGATTACTACCGAATAATATCTTGATTATTAGAAAGGTAATTTAAATCACGGTTGCAGTAGTGAATCTAGACATATAAGAAGGTTTTTTTATAAGTATTTTTAATTTAATAATTTACTTAGTTACCTAATTTCAAATACCAATATATTTCTTCCTCAAAAAACTAACCCCATTCACGGGTAAGGTAAGGTGATTCGCTATAAAGTGGACCGTTAGACAATAGGCGGACCAGCTATCGGATTTTAGAAACTCTGTAATAACAGAAACCTCATTCGATGGGTGATATACCTATGGAATGAAAATATTTTCGAAGGTGCCGCTTCCGGGAGCAGATCAAAAGTAGACATCGACTTTTATTATTTAAATAAGTAGTAGGTATGATGTGACGTTCTTTGCTTTTTTAATTTTTTTGACTTAGGTATACTTAACGCACCTAAGTGTAACTAAATTTTCTATAAAAACTTTCGATTCATCTCTTTTTTCATTAGAATATATGAAAATTATCATATACCATGAATGATTTTAAAATTATTTAATTATGCTTTCAAATTAAAAAAAATATGTACACAAACTTTAGTATGAACATTTATCGGGAGAAAATCCATATTTAGAATTAAAAGAAAAAGTAGAAAGATACTGACGGTTAGATTTGGGAGAATGGCCGATGAGTGACTGCCTAGGTCGAGATGAGACAGTCAAGAGTGTTAGGAGATACGAGATCTGCCTCCCGTTCACCGGCGTGTCACTATTAATGCGTGCACTGGATTTCCGTTATCTAGATAAATGGATGCATGAGTTAAACTACCGTTCCTCGGAATATTTATACATCCTCCGTTACAAGAGGCCGGGGATCAACGGAGTAGCTAAGTTGGGGGCTGCTTGCCCCCGCCGTGCGATTTCTCTTTCTAAGGAAATGAACTCCCATTTTCAAACCAGAAAGCGGGAATATAATAATCAAGAAGTTATTATTTGAGTACAAAATTAATTACAATTGAAGACTAAATCTAGTATCTTTCTTTGGGTATAGGAATGGTAGAAAATTATGGTACCTTTGGCTCAGACAGTGCATGTCTTATGATCCGCAACCAATATGGGTTTTAAATAAGAAAGGTATGTATTAATTGTAGATATTATAAATATGTAATAAATATGCCGGAGGCTACACCTATTTTGTATATCCATAGCTTAAAATCAATAAGTTTTTTTCTGTAAGTACAAAGTTGGAAAAATTCAAGTTATACTAATAATATCTAATAAAGGAAATATTTATTTCTTCTTGATGCATGTACCAGAAACATAAAAAACATAAAAACAAGAACTTTTAAGATAACTTGTTTTAAACATTCGAAGATCTTGAAAAGAAATAATCATGATGACATAAAGTTACTAATGAGTTGGTCTAATAGTTCGATGAAAGTGCATTCCGAATTATTTTACTGTAATAATAAGCCAAAGGACATACAATGCGATTTCAGTTTTCTTGTTCTTAGAGCTTGCAATTTGTCTACCGCCTTTGCCTGATAATAAATTAAACGAAAGCTGCTGCCTTGATAGATGTGTTCGATAAAGTTTTCCAAGTTCGAAATTAGGATATTTGTGCTACTGCTGTATAATTAGAAATGGAGAGAAATTCCCATTCTTTGTTTTCATTCTTGTACTTTAATTAAGACTCACAAATGCCCAAATGCCAGGTGCCTTCTGTTCATTTTGCACCTCCAGTTCTTAATGTTAAATTAAAAAGCGGTTTAAATATAATTTAATAAGAATTCAGTGAACGTCCTCCATCACCTGTACTTGGCTCAAATTGAAAACAGAATTCGGGAACTTATATAATTTATATTCGAACAGATTATAACTTCATCGAGGTAAATTTTTAATTTAGGAAAACCCGAATGTCGCACGTAACTTTTAAATTTTATAAATATGATTACGTTTTAAAATTACTAAAATAGTGGAAATTCGATACCATCCCTGAACTATCTTAAATATACAGGGTGTTGAAATACTCTTGGAAAAATCAAGAACATACCAAGGTACGTTGCTGTGGGATTCCAAAAATCGGAACAAAACATTCTTCATTTTGTTTCCGAAATATCGCAATAATTTCTTTTTAAAGTATGGCAAAATTGCATTGAATTTTAAAATAAGGGCAAACTTTATTTAATATTGTTCTTCTACAGGGTGCACCATGTATCCTTCTCTATATTGCTATCTCCTGAACGCTAAGAGATACAGGGTCGGTTGAATTAGAGAAAAGATGCGCAGTTTTGTGTCCATCTCGAATTCGTCAAAACATGCAAGATATCTGTGACCGTTCCTGAAATATCCTGAAAAAACTGAAAAATCGAGATTTCTTATTTTCCTCATATCTTTTTTATTATTGGAAATGTATAAATAATTTTTTGTAGGCTTACATAAGCCGTTAAGATCTATCCATCTGATATTTCAAAAATTTTCAAGGCCTACTAGATCCAAGAGTTTTCACAGTCAACTTTCGTTTTTCTTATGGCCGCCATATTATTTTTTTATGTCGTTCGATATGAAAAAAATAATGGAAACCAAAAATTAATAAACTTCAAAAAAAAATTTTTAAATTTTTATTCTTAATTTTTCAAAGAAAAACCAAAAAAAAAATTGTCGAAAAACGTCAACATTTGTAAAATACGCCGAAATAGTGCTTGCCTTACGGTTTTTTAATTTATCTATGAAATTCGGTCTTAAAAGTTGTCTTTTTTGCAAAGAAAAAAGAAGAATAAAAATTTTTTTTATTTATTTTTTGAAGTTTAACAATTTTTAGTTTTTATGATTTTTTTATACCGACCAACATAAAAAAACAATATGGTGGTCATAAGAAAAACGAAAGTTGACTATGAAAATCCTGGGATCTAGTCGGCTTTGAAAATTTTTGAAATGTCAGATGGGTAGCTCTTGACGACTTATGTAAGCGCACAAAAAAATTATTTATTAATCTCCAATAATAAAAAAGATATGGAAAAAATAAGAAATCTCGATTTTTCAGTTTTTTCAGGATATTTCAGGAACGGTCACAGATATTTTGTATGTCTTGTCTGATTCAAGATGGCCACAAAATTGCGCTTCTTTGGACTTATTTAACCGACCCTGTATCTGTTTAAGAGATATAGCAATATAGAGAGGCATACATGGTGCACCCTGTATATTATAGAAGATATAGAAGATTTTTTTTATGAAAGCATATTAATGATAGCGGTTAATGAGATATACTTTAGCCCGTGAGTACTCTTATATTAACAAAACTTATATCAATATCTCAATCTTTAATAATTATTATATTACTCTCATCCCTATAAGCTCTGCAGTTTGGATTCACCAATCAAATAGCAGCTTATCGTAATTCGATTTAATAAGAAGTTGTATATCTCTCCATATAAGTATAAGATTTTTACATAGATGGATAGCCATTGGGAGATATTCATTTTGAAGAGGGTAAAAACTGAAATTTTAGTGAGGGTTACGGGAAGCATATTTGTAGGCAATATCGAGAATACCAAGAATACGTCGTCGTCGTTAAGAAATCGAAAGGAAGGGATTTCAAGATGCACAGGTGGTGCAAATGGACACAGACCTCGCGGACTAGACCATATGTGCATATGATAAATAACACCTAATCTATACCTATAAAACGATGCGAAAGCATACTAAACAGCCATCACTTGGACATCAGTTTTGCTTTTGTTTCTGATCACACTAAGCTTATCTTTCAGTATGATGGTGTGTTTGATGGTTTATGTATACATACTTAGTTGTAAATTAAAATTCTCCTTCACTTAGGTGTATCAAAATGACCCAGATCAAATTGATCTGTATAAAATATCGCAGATAAATAATTTATTCAGAGGTGAATAATAAATTGTCTTTAGCTTCTGTTTGGTTGCATTAAATCAAGGTGAACGTATTATTAATCAAAAACAGATTACTACTTATTCTCTCAAATGAAGATATACAGATATAAAATATAATCAGAGAAGGCGGCAACATTTAAAAGGTCATCTTGAATAAACTGTGGGTACTGGAAAATATTTATCCACATGCACTGTCGAAAGGGAATATTTAACGATTTTTTTCTTTTGATTTGAAAATTGGATTAGCAAGAAATTTCTTTCTATAAGCTTTCTGATTAATTTTATTTTAAGTATTGTACAAAGACCCGTTCTTCTTATTGTGGAAGTCAGATGACATTTTTTGAGTAATATCGGTCGAGTCGTTTAAAAATCGGCCATTTTAATTTTCGTAAACTTGGTATTTTTTGAACACCTGCTGCATATGCCAGATAGAGCAAAATCTACAAAGCCAATAAAGTAACATGATAGGCAGATCGTTCGTGAAATAAATTTTGATGCATGTACGAAAATTAGCGTTTTTGTTATTAATTTGTCAGAGTTAGGGCTTATCTTACACCGTGGCCCTAAGTGAAATTAAATGCACGATAGAGACAGGCATACAGGAATTATTGGAAATTAATTGGCGAGATAAGAGATGTCTCATCATGCAGTGAGGGAACTACTACATGCAAGTAATAAACAGATGTTATTTCTCAAAAATTGTTTGAAAATTAAAAGCAACGTTTAAAAAAAAATGACTCGACAAACATTGAAGGGTTTGATAGAATTAGGTAGGTGAATTGATGATATATTAGGAGAAGGGTTCACGTGTAGGGAGAAACGTCTGCTTTTTCAAGAGAGTTCGGAAAACTGTGTGATAATTCTGCTCGTTTATGGCAGACTAGGTATCAAGGTTCCGCTCCTTGCTTCGTCGTTCCTTCGGTGGGTCGGTGAACGATGCCAGCCGCCCCATCGGCCATCCTGCCGCCCGCGATCACTATAGCTGTTTACACCGACCGGTATTGCGGCGGTGGCGACCGAAGGACCGAGAGCTGGCATTGCTGGCCTCGGGAGTGGCTTGCTATTTCAAGCAGAATAAACACATGGCTGTTTTCTTTGTTCCGGCAAACTAAACAACCATTCTCGAATCTAAACAGGCCGTCCAGTCCCAAATTCAATTTAGTCTTTGCATGCGGCTATATCGTAAAGCGTCAACACAACTACGGCGACCGCTCTCACTCTGTTCTCTTCTCGCCCGTGCTTGGAACTGCAGACTCCCACTTCAGGACATCGCCGGTCGGTGCTCTTTATTTAGATCTCTTTACCCCTTTTCTGTTCTAAAAACATCATTGTACACAAACTTTCTTATTCCCCAAGTTTTTAATCTTAAATGACACCTGATAAGCAGCAGCTAATAAATTTCAAATGTATTGTATGTACCATATTCTGTTAGTTGTATTTGAATTAATCGTCATAAGTATAATAATTAAATAAATTAAATAATTCGTTAGAAACCAAAATTTGTAATGAAGTTAAAACTGCTCCGGCTTCCGAAAAAATATCTCAGACAAAATCTTTTTAAAACCTCTGCGTACTTCGTCTATCACTTCGAACTTCATTACAAATTTTGGGTGGGCCACTCCAATTATTCTTCAAGATTTTTTATGTGAACGTTATGGAAGCAGATAACATTTTAGAAATATAGATGTATATAACGTCGTATTTTTGCAGATAATTTTTGAGGAAGAATTAGTTTTTTGTCAGTTTTTTGCCCAATTGTGCAAAAGTAAGAAAAGATAAACCTTTTTGATGAATAAGCTTTAATAGCTGATTCTTCTATTTGGAGGTCTCTCAGTAGGAGTCAATAAAAACCGATTCTGACAGTAAACTTTGCTAAAAATATTTCAGCTGCAGGGCTGGTTTTGTAAATTGTTTGTGTAACTAAAAGTAATACCTAAAGAGTTCTTAATACATACATATTTCGAATAAATCATACCTATAATAGCAGGTAAGGAACTAAAGATGATGACAGCATTGTTCTGGATTTAATTTTAATCAAAAGAGCTATCGACATAATTATTAATTTGCTATCAAAAACGAATAATCCAGTTGAGGATATATTTATACACCTATACCCATCAACTTAATTTTTATATTGAGAACAAAATTATTTATGACTGCATATGCACACTAATAATTTCTGCTGATATAATGAGCTGTGACATCATCAGCATCAGTCCCAGAGCTGACATAGCCACGTATTCGGGGACGGCGCATCAGCCAGAGGCGGCGGCTCTGCCATTTCAATCGTGCACCGCACATAAACACAAGTCAGTAATCTCCGCGCTTCATATCGGAGACATCTGGTCCAAACTCTTTCAATTAAGATGAAAAATCCGAGTGCATTAGTGCGGGCGGCGGGGTTGTCGGCAGCGCAGGGGCGAGAGGCGAGGGAGACGGTCTTGATTAGAAAGGACAGACGCGTTCCGCATTTATTTCCGGGGGTGGCGTACCCGCGGCGGCGGAAACAGGGTGGCAGAGATGACGCCGCCGACTCCATCGCTGTACTTCAACACTGTGTGGCCATGAGAATACCAGTCTTGCGTCATTCTTGTCCGAACTCGATGTATGATCATCGGCATAGACATGCAGGTCCATTTGCGCGATAATTACTGATCCGGACAGGACAAATTAGGATCTGACCTATAAATCCGGAAATAATGCTAGGCTAGATCTGTAATCGGACTCTAGGCTACAAGCCAGAAATTAAGATTTTATTATTTTCAGTAGACGTATAAATATGATCTTCAAAAAATCATATAGGTACCTATTAGAAGCCTATAACTTCAAACTTTTCTAATATACCTAACTTATATTCTCATTATAAAATACTAATTTAAGCTCGGGTTATATAAAAGCAGTACCTAAATCTAAATCTCTACTAAATCAGTACTAACTAAATCTCCAAAATCTGTATCGAATAAGTAATAAAAACTATTTTAAAATTCCAAAAATATTCAAAAATTACTATATCCACTTAAATAAGACGCTTAAAGATTTGTTTGCTTTTTTACTAAAGAAAATATAAAATATTATGATTATGAGCATGTCTAATAAGTAATAAGAGATACGATTGTTTATAAATGAATCAAAGAATCAAACAGCTTACCTGCTGATGATCGGCGTCTTCGCCGCCGGACTGCCCAGCGCTGCTGTCGTCGGGCGACGTTGCTGACAATGGCCTCTGGTGTGTAGTTGATAAGTTTATAGCTCCGTATCCATTTATGTCCTGGTCTTGGTCCTGGTCCATAGTTCCATCGTCCTGAAAAAATGTCCCCCATATTTCTATTCTGCATCTTGTTCAAAATGTTTTTGCTTACATTAAATTTGTGTATGACTTGCTATGGCTTGTTTATTTTCAACGAGAGTCTATGTATAAGTTTTCTGCTGAAGCTTCGAATGTAGGTATAGGGATGTAAAAAAAGTCTACTTTTCAATGGACGATTAATAAAAAAACGGTAAGTAAATAAGTCTCAGCAGCCCCTATATTAACCAATTAAGTGATCAAGAAACTATAGGCTGCGTTAATAAGAAGCAGGGGCACTTATTTTTAAAGATATTCCCTATATATATCATTGCCTCTTTCTATAGTCATCTAAAGTTATTCCCCACTCCAGTTTGGATAATAATAATAGCAGCATGAAGTTAGAAGGTCTAACATTGCCACGCATATGCGGGAATAAATCGAGGAACATAATCTCTGTCACTATCTGGCGATGCGCCGAAGAATGTAAAATAAACAAGCCGAAAACGGGATAGAGGCGGCGATGCGAGCGTTATGGGTCTCTGGGTAGTCCGTACACCTCCTGTAGCCCCAATTAGGCCTACCATGCAACTGGGGAATGAAGGATTCTGGTGAGACTCTCGCCCCATTACCTGATAACAACCGTCCAAGTCACTGCTGTCTGATGGGTGGCCGATTAGGCTTCTAAAGAGTCAAATCTGAATGTTTATTATCACCATACCATTATACACAGGATTACTCTTTAATAACGCATTTCCCGCGTAGTACCTATAAAAAATTGTACAAATTCTTGCTCGATAATTGAGCGAGATATAAAGGTTCAGTGTGGACTTTAAAACAATAGACTTATGATATGAGGTCTGTCGGTGTCAATGTTAAATTAATTTCATTACAAGTTTTTAATTGTTCGATAAAACGAATAAAAGTTTGATTGTTGAAATTTGAAAGATATTTTTTTTTAATAGAGGATTTTTTGATGCTTGGCGAATTTCATCGAAATGCTGCTGGAGTTGCTACATAGAGATTACGCTCATAGATTTCCAGACCGATTGCATCCTGATGCGAATGTTAAAACGAGGCTGCAGCAACGACCGCAAGAACTGGATCTCTGATTCCTAGCGGTTCAGACCGTGGTCGTTCACGAAATGTTGTGACACCTCGGGTTGAAGCACAATAAACTCTGAGAATAAATGAAGAGGAAGCATAAGAAGCATAGACGATGGGTTTGAGTATACCGATTTCTTGTGGCTGGTTCAATCCCTTTTGCCTCAAGATTTTGGACTGCTTGTAAATGTCTGCGACTGCCTGCTTCAAGCAGCAACGAAATATAATAATTTAATTTCCTCCATCCTAATATACAGTGTGACCCATTTGTTCTTGAAACACTCTGTAGAATCTTAATTTATGGTGCGATTTAAAAAAAATTCTTTTAAATCATATAGAGCTTGATAAACTATATTTTGGGAGCAAAAAGCGTCTCATATTCCTACAAAATCCAGGACCTACTAGATCAGTGTTTACTTGTAAAATCTCAAAAATTCATATTAGCGATTTTTTTAGAAAAAAACTGGGCACGCCACGGGATTCACCAGCCCTCAAAACGGTACTGTACTAAATTTTATTGAAAATGTCAGAGTATAAGGATCTTGCAGTTATTTTAGAAATTCATAATAATTCTCCGAATTTTCATAAATTAATTTGAAAAAAGGTCAAAATCTATCATAAGTAAAAATTAAAATTAAAAAAAGTTAACAAAAAGTTAAAAAGAAAATAAATAAAAAAAAATAAATAAATAAATAAAAAATTATAATTAAAAAATTAAAGTACCTACATTATCACCAACTAGACGTACAATTTATATTTTGTCTCTCTTGACCTTTTCGAAGAAATTAATGAAAATTCGGAGTTCTATTATGAATTTCTAAAATAACTGCAAGATCCTTATTATTCTGACATTTCCAATAAAATTTAGTACAGTACCGTTTTGAGGGCTGGTGAATCCAGTAGCGTGCACAGTTTTTTTCTAAAAAAATCGCTAATATGAATTTTTGAGATTTTACAAGTAAACACTGATCTAGTAGGCCTTGGATTTTGTAGGAATGAGAAAGAAGCTTTTTGCTCCCAAAATATAGTTTATCAAGCTCTATGATTTAAAAGAAATTTCTTTAAAATCGCACCATAAATTAAGATTCTACAGGGTGTTTCAAGAACAAATGGGTCACACTGTATATGGACGGACGAGTCGAACTTCAGCAAAAATGAGTTTTTTATTCAGCAGAATACTCCATACTCATTATTATGCTCAGAAAAACCCTCATTTAGCCTTTGAACAGGATAATCAGTATCGCTTAAGTGTGAACGTGTGGGCTGGAGTTATTAGGGATAATTTATTAGGACCAATAGTGTTGACGACACAGCGCTTATAAATGCGGAAATTTTTTTGAATTGGATAAATGAAATAACAACGGAAAGATGGATAGGTCATAATGGATCAGTAAATTTTCCACCAAGGTCTTCAGACCTAACCTCTCTGACCCACAATCTCTGGGGTCATATATAGGAACAATGTGTGTATAGACCTGCTTAAGTATCTGCCGAATGCGAAATGCTACTACATGAAACCGTCACTCCTCAGATGCTGCAACGTGTTCGTGCAGGTATTGTTACATCAAGCATAAAAAAAAACAAAATCGATGTCGAGTGCTGTTTGTACTTATTTCCACTCAACAAATTTAAAGTTTTCAGTTTGTTTATAGATAAGAAGTAAAACAGTTTAATTACCTCTGCGTGGTATACGATAGTATCTGAAGAGATTCGCAGCAATCCAAATTCTCAATCTAAGTAATGAATTGTATTGTATTATTGTGTTGTATTGTAAAAGTATTGTCTGTTTGCTATTTAAATTTTTAATTAAGATACCTACCTACGTTTTTCATAAAAATATAATTTAGCTAAACTAATGCGATACACACACCCATATAACTGTATCATTACCCTTACCTACATGTTTCGGGTGCATTTTTGCAATAACTACGTGCGCACGTACGCGTATAGGCACCTGTTATGTAGAAAAGTATGACATAACGGCGCTGAAACAATACAGGGGGAAATGCGCTTGAGGGATCGGGAATTCGAGAATAAAGCAGATGATGATGAAAGAAGCTTACGAACGGGCTGTGTCGGCTTCGACGTTCTGCCGCTATCACTGCGACTCGCACCTTCGCCCTTTCTCCTGTCTTTTGCTCTGCATGACAAAATATAGGTTGCACGCCAACGATCGTTCCTTCACACAGACCCTATCAAAGCGAGGGGAAAGCTTAAATTAGGGGATGATAGTATGATTATCGCATTTTTTACTGAAAAATAACCGCCAGCTTTCTTTTAAAAATATTGCTCACGTGATTTGAATAAGTAAATAAATTACAATATGGATATTATATCGATTTTACGATTTTGATGAATTGTTATTGTGATAGTTTGTTATTTTAGGAAGATATTAGGAAGATAAATACAAATATTTTGTCTTTACAAATCACAAGCACATGATAGAATTACAATAAGGCACTCTCAAAAATGTATTTTTGTATATTACACCCTCTTCGCTTCCTCATATCAAAACATTATTAAAGCAAAATTTTTACCCTGCCAATCTCAAGCACCATATGAAATTTCACGAAGCCTCTAAGCCTCAATACGGCAAGAAAATTTACTATTCAAAAGTGAAGTTTATCACAGCGTGTGTTTCTGATCACCTGTATAGAGAATACTGGTAGAGCAAAAAAAGATATGACTAAGTTTGTGGAAAAAGAAACAACACTGCCCTTGATAGAAAGAAAAGTACTTCGTATGCATGTCTACATACCTTAGAAAGTTGGAAAAATAAATGGCAAGTCCAACAAAATTTTAAACAATTATCGTTGCAGGGATCCATCGTATACCTGATAATAATATATAAATCTATTTCAGTCCATTGTGATGGGTCCCAACATGAACAGCCATGCCACATTGATAAATTTTATTAAACTCAAGGAATTGGAAGAATTTGAATGCATACAATTCCGTTACAAATACTAAAAAAAAAACACACACACACACTATCATAAGTAATAGTAATAAAGCTAAACAGTTTTCAAAAAGTTATGATAAATTCGTAAAATCCTGGCAGGATCACCATGTGGTAATCTCGCATGCCAGCAAGTATATCACAGAGCTGATGCTGCAAGGCCTACGAGATTATTACAAAGTATATACCTATGAAATCTTTTAGATATTGGACTCACTTTATTCCTTATAAATACATCCCATACTTATATTAATAGTTGCGTGAATAATTTGAAGGTAGGTATATATCCATCCCGGTTTGTTTGTTACAGAAGATGTTTAAATGAAATAAAAGTTTCTTATTTCTAAGGATGCTCGCATGGTGGGGAAGGTGTAAAATCTGGGACCTAATCGCTAAATTCTACTATACGATCACCCTAAATCCTAAATCTAGATAATAAGACGGCAACGATCAAAAGACAGAGTTCACAGCGTCTTCGAGCTGAATAAATGCCAGAGAAGGGAATCAAGTGTCGCTGATTTGTGGGGCAGTTTCATTTAAGGTGGTAAGAAAATCGAAGGGAAATAAATAGCGCGGGGGAAAGTTGCAGAGAATTAAAGGAAAAAACATAAATTAAAGAGAATACGGCAATGAAAAGATCGGACGAACCATTTACATTCATAGTAAGTCGTGAATGGGGTTGCACGCAATTAGGGCGGTCGGGCGGTAGGGTAAAGGGATGACTCGGGCTTCATCTTGGGGGTGCGCCAAGACGCAGCATTGCCACTGCCACTCTCACTGCCGTTAAGATTTTGCTGTGCAAAAAAATAATTCTGTGCAAAACAGAGATCTCACTTTCCAAATTGATATGACCACACTACAATAATTATTTTTTCATATTAAAATGCTGACAATTACTGATGAGAGTATAAAATATTGCTGGTATTTGGAAGCCTTCAAAGCAGTCACTTTGTCTCCTATATACAGGTGTATCCATAATATTGGAAAAATATTTAAAGACAGATTCTTCGGTCTAAAATAAACAAAAAGTTTTCTATTAAGGTATATCCGGAAATGCACGGTTTTTGAGATACAGGGTGTCAAAAAAGATTATTTTTCTAGTTTTTTGAAGATATTTGGGGAACATGTTATATCATTGATATAACATTTCAGTTTTTTTTTATGCGCAATTTGCGGAGATTTTAGGGTTGTGCGACGTTTTTTTTTGCTTTTTACTTTCCATCTTCATTTTCCATCGAAACATCCAAAGCGACTTTTCATGTGTATAGAAAAAAAGTCAATTATTTTGACTTTTTTTAAATTTTAAAATAATTTTTAATGTTTGGTTTTTAAAATTTGGCCCATCAGTGTCTTAGATATAAGGGGCAAAATAACTCCACGCAACCCTAAAATTTCCGCCATCGGCATAGGAAAAAAAATAGAGGTAAAAAAGTTGCGAATATCAATGATAAGATCTGTACAAAAGCTGAATTCTGTATCTTATATGGTTCCCGAGACATCTTCAAAAAAATGTATTTTTTTTTTGAGAACCTCAAAAACAGTGCACATGTTAATGTCCGGACACATGTTAATGGGTAATTTTTTATTTTTTGTTTATTTTTGACCAAAGAATCTGCCTTTTTTTGCAATATTATAAATACACCCTGTTATTATAACGTTTTATTATAACTATTACCTATAAATAAAAATAAAAAAAATTACGGTTTAGGTACATAAAGGTGAAGGAATCATCTCATTCCTGAAATTGAAGGAATCTCACTCCATTCCTCCTGAAATTGAAGTACCTATCACTTCTTTAGATTAACGCATTCTTAAAATAATTAGACTGCTCGTACGTTTATTGATTTAATGTTTTATTGAAAAAATTAATTAATACTATTGTCAAGATGGTTAAAGCCAAGTCGAGGATTCCGTATTAGGTACCTAATTATAAGTCCGTGTTTGCAGCTCGACGTACGAAAGCGAGCAAAGTCGTTCTCCTACACAGTAACACAGTGCACACGACCTGATGAAGCTGGACTCATGGTTACATTTTATTTTATTTTTTAATAAAAAAATACACTTTTGAGGACGACATCACTTTTCGAAAATCACTCAAACTCATTTCCACCGATCATGATCACCAAAAAAAAACAAAGTGGGAATTTTCCAAAATTCACCTGCCCACGATATACTTATGGGGTGACAACAATCTACCCTCGTTGTATGGCTAACATTTTTTTTTGCATTTTTTCAAAGCCAACTAGATCCCAGAGTTTTCATAGTCAACTTTTGTTTTTCTTATGCCCGCCTTATTGGATTTTCATGTCATTCTGTATTGAAAAAATTAGGGAAATCAAAAATCTATCACATTAAAAAAATTCTTTTTCCGAAAACAAAAAGAAAATTTTATCGCCAAACGACGTCGTGTGACGTCGCAATATGACGTGACATTGCTTGACTTATGGTTATTTATGACATTCGGATGAATAAAGGTTCTTTTTTTCAAAAAAAGGAGAAGAAAGTTCGAATTTTTTTTTTTTTGTGATCGATTTTTGGTTTCCTCAATTTTTTTAATACAGAATAACATGAAAATCCAATATGGCGGCCATAGAAAAACAAAAGTTGACTATGAAAACTCTGGGATCTAGTTGGCTTTGAAAATTTCTGAAATATCGAATTGATGGCTCTTGACGACTTATGCTAACCTACAATAAATTATTTATTTATTTCAAAAAATAGAAAAGATATTGCTAAAAAAAAATAAAAATATTTTTCAGTTTTTTCAGCATATTTTAGTGTAATAGATGAATAAAACAAAAAATAATTCCCGATTCTTAATAAGCAACAAATTCTGCCCAACTTTGCTTAGTTAATCTAATCTGTAACTCTTGAAATAACAAAGTTATCCATACAACGATGGTAGATTGTTGTCACCCTGTATACCGGGTGTAACATAAGTACTGTGCGAAAGATTTCAGGGGATGATTCCTGAGATCATTTTCAGAAGAACAATTCATATGAACATGGGTCCGAAAATGCTTACCCGCTGAGTTATTGCCCCTTAAATTTGGGACCCTGACGAAGGTTTTTATTTATTTTCTCCGAAACCGTTCAACATGAAATGAAAAATCCATTTCAAAATTGTTTATTTTGCTTATCTTGAACCGAAAATGAATTTGCTTTCAATGACATGACGGCAGAAATTGGCGTTCTGCAATACTTACATTTCAGAGCAATGCAATTAAATTTTGAAATGGATTTTTCTCGAAAAGGTGCATCTCATTGAAGTTGAACAAAAGTGACTTTTTTACGCAGAAAGCTACAATATTCCATAATTTCACATGAAAATTGAAAAAACTATTGATAAAAAAAATGCCGGGGTAATTTTTACCCCAAAGGGTGGACTTGATCCACCCTTTGGGGTAAAAATTTCAAAGTGATCTACAGTCTATCTTATTAGGCATAAAAACATTGTCGGATGTGTTAAATTTCGTCATCTTATGTTGAACGGTTTCGGAGATAATAAATCAAAATCTTCGTCAGGGTCCCAACTTTAAGGGGCTATAACGCAGCGGGTAAGCATTTTCGGACCCATGTTCATATGAACTTTTTTTCTTAAAATGGTCTTCAGGGGGTGATCCCCCTGAAATCTTTCGCAGTACCTATGTTACACCCGGTATACAGGATGATTCATAATATGTGCGCAGGACTTCAGGATGTGATATCCGGTTGAAAAATATGAAAAAAAGTTCAAATTAACATGAGGGGTCCGCAAACCCATCATTTTCGAGATACAGGGTTTCAAGAAAATATATTTTTTTCAGTTTTTTGACGATTTATCAGGAACCCTTTCAGATATATAAAACTGAATTTTTGTACATATCTTATCATTATAATATTATTTACTTTTTGAGCTCTGACTAAATTCATTTTATACGAAGTGGCGGGAAAATATAGTTGTTTTAATGACCAAATGAAAAAATACATATACAGTATCTCAACCACTCAACAAATGCCTCTGCACAGTCCCTAATAACAAAACTTAGAACACCATCGAATCCAGCTGTCAATTTACATCTTTTTTTCAATGCGAGTAAAGTAATTTCATCCCGACTAGTGCTTGTTACGTTTATAGATATATTTATGTAACAAAGGTTTAGATCCATATCCTGCAATCTGCTGGTACTGCGACTGCTGGTACACATGCTCTAGCGAAACAATTTTCAAAGGCATTGACAATAGCATCTGACATAACATGCAACTGATCACTGATCATTGGCATCAGTCACTATTTCCGGTAGGTATCCGTGTTCCACCGCGTTTATACAACGCAAATTGCAAAATTTCTGCGTATTATTTCTAATACTCGATTCCACTGACTCTTGATGCCGCCTGAATGCCTGCACTATGCAAGATTTACATTGATACCTCAGTACCCCAATCTGTCCAAATAAAATTCAGTATATAACTCAATTATATATATATCAAGGTGGACCACGGGAGCGGGAAGTTTTGAAAATGCTATTATTTTGTTACTATGCATGGGGTGCTGTGGATTTGTTTGACATACTAGTTGTCACCTTATGCCATTTAGTAATCATGGAAAACTGGTACGGCGAACAACGTTCTTTTGCGATTAATTCATACTACAAAAATAATGATTGTGTTGTCGCAGCACAGCGGCAATTTCGAATTAAGTTCAATATTGCTCGTCACGGGAGAATTCCATCTACGCATGCCATAAAGGAGTGGGTTCGGAAATTTGAAGAAACGGGATCAGTTATCAATGTCAAACATAAGGGACCAAACAGAAGTGTCGGAAATCTGGAGAACATTAATCAAGTTAGAGCAAGTGTAGAGCGCAGTCCAAAACGTTCAAGTCGAAAGCAAAGCCAGGCCCTGGGCTTATCTAGGACTACGTTTCTTCGAATTTTGCACAAGGATCTCAATTTTGTCGTGTGATGCAAAATTTCAACATTCGGCTTCAAGAGTGTATAGAGAGAAGGGGAGGCCATTTGGCAGGCATAATTTTTAAGAAATAAAAATTGCCTACAATTATTACGTTACTGTTATACTTTGTTTTAATTTAATACACTTACTTACTGAAAAACGCCATTTTCAAAACTTCCCACTCCCATGGTCCACCTTGTACTTTAGTTATATTCAGTTATATGTATACTGGAGAACCATAATAGGAAGCAGGGAACTGTGGAAGTTTGGAAATGTGTTGGCTACTGTGCTACATCTCATATTTGACACAACAAGATCGAGAAGTCTATAGTGGCAGGGCAGTGAAGATCATCCCCTACTTGTTTTTTTCGAACTACATCCTAAGTATTTTTTTGTTCAACAACATCTTTCTGAATATACAATAGCTTGCCAAAATCAATAAAGAATCTTAAAAATAAAAAGCACTTTGAGATCTTTCCAAAATGAAATTATGAGCAGAAAGACAATCAAGAAAATTGATATCGGTACATAAATAACAGAGGGCCTGAAATGGTTAGGTAAACACTAACAAGAAGCACTAATACTATCAGTGTATTTATTTATTTAACATATTTATATAACGACTTGTAAAGGATGTGCTTGCTTTCCAAACTAAAGTCTCTTTCCCAGACGGTGAATTTTTATATACCTGATATTCTACCTTCCTGTAAATCCTGAAAGAGTATCGAGAGGAATAATAGAACGGAAGTATGTAGGTAAGACAAAGTCGCTCCACTCCGGTAATTATGGGATTTGAGAACTAGCTCATTCCACCCAGACACAAGTTTACCAATTATATAGTAGATGGACGAGGCAAGCGTGATAAAAAATTGAGGAAAATAGGTGATTGACTTGCTGACTTAGTCAGAAAAGTTGAAATAAAAGAATTGACTCTCCAATTGCAAGGGGCTCTCCGTCTCCGCTCGCGGAGGGAGTAAGTGGCCCGCACTCTGCGAGCCAAAGTGAATCTGGCATTCCGCTAGTTAAGCGGGCATACTGGGCAATAAGGGCAAGTACTATCTCAGTACGTTTAGTGAAGTGACTACGAAAGTGTCCCTCATGAGTCTTCTCTGATAAACGGAAAAGCTGTCCTAGCAGCGGCCCTAAACTCCTTAGACCGACTGGGTCATCTAACATGCAAGTACCTCTTTTTCGATGTACCAAATGATAGTAGGTAATAGATATTTGATTGGCGAGTTTTTCATAAACAGTTATGGCCATAAACTATATGGCTCCACAGGTTTGACATATTTAGGTTTGACATTATAGGTGTATGTAAACATTGTTGATTCTATAGCATTTCATACTTTTTATGTAATAAATTAGGTGTTTTGAAAAATACCATTTTTTTTAACCCCTAACCCCTCTCTAATTCGCGACATAGGATGAAAGAGCCGTCTTTCGCGGTGCGACAATAGTACAGACACGTCCATCAATAGTAGAGTAGCTCTTGGTGTTATTATAAGACTGCAGGTAGGGAGGTTCTGTGATTCAGGCCTATAAGCCTTAATTCAACGCCAGAGTCTACTCAAGAGGTGTTCGGCAGGCAAATGGAAAGTGCTGATCGATTATGCTGATGGGTGACTTAACGCTCACCTTGAAACGAGTGCTTGTTCGCGTATGTATTCTTCTTCGCTTCGAGATGTATTCGCGTGACTATAATACACGAAGAGACACGAAGGTGCCAGCCTAAGTCCTAGTAGAACACAGCTGTTCGGGTTTTGCTCAACAAGTGGACAATGAAAACGTTTCCCCAGGTCATACAAACTACTTGATATACTTACTAAAACTTGAATATTTTGTGGTCAGGTGTTGGTATGATATTAGTGGATCTGTTAGTACCACTTTCTGTTTGAAGATACCTAGGTACTGTCAACTATCCTTCAAATAAGATCGAACGAAACTCACACTAGTGTCATCACATCCATATCTCTGAAGCTTATTCACAAGTCTACCATGAGGAACACAATCAAATGCTCTTGAAACATCGCAGAACAAAAAAAAGGAAAACAGACCAGATTTAAAACAATCAAAGCCATACATCGCTTGTGACTTACCTATTTATTTTTTATATACCATGTTCATTCTCGCCTACAGCTTGGATGGACGAAATTGTCAATAAACTACACCTTAGGAACAAGGGTACCATATAGTGGTACCATTTATGTAGCTCAGGTAATTTGCGAGATATTCTCCCGATGGAGTAACCCCTTATAAAAAAGAAAACTACGTAACGGCCGAGAAACCCGGATTTCATACTGGAGCGCAGTAGGTCCATATAATTGAATTCTCCTGATACCAAGGTAGATTATACGCTAAGAGCTGTTTCTAGAAGATTTAAATATTTACTAGTTGCATGGAATGGCTGAAAATCACCAGAGTCCAAGGAAGTAGTGCAAGGTCTCTTGATTCTGATGAAGAACTTATTTCCGTGCTAGAAAACTCTGAAGAATTTTTAGTAAATCTGGGGGCTCTGGACGTTGGTATATAGTAGAGCACTGGGACGTCATACGCCCGCTTTATTTACCCAGTTATGTTAGAGATGATCACTCGCTTGTTTATAAGAGTTCTTAATCTCCTTACCAAGAAATTCAGATGCCAGATCTCTTATATACTTAAATAATTGGTTTGTTTGAGTTGAACTATAATAACTACTTTGCTTAAGTACCTAGAGACTGTATTAGTGGATATTTTTGAAGAGTAACAGATACTTCTAGGCCCTACCATTTTATAACAACGGTTTCGCCGTCTTCGAAAAGCTTTTTTAAGCTTTAAGCTTTAATAAGGGTATCAACTGAAGGACCTAACTGTGAGTTATGTATTTACACTGTTTATATACACTGTGGTATAACTCACTATAGTATGTAGCGTATATTTATCATTATCAATATTACTGCTCCTGTTGCGTAATCATAAGCAGCTTTCAGGGGCTTGCTATAATCTTGGATGAGGCGTTGATTCACCTTGATTACTATGGGTTGTTACTATGTGCGCGGCTGGACTGCATGGCACATGGCAGAATCTTTATCTTTTATCGGTGGTAAAATCATTGCTCAAATTTAGCAGGATATTTTTATGCAGTAGTTATCGACTACTTACGTACTTGCATATTATAGCAATTTAACGAACGCTGTTGAAAAACAAAATATAAAAATATAATATTATATGAAAAATTATACAATTCTATGATCGATACAATTTTATGAATAAAAGATTAGGTATCGATTAAACTAAACAGGATGTCCCGTAATATGTGGGAAATCTCCCGTATTTGGGTAGAGTTTTTAAAAATAATTTGAAAAATACCTAAAAATTGCATCCTTCAACCCTTCCCCCTCGAGGCACCCCTACATAAATATTACCTCTTTGAGTTGAGGGTTGTAAATTTATTTTTTGCAATAAATTTTCCATTAGTCGACCGATTTTGATAATTTTTTGTTTAATTTTGTATTGGGTACATATTTTGAACCGTTTAGAATTGTGTTTTCTAAGTTTTGGTAGCGCATAAGTAGACCTCGGGGTTAGGCAACCCAACCGGTCACTTTAAAGAAAAAACAACAAAACAAAAATAGTAATTTTACAAACTTAGGTAAATTAGTTGCAGTATCTCGTAAACTAAGCCATAAGTCAAATCGGTAATTGTATACATCCGCGGCTCCTATACGTTTCATAAATTTTTTCGGGACCAAGGAGTGAAATAGGGGTGCTGGGTGGTTAAGTAAGAAGCTAAAAACAGCCATTGCAAACTAATATCAAGGTCACCACTATATAAGGCCTCTTTGACACTACGGTCGAATTTCTATTTTTTTCTTCAATTTCAGGGCAAGGAAAATCTTAGAGATTAACAGTAGCACGATTTTTATTTTGAATTTTGCATTTATTTTGCATTTATATTCCAAAATACGCGACATCGCTCGCTATTATATTCCGACTACGTTTGCATGCCATGTATGTTGCGTATGTTACCAGACCGGCTCTGGTGTTGATATTACGAGTTTCCGCCGTCCACTCGATACTCTGACCTTGCATGTTTATTGTGATTTTCGCTGTTCTAAACAGGCCCGCACTCAGGAAGACCTTCTTTTGATGCCCTGTTGTTCGCTTATCTTTCATTTGCAAAGCAAATGAATACCTTCCTGGTGTTACTATAGGTATGCCCTCCACCCCTATATAGGTGCCATAGTGAAACTGTAGGAGCCGCGGATGTGAATAATGACCGTCAAATCTTTCACAAGTAATAAAAATAATATAAATGAACTCTTGATCTAAAAAACAAATCTTTGGACCATAGGCGTGCTGAGGGAAAAAGTAGGGGGTCAATGAGTTTTATAATCCTCTCTTCAGCTTTTCGTGCTTCGATTCCTAATCAAAAAAAAAGTCGCCAAAAAAAGTATGTATGTACATATTTAAATTCAACTGAATGTCACAAAAAAACAACGAAGTTGTGAATAAAAAACTTTTTTTTAATTCAACTTCACCCTGTCTCTTTAAAAAGGCACGCCTCTGTGAAAAATGGCATGAGGAAAGTCCTATTATTTTTTATCAAACGATTAACAGCGTTACTTATTTTTTCACAACCCCACACCCTCTATGCTTATGAAGCTTATACACCGTGTTTTATATTAAGTCGGCACTATTGCTAACTTCGTTATTATTTAACCTAGAAAGTCGGTTAAACTAGCAAACTATTAGTATTTTTGCCGCTGAATAAAATAGTGAAAGCAGAAAAACAATTGAACATCGCGTTTTCGAGATATTTAAAAAAATGTAATTTTTTTAATGGAACACCCTGTATATTTTTAGATGGATCGATTGCAATTTTTTTTTAAAGGGAAAAGTTTTTATACACTATGATCCTAAAATAATAAATTCATTAATTATTCATTATTTTATTACTCCCAAATTAGGCTGCGACAATTATTGTAATTTAGTGTACCTACGTAATGTAAGGTAAAAAAATTATGTCGTCCTCAATAGTGTATTTTTCAATAAAAAAATACACTAAAAATAAGAGTTGTTACCTTGAAAAGGATTTAATTTTACATAAACAAATAACAGAACTTGTTTGTGTGTAAAATTTTATTATTTTAGGATCATAGTGCATAGAGACTTTTCCCTTTAAAAAAAATTTTGCAACCGATCCATCTAAAAATATACAGGGTGTTCCATAAAAAATATCAATTTTTTTAAATATATCGAAAACGCGATGTTCAATTGTTTTCCTGTTTTCATTGTTTTATTCAGGAGAAAAAATACTACTAGTTTGCTAATTTAACCGACTTTCTAGCTCAAATAATAACGAAGTTAGCAATAGTGCCGACTTAATTTAAAACACAGACAAGTTCTGTTATTTGTTTATTTAAAATTAAATCTTTTTCAATATAACAACTCCTTTTTTTGTGTATTTTTTTATTGAATAATACACTATTGAGGACGATATATTTTTTTACCTTACATTACGTAGGTAGGTACACTAAATTACATTAATTGTCGCAGCCTACTTTGGGAGTAATAAAATAATGAATAATTAATGAATTTATTATTTTAGGATCATAGTGCATAAAGACTTTTTCCTTTAAAAAAAAATTTGCAACCGATCCATCCAAAAATATACAGGGTGTTCCATTAAAAAAATTACATTTTTTTAAATATCTCGAAATCGCGATGTTCAATTTTTTTTTTGTTTTCGTCATTTTATTCAGGAGAAAAAATACTACTAGTTTGCTAATTTAACCGACTTTCTAGGTTAAATAATAACGAAGTTAGCAATAGTGCCGACTTAATATAAAACACGGTGTATATAGTTACACAGAAATATGCCGACGCATGATAAATTAAAATCAATTGATGCTTTTTTGTTCATTCTGTATTGTCAAGATCTTTTTAGTGTACCTACTTACGCCAACAAATAGGGTACATGCTTTACTTCAAATATTGTTGAAGGCCCAATAAATGCAGACACGTCAGTAAATGATTGTATCCTCTTAAACTCGGTGAGGTGTAGTCATCTGTTAGGTATCAAGAAGAACGAAAAGGGTAGTAAATAGATTGGTACGTAGTAACTACATATTATATAATGTCGAGTAATTTTGCATGCAGACATTATGGATCTTCAACTCAACGGAGGGTATAGGTACTTTGAATGAGCTGTTCAGTATTCCTTAAAGCTGGTCTATTGTACTCGCATCTTGAAGTATTTCACATAATAAAGCTCTTTCAAGATGAACCTATCGGAGAATCAAATACTCAGTTCTTTACCGGATCCTATAGATCACTTTTTGCACTAAAAATAATATTACTTGTGCCATGACTTCGAATAGCTGATGACGTAACTGCTCATCAATATGTACTACATATTTTTTTTACGAAAAAAATGTTTTAATTACCACTTGATAAGAATTACAAGATAGATGCGTATGTAACTAAAATGTTTGTGATATAGTTTTACCTACCCAAAATGTAAAGGCATTTAAAAGATTAGTTATATTTTCTTGAGACTGAACGTATCAAACCGTGCCCCTAGCTCTATAATTATTCCAGGATTTTATTTTCCATTCTCAGTCCAGTCAGTGCCTTCTGCTGATCAGTGATCGGCCTCAGCTTCCCAAACGAATAACAAATTAGAATGCAAGAAGCATTGATTTGTGCCGCGAATGCGCAAACACCTATCTAAACGCAAAAACACAATTAAGTTTCCACCAGAAGAATTTCTCTTCTCTCCTCTAACAAGCGTCTCCGTTGCTGATATGTTTTCTTCCGCTGTGCTCCCTAGTGAATCCAATTCACTCTTATTGTAACAGTGATAATATGCATATATTTATTGTTCTGAATTAAACCAGAAGTTCCATAGCATTCGTGATTCCTCTTCATCTCTACTTCTAGATGACTGATTCGAAAAATCGTCTTTCAGAATAAATATTAAATTTATTCAAAACATTAGCTGCCTTTGTAAATAATTAAATTGTTCTGAACTTTAAATTTTGAATTGTTCAAAAATTATTGAACTAGATATGAAATCTCTATGTTCTAATAATTTCTGATAACTAAAATTATAATATAGGTACGTAATTTTTCCATGAAGGCTAAGAATGGGATGGCGCTTTTAAGTCTTTCTGGGGGTAGGTACTCTAGATCTAGACAATACTTCACATATCGCTGAAAACTGCTGATAATCTGTGGGGTCAAGAAGATTTCATCATGGTAATGAATCCAATCCAAGGCTCAATTACAACTATCCTTGGAGTAGGTACTGTTCACATGTTTGGAGCTCAGCTCCTGACTATACGCTGAAATTACTTGACTCCATCCGGAAAAGATCCATCCACATGATCGGGGACCCCCGACTTTGACTAAACATTTAGATAGCCTGCTTGAACACCGAAGAAATGTATGGCGGACCTGAGCCTTTTTTACAGATATTTCTATGGGAAGTGTTCAAAAGACGTGACTCGTTTGATCCCACCTAGAACGAGGCCGGGCAGAAATACACGTCGAGCCGCAGTAGCTCATCCCTATGGGGTTCAGCTCGTTACACCTTGCACCACCTTATTTCAGACTTATTTCATGTATAGACCGGCATCACTTTGGAATGGCCTTCCAAGAGATGTGTTTCCCGGGGAATATAACCTGCAACGATTCACTTTCAACATAAATCGATATCCTCGCTCATCCACCGCTCCCAGAGCATCATAGGGATTATCCTACAGTGCTTGTGCATTTGCATTAATTAATAAAAAAATTAAAAAAAAAATCTAACTGTCTTCCTGTGGAAATAATTTGGAAAGCAGTTGGATATATACGTAAGACTCACTTTATAATGCAAAAAAAACATTGGTTTTGGGTATACAGGGTACCCATTTAAAATGAACTGCAGGGGGGATCTCGGAAACACAGTAAGACACATAGGGTCGGTTAAATTAGAGAAAAATTTCACAATTTTATGCTTTAAGAATAATCTGAAACAAAATTTAGCTCAACTTCAGGGGTTGCTGGAATATGCTGAAAGACTGAAACTTCGTAATTTCTTATTTCAGCTATATCTTTCATAGGTAGGTACCTATTATTATTGATAGTTAATTTATTGTTTAACGTAGGTTTACATAAAAAGTCGTCAACAGCTATCCATGTGACATTTCAAAAATTTTCAAAGCGGACTAGATCCCAGAGTTTTTTTTTTGTTTTTTTTTATGACCTCAGTTTTTTTATCTTGATGTCATTTGGTATTAAAAAATTGAGGAACCCAAAAATCTATCATACTTAGGTACCAAGGTATAAAAAAACATTCTTCAAAAAAAAAATTTTTTTATAGGTAACCTTTCTTAAAAAGCAATCTCACGTCATATTGTGCCGTTACACGACGTTATGTGGGTGAACAAACTTTTTTTTTAAAGAAGAATAAAAATGTTCGATAAATTGGCGCACGATCATTGTGTAACGGTTCTTTTGATACCGTTACATACATTTTTAAATAAATAAAATTTTTATTCAGTTTCCCTGTAGGTAGAACTGTATATTTTTGGAGCACATTGACATTGCCTTCATAGGTTGCGTTTAACACCGCTCAGTGGCGGCACTGCCGTTCGTACTTCCCGAGTCGCGCTTCGCTGCAATTCGTAATACCTGTAAGGAGGGGAATAATTCATATAAGGTAGAGCACGATAATGGGTGGTGGATTCCTGTTAAATATTTTAGAACAAACACCTGTTTAATTTAATTGTTCCAAATCAATAAAATGTCTCGCAGCTAGAAAGCAACCCTTCACCCACTCAGTAGGTAAGTGTGGAGCATTCTCTGTAATATTGCTTTTTATTTTGCAATACTATGTGAAGGTTAAGTGGCAAGTCAAGATGGCCGATCTCATTTCATTTTTTTTAATTAATTTCATTAATTGTTTATTACTTTTCATATTATCATTGTTGCTATCGCTTTATATTTTATTATTGACGGTGAGTTCTCGAGAGTTTTGGAGGTTACTTTTTATTAACCTCAATTTTCATCACGTGAAGGGTTGAACTATTTAAGTTCAACACGTTCTAATTACTCTCGAGGATTCGCTCCGATCATTATTGTGCTGAGTCTGAAATCTTCTGATCTGCTGTAGGGAGTTCGCCCCCTTTCTCCATGGCTGCCTTTTAAAACAACATCAAGACCCATCAGGACCAATGATGATAGCAGCATCAACATGACCGGCTAGCTAGCAACGGTATCAGCACCAGCATCAGTACCAGCACCAGCACCAGAAGGATTCCCAGGCAGCACGGTGCCATGTACCCACGGCATGACTAGCACTACCACCAGCACTTTCACTATCCATGGCACATCCCCGGGAAGTCGTGTTGAACACTTTTGAGGCAGGCACCATCACCACCTGCTTTACAAAGACAAGTGGTTCAGTTCTTCACTGGTATACCTAGCCTGCATGGTTGCTATTTTCTTTTTTCAAAACATTGCTTTTTAACTATCATTTAACCTCCAGGGCTCTAGTGCCCCATTATGTCAGTAATTTTTGCAGTTCGTAATTTTTCATCTTATTTAATAAAGCAATTTTTTTTTCCTATTATTAATATCGCCCCCACACGTCATCGTGTGGGTTTCAATATAATTTTGCTTGTGCGTAGCCATTTTCATAGTCATTTCATAATTTCTGTGAATTTGATATTTCATTTGATACATTTTATTGTTAACTATGTACCTATACCTGTGATACCGTTTGTAGTTCACCAATAATTGCAATTGTTCTTTTTTGTGATATTTAAATTCATTCCATTTAATTGATGTATTTTGTGATATTTGATCTATTAATTATTATCTATTTTACTGTCTATTTACATTTATTACTTTAATAAAAACTGTTAAAATTTGCCTGTGAATTTTCTTCTGCCTGTGACGTTGTTCATCTGTGTGCATTGCCATAACAACAGTTAATTTTTCATTTTGAGCTAGCTGGCTGCTAAATAGCATTCCTAACCTCCCCGAAAATTGCTCGGGGTGGAACGGAAGGTTATAATGCGCTTTAGGTGGAATCTTGAATTACAATAACCTTGCCACACGCAGGCTGGCTGTAAGCTTGCATCAAGGTTTTGTTTTGCTTGTATCAAAATTGATGCAGGCTTGCAAGTCAACCTTACATTTGCAAGCCAAGATCATGGCTTGCTGCAATGTTGCGTGCTAACTGGGACGTCACCAGACCATCACACTATAAATAGGAGCTCTCTCCTAGTTTCTAAGTCAGTTATCAGTGAACACGTAACCGCTGATGATGTTTACTGTAGTTGTGGACGAGACATTCGGGGCAAATCACCAAGGATCATATAAAATATATAGCCTGAAATCAAATATGATGCTGAAGCTTCCAAAACTCAAAGCCATACGCTTGAGCGAAGTGGATTTAAAATGGAAGGAAGAAGTTAAATTTCTAGGAGTAACACTAGACAAAAAGCTACTGTGGAACCAGCACCTGGACAAAACAGTAAGTAAGCCCACTACCGTTCTCATGGCGTGCAGGAGAATGGCTAGCAGAATATGTGGCTGTAACCCACACATTCTGCGCTGGATGTACACCATGCTCGTGAGACCTATCATCACATATGGAGAGGTTGTTTGGTACAAAAGAACTAGCTAGCAACAGCAAAGAAAAAACTTGAGAAGATCCAGAGACTTGCGTGTCCTCTGCATCACAGTAGCAATGAAAACCTGCCCAACCGCGTGCGTTGGAAGTAATCCTGGATCTGACACCACTACATTTGGATATAGAGAGAAGAGCTGGAGAAGCTCTACTGTAACGAAGTCCGGAAATCCGGCCTCCGTTTTTGCCTTAGTGTCAGGGGTTGTGTCAGGGATTCCCAGTCATTTACATTTTTCATTGTCTTTTATTATTTTTGAACTAATTAAATTAATTGAATCATAAAGCAAAGTCGTGTCCCGGTTAGTTTCCCGATATTTAAATTTATTATTAGTATACCTACCTACTTGATTTTTTATACATAAGCCGTAAAAATAAAATTTTTAAATCATCTTAATTCATACACCGAAGCTGAAGACTCCAATCGCCGAGGAGATAACGCTACGCGATAACGGCCGCAATCGCAGGTAAATTGATTAATCCAAGAGAAAAACAATGTTTATCGCTAGCGTGGCTTCGATTCTTTTACAAATTTAATGAAAATTTTTAGATTACGACCGCGGTAGGGATACGGGCATATAAGGCCGGAACGCGAAGAATCTATCACTCTGCTTTTCTTGGTTTCATCCGATTTACTACTGTCTGCAAAGTGTGTAACATTTCAAAATAGAGATTTAATTTTTTTGCAGTTTCACTTAGAAATATTTATTCTAAAAATCATCTATGATTATTTAGTTTCTCTAGTTTTATTTTATTAGTAATTTACAGGCTTAGTTTTCCTATTTTAGTTGTTGAAGAATAATTTTTGATTGTTAATTCAGTATCTTTAGGTGGGAATGATAAGGTGGCTGATAGAGAGGACGAGAGACGGCCGCGTCGAACCGACGATTGGTTTAAGGAAGGTCTTCTTGTGAGGTTCTGTTATTATAAATCTCCTTTTATGTCAATCGTGTAATTATTGCGACCTGTGGCCTATCTTTTTTCATCAGTGCCCTTAGCTTGGATTGTTGGTTTGTGAGTTATTTTGAGATTGTGTATAGTGTCAAAAAACCCCAATGAAATTGGGTAAGTAATTTATTTTATTGGTATCTTTGTCACTTTTTTATCCAAATTTTGGAACTTGCCTTCTCCCGTGAATAGAGCTTGAGTGAACTTGCTTTTGCAGGGTTTTTTTGTTTGGCGTACTAACATTCCTGGCCAGGGATAGTTGGGGGTAAAGGCAGAGGGACCGTGGGGACGTCAAGCTCCCGTTTTGAAGTGAGGCCTCCTCTTTGAGCACTGGGATGGTGTGGTGGTTTGATCGACTCCCCTGAACAGGACGTCCTTCACCGGATAAAAGGCCAGATTTCTCTATTTATATTGCAATCATTTTTAAGTGTAGTTTACATGGACAGTATTTTCCGGTTTTTATTCGATTCCTAGGAAATTAATCACATTTATTATTGATTTATTTATTTATTGATTATTGTATATACCTACATTTATTATTAATTATTGTATATACCTACGGAACTTACAGTTCGTCGATAATTTCCTGTTACCTAATTAAAATATTATTTTCAACTACTCTGAATCCGTGAGTTTTGCGAACATCCATCTAGGGAGAAACTGTTTTAAATGGTCAATAATCGATAGATCTTTAACATAATATTAAAATCACATTCTTCAAAAGCCAAATTGTTTATCTTGTGAAGCCGATCATAGCTATGTGCAAGCTCTTAAACTTAATGTAGTAATAATTATTCTTACATAATTAATTAATTATCATTTAAATATTTTACAATAGCCATTTATACTTATACAGATGATTTAACCTTTTATAATAAAATTTTTCTATTCATAAATTTTTATATTCTTGAGTCTTGCTAATTATTAAAACAGTGAAAATATCATAAAACCATTTTTTCTTATTTTTTTATAAAAAATAAGTGGCGCCTGACTAATCGTAAATATTGTTTTTTTTGTTTTTTTGTTGCTTCGGAAAGTACCTATATACTCACGACAATTACTCTCTGGCGAAGAGCACCGCGCATGTAATCCGTCTAAATAAAAAAACAGGTTACAAGTGTTAAGCATTATTGTTTCCGCCCCGTCTGGGAATAGTGACCGGTGTTACTCTCTGCTCTTCTGAATTTCGTTCGACTTAGTACTGTCCACGAAGTTTTTTTTTAAGAATTATTGTTTCCGCCCCGTTCCGGGAATAGTGACCAGTGCTATTATTTTGTGTACACTCACGCAACCGCCTTAAGAGAGCCGCGACCGTCAGCAAGAGTTTTGAACCCGCAGAATAATAAGGTAGGTGCGAATAAAATATTGAGTCGAAGTTTAATTGTGCCCGTTTGTCGAGATTTTATTTATTCCCGTCCCTCACCGAGATTAGCGACGCACCCGATAGATTAGGCTCATTAGGTACCATCGACCCTGTCGCAGAGTAAATAAGTATTTGGCCCCTTAATACGAGTACACTAGGCGGTGTGTGTACCTACGGACACGTGATCCCTGACTTTCCATGCGGTGTCAGGCCCGGCGAGTTATCGTCGAAGTAGTTACGCGGCCATATAGGGATTCACGCCCGAGGCGTAGGTGTCTTTCCATGCGGTGTTATGCCCGGCCGGTCGCACCTCAGGAGTGTCTCCGTGCGAAACTCTGTATCTCCCCAAAATTATCGTCCTAAGCAACTATTAGCAGGGTTACATCGCGCCATACCTCTTGTTACATTTTTACTCCCGCGCACGGCCGAAATACTCCGCCGTTCGTCGTATTGTTCGTCTCGCGCGAATAAGAATCGTCTTGCTTGCGTTTCATTTTTTTTTTATTATCTGTGTTACATTATTTTACCGACCAGACGACTCGCTCAGATCAACTGCCGAACCTGCAATAAAATTATTTTAATAAAGGATACAAATATAGCTTGTTTTCATTTATCTGTGAGTTTTATTTTGTGTGTGTACTGTTACCAATTACAACCGCCTTCTCGCCCACATCTTCGCTCCGCGAATTGCCCAACGCTCGTGGCTCCGTGCCTAAAGACCACGCGGCCACGCACGATTTTATTTTATTGATTTTTGCGTCCAACCAACCGACCCCTGGGCTAACTCCGTCTCCAGTGAGCTACCTTAGAGACAAGGGCACCATAACGGTGTCAATTGTGTGAACGGGTTCAACAGGGAATTCAGCGAGAGATTCCCCGAGGGAGTAAACCCTTCCAAAAATCTGGCGCCCGAGACATCAGAAGGTGAGTACCGCCAAACCACGAAACCGGATCCTCAGAACGCGAACAATCGTCACACTACTTAGGATTTCAAGAGTAGGAATCAGGAGTGTACGGCGGGCCACTGAGGATCGATCTTTGGGTGACTGTGAGGGGCTCCTGACACTACCAAAAGACAGAACTGTTAAGAAATTTAGTTTCGAGAGAAACTTCATCACGAAACTGTCTACGAAAGAGGAACGGAACAACACCTCCAACTGCACTCTCAAAGAAGGTACGATCAAATGGTACACAGACGGCTCTAAAACCATCGAGGGAACCGGGGCAGGAATCTATGGGCCACGCACCATGTACTCCAAACCAATGGGAAAATCCACAACCATACTACAAGCGGAATTACACGCAATAGAAGTATGTGTCCAAATAAACCTCGACAAAAACTACAAAAACAAAGAAATATAAATATTGACGGATAGTCAAGCAGCCATAAAGACGCTGAGCTCTTCGACCATCAGCTCCAATATGGCTTGGGAGTGCCTAGGAAAACTTAACGAATTAGGCAAGAAAAATAAAATTCACCTCAAGTGGATACCGGGCCATTCCGGAATCAAGAGAAACATACGTCCCCACTCATTGGCAAGAAAAGGAGCATCGACACCCTTCATAGGACCAGAACCATTCTGTGGCTTCGAAGATACTTTCTTCAAGGCAGAACTCCAAAAGGAAGAAGAAAAACTGAGAGAAACCCATTGGAGGAACGTCTCAGGGTTGAGACAAGCCAAAGAACTTCTCGGGAATTTTAACCGAGAGAGTTCGAAGATACTCTCAACAAGGAACGTCTCAGAACACTGACGGGATTCCTAACGGGACATTGTAAGCTCAAGGAACATATGAGGAAGTTTAGGATAAAAGAGAATGATGGCGTCTGCAGATTCTGCGGGAAAGGAGACGAGACACCACGTCACCAGAACTCAAAAGAAGTAATGTTCTGGGCCATCACCAGCTAGAGGCAGGGAACTTACCCGACCTTGGTCCTCTCAAAATCCTGATTTTCTCAAGGAAACGGACTTGGAGAGGGTGCTTCACTAAAGGGCTTCCACACCAGACGAAGCACAGTAGAAGGGATACAATAGATCTTTTAGGTCGCAGTAACCTTATCACCCTCAAATATGCAAATACAAATACAATCAAATATGATTTCATATGAAGATGTTTTTGATGAAGCATCGGACCCGGAGAGCAGCACAGAGACTCTCGACGCTTAGGAGATGCTACCAAAATCCCTTGGCCGCATTCAGAAACATACACCTATATTCATCTTTTTGACTAGCGACCTTCTGTTAATATAAACTCGGTCGTAATCTTAGTTTCCACTCGTGAAGATGGTAGCAGGGAGTTTTGGTATATACCTATAAAGTATAGGATACCAAAGAAGAAACAAAAATTACTGGAGAGACTGATATGGCCCTTAAAACATTAATATTAATGCCCAGTTCCAGGATCAAAATGCCAATTTTGCACGTCGATACTGTCATCAGTGGCAGGATTTGCCACTTTCTCGTAGCTAAATTGAGCCTGAAAACAAACTCTTTGAAATACACACAAGTTGGTATATGAATACAAGAGGATGAATTACATTTACGCTTTATTCCTGTGTTTCTTTCAATAATCATTAATGAAAGAGGCAATTTTAATTCTAATCGAATTCAGAGTGATTAGTATGAGCTACAACGTTATTAGCATCAGTTGTTTTACACCAACCCTATTAATCTAGGAAACATACATCAATTCTTTATGAGTATATCAAGAAAGGTTGAACCTCAGAAGCTTTAGAGAAGATGTTCTTTATTGCTTTCTATTAATCATTCATCGAGTGTGCCCCTCTCGTACAGAATTTAGGAAGAGATATATATTTCCATTTACTTAATATATAACTTTAATAAAACTTCCCAAGGAACTTATATAAATTTCAGTAATTACGTATAAACGATTTCTAAGATGCCCGAGTTTCTGCCATTATTTCACATAAACTGAAAAAAGGAAACTTTACGATAAAAAATTCTACACAATAAGGCCGTATAGGGACGAAAATTCGAAGGAAAACAAAATCACGGACTCATAAAAGTGGCAGTTATAATATATATTATCGAATAACCGAATCTTGGCTGATAAAGGGTCGAGGATAAGGACCACTCGCCGTGGGTGTATAGTTAGGATCCCTATCATTGGACGAGAATACCTATATTTTTTGCTCACCGTTATTATACCAGGAGATGTAAAAATTATCTCATTAAAAATAAACCTGAATATCCATAAATTCTAGCAAGATTGCGTATCTAAGTTATTTTTTATCAGGTATCTATACGAAAGTAGTTTACATATTTTTCTCAAATTTGGCATGTGTTAGCAGGATGTGAAACCACATATATTTTAGTTAGAAAAGTTTTTCTATTGCTGCGCCAGTGGCGTCCTTGCAAACATGTCATCTGATATTTTTTTCAAAAAAATTGGTGCGTCACTGACATTTGGCCATACGAATATTTTTTCTGATTAGTCTGAGAAATTCTACATGAAAAAAGTTTTCTGCGTTTTTTTTTTTGTCGGAAGAACTATTTTTGACCAAAACAATTAAATTAAAATTAAGTATATTACTTTAAATAAAAAGAACAAAGAACAAGAAAAAGAACAAAAATTTTTGAAATTTATTTTTTGAAGTTTATTAGTTTTTGGTTTCCATTATTTTTTTCTTACCGAACGACATAAAAAAATAATATGGCGGCCATAAGAAAAACAAAAGTTGACTATGAAAACTCTGGGATCTAGTCGGCTTTGAAAATTTCTAAAACATCAGATGGGTAGCTCGTGCCGACTTATGTAAGCCTACAAAAAATTATTTATTAATTTCCAATAAAAAAAAGGTATGACGAAAATAAGAAATCTCGATTTTTCAGTTTTTTCAGGATATTTCAGGAACGGTCACAGATATCTTGTATGTTTTGACAGATTCGAGAGAGTCACAAAATAGCGCAACTTTTCTCTAAGACCTCGTATCTTCAATGGTTTAGGATATCCCTGTAGTGGCCCTTTAAATAGGGTATGTTGTATACAGGGTTTTATCTAGTAAACTCTAGAGAACGATAGAGAATCGAAAAATAATATGAGTTTGCTTTATGTTGCTTATATTCGGAAAATGCTTCGTTAATAAAATTTAGGGTGTTAAAGTTTTAAGAAAAAATCGTATTTTTGAAATACAGGGTGTCCCAGCTTATTCGAAGCGGTCTCTGTAGGCCAAACGATGGACTTTTTCAAAAAACTTTATAAAAATTCAAGTACAGAATCACAATGGCCATAATTTAAAATTATTTTAAGTTATAATAAAGAGTATAAAGAGTGTCCCATATGACATCAGTGACATATCAAAGTTATGTTTTTTTAAATGGAAAGCTCCTATGTTATTGCATTTTTAGATTGTCTGAGAAGAGAAAATAAGATTGACTTTTACAGTTGGTGTTTAGATTCAGAAGTTTGTGAGTTATAAACAAGTGAAAACGGCTAAAGATAGAGAAAAACGGCTTACATGTCCCTATTTTAACTTTTCATGTACTATCCTATGATGTAGATGAAATGTTTATACAGGGTGATAAAAAATTTGAAAAATTCTGAGATTTCTCCACGTGTCGCCAAATAAAAAAATCAAAGAAAGTACAAATCTTTCTATACCATAGGATAGTACATAAAAAGTTAAAATAGGGACATTAAGCCGTTTTTCTCTATCTTGAACCGTTTTCGTTATACAGGGCCTTGAACTTCAAAAATGACGATTTTCACTTGTTTATAACTCAAAAACTTCTGAATTTAAACACCAACTGTAAAAGCCGATCTTATTTTCTCTTCTCAGACAATCTAAAAGTGCAATAACATAGGAGCATTCCATTTAAAAAAGCATAACTTTGATATGTCATTGTCATATGGGACACTCTTTATACTCCAAAATAAGTTAAAATTATGGCCATTGTGATTCTGTACTTGAATTTTAAAAAAGTTTTTCGAAAAAGTCCATCGTTTGGCCTACAGAGACCGCTTCGAATAAGCTGGGACACCCTGTATATAAAAATTGTCTGATTGGAATATTTTAGTGGCTCACATTTAGTCGTGCTAAATTAACCACAGATAAGCCTCTTTAAGGAAGTAGACCATCTTGACTGTTGCCAATGTATCCAGGTCCTCCGGTGTGGGAAAGCCTCTCCCGCAAGTTTGTAATCTGGTTCTTCGTCTTCCTTTTGTAACGAAATTTATCATTATTATTATTATTATTTGCTTATTAGAGACAATTTAATCTCAATTAATCAATTCAGACCAGGAAGGCAGAGTTTTTGCGGCGGTGATAGCGGCCTTATCACCCCGCCATCGGCTATATAAGTGGAGCAGATTCGAAGGATGTTTTGGCAGTGTCTACTGTGTTTACAATGTTTACAGTGGCACCGCCGAAAGTGGCAGTGTTTACGTGGGTACTGACCACTAAACATTCAGCTCCTGGAAGGTGCATTGAGCCTCGCAGAAGTAAACGCCCCGCGGTGGATATATTGAGTCCACCAATTGGGTAACAGGTAATGAAACGCGAGCTGGGTACTGACCGGCGAGCATTTTCATTCCTCTGGTAGGTATAGTGAACCTCCAGAGGAGCAGGACAGCCGGAGCGCATGTACTAAGTGCACAGAGGGGGAGAGGATGACTTACTGAGTCAGTCTATCCTTGTCCCATCGATCGACGCCTAGAGTGCATTGAGCTCTGTGCGGAGAATCGTTTTGTTTTCCTTTTTTTACATCTTCCAAACCCGCGTCGTATTGAGACGTGGTCTGGCTAACGGATCTCTCTTCTGTTTGGCTTGTATTAAGACCCAACAGGGTCTGCCACCCTCCCGTTCCCCAGACAAGCGATCAGACGGGACACGCAAGGGCAGATCGCGTGTCCCGGGACGGAAGAGGAAGTAATACGCGCAGCCAAAGTCTCGAGGATTACTGAAGCATCAGTAGCCGTCGGAACTGTACATCCTTCTTATCGCCTAGCGCTATAACTAATCCCAGTCGAGGTGTCGAACGAAGCCAAACAGAAGCCAGTATTTTTCACAACACGCTCGTCTGAGAGAATACCAGAAGGAACTATCGAGGTAGGGAAATCTACATCCTCTCCGACAGTCAGGCTAGCCTGAAAGCCCTTGCAGCTTATGAAATCAGATCAAAACTGATCTGGGAATGCCTGCAAGACCTCATTGACTTAGCCAGGTGCAACGTGGTGACACTAGTTTGGGTTCCGGGTCACCGTGGGACGCCTGGTAATGAGGCTGCAGATCAACTGGCCAAGAAAGGCGCTGGGATGAACTACACTGGGCCCGAACCAGTGTTTGGCATCCCAACACTGTACGCGGGGCGGTGGCTCAGTGGGTAAGAACACAACATAGACCACACTGACCGTATAACAGGAAACAAACATGGTAAGGTGATGATCAAGGAGCCCTCTCAAAATCTTGCCAGACAGATACTGCAACTAAACAGAATGCAGATCAGAACGGTGGTGGGCCTTCTCACAGGCCACTGCCACCTAAGAGTACACCTACATAAGCTGGGGATATACACAGAAGAACCAGTTTGTAGACTCTGTAATGAAGAAGATGAGACAGCTTCTCATGTGATATTCGAGTGTCCATGCAGCACTCGCAAGAACGCGCTATGCGGTCCTGGGACTCCTCAGCCCCGGGAGCCTGCTGGCGGAAAAGACCTTGGTTAGCGGACTTCTGAACCTTGTCAAAGGAACGGAGCTCTTCTAACCAAGGAAAATCTAAATGTGAGAAATACAATAAGCCCGCTGGCTTCAGTATTTGGGACCACATACACCATATCTCACATTTAGTTAAAATACCGAGTAAATAAATTTAAACTAATTAAGTAAATAAAATTACTTTAAAACTTAGTAACGGATTAATTGGGAACCGAACCAAGACCGAATTAATTAATGAGAAACAACCCGTTACACTTTTCCCAATGGAGATTCGTTTCTCTTTTTGGTCCAGCAAAACCGATCTTCATAGCTTCTTCAGTTGCCTGAAGATCAAGGTCTTGACTCTCCTCGTCAGAGCATATTTGTTTTAAACACTCCATGGATGTCCCAGGAGTGGCTGGGAAATGTTTGTCCACTCCCCTAAGAGCCCCCATGTAAAGAGTAAGGCTCAATACAACGGAGTGCGGCAGGTGCCATGAGGTTATGTTTGCCGCTAAAACTGAGCTACCCACAATCATGCATCTCTTCGGCCGCCCATTACTTTGAGATTGAGGAAGTTTTCATTAAGATGCCTCATCCACGCAGTCCGGACGGTTAAGTCAAGATCCCCATATCTCTCTTTGCGCGAGACATGCCGACGACACAGAATGGTATACGGTTTGACGGAGAGCTCACATTCAGACATTCTCCGGCGCCTTTGCCCCTAGTGCAGACCTTTAGTCACGACACGACAATACAATACAATACAAATTTCTTTATTGTTCTTGAATTACAACAGTCATTGCTTAGTACGATTGCGTTATTACAGAAATAAAAAAAAAACAAACACAAGGACAAACAAAATAAAAACGAAAAAACGCACAGTAAGTCAACATAACACCGGCAACAGTGAGAGTCGAGGCGATACACTAAAGAGATCAGGCCTCAATCGAGGTATGGTTCCAACTCTATGATAAGGATGGATTAAAGCTGAGGGTTTTAGGTATTTTAATATCAGACTGTAGGTAGGGATGGGGGGTGGAAAGACAGTATATCAGAGGTAGTGCATGGGTACAACTCCGTGAGATGTTTCCAGAGATACGCACTGTACGCTGAGAACCCAACAGTTGCAGGATCTATTTTGAAGTGGTTCAGGTATTTGATAGATGCGTACGTGAATGTCCTTTCTGAAGACGACAGATGGTGTGCAGGAGGTTTGAACAAATTGGACCTGGTACTGTAGTGATGGGTGAATCGGAAAGGTAAAAGTTTATCTTGATTTTTGACGAGCAGTCTGAGTAGAGAGACGACGTACAAAGCAGGCAAGGTAAGAAGTCCAAGCCGCCTGAAATGACCTCTGCATGACTGCTGCACTGACAAGCCTGCCAGGATCCTAATCGCTTTCTTTTGAAGAAGAAAACCACTTCGGAGAGATCTCTCAAGACCCACCCCAGACGGCCAGCCCATAGTTCCCGTGGCTGATGAAATGCCCATAATAAGCATAGAGAAGAACCTCATGAGACACCGTGTGCTGAAGACATCTGAGAAGGAACCAGACACTAGCAAGGCGACGGCACAAATGATCTGTATGAGCCGACCAGTTTAGGTTCTGGTCGATGTGGAAGCCCAAAAACTTCACGGCACCCTTCGGCTCGATCAAGGCACCGTCGGTGGGTATGGAGGGTAAAGTGGGAAGACGTGACCGGCTACAGTGAAAATCTATCATCTCAGTTTTGTCCAAGTTGAGTTTTAGTTTATTGACCCTGAACCATAAAGATGCTCATTTCAATGGAAGTTGAACGGCATCTACCAGACTAGGAAGGTCGCCTGGTTTTATCCTAATAATAATTGTTGTATCATCAGCATAGTTAACACAGAGTGAATTAGGGGAGGTAATTTTGGGGCCCAGGTCCTTAATGAATATAATGGAAAGAATTGGACTGAGAACACTAACCTGTGGCACTCCAGAGGAGATTGGAGCAAAAGGTGATCGCACAGCTCGGCCATCAGACTCAGTAATCTGAACCGCCTGTGTTCTCTCTGCAGGAGCTGTTAAACCAAGAAAGTGGCAATCCACGAACTCCATTCTCCAGTTTCCGAAGAAAGCACTCGTGGCACACACTGTCGAAGGCCTTGGAGAGATCCAAAAGCCACCCCACAGTGCGCATCCTCTCCTCCAAACCCTGAGATATGAAGTCTGTAAGCTCCACAAGAGCCGTCTTGGTAGATCTCTTTTAATAAAACCATGCTGGGAGCGGGAAAGGATCTCTGTCTTGTCTATAAAGTCAAGAAGACGAAACAAGACAAGGAATTCAATAATTTTATCAAATACCACTAGTAGACTAATAGGTCGGTGGTTTTCAGCGTTTTTGACGTCACCTTTTTTGAAAACGGGCCTAACTAATGCTGCCTTGAGATCTGAGGGGAATACACCAGTCTGAAAGTGGCTATTGTAAACTTCAGATAACGGCTGAGCAAGATCAGCAATGCAGTTCGCGACAACAAAGGAGGGAATCTCATCCAAGCCCGAAGACTTCTTACTTTTAAACCTCGAAGCTACTTCTATAATTTCCCGAGGTGACGTCAGAAAGAACACGAAGGAAGAAGAGGCGCGTGTTGACATGTTGGATCGGTGGGTGTGACTATATGTGGGAGAGGCCACATATACGCCTGGTCTCCTGCCTCACCCGGTAGCTAAACCGTCACTTCAGGCCGCACAGCTGAGTCCTGAACTGCTGGTCGGACGTGTTTATTAAAGGATTTAGGAGATTAATCGTGTCGTAGAGTTGAAGAATTTCAGAAATGAGCCAGCTGGGACTGTATACGTACCCTAGGCCTCTGAACTTTACAACTCCTGAATGCGAAGTATTTGTCGAAGTAGAATGAAAGGGGCATCCAGAACCTCGTGCCAGCCCAAAGGCAGATGTTCGTTTTGCAGCTGTGTCAGGAGGAGGGGATCTTTTATATCTCTCTTCCATGTCATCAGGGGTTTATTGGCGAGACTGCGGGTGTGAGACAACTAGGTTGGGGGTGGTGGTTCGCGGCAGGGCTTTCCTGAACTACCAGTCTAGAGTTTTAGATCTGACGAGCTATATCGCCGCTGCTAGTAACGTTACTCACTGTCGCTCATTGTAAGGCCGTCCCCTATCCGCCACCTAGGTCGCGCCCGATGGGTACCTCAACCGCACGGGACACAAGTAAGTAGCTATGAAGTAAAAAATTAGACCTCTAATTTGAAATTACTAAACCGTGTTTCGGATTATTTTTATAAGTATAAGGTATACCAAGACATGTTGGATCGGAAGGTGACTTCAAGTATGTAAGTACTCCTGAAGCGCCAGGACGTCAAAACTATCTTTAAACCAACACAACATATCGCAATATTCTCCGTTCAGCTAAAGACCCCATCGATCCAATTTCTTCCGCTGCAGTTTATAGAATACCTTGCTCCTGTGGTGCTGTATACATCGGAACCACCAAACTCAGCGTCAACACCCGCGTGACCAAACACAAGAGAAACTGCCGTAATGACGAAACTGTAAACACTGGCCAAAACTAAGGACTTCGTGATCCAAATGATACAGGTCGTATATATTGTTACGGGTCTCACAATAAATAAATCACCACCAAAGTCTGTAAATTCCTTTATTGTTTAACACCACTAGTACTTATAACCTCTAATAATTATTCTAAATAATCAAAACACAAACAGCTGACTACACTACTACTTGCACTTGTCTATTCTTTATATCCGCTATCTGTCACCACTGGCTCCCTTACTTCACACTTCACTTCTGCTCTGTCTATACTTCAGTCTTCACTGTTTCACGTTCAGGATACTACTTTTCACGCAACCGCAGGCTGTCCTTATATAGTCCCCCGACACATCAGTAGTCACGTTCTACTCCGTTCTAGCAGGTACATTCTCGAACGTCGCACCGGCGCACCAGCCGTCGATTCATGGATTGTCTGTCTGTCGATGTGTCACATGACATGTGACTGGAACTGTCGCGAACATGTCATTGACTAACTCAGTATAAAAAAAGAGAATGTAAACAAACAAGCAAATTCGTGGACTAGAATGTTAAAGGTTAAAGAAGCAATTACTAGAATTTCTCCAGAGCGGTGTTCGTTATAATATAAACTTCTTATCTGTTCTTATTCTTGAATAATTTACTTTTATAGGCACCTAAAAATATCTAGACGAAGTAAAAGTTCTTTCTAATTAAGTGTATTTATTTCCTTGTTATGGAAAAAAGAAAATAAAAATAAAAATTCAAAAAAGAACACATAAACTAAAAAAAATAAGGCTAGAGCACAAATAACGGAAGAAAAAATTCGAGAAGTATTAGAAGATCCTTCACGAATATGGAACATGAACTACTTTGAAACTACTTGAAAGTGTTATTGCGTATCTATTGACTTGAGCAAGCGAAAAATTACAGAAGGGATAGGAAAAGAAGCAGCTGTGATACATGCAGGGTAACAAAAAACAGAAATTACCTAACATTGATAAAATGGTTCAGAAAGAAGAAGATGCAATAATTTCGAATATAAATAGGGAACATCGAACAGAAGACATAGAAATAGAAAAATATATAAATACAGGTAACACAAAAGATAACATAACATTACTAAACTTTAAAGAAAGAGCCAACACATCCCTAATTGGTATATATGTTACCGGTAAAGTTAGATAAGCGAGTAAACCTAGGTTTACCCGGGTAGACTGCATAATACCAAAGACTCTTGGGTAAAGTCCAAAATATATTTGGAATTGTACACGTTTCTGGCTTTACCCGGGTAAACCGCGTTCTATCCGTTTTCCCTTGGGTAAAGTTGAGTGTATATAGGATTTTATTATTGCGTCATTACGCCGCCATGTTTGGGCATGATATTAAAGTCGGCCTATCCACATCAGTTTTTACAAAAGAAACTATTGAGACTCTACGAGCCGAAGAAGAGCTTGAGAAAGTCGTCAGGGAATTTGGTGTAGAAGAACAGCGTCAACAAGAACAAAACGAAGACCAGTCTATGGATAGTGGCCCAGAAATAGACAATCCGCAAGAATATATTACTGAAGGTGACAATATGGAAGATGTCGACCATTATTATTATAAAGAAAACGCCAATAATATAGAAACTTCAGAAAATCAGACTAAATGTGCAGAATGTGATGAGCCAAGTACATCAGGTAATATAAGGTGTGAACTTTGCTTGTGCCAAACAAATATTCAGTCAAACCGAAGAGACACAAAAATAAATTTAGAAAATCAAGCAAAGAAGATGAAAGCTTTATCTAATTCAAACTTCCCTCCATGTTCCATTGGAGATATAGCGAGAGTGAAAATTCCAACGAGGGAGGGGCGATTTTAGATTTTACCCGGGTAAAGGCCGAAACGTGAAAAATTTCAAACATATTTTGGACTTTACCCAAAAGAGTCTTGGGTATTACGCAGTTTACTCGGGTAAACCTAAGGTTTACTCACTTATATATAACTTTACCCGTAACATATATATATTATATATACCTACCTACATTGAAAATTGAAACTATTGAAAGAAAACAAAAAGATAAATACTTAAATGGTAAAATGTTGTTGATAAAAAATATAAAAAACAAAAAATTAGTACTTGGAGATAAAAAAAAAACTTCTGCTTACAAGAGGATGAAGGAATGAAGATCAGCTGATTCCTGATAATGTATTCGCAATCGCCTCTTATGAAACTAAATATTATCTAGGTCACCTAGAATAAATCAGGAAGTAAGGAGAGGGTAAATGATTTCTTGATTTCCAGCATGGAAAGAAATGGGCAACTGGGCAAGGATGGAAATTGCCTGATAAACTAGATGAAGTCATTTATGAACTAGCGGAGGTTAAGGAATAGAACCCCCCGCCAAAATAATATAGCCGCGCTGAGCCTGTACCTCCTACTGTGGGGCCACGAATGTTAAAATGCTTATAATGACTTTGCTTTTGAGTCATAATTTTTATCAGTTCATAATAAGTTTATCAGGCAATTTCCATCCTTGCCCAGTTGTCCATTTGTTTCCATGCTGGAAATCAAGATACCCTCTCCAAATTATTTATCCGGCCGATCTCAGTATGTTTCGTATTACGGCACTAACCACTAACTCTCCCGATTATCCGGTCAAGTCGGGTGTTTTTCAAGGCTCTAAATTAGGTCCGCTATTCTTCAATTTATTTATTAAATGACATCGTCGATGGTCTTGAGGTCAATCATCTTCTCTATGCAGACGATTTAAAAATTTACTGTGAAGTGAAGTCGCTTGAAGATTGCCAGCGGCTCCCTTGACCGTCTCAACACTTGGTGCAGTAATAACCAATTACCATGAAACACTTCTAAGTGCTATGTTATGTCCTACAGCCTTAAGTATAATATGCTCCAAGCGTCATACTCAATTGGGGACCACTCTCTCCAGAGGATCTCTGAATTCAAAGACCTTGGCATAATATTTACTCCCAAACTCTCTTTCAATGGACATATTGAAAATACTTGCTCCTCTGCGTTTAGGGCGCTAGGTTACATTATTCGTAATACTTGGGATTTTAAAAGTAACTATACCCTCGCGACTCTATTTCATGCCTTCATTCTACCCAAGCTCGAATACGGTTCGATTATCTGGTCGCCTGTATATAGATGTCAAGTTAGTGATCTGGAGAGAGTACACCGACGTTTCTTGAAGTTTCTTCATTTTATATACACAGGTGCTTATCCTCCTGTAGGCTTCCCGCACTCTGATCTTGCTGAGTTTAACTTCGCAGTCTTGAGCGAGATGTATACACCTCCGTGCGTTTCCTTTGGGGTTTATTGAATGGACGCATCAACTCTCCTGATATCCTTTCCCAGATTTCTTTCCATGCTCCCCAAGTTACACTTCGGCAACAACAACTTCTGCGAGTTCAAACCGCAAGGACAAATACTATTTTGTTTTCTCCTTTAAATCGTATGCGTGACATTGCTAATGCGGGTTGATGGAAACCTCGATCTGTTTTCGTGTAGCGAACTTCAACTTTTTTTTACTGGGGGCGTCCAGTTCTTCTAGTCCTTAGGTTGCCTTTACTTTCATTTATTTCTTTTTTTTTTGGGTTTCTTTTTTTATCTTACCACATTACCCTGCCTCACCAGCGGGTGTTCGAGTAGTCACAAGTAATCTTTCTGCTTTTTTTTTATATTGTGTACTTTTCCCCATCCGATATAAGCCATTGGCTTGTTGATGGGAGTATTAAATAAATAAATATAAATAAATAAATAAATAAATAAATAAATAAATAAATAAATAAATAATAAATAACAGGTAGGTACTAGGTACCTGTAGTTTGGGTTCTTTTATTTTTGAGGTGGGTTTTTAAATATTTAACCACAAAGAAGAAAATTTTGACTTTGCGATGAGAAAATATTTTTTAGTTTTGTCTTGCCAAAATAATGGAGTGTTTGTTTGCTTTGTTAAAATGTTTATTGCAAGAAAAGTAGGTACCTACTTATACTCTTTTAGGTCTGCGTGGTTTTCACCTGTTCAGCAAATAAACAGTTTTTCTTGATTTTTACCTAAATGCTTACGACATAAAAAGTTTTTCTATTTATTTTTTATTTTATTCTAAATAAACACTCTGCATGTGATGTGGTCACAAGTAAAATTTGTTTTTGCCACTAGGTACCTAATACCTACCTGTTCTAAAATGGCCAGAATTGGAGAAATCGTCATTATATCATTTAGGTAGGTAGGTATAACGTTTTCCTATGCAAATGTTAGCTCGTCTCTTTCTAAATTGTAAGAAATGAAAGAGAAAAGAATAAAAATTTCTACCTACGTAGGTACGCATATAAAAATTCTGATGATGGGCATATTATAATATTAATAAATGACTTAATGTGGCCAAAACCGGTGTTTCTACCCTACGCTCTCTTACTCGAATTCATAGGTATAATATCTAGATATGAAACCCACTTTTACGTTTAGATTTATGTTTACCTATGATAATATTACTCATTTGATTTGGGAGTCTGTCGCAATTACCATAAGTAGGTATAGCTATACGAAGTATCTCCTAGTGGACCTCATACTAGCCAACATACCTACCTACTTAGTCGGTATTTTTGAACACATTACCTTTGCGAACGAAGCCGGATTCGCATATACCTAGGTTGGTATAATAAGAGCACCATGTTACAGTACAGAACTTCAAGGTAGTTTCTACATCACGGAACTGGAACTAAGTGTAACGACGACTGTTGGTGATAAAATGGTGATGGGTATAAAAAGTGACAAAGAGCTCATCCTTAAATTCTAGCGGGCACCTGCCAAATCCATGTATCACTCTATAGGCGAATGCAGAACGAGTTGGCCATGGAGGTGTCGTTCCACGCAGCGGGGAGCAGGGGCGGCGGAGAGAGGAGCTAGTGGCCGTCGGCCTCGGAGAGGACGTGCGCTACTTGAGCGTGTGTAGGAGGGCGTGTGTAGCGCGGACGGCGCAGTCGCTACCTGGTTGGCACGCGTAGCCGTGGTCGGACCCGCCCAGCCGCGAATCCCGTCCGGCGCCTCCCACGGCCAGCTTCGCGCGCGCCGCCGCCGTCACCGCCGCCGCCGCCACCCGCGAAACCACCTGGACGCAGGCCGCCGCCCACATGCGCCCAGGCTGCTGGAACCCCCGACGCGTCCACCCATTGCCCCCCTGTCGCCCTAAGACTACGTTATGTACAGTCAAATAACTTCATCCATCCGCAGGCTGTCCTTCTCACTCCGGAAAATGTCTATCTGTCTACCTCGCCTATGTATATACAGACAGACAGGTATATACAGCAAAGAATATGCATACCTACACGCTACACGTCATGTGATGATTACATGGCCTGTTACTTTACTCTTGCGCGCAGGGCCGGATTTAGAGTAGTGGCGGTTCTAAGCTAAAATATAAATGCGGCCTATTGAATGTTTTTATTTTTATTATTATAAAAAAAAACTACAAACTACAAATCTAATTTTCTATAGTAGCTGAAAGGAAGGGGTGTGTAGCGCCGCAGGGAAATTTTTTTGGATTTTCAAGGTCACGCAATTTCCCAGTAGTTGAAGGTTTACTCGGATATTAAGTAACAAAAATATTATGGCATACGACTACCAATTTTGCGGCCTAAATAATTTTGCGGCCTAAAGCTTTAGCTTATTTAGCTTGTACGTAAATCCAGCACTGCTTGCGCGAGTAACTACATAAGATACCTAAGGTAAAGGTCCTACTGTTGGTTATGTTATGTCATACTAGGTACCTATATATACATATATACAAATCACATGACAGTTGCATGTGTAGCCAACAAAGGTCATAAAATATAGGTAGGTATACCTAAAATACCTATAAACATTTATAGGTAGGTACCTATATATAATGAGAAGAATAAGATGTAAATGATTACCTAAATATTTCAATAATCTCCTTTGTAGGTAGGTACACCTATAATATCGTTTTTAATTTTCGGGATATTGAAGAAAATGAGAATTATTTTTTATTTGTGATTTTTGTTTTGAATATCTAATATTTTTTTTTTACATTTAGACATGCATTAACTAACATAGAGCACTTCTTTATGGATAATACAAAAATTTGCCATTACTTTTTTCAAGTAAGATATTAGGTACCTAACCTCTGTTATAAGTATATCTATAGATTTGAAGAAAGTTTGCGAGCAGACATAATTTTCTGCGTTTCATTTTTATCCTGAGGGATTTCCGTTCTCCTGAACAAGCCCTTGTCAGTTTTTTTATCGGCGTCAGTTCGAGTTTTCATGACCAATCAGTCAAATTTATATTTTGACACTTTAGGTACATACCTACTTTTTTTAGACTATTATAGGTACCTACCTTTTGTTTATAGATAATATAACTACCATATAGATCTACAAACAAATACCCAATAATAATACTCATACCTAATATGGAGAAAGGTGTAGGGTGAACTCATTTACAAAACCTCGATAACAAGCAATCATCTCCGAACTTCATTTCGCCTTCTAAGATTCCGCCAGCAGTCAACACACTATTTCTTTTATTTACTACATATATGTTTTTACTATATATAAAGCAAGTAAATATGGGTCAATGAGATTTCTACCAAAACTTATACCTACCAATTATGTAAGTATTATTCCAGACAGTGCGGGGAACTTCGAATACAATTTTCATGGGATAGGTGTTAATAGGAAATGAAACAGAATTGCAGCGAATAAAGATTAGATATCCTTTCTGGAACCAAGTTATAACGTCAATAAATGAGAAAAACAGAAATTTTTGTTTCGAAATTCAAAAATATTTTTTTAAATCTTTTTGCTATTAGATTGTCCTTCTGGTTGGTCAACTTTTTCCCCATTTATCCGACAGTACCTAAGCGTCAAACGTATGCTTAAATTAAATAAAACTGAAATAAATAATTTTTTCCGCAATTCTATACTTATTCAGTCATATTTAGAGCAACTTCCATTTTTTTGCAATATAGAAAGACTAATAAGTATTAATTATTATCTAAATGACAACATAAAAAATATGATATCTTCTACATAGAAAATACATGGGTAATTAATTAGGTACCTACCTATTAAATATTTAAACATGTTTCCAAAAAAATTAATATTAAGGTAAGTAGGTACCTACAATTATATTAATAGGTAGGTATACTTAACTAGATAACTTAAATCATAAATATAAGTTTTTAATGATGATGCGGTTTAAAATATAAAAACAGAATTTTCTCTTACAAATCGAGGAAAATCCCAAGTACTTTGCGAAGGGTTGCAGCAGACGTGATGCTTATCAGAGTTGAATCCTCAGGTTACTGAAGAAAAAAGTGAGTAGATATCATCTTTTAATAAAATTCGAGTCGTTACCGAATCAATGAATAACCGTTAATATCCTGACCGACGTTTATATCTATACTTACAATTCAGGAAAGAATTATGAATTTACTTCACTTAGTTCGTATACCTATACGAAGTAGGGAATTTTTTCTTTAAATAGTACCTGCAGTCAGTCATCTGCCAAAAATCGTAAGGACTTCATATACCTACCAAAGAACTATTTGACCTCAACAGGAAAGAACAGAAAGCCCTAATAGGCCCATATATTTAGCAATGTAAGCTGAATCATCATCTGCATACAGGATGGGCTTAGCGATCAGCGCTGAATGCCGCGTGTGCTTGGAGGATGACGAAACAGTAAAACACATTCTATGCGACTTATGCGAGTGTCCCGCTTTGGAAAAGACCAGATTTCAAACCTTCGGGAGAGACTTTCTCACACCGGAGGAGCTGGATTCATTAACAATAGTCAAGATTGTCACAGTCAAGATGGCAAGCTTCCTCAAAGAGGCTGACCTGATAGGGTTATGGACCAAGGATCGCGTACCACTCAGATCGAGCGCTCTTACGCGACTCGTCTTCACACCCCGCCTTGGGCTACACCACCGTATAGTTTTCTCCTGGGGGCGGTTCCTTCACACAAATCTTTCCTACCAATCGATAGTTATGTTCTTGCTGCTTCTTGCTACCATGCACACACAATACAATTATCTCAACACGCCAACCTAACGATCTTAAAGGAAATCCCTTTTTCAATAAATCTGACCCTATGCAAAAAGACTCTAAATCGCCGACATTACTTAGTGAAATCTAAAACGAAGTTGTATGATGGTGTTGTGGATCACGACAGTACATTCTTTCGTTTTCTAATCACTAAATTTTCTTTACAAGTTCGCATTAGTACCTACCTAAACTAATATAAGGGCGAAGATGACTCACAGGTCTAGAAAACCTTGAAGCATAGGTTAACTGACCGGTTTCGCAAGATATATAATTATGCATAATGCATATAACTCATACCCGCCTGATCTGCAGGAGAGGGAAGTAAATGTGATCATCCACAAACAGATGAACAGAATTTTTTTATTAAAAACAACCAAAAAGTGTAGAAAAAAAAACAAATCGAGAATCACATACTAATTGAGGTAAACTTGAAAGACCTCTTAAAAGAACGCACTACCCATCAACTCGTTACCAGCTTTTACTAAACAGTAGGTATGTAACATGTATCGTTGAGTTCTACGTTTCATTTTTATCGCGATGTATTTCGGTCCTCCCAGTATGGAGAGGGTGATACATATCCTGTCGAATATCTTATTATAAAAGTTGTAGGAAGCAGCATCGACCTAAAAGTGATGGACAATGTACAGTGTCCCATCATAGTCATAGTTAAATACATAATTTACGGCAAAAGTGGGTAAAACAGAGGTAATGTGACAATATCCGCTCGCACTGAGTGACACAATAGTTTCAAATTTGCTTTTAGGACCTCTGCAATTAATAGGTAGTTACGACATATATAATGTAAATAAAGAGCAAAGAAATTATAATTTCATAAATCCATAAATGAAGAGATCAAATAAAAATAACCTAGCAAGAAAATCATTTAAACGTATATAATAGGCTAACAACACAAATTGCAACTTCACATCCCGGAATAATGCGTGTAAAGAACATCTCGAATGCAACTCAGTGAGGGAGTCAAAACGACATGAACACGCACAGAAGGGAAGGGTGACGAGCGGCGCCGCCGCCGAGGGTGTCACTGGGTCAGTGGGTCATCGGGCGTCGTGCAGAGGCTCGATGCCACCAAAACCACCCCTACTCTCGGGCGGCCAGATGCAGCAACCCCTATACGCGCATACCTGCTTCTTGCTGCTACGCTACCTACCGATTTCGCTCCAATTATTGTGATGACCCTTTCACACAGAACGAGTACAGAAAGAATTCTTTGAAATCTTTTCATCAATGATTATTGTTATATTGATAGATATACCTATATATAATTTATATGTGTTTCAATTGAATAAATGTGAGCTGAATCAGTGTATTTTTCATAAATTAGCACAATTATTATTTTTTCCACCATTTAAAAAAATATGGGTCCTGAAAATTTTCGAAGTCAAAGTTTTACAGTTATACTATAGTTTAAATGAATTAATTCCTTCGTTTCATAAAATAAAAATTTCAGCTTAACCATTTTACTGCCTGTCCTACTTCTGCCACTGGGCTAATTAATAATAAAATGCAATTTTTTACTGGAGTTGATGCTGAAGTGTACAAGCAGTTGTCTTGCTAGAATCTCTTCTGAATTTTTTTTTGTCGAGACTTTTGTACAAGACACAGTGTCCTGGCAGGATGTTTCTTTGGCCTGAACATTATCTTCCATCTTGCATATTATACAGGAGTTAAAAATATAGAAAATTTTAATTAAATTGAAATGACCTCCATTTTGAAGCAACTCAACTACAAAACCAGATGACTCCTCCCATCCGACTACTAGATAAATTTCAGTTTCCTAGATAGAAAAATGTAATCGCGTGACATAAAGAACGGGGCTTTGCGAACTTTGAAGGAGAGTAGAAAATTTTTGCATCGAAGATAATAAGTACTTAAATTCAATTTTTTTTTTCCAATTTTAGGACGTCATCAGTAGATATACAGGCTGGTTAACAATTCGATGCTCGCCATTGGGATCTCGGAAACGGTAAAAGATACAGGGTGGGTTAAATTAGAGAAAAGTTGCACAATTTTATGCTTAGTAAGAATCTGAAAGGAAATTTATGGAAACTTCAGGGGTTGCTGAAATATCCTGAAAAAACTTGAAAATGAAGATTCTTTATTTCAATCATATCTTTTTTATTATTGAAAAGAAATTGAAATATTTTTGTAGGTTTACATAAGACATCAAAAGGCATCATCTGTCATTTCCAAAATTTTGAAGGACTACTAGATCCCAGAGTTTTCATAGTCAACATTTGTTTTTTTTATGGCCGCCATATTGTTTTTTTATGTCGTTCGGTATGAAAAAATAATGGAAACCAAAAATTAATAAACTTAAAAAAAAATATATAAAATTTTTATTTTTTTTTTCAAAGAAAAACGTAAAAAAATCATCGAAATACGTCAACATTGTTCAAATACGCCGAAATAGTGCTTGTCTTATGGTTTTTTAATTTATCTATGAAATTCGGTCTAAAAAGTTGTTTAAATGGAAGAATAAAAATTTGTTTAATTAATTTTTTGAAGTTTAACAATTTTTAGTTTTTATAATTTTTTTTATAGCGAACAATATAAAAAACAATATGGCGGCCATAAGAAAAAAAAAGTTGACTTTGAAAACTCTGCCATCTAGTAGTACTTGAAAATTTTGGAAATGACATAGATGACACCTTTTGATGACTTATGTAAACCCACAAAAATATTTCAATTTCTTTTCAATAATAAAAAAGATATGATTATGAAGTAAGAAATCTCAATTTTCAGGTTTTTTCAGGATATTTCAGCAACGCCTGAAGTGTCCATACATTTTCTTTCAGATTCTTAATAAGCATAAAATTGTGCAACTTTTCTCTAATTTAACCCACCCTGTATCTTTTACCCTTTCCGAGATCCCAATGGTAAGCATCGAATTGTTAACCACTCTGTATAGCCGCGGTTTCGAGAGAGGATCCTCAATGGGATAGCTTTCGCGTGAACCGGAAGAACATTTATAAGAGAGAGGAGCGGCGTGACAAAAGACCTTAAGAAAACAATGTGAAGAAATAGTACTTTTGTCTGGCTCGCAAAAATGCTTTACACTGAAGTAGAGGTAAGCTCAATCAACAGAACACGAACGGAACTTGAATAGAAACAGGGAAAGATATAATAGAAAGTCTCCTTAAAGATCACTTTCCAGAAAGGGAGCAAATCAACATAAAAATGGAGCTGAAACGGTGATAAACTGACGGCTAACCGAGAGTCTGTTAGACGACGAGGTGGTACACGATGGGTAAGTAAGGAGTTCCGCCAACGCAAAGCATCAGCTGGACCTGATAACAATTTTCCAGCGTTACTTCACATGGATCCGGACACGATTCTCCCCGATATAGCTAAATATTGCGGGGTGGTTTTACAATTGCATACCAAAATAAGGGAAGGTGATGAAAAACGAGAAACTGACCTGGAAGCCGTAGTCATGGGTGTCGTCCTTAATATCATTCTCTGGCTGGCTCCACTTCCCAGGCACATATCGAGATATCCAGGTTCGCTTGAATAGAAATCTCTGTCTCAAACCTTAAGGTTACCTCAGCTGAAGGAAAAATATGAAAATATTCCCTACTAATTCTTTGGGCATATGTATAATCCTTACTAATCCAGCATTTCATTCAGCACCAATTAATCGTTCGTCATTGCAAAGTTAGTGGTTCGAAGAACACAACATCCACCCCTTCCTTCCCTTTTACCCGCACATGCAAAGACAGAAGTGAGAAGGAAGAAAGGAAACATTTGGTCACTCGAAGTCGTCGAGTGAAGTTGCATTTTCGAGATTCGCAAATCGTATCGTATTGGATGGATCGTCAGACAACCTCCTAAACCGAATTAAATTAATCGTATCGTGAACTTAAATTAACCGAGCCTTACAACCGCGGTTTATTATCGGTAATTAAAATTAATTGATCTAACAACGAAACATCAGGAGACAGAAAGAAGACGGAAGGTCAGTAAGTACTTATTCGAATTATTTTACTATGTGCATACCCACTCCTGTTTCCTTCGGGGTTAAAACCGTGGTCCTTCAGCCTATAATCAAAACCATTAATTGCCCCAAACATTGCTGGGCATACGAACAGCATCTAACAGGCAGACTGCCGCAAAAGCGCAGTTTGGGCAGAAACAGGCTGGTAAACATTTAAACTGAATCTAAGAAAGCTTTAGACTACTATTAATTGAACGATTAATATTAGTTAGAAAGCTCACCGGTCACAACAGTCTGAGCACGCACTTATAAAACCTAATGAGAGCTAGGGAGGACCCAGTCTGTCCTGTGGAGCAAGCGACAAGCACTCCTACCATTATGTACATATAGGCTCAGCCTCCTGGCTTTTATTAAAATATCAGAAAGTTTTAAGTATGAGTTCCACCATAGTGTGGGAATCGCTGAACTTGAACTTGGTATAGCTTGGGGTGTGTGTAACTCAACGAATCATACCCCCACTCCATACGTCAATAGTGAGGCTGTGGGGATAAATTTAAAAGCGTTTTAAGCATCACCTGATCATAATTATTCTTGGTTTGATCGGACTGGTGAAAAATTATAAAAGTCAAAAGAAAATATACTTAATTTTTTTCAATAATTCGATTCTCTGTCAACAACTATTTTTGTAAGCAGAAATTTTTTTAAAATATATACTCTAGTGGTTGCTTAGGTACATGAATTTTTGAATAAGATAAAATGATAACACTTAAAACTATCAGAATACTTTAAATTTAATGACGATCGTCAGAATAATCCATATACTTCTAAACATTTTTAAATCATTTTTTGACGTGAGTTGAGTATGAGATTTAACATCTGAGGAGTTACTACAACTTGCTGGAGTGTACCTACCACAAAATATTACTGGAGAGCAGACGTTCAGACATAGCTTCTTTTTTATAAAACTTACATCAGATCAGATCGATAGTCGATTACGGATCAATACTGTATGGTACGGCGACCAAAACAGATCTACTAAAACTAGATCGGATCCAATTTAAATGCCTTCGCATTGTGCTGGGAGCAATGAATGAGTACTCCTTGTCTTATACTTCTCGCAGGATCTGGCTAGTAAGTTCGTTGTAAGGATACTTTATTTTGGTAATAACCACAGTTCCTGGTAACTTATTGCATTATTGCCCAGATGTTGTGGCAAATCCTTCCTTAAAAAATTATTGTATTTTACTACATTTAGGTGACGGTTAACCAAATACGGTCCGCAAATTACAAGAACAACTGAGCCACTAGGAAATAGATGGGAAATAGATCTGACTATACCATGCAGGTAAATCGACGAAGTATGTTTATTTGACATAAATCTCATCCAGTGAGGATTTTAAGGTGACAGATGTGTAATTTATGTACCTACTTATGTTGACCTTTTAAAATTAATCAAAGCAAAATTAATTCATCCAGTTCAAAATTCAAACTGAATTTAATAGTAGTTACACATATTACATGATCATAATTGGTAATTGGTAAACGCTGCTTCGTCTGCAAAGACTATCTTTCTCTACGACTATTGAATCGATCGTTCATTATTCTGCTGATTTCAGTTTAATAATGACGTACAATTCATAATAACAGCTCCGCCTATGGTATAATAAACGAAAAATCCAATCACAACAACTGAACAGATAGACAAAATCACGGCATCTAACGTGTTTATATAGAATTGGAACAAAACATATAAGACGAGAATGACACTAACACCTCCGAAATAGCACGATCGCATTCCATCGCAGTCTTGTTTTAACTCAGGTTTATGTATACTGCCCTGTTCGTCTATTTCTCAACTATTAATGCACCAGCCTCGTATATCGCGGCGACCGAGTGAGCTGAGCTGCTAAGTGAGCCAGAGCAACAGCAGGCATAGCGAGCCTAGACACGCGTGTCATAATAACTAAGAAATATATTATTCTGTAAATGATGATATCACATAGAAACGTAGAGAAAATAGCATCTTCAGCTCGCGAAGGGATGCCTTTATTCACTTGGACGTTCCAACACTTGCCTATTTATCTCGCGAAGGAAGGCCATTATTCACTTCGACGCTCCAACATTCTCCTAAGGATCGTGTTGAAATGAGAGCTTCGTCCTCGTGAATAATACCTATCATACTCCACTCGTTGAAGAATGTACTAGATATTAATATGATATGTGGCTACCTGTATTAAATTACCTGTAAATTACTGATGTAATTTAAATATTCATTTACATATGCCTGAAGATGCTATTTTCAAAAGGTAAGCGAAACACGTCTCTCACATCGGTAATATCCACCAATATACGATGAAATTCTAAAGCATTAGTGTTTTATTTATCGTCAATAAGCAGTAATTCTACCAAGATAGGGGTCAGGTCAGGTCAGGTCAGGTCAGGTCAGGTCAGGTCAGGTCAGGTCAGGTCAGGTCAGGTCAGGTCAGGTCAGGTCTCGCGACCATGTGGTCGCGAGGCAGCAAGGGTGAGTGGACGAGGACGCTCATCCCGGAAGTTGGGAAGTGGTTGGAGACGAGGGGTGAGGTCGACCACTATAGCACGCAGGCCCTGACGGGTCATGGATCGTTCGGGGTATACAGGAAGAGGATCGGGAAGGCGGAGGACGACAAATGTGCGTACTGCGGGGAGGTGGATACTCCGGACCATACTCTGTTCCGATGCGAGAGATGGGAGGGGAAAAGAGAGGTGATCAAGCTAGAACTTGGCGGAGAAATGGACATAAAAAATGTGGCGGAGAGGATGTCCAGTTCGAGGGACGACTGTAGAAAGATACTGAGACACATGAGCGAGATAATGAAGACCAAATGTAGGGAGGAGATAGAGATGGAGGGAGGTAGGAGAGAATAAAGCAGGAGACGCGCCGAGATTGGAGCCTCTACAGGGTATTACCTCGGCGCGATCAAACTCCGGAAGAAGGAGGGGGTTTAGCGGGTAGGTGCCCAGGTTTCACCTGGGTAAGTCCGGCACTACCCGGGGAGGGAGGAACCACCCCGGGTGTCCATGAGATTCCCCCTCCACCAAAAAAAAAAAAAAAGGTCAGGTCAGGTCAGGTCAGGTCAGGTCAGGTGTTTTATTTATCGTCAATAAGCAGTAATTCTACCAAGATAGGGGTCAGATACATATCTGCAGAGTGCAGACGCATTACAAATATACAGGGTGTTGAAAAAGTTTAAAAAGTACGGTCCAATAAATATTTAAATTTTGATTTAAAAACAAATTCAAAAACAAGTCAAGTTTTTAATTTTATTTATTTTTTCTTCAAACGTCAGTAAATCAGACATTACTCGACTGAGTAGTCGGTCGCGAAGTGTCACTTTTTACACCGCCGGAGCTTTACTTTTCACTTTCCCGCCGCCGGAGGAAAATTTAAGCCGTTTCCCGACATTTGGAGCCGTGTCCGATATAAGTCAAGGAACAGCCTGTACCTATGAAAAATGTTACGTCAATAGAAAATAAATTTAATTTAAAAATTGACTTGTTTTATATTTTTTTTCTTAACTCAAAATTTAAAGATTTCTTGTGAACCGTACCCCGACTTTTTCAACACACCGTATGTTCGGCAAATTGATACATCGAACTACACAGTTCGCGGTTCTATATCACATTATTTACTATACACCGTGTTTTAAATTAAGTCGGCACTATTGCTAACTTTGTTATTATTTGACGTAGAAGGTCGATTAAATTAGCAAACTAGTAGTATTTTTTCTCTTGAATAAAATGGCGAAAACAGAAAAACAATTGAACATCGCGTTTTTGAGATATTTGAAAAAATGTATAATTTTTTAATGGAACAGCCTGTATATTTTTAGATGGCTCGGTTGCAAATTTTTTTTTAAAGGATAAAGTCTCCATGCACGATGATCCTAAAATAATATCCGATCCATCTAAAAATATAGGTACAGGGCGTTCCATTAAAAAATATATTTTTTTTTAAATATCTCGAAAACGCGATGTTCAATTGTTTTTCTGTTTTCGCCATTTTATCCAGAAGAAAAAATACTACTAGTTTGCTAATTTAACCGACTTTCTGGGTCAAATAATAACGAAGTTAGCAATAGTGCCGACTTAATTTAAAACACGGTGTATACCTATGCAGGTGTCCCAACCCAAATTTGCACATGCAATTCTCCGATTTCATCAAGTTTAAAAAAATATTGAAACAGATCAATTCTAACGTGCTGAGGGGGGGGGGGGGATTTCATCGTAGTTTGAAAGTAGTGTCGCCCCTTCTAAAAATTTAAATAACCAGAGGGGTCGAGTCACACTTCATTTTGAAGCAGTTTTCATGGTCAATGTAATCATTTTTTTTTTCAGTTGTGAAAGATTAATTCTTTTTTGAGAACATTGCCTCGATTACTGAGAGGACACAAAAGTGGTTGTGAACAAATAATTCAATTTAACGAATCCGCTCAGAATGTAGCACCCCCCAACTTTTGAATCCTCCCAACTCAAAATCTTGTCCACCTTGTTGGCTGAATGATACTAGGTATAGGATTTTTAAGTGGAGAGTACATTGAAAGTACAGATAAAAGTACACTGAACACTGTAAATGCAAAAGAGAAGGCAATAGATATTCCAGACGAACTACTTGTCAGCAATGTCTAGCCTGTCAACTTTTAATTAATTTGTCGTGACACAAGTTGCAAATTTTTGCCGCTTCGCTTGTTTTCATATCAATAACATAGCGATTTTTAGATTCTCTATCGTCTCTTAATGCGCATCACCCCTAAATAGCTATATTCTCCTGTGTACTTTCTACATCCCTAGTATCATTTAGCCAACACGGTATAACGTTTTGGAACATTTCCAAATGGCACTCTGCGACGATTCTTCCTTGAAGCACTAGAAGAAATTCAGGCGGTGAAGTATAAACCTTGGACTTTTGAGTCCTGTTGAAAGAAAAGTAGTTTTTCTTGGAGCATTTACGTCTTCTTATAATGCTTGCGTGATGAGTAAGAAGTCGATAAATTTTAACAAATCGATTCTAACCAACTAAAAAAAACTTATCTTACACTTTAATGAAAAGTAACAACATAACTGCAGATAAAATAGAATTTCTTAGTCCACCAATATCAAAAAACGTGTTCCCAATTTAAATGAGAGTGTTCCGGATTGACAATTTTGAAAATTTCATTGAGCCCAAAACAGTTTTGTGATTCTCAAAAAAAATCTCGATTTTTTAGATATAAAGGGTTACTTATTACTTAGAACAGGAATAAAGACAATGCTTCGGAAATTTTGTTGTTCCAGTTCCCTTATTTTGGCGATGCAGAGTTGATCCTAACATTTAATTATTACTAAAGGGAGGAATTTTACAAACTGAATTTTAAAACTGTTTAGGAAACTCTTTTAATCTCTAACCGAATAACAGAAAACTGACATAGTAATTCAGTGTAAATCCTGAAGATATTGTATATTCATAAATATGTATTTGCATGCCGTGGCTTTTTATTGCATAATAATTCTTTGGTAATTTAACACCCCTCCATTTCCTAAAGGGAAAGTAGCCGAGATTTTTTAAGCGAGAGGGAAGCATGCCCTAGAGGCGAAGAGTTTACAATTTAATGCCTTTAAAATATATTCCGCAAGATAACATCACGGGGAGTATCATCGAAGTCAAATGCACAGGCTCTTTCCCAGATTATAACTCTCAACGAAATGACGATCCCTTTCTATAAAAAGGCTAGTCGAGCGTAAGCTCCCGCTTTTGCCGACTCATTATTTACCTGCTGTTTATAAGATATTTTTGACACTTAATTGTCTATGATTATCAATAATGCATCATCTGGTAAATATAATCAACATATTAATAATATGAGTAAATTAAATTTTTCAACTGACACACTTAATAGTTATTCATGCAACAAGTGCATAAAGTGGTACTTTTTTTCACCACTGGGAAGTTTGACCACACGAGCTGCAGGCGAGTGCGTCAATCCCAGAAGTGAAAAAAGGCACTTTATGCATATGTTGCATACAAAATTTGATCTACGAGCGACTTAGATTAGAATGAAAATTTATTATAAAAAAAAAACACTTTTAATGTATTCATATAAACTATTAACGTCTTTTTAATCACGTCAGTTCATAAAGGTGACATATTGCTTAAATATGCACTTCTTTAGATTTTTGAGGTAACTGATTTTGTGCAGCCATGCACATTTGATTGAAAAATAATTTCTTCTGCGGGGTAGAAGATATTTCAATTGAATCATCTACAGTGGTATCCATATTAGGTAATTAAACAAGACAGAATATAAAATAATAATTGTACATAGATCTGAAGCTGTGCGAATAAATTATGACGTTTCTCTAGTAGGTGCATGGTGTCATGGTGTCAACAAGTTTAAAGGAGCGGTCGGCGTTGGGCTATATGTATAGTTCAGCGTTCAGCGTCTCGTACTTGCGCTAGGGCCGCTCACTAGAACTTGTACTGTGTTGACCGGCTTCCAGTGACGTGTCAGATTACGAGAAGCATTAAATAAAGAACCGCTACGATACTTTATTTCACTCCTTTTTACTTTATCCACTCTACATGATAATCATACATTTTATGAACTGTGAAACGTGTAAAAAAGCACCTTTTATGAATCACTCGTAGATAAATTATAATACGAATTATAATTATTATTGTATAGAGTTGACAAAGCTATAATTCCGGCCATGAGAGTTTGTCGGTATTTGCTTTGTGAAAAAATTATTCATATCTTATTATAAATCATAAAAACAATTTTACAGCTAAAAATCTATAAAAAAATTCATACAGGGTGTCCGGAAATTATGCGCAAAGAATTAAGGGGATGATTCTACTTAATAAAATATTGCCAAAGTATCTATAAGTTTTTTTCGAAAACTTTTTTAAATTAATATTTTTTTATAATGTTTTTTCTAGTGTACGAATTTTCTTAAAATTTTACACACTTGCCACTGATGTTGCTTTACATCCTTGGTCCAAATTAGACTTGAATCCCGCGAAATTAAGAGGCCTTAACTGCCCTTGACCTTCAAAAAAGGCCTATAACTTTTTTCGTAATATTTTTTTCTGAGTTTTGAAGACGCACAATTGAAGAAAATGAAGGAATATTCGGAAAAGATCCTCTTTGTCTATCACGATAAAATGACCAGTTTCCGAGTAAAACTGTTTTAAAAATTTGCTTGCACTAAAATTGATAACCATGCATAAATTAATTATGACAATTCTGCAACAATACCAAAGCATGCTTTGGAAACAGCAACTGCAGGGTTGCCCAGTTATGTACAAAACAGAGAAATTCGTATATAAACAGACTTGGAAATGATAAAATTTGAAATTTTTTTAATAAAATAATAAAATAATTTTAATAAAAAAAAAAAATTGCCGTCAAAATTAAATCCAAAGCAAACGTCTCGTTTCCTAGGCAACCCTTCAGCATGCTTTGGTATTGTTGCAGAATGATCATAATTTATGGTGATCAATTTTAGTGCACGCAAATTTTTAAAATGATTTTTATTTTTTTTTAATGAAACGGATGCAGGTCATTTTATCGTGATAGACACAGAAGACCTTTTCAAAATAACTCTTCATGTTCTTCAATTGTGCGTCTTCAAAACTCAGAAAAAAATATTACGAAAAAAGTTATAGGCGTTTTTTGGAGGTCAAGGGTAGTTAAGGCCTCTTGATTTCGAGGGATTCAAGTCTAATTTGGACCAAGGATGCAAAACAACATCAGTGGCAAGTGTGTAAAATTTTAAGAAAATCCGTACACTCGAAAAAAAAAATAAAAAAATTTTGATTTAAAAAAATCAACTTTGAAGGCTCATAATTTTCTTATTTGTGAGTTTTCGAAAACAAATTATAGATACTTTTGGCAATATTTTATCAAGTAGAATAATCCCTTCATTCTTTGCGCATAATTACCGGACACCTGTATATACCTGCATGGTTGCGGTTGGCAGATATGAAAAAAAAAAAAACGACAGTTTTGGTGAGGGCATTCTACCTCGAACACTAATGTTTCATGTATGTAGGTACCTACCTTAAATGAAAAATTAAATTCAATGGAACAATATACTAAGAGTGTATCGGAGGTGGAAAATAGTTTCACAACATTAGCAGAATATATGTATATAGATATCAACTCAAATTTTCCGATACAGGTATAAATTTAGTATGCTAATTATTTTTTTATATAGGGTGTGTTTCATTTTTTACCAGTGTCATTTTAGGAGGTGACAGAGGATTGAAAAATAAGTGGACTTTCATAATAAAATATTTTTCAGAAAGACATAATAACGGAGTTAGAAGTCTTCAAAGTTGAACTATATGAGAATCGAATATTATACATCTTAATTAGAGTTGATTGACAATTCTTCCTCTTCTTTACTGTACATTTACGTTGCTATAAAAGCGACGTGATTATTTGGTGAGCTTACTTGATTTGCCTTTTTAGCCCAACTCTGTTTTCTGAGATGACCGACTTTTCCACAATAGTGGCATTTGAATTCACGTGTATAGTTGTGGAAGAATTTCGACTCGAATGTCCTCCCTCAGCAAACTCAGCAATTCACAGTTTGAATTTAGAAAACAAGAGGTCAACAACTGACTGATTTACAATACTTGAGTAAGAGATACCTACATCAAGCGTTCGCCAACAAATAAAACGAAATATTGACAATCTTCTTAGATATTAAAGGAGCATAAACACTACCTGAAAGCACCTTATTATACAAAATATGATCAAATGGGGGCTGACTGGAAATATACTAGGATATATAAGAAACTGCGCAACCGAAAGTTCAAAGTAAAGGTCAACGGAACCTATTCTACTGAAGAGAACAGTCTAGTAAACGGAATACACCAAGGCTCAAGTATCAGTTCCACCCTTTTTAACAAAATATTATTATTAGTACTCGGCGATACATATACATACTAAAACTGGAACGATACAGAGAAGATTAGAATGGCCCCTGCCAAGAATAACACGCAAAATCGTGAAGCGTTCCACATTTTTAGGTGAATCAACTTATTGACAGACCTGTCAGGCGGTTCTAAGGACTATAGAAAGCCCCAAGATAATAACTTTTACAGCGAGTATTATAAAGGCTCATTAAGTTAACGGGCCGATTTCTGTGGTCATTTCTGAAGAAGGTATCGAGTCTAAGTGGAAATTTTTTTAATTTATCTATTCTTGACATGAAAGGGATTACAAAAATGTTAATGAAAGTCATTTGACGTCGACATTAGCTTCAAAAACGAGAACAGAAATCTGCCCGTTAACCTAAAATGAGCCTTTATAATACTGGCGGTAAGACTATTGTGAGAATGCCGTGAAAACCTCGAAACCCTGGCAGGATGCAGCAAAGTAACCTTGATGTGGGTGCCAGGACACAGCGGAATCATAGGCAATGAAAAAGCCGACGAGCTGGCAAGAAATGGGTCCTCCGCTAAATATATTGGCCCAGAACTGGCCCTGGGAGTACCAAAAAGTAAAACACGGGGCCCAGTTAATATATGGGTTACAAAAAACATAAAGAATATTGATATAAAAGAACCAAACATCAACATGGGAAAGCCTTTATCGAGGGACCTAAGAAGTAGAAAACTGAAGAACTATTATCACTTAGTGGGAATCAGTTACGTATCACAGTGGGATTACTGACGGGACATATTGCCCTAAAAGAACACTTAAATAAAATAGGACCGTTCAATGGAGACCTAAGCTGCCGAAAATGCAGCAAGGCCCAAGAGACAGCTAAACATGTTCTGTTCACTTATCCAGTGATGGGGCTGTACAAACTAGTTCAGGGGACCAGACTAACAGAATGGGTGGCATGAAGCAAAAGGGTTAGCACAATAATCCCGTGTCGGGGTTGCTAGGCCCCCATCGGGAGCTTCCACGGGTGGCGGATAGGGGATTGTAGTCTATATAGATGACACCGGGGGAATTAGATACCCCGGGACTAAGCAAAACTAGCAAACCAGATGGTAGAGGACAAAGAACCCACACAGCCTCGCCCGGTGCGATGGTCTCAACATCTTGTGTCCTACCAATGACTGGTATTAAAGAAGCAAGTAAACCGCGTGTAATCTGGCACTATAGATCTGCTATAGCTGCTGGGAAGAACTCAAGGAATATTATCGAGATTTTCCATGGACGAGTGTTTGTTTCGGCTCTAATGATCCATTTGTTTGTGCTAGGGAAGTTGCTCAAGTCATCCTAACAGGCATGGAAGCCTACATTCCCTTTTCAAAAAAACAGCCCTCAAACAGCAAACCTTGGTTCGACAAAAGATGCAAGGAAGCTGTCGCCTCCAAACAACTGGCTTTTCGCCATTGGCGAGAGAGCCCCGACGGCATAAACCACCACAATTTCATCCTTGCTCGAAACAGGTGCAAAAAAATAATAGATCAAACCAAGGAAACTCACAACCAAAGAAGTAGGAACAAACTTCTCTCCTGTCCTAACGGTTCGAAATCTTTTTGGAGGTAACTAAGGCAGTCAGCCAGAACTTCACCAGATCCACGATTCCACCACTTACACGGACAGATGGGACTATCGCCTCCACGGCTACTGAGAAGGCGAACTTGTTGGCGGGAGTCTTTTCTTCATAATCTTCCGTCGATTTTCAGGGAAGAACTCCGCCAATGATCCCTTCCGTAGAGTCCAAAGTGTCAGACATTGTTTTCCTACAGCGTGTCGTAAAGCAATGCGCTTTACGATGTTAGCCTTAGACCCAAACAAAGCTTCTGGGCCGGATGACGTACCTGTTATCGTACTTAAAAAATGCGCCACTGAGCTGATGTCATCCGTTTTCTGTCGACTTTTCAATCTGTCGTATAAAAAGGGAATATTTCCTTCTTGCTGGAAATGTTCACGGATCCAACCTATTCCCAAGAAAGGAAAAAGACTATACCAAGTAACTATCGACCAGTGGCACTCCTTTCAGTAATATCCAAGATTATGGAGAAAGCTATTAACCAACATCTTTTAAGTACTTGGCAGGAGCTAATATATTCAGCGACCGCCAATACGGATTCCGCAAAAAGAGGTCAACTGGTGACCTCCTCACTTACGTCACCACGGCGCAATCGAGCACCATGGGCAGTCTCGAGAGGTTGCGCTTGATATTTCTAGAGCTTTTGACCGTGTCTGGCATGATGGACTGTTGGAAAAACTGCAGGCTTTTCCGAGAAATTCTGCTTGTGGCTGCGAGTTATCTTGGAGATCATTCATTACAGGTGGCAGTCGATGGAGTTCTTTCTGAGACCTTTTCTATCAATGCCGGTGTGCCTCAGGGATCCATTTTATCTCCGACTGTCTTTCTAATATCTATAGAAAAGCTTTGATCAAATAAGTATAAAAGTTTATTGAGTAGTCTTTGAACCGGTTTCGGGCTTCGAACCCATGCATCATCGGGAGAATAGCTGAAAAGTGAGACAATCAGATGTTAAGGAACACAATAGATAAAAATTTTCATCTATTCTTACACCGTTTTCTGTAATGAATTATAAAAATTAACTGTAAGAACTTCAGTATCAAGTATCCGACACTGAATATAAGATAGAACAACAAAAAATACCTTTTTAGTAAGATGTTAAAAAAACATAGCACGAAAAGTGATAAATACAACACAAAAATAAAACATTACTGGGAAAGATATACATATTTATGTTGTTTTATCCTAGGTATCGGATACTGTGAATCTGACAAGGGAGTTCCTACAGTTAATTTTTACAGATCAATATGAACTAAGGATACCATTTATCTGTTGTGTTCCTTAACATCTCGCATTGTCTCACTTTTTAGCTGATGTCCTGATGATGGGTTTATAGCCATCATCAGTCCAAACCAGTTGACAGACTACTTAATGAACTGTTATAATCATTTAATCAAAACTTTTGTTTTATTGAGATATCGTTAACTATACCAAGGCCAATTTTATCTAATCACCTGCTAGATTCAAGGACGCCAAGGAAGGACGTCTCATGTTAGAATGCCAGTTCTATCAGTTATTAGCTAACATGACTGTGAGGCCATCAGTGCAGGCATGCGTATTTGCACTGTGAGGACGACCACTGCCTTATATTAACTAAATGCGACTTTTAAAGTTGTCGTTACTTTAGTAGAGTTTTTTAAGAGTAGCCGAAACCTGGCAGTCGTTTTAATATAAAACAAAAATCATTTTGAAGTATTTTTCATTTGTAACCAGAACGCTATTTTACTTTGAAGTGTTTAGACTTAATAAAATTTTTCCCCCCATAAGTGACCAAGAGAGATGCACTGAAAATAATTTCAAGATGGCCGCACTTCCGGAAATACCGGAAGTGGACACCTACTTGGTTATTTTAGGGGGACTCCCAGTATATTATTATATTTTAGAATTGTCTGAAAACATCTAATCGCAGGTAGTTTTTATTGATGGAGTTTAACTTGAGTAGTCTATATGAGTCATAAACAAAGTGAAAATCGCATTTTTTCATTTTCAAAACGGTTTATACTGGAAACGGCTTACAGGCCCTTTTCTTAAATTTTCATGCAGTTTCCTATTACATAGTTAGTTCAAATGTCTATACCGAATGATGGAAATTATCAGATTTTTGATCACGTTGTATAAAAATTTCAAGTACACTGTAAGATAACATGCACTTGAAAAGTTAGGATAGGGACACGTAAGCCATTTTCCGATGTCTTGAGCCGTTTTCAATGCGAACTGCTTTGAAAATGGAAAATTGCGATTTTCACTTGTTTACAACTCATAAACTACTCAATTTAAACTTCAAATTTGAAAATTACCTATATTCGTTTTTTTTCAGACAATTCTAAAAATATAATAATACACAGAGGTTGTCCCCGTCGAAATAACGAAGTAGGTGTCCACTTCCGGTATTTCCGGAAGTGCGGTTATATTATAATATTTTCGGCCGGAAAATTTTTATCTTGAGACTCTATAGGACCAATAGTTTCCGAGATATGGCCGCTCCATACCCTTAACTGATCATCCAGTATAAAAGATAATTTATTACTCCAATCCGACGTAGTTAAATGCCAGGTAGAGGGTAGAGGACATCGAGGCAAGTCTAACTCTATGACAACTTTTTTTTACAAAGATACAGGCTGTTTTCTATGTTTGGGCTTAAATGTTAAACGGCGATATCTTTGCAACAGTTTCATGAAATCAAAAAAAAAATATCCGGAACACTCTCCTACCCAGACACTTAACGATGACCTATCGGCAAATTGACAATCCAGGATCATACTTGAGAAGGAATGGTTTGCACTTTTTTGACAGAAAATCACATTTTCCGATCGAGTTTTGAAAAAACAGGCAACGAATTCAAATAATTCGTGCGTTCTTTTAGGTACTCGAAATCAGGTACCAAACTAACAATTAAAAAATTCTAAAGAACAGATTCTGTTACTAGTATAACCAAAGACTGTAAACACCTGATCGTACAGCTTCAATTAACCGTAAGTTAACAACACAACAGTGATGCTCTAAGGATAAATATTGGCGAGCAGCCAAAAACATGGACTCGTGATCGTTTGCAGCGATGAATATTCGTCGACCATTGTCAAGATTCAAGCCTGCTGATCATTTATACCGTCGTGAATTTGCTGTTTGGTGTTTGGAAAACATACAAAACGCGAAGACGATTTTCCAATAAGAATCATCTTCAGGGTTTCACTTGGGCACTGCTATTTGAACGAGCAAAATTGCCATATTTGAGGTAGCCAAAATCCAAGAGCCATTTATGAACAGTTAAACATCCTGCATGGAAAACAGGGTCGCAATGTTACTGTGACTGGAACTCGCGCTATGCATGAGCTCCATGAAAATCATTTCTGGCAAACTATTTTTTTGTTATGTTTCAAGAACACGAGGCTTTCTTATAATGCATGGTGACTTTATTACTCCTTATTACTTTACTTTATTTACTTTATTACTTTATTTATAGGTATAGAAACAGAAACTATGATTTTAACACTCCTATTTTAACTGCTTATTTGTTTCAGGCTTCCGTACATGTAAATTCTATCTCAATAATTTTCTCGCATTTTAGGATTTGAAAAATTAAGATGATTCGAGTCTTTAATGAGGTAAGTACAGCAGGAAAAACTGAGAAAACATAATTGACAATTTAGTTTAAACACTCGATGCTATTCAGATAAGCCATGTTAATAATGTGTTTGACACCTAATTTCATAACCGATTTTTCATGTTTGTACTCATGTTTGTATGTTTTAACAACAATTATTCTTGTACGTAGGTACGCTTGACATATCCTTTATTATCCTTTATTATAATGTACCTATTAAACAGCAGTTCCCTCATGCTCATGCATCCAACACAACTTTAACAAAGATAAAAAATTCAGAAATGCGTGTGATGCATCATTTAAATCATAGATCACTGATTATATGAGCCAAATCTTCAGGGTTGTGCATCCGTGGCCAAATGGAAGGGGGTAGCTAACGGTCGAGGGTTGTTTATACTCGGCCAGAGCCCAGGGGTTACGAGGCGGCAGTATATCGGAACCGGTCTGCGAAAGCCACTGTACAAACACCGTTAAGAGATAAGGGAAAAATGAGTAATCGCGGGCAGAGAGTGTTTTAGAGTGTTTGGAGCAGGCATGGCACGAGAAAGCGGTCCTGAGAGCTAGCAGCAGAGGAAAGCAGGAATCTCTCCACCCTTTTCGTCTTTCCGCCGCCGTTGTCGCCGTCCCCCGTGCCGCCGACCGCTCGGCATAATTGCATTTTTATCCGGAACGTAAGGCGCATAAGTAGAGGGAAAAGTGTAACATCATCGTGTTTACGAACCGATCGGAAAAGCACATCCCAAATGCACAGAGTCATCTTCGAATGCATTAAGAACGTAAACATACCCATCAATAAGGTAGTTTGTGTGGGTGTGCTCGTTTGTGTGTGTAATGCTCTTTGTTCGCCACCAAATGCCTGGCTAAACTTCCGATTTTCAATCTCTTCGGGCGGAAGAGCATTCAGAACTGCGGCCGCAAACACTGAATGGACACACACCGAGCTAGTAGAGTTATTGTTCGGCTTAAATTTTCTAAAAAAAATTCTTGAAATAGGGCGTTTGTGGGTCACGGAGAATCTTTGAGAGAAGAGAGAATAATAGATTTACATACTTAGATTCAATAGAAAAATAGATTCGCTAAGAGAGAAATTATTCTAACACCAGGACGGAAACTGAAAATTATAGACTGTTCCAATTTAATATAATGGTATCTCAGGCCATACCTACTTATATTGTCAAATAAGAGATCAATATCAATATGAAGGAACATTTTCTAAAATCGTGTATGTATACCTATGTAGTTGATAATAAACCAATAAATTCATATCATGCAAAAGGCCATTTCAAGAAATATACATAAACAAGAAATGTTTCTTGTTTCACGTTTCACATTTCGTATCTCTGGTGTGCGTCTTAGACAGTAGTACCTACCCATTGCGAGAGAAACCGTTAATCTGTTAAATTCTGGTCTGCGGAAATAACACATTGGTAATTTTCGATCATATATAATCTTTCTTTGTTACATATTAATATTTCTTGATGGGAAATTAAAATGAAAAATATTCAATGCTCGCTATACACTCGTAAAATCATTCAAATAATTTAACATTAGGAAAATTATTTCCGTTCCTTCAGGTTTTGATTTACGAAGCGGTTTTCTTTCTGAAAAAGGAATATATTCATGTAGGTATTATGTAAGTACAATTACATTGATATATGTACCTAACTAATAATTATTATTACTTTTTCATTCAAAATTTTTTGTAAGGATCAATAAAACATAAAATTGTAGAAAGAAAAATAAAGCGGTTGTGAATTGGTTAGCAGGAAGGTAAGAGTAGACTATCGTCAAGAGCTGCTTCAGCTCTGCACAATAACAAAGACAATTTATTATCGATTGAAGTTAATTTCTAAAATAATGAAGACTATTCGAGTTGGACAGCAGCAGCAGCAGCAGGGCAGAGTTTTTAATTATCACTTTTAAATCCTCTTTGAGAGGCTAAGGATGGAGAGGAGAACAAGACAATAGCTTTAAGAAATCACCAGCTAAACCCTTGAAATACCGCCGCCGCCACCATCGCTTTCCCGTCTGCCTGACTGTTCATTCCTGATTTGATTGCGATTTCACAGGTCATCGACCACTTTTGTATTTTTACGCGCATTTTGCACTTAAATTTACTCTAAACAATGCAGAAATCGAAAATAAAGAAGTGTTAATATTAATGCCGTAATCGTTCCTCCGTGAAAAGCTTTCACATCTCAATTTCGGCCCCTAAAGGGTAGGGAGCGGTGAACAGTGAACAGTTAGCGGCGAGCTAGATAAACACCTACCTATAGAGCAGCAAGGGGTGCCATGGCAAAGGCGGCTGGTCGACGGCGTTCGATATTCCCACCACCCTCCTCTTAGATTCGAATATTGGAAACGCACAGAATGAAACTGCTTTGTTCTGGACCCACTCCAGTCTGGATACTTGCATCTTACAACCTAATTAAATCTCTATTCCACCTGTATTATTTACCTCTACTCAGGTGTACGTATAGGTACCGTATATACGGAACCGAAAGTTGTAAAAAAGAAACATCTGAATTTCTGTAAATTCCCTATTAGCATAGTAGTGAGTCATATATACCTATGGTGCCCGTTTTTGAAGAAAATATATGGGGATCTCAGTTATCTTATTACGGCCAGTTAATAAAATATAACGACGAGGTTTGGAAACTCTGGGCTTAAATATTATCCGGGTTTGAAGGGAGCCCGGTATTCATCAAAGTATGGATATTATACAAGGGAGTTACGTAACTCCACAAAACGTCAAATTTAACCCCACGCAAACGCCGGCAACATGGTAAAATACCTTTCGAGATTCGATTTCAAGCGAGAGAAGTGGTTGAACTGCTGATGCAATAATAGTGTGTTTATTTAAAAAAAAAAAATTTCTTGCGCATCAATCCCATAAATAGTATATTTTTATGGGTTGATAAATTTTGAATATTTTCACCGCTTTTTAAATTTTCCATAGTCAGAGGTGTCATATATATTAGCGTAGTGATTTACTGTGAAAATTGATTTTAATTTCATTTGAAAACGTGCCAAAAAATGGATTTTTAAATTTAACAAAACAAAAAAATTTGGTAAAATTTAATAATTTTGACACTTTCCTATGCCCGCCACTGGTTCTGGACCGCAGAAAACAGGAAATATATGAACAACCAAAAAGGACTCCGGAAGAATACCTATATGACACTCATCCAGTGATGGGGATGTACAAACTAGTTCAAGGGACAAGACTGACAGAATGGGTGGCATGAAGCAAAGGAGGTTTAGCATAATAAGCCCATGAGATGTTTCCGGCGATCCTGAATCAAACGGCCGTCGAAGGAAAAAAAATGCACGCCACTGGTTACCTTCACTTAAAAAATGCAGTTTTTGACACTACCTTTTATAAATCCGAAAAAAGTTACAGGGTTTTGAAACTTGAAAATTTGAAATTTTAGAGAAATCAACATGTAAAATAAATTCGAATATCTCCGTCATTTTTTTTATTTTCTTCTTGAAATTTTTTAGGATTAAAGGTTTTAAATTACTTCAAAAATGTGCTCATAAATGGTTATATAAATTTAGCCATTTTTACCCTTTTCCTACCCACGCCACTGGCTTATTAATAAAACTAATGCAAAATTTTATTGCAAAAACTCCAATTTAAAATAATTTTATCCAAATCTTGGGCATTTGATTTTAAAGTTTTTTTTTGCTCATAGGGGGTTTAAAAAATAGCCATTTTTTTAGCCGCCACTTTGAAACGGCTTGTCCGATTTTTCTCAAGTGAAATACTAAACCATTTCTTGTAGATATCTTACTCCCACAAAAATATCAGTTCCCCAGATTGAAAACTGCGACCAGAAACCATGTCTCATGTACGGGATTTTTTGAGTTTTGAAAAAACACCCTGTAGAAGTGACGCGACTTTTGGAAATTTTTTAAATGAAAATCTAACGTCATTCCAAAGTTTCACAAGGATCCAAAATTTCGTTCACTAATCTTGAAAGATAGGTAAAGGTAAGAATCGGAATTTTGTCATTTTGGAGAAATATACAGGCGGTGACAATAATCTACCCTCGTTGTATGGCTAACTTTGTGATTTCAAGAGTTACAGATTAGGTTAAATTAGCAAAGTTAGTAAAGTAAAATTAGCAGAATTTTTTGCCGATTAAGAATCGGAAATTAAACTTTTGAAAAATTCAGCCATTCCTGAAATATGCTGAAAAAACTGAAAATCATATTAAAAAAATTCTTCATCATTTTTTTCTGCTTTTTTCGAAAACAAAAAGAAAATTTTATCACCAAACGACGTCGTGTTACGTCGCAATATGACGTGACATTTCTTGATTTATGGTTGTTTTTGACATTCGGTTGAAGAAAGGCTATTTTTTTTTCGAAAAAAGAAGAATAAAATTTTTAATTTTTTCTTAATGTGGTAGATTTTTGGTTTCCTTAATTTTTTTTAAACAGAATGACATGAAAATCCAATATGGCGGCCACAAGAAAAACAAAAGTTGACCACGATCACCAGTTGACCATTTATCTCTGAAATATTTTTTATAACTACCTATTAAAAAAAAAATAGAATACATTTTCAGGTTGCCTCTTCCTGAAACTGCTACAGAACTGCAGAAGTTCGATTCAATCTGTACTCCGATAGAAAAAAACGTATTCTCATATTATCTGACTCTTAAAAAAAATGGCTTGTGGATAGTAAACGTCGTTTAACGTAAATAAAAGCGAAACTGTCGAATTTGTGAATTTATTTTCATTTGTAAAATCCAACTCTCCACTCAAACACAGGTGTCTAAACATATATTAGACACCTATATAACAAGATATTTTTTTATCGGAAAACCTCGCATCGGTTGAAAAAAAAATCAAAAGATCATATTTACTCAGAAATGAAAATGGATTTGAAAAATAATTTTATCTTAATAAAAAAGCATTGGCGTACTATTTTTTTATCATAAATATTAAGTGTAATGCGACTAGCACAAACGCCACTAAAACAATAACTGAAAGTTATACGTTGGAAAATGCCTCTTGATGCATGGAAGGTGTACATAAATTTTCAGGAAAATATCTTGATTGTAATCACAGTTATTATTAAAAATCGATTTTTTTCTTGAAACTTCAACACCCTGTAGTTAAAAAGCTAAAGCCTCTTAGGACATACGTTTATACTTACTTTTTTTCTTAAAAGATTCTCATCAATCACCCCCTGAATTTTCTCGGTTTATTTTAGATACACCCTGTATATGACTTTCCATCCAGACTGAGTCTGATGTAGGTACTTAAAAATCTTAAAATTGAAGGTTCAAAAAAGTTAAATTAGAACTTGCCAAAGAAAACTTGTTAATCAACAAAATGGCATCAGCTATTTTTTCTATGGCCCGCATGTTTTTAAAAAATAACGAAATTTATTTATTACTCAGGAATGCCTTGGCAAATAGTAAAACAATGAAGATACACTAGCAAGATATAGGCCATTTAATTTGTTATACTGTGTAACAACCAGACACCTACCCCAAAAACGAATTTGTATGTATGTATGTATGTATGTATGTATGTATGTATGTGAAATTTTTGGCATTGGAACGCTCGCTCCATCAGCCACAGACTTTTGGCAACTCAAAAGCAAAACCTGACCTGACCTGACAAATTTTTGAAAGATTTGGCGGAGTCGGGCTCACTTACAAAAGAAAATTACAACGTTTAATACAGTGAAGATATATGCAATGGGCGTTTTTTTTTTTATTTTTTTTATTATTATTACCTACTATTTTTTTTTATTTTTTTATTTTTTTTTATTTAGTTTTTTGTTTTTTTATATATATTTTTTTGTGTTTTTTAAATTTTTTTTATTTTTTTTTTATTTATTTATTTTTTTATTTAGTTTTTTGTTTTTTTTATATATTTTTTTGTTATTTTTTTTTAATTCTTTTTTTTTTTTATTTATTTTTTTTATCTTGGGAGCAGAGGGATCGGGCAAACACGAATTTATTTTTTCGTTTTTCTCGAGCTGTTTTTTTCATTTCATCGACAGCAATTTTTCTTTCCCTAAAATTAATTTCTACAAATCCATAAAATTATATTTTTTCTCGATCTAAAATTCTCTTTACTTGGAGTCGGCGTTTCAAAGCATTTGTATTTCTAAAGGGCCAATAAAGTGTCTTTTGATAAAAGATTCTAAATTCAAAACTTATATTTACGTGGTGGTACAGTCAAACCTGGATAAGACGGACACTGAATAAGGCAGAAATCAGTTTCGGGAACTCCAGTAGCGACTCCACGAAGGTGGCAACGAAGGAAAGTGAAATTACCAGATCCAGCCACCAACGAATGCAAGACTCCGCGGCCACGATGTAGAAGAAGAGTGTCCGGACGAATTTTATTAAAATTTTATTCATAAAGTTTTAAATGTAACTGTGACTGTTTCCAACTGTGTTATGTTTAAATGTATCCCCTACTGGGAGTTAATTTTTATAAAAAGTTTTTGACTGATGTTAAACTACATACTCACCCTTTAAAATTGGACAGAAGTACCTAATGCCTGGATAACAAGGAAAACTCTGATGTTCATGAGACATAGCTTAAACAATTTGATAATTTGCTGTAAGTAAAAGAAGGTGTTTGATGTAGAGTTCAGATTTTTGCTAAGTAGGCTGTTTTTAATTTGTAGACTCCTGAAGAAGACTTGGAATAAGTCGAAATATAGAGATTCATGCATAAGAGATCTTTCATTTGATGCCCCAAACAAGAGTGACCGCAAGCCCTTATTTTGTACTTATTTTATACTTACTTTTTTTCTTAAAAGATTCTCATCAATCACCCCCTGAATTTTCTCGGTTTATTTTAGATACACCCTGTATATGACTTTCCATCCAGACTGAGTCTGATGTAGGTACTTAAAAATCTTAAAATTGAAGGTTCAAAAAAGTTAAATTAGAACTTGCCAAAGAAAACTTGTTAATCAACAAAATGGCATCAGCTATTTTTTCTATGGCCCGCATGTTTTTAAAAAATAACGAAATTTATTTATTACTCAGGAATGCCTTGGCAAATAGTAAAACAATGAAGATACACTAGCAAGATATAGGCCATTTAATTTGTTATACTGTGTAACAACCAGACACCTACCCCAAAAACGAATTTGTATGTATGTATGTATGTATGTATGTATGTATGTATGTGAAATTTTTGGCATTGGAACGCTCGCTCCATCAGCCACAGACTTTTGGCAACTCAAAAGCAAAACCTGACCTGACCTGACAAATTTTTGAAAGATTTGGCGGAGTCGGGCTCACTTACAAAAGAAAATTACAACGTTTAATACAGTGAAGATATATGCAATGGGCGTTTTTTTTTTTATTTTTTTTATTATTATTACCTACTATTTTTTTTTATTTTTTTATTTTTTTTTATTTAGTTTTTTGTTTTTTTATATATATTTTTTTGTGTTTTTTAAATTTTTTTTATTTTTTTTTTATTTATTTATTTTTTTATTTAGTTTTTTGTTTTTTTTATATATTTTTTTGTTATTTTTTTTTAATTCTTTTTTTTTTTTATTTATTTTTTTTATCTTGGGAGCAGAGGGATCGGGCAAACACGAATTTATTTTTTCGTTTTTCTCGAGCTGTTTTTTTCATTTCATCGACAGCAATTTTTCTTTCCCTAAAATTAATTTCTACAAATCCATAAAATTATATTTTTTCTCGATCTAAAATTCTCTTTACTTGGAGTCGGCGTTTCAAAGCATTTGTATTTCTAAAGGGCCAATAAAGTGTCTTTTGATAAAAGATTCTAAATTCAAAACTTATATTTACGTGGTGGTACAGTCAAACCTGGATAAGACGGACACTGAATAAGGCAGAAATCAGTTTCGGGAACTCCAGTAGCGACTCCACGAAGGTGGCAACGAAGGAAAGTGAAATTACCAGATCCAGCCACCAACGAATGCAAGACTCCGCGGCCACGATGTAGAAGAAGAGTGTCCGGACGAATTTTATTAAAATTTTATTCATAAAGTTTTAAATGTAACTGTGACTGTTTCCAACTGTGTTATGTTTAAATGTATCCCCTACTGGGAGTTAATTTTTATAAAAAGTTTTTGACTGATGTTAAACTACATACTCACCCTTTAAAATTGGACAGAAGTACCTAATGCCTGGATAACAAGGAAAACTCTGATGTTCATGAGACATAGCTTAAACAATTTGATAATTTGCTGTAAGTAAAAGAAGGTGTTTGATGTAGAGTTCAGATTTTTGCTAAGTAGGCTGTTTTTAATTTGTAGACTCCTGAAGAAGACTTGGAATAAGTCGAAATATAGAGATTCATGCATAAGAGATCTTTCATTTCATGCCCCAAACAAGAGTGACCGCAAGCCCTTATTTTGTTCATATTTATCTAGTTTTCAACTAGTACGGTCAGTACTAAGTGTTTTCTGAAATGATAATATCTCCTGTATATTCTCCCATAAAAATTTCTCTCGCCTTAAAGGACCAGGGTACATAGGTAAGCAGGGGAACCATGCAGAAACTGTTTGTCATAATCTGTATATAGACCTAGGTGGGAAACGTCACAACTGTTGTTAAGCTAACAATTATTGTTACTAGGTAGAGAACTGTGTCTACCTTATTGATTGGCTAGCCAGTCGGAGGAAGATTCAATTACATTGATTGTCTGGTCATTCCTGCAATTACTGATTGCGATTGCAGTGTTTGCCACCAATGTATGCTTTTGTTGCATATTAGGTACAGAGTTATAATCACATCAGACTAGGATTCTATATCGTAGATCTTTGACATAGAAATTAGTAATCTTTTACAGAAGTATAAGTGAAAAATTATTCTGAATAAAGCAAAAGACACACGTTGCATTTCATTACCCGAGTCTTCATGTAACAATAGAAGAAGTATGTACCTAGATAGATATCTCACAATATTTCTAACGTAATGTCAAGCAATGCAAACTGACGTTATGTTTTAATTGGTATTTATTTTCTGTTGCTTAATTAAGCATAAGTTATCGTTCAAACAAGAAACTTGTTAGAAAAGCCACAATCTAAACGGAGCCGGTGCCTTCTTAGGCCGTAGACAAATACTTGTATCAACAAACAAAGAAGCGGCCATAGAAGAGAAATGGTGTTTGTCGGTTTCTGAGAAGCCGCAAATCGACGCATTGAAGACAACAAACACATTAGAGGATAGAACTGGCCGTGAAATCTTGCCGGTCGCAGGATACACTAAAAGAGTTCGAGAACCATTCATTCCACTTATTGACGGTGCATAATATTCATGTATACCAAAAAGAACTAAACAATTCACAAACACCAAATATTCTCCTATAGTGGGTATACATGGCATTGCTATATAGAAACGGGAAACTTGGGTATCAGCTTTATTTCAATTCATTATAATTATTTGTGTATTTTTATACTAGCGGATATCATTTTGATAAATAACTGTTTATAAAACGAAGGTTGAAGCTTTATAGGGTTACGGATTTGTCAATTAAGGTGGCCCAAAAACAATTAAGGTTTATTAAGGTCTTCAGATTGACACTATCTTGATATTGTCAGATCACTATGCAAGTAAAACTGAATAGACTGTACCCAAACTAAGTAGGTATCAACGCAAACTCTACTTGATATTTAAATTATGGAATTTACTTTTAAGGATCTATATTAGAAAATAATAAAATAACGTTGGAATATTTAAATAGTCAAGAACAGTATAGTTCAAGGTTCAGTTCTCAATGCAACATTTTTTTTGTCATCATAAACAATATTCAGTAATAAATAGAAAAACCAGTGAATAGTATAATTATTCTGACACTACTATTCGATAAGGCAATAGTAATGCATGCCATTACTAGTTAAAATTGGACTAATAATTGATTGATCTAGAGATAAAATACATTGCCCTTTGCAGACGACAAAATATTGTACACCAAAGGTAAAGGACGAAAATCACTCACATCATCCAGAGAACTAGTTCCACATTAGAAAATTGGTCCAACAACACAGCGTTCAAGTTCTCAGTGTCACAAACAAAATGCAGGGTGTTCTCAAAGAAACCATATCTGGAACCTTCGGTAAAACTAAATGGACTGTACAGAAGCAAACGTTTCTCGGAAAAATATTCGACCAAAAACTCAACTGGAAACCTTACATATAGACCATGCAAGGAAATCTACTATTAAAATAAGAGATCTGCTGGAAATGTTTGCTCAATAAAAATGGGGATAAGTATAAGTTTATTTATACCAGTTCCGCAGGAATATAACATAAGTTATGCGTCTGTGTTTTTGGCACGTCATGAATTACAATATAACAGACAAAATATGATCAATTATTCAAACAAAGAGCAAATACAAAAATATAAAACTTCCAGAACACAATTCTGAAAGTAAAAAAAAAAACTACAAAAAATGAATATAACACAAGTTACACGACATAATCATTATACCGACCATCTATTAGGTACTATATTTGCTTTATTTTTCTCAGAAGTGCATGTTCTTGAAAAGGGCACCAGTAAAAGGTGCAGCCCGTAGTGCCATATCCATGGCTGTCTGAATGGGTGCGCAACTCTCCAACCGATTTTTTCACATATTAACATGTTGCATAAATATAGAGCCAGCTATCTTCTGCACGGCAAAAACCCTCAATGAGCCAGATGATCCCCCTCCCCAAAACCGATTTATCTTGAAAACCGCCAGTTTTATCGAAATAAATTAAGGAGTACACCTTTCTTAAAAGATAAATGACCAGTGCGTATTAAAAAAAAAAAAAAACGTCTTGGGCATCAGTCGCATAAATAGTGTATTTTTATGCGATTCAATTAGGTATGACTATTTTCACCGATATATAAATTGGCTTTCTGAAATTTTTCATAGGTATTTAGGTCATATTAGCTTAGTGGTTTACTGTGAAAATTTACCAATGTTGTTCCTTTTTCTACGTCCGCGACTGGCTAACTTTACTTAAAAAATACTATTTTTTACACTAAGTACCTTTAATAAATTCGAAAGAAATGAAAGGGGAGTTTTGAAAACTGAAAATTTGAAATTTTAGAGGAATAAACATGCATCGTGTAAAAATATTCGAATATCTCCGTCATTTTTCTTATTTGCTTCTAGAAATTTTTCAGAGTTAAGAGCAATTAGTATAGTTCTCTACTGGAAAAGTTTCAGTTCAATTCCTTCAAAAATAGGCTCATTAACGGTTATAGAAATTTAGCCGTTTTTACCCTTTTCCTACCCACGTCACTGGCTAATTAATAGAAATAATGGAAATTTTTTTCACATTGGCTCAAATTTCAAATAATTTTCTTCCGATCATGTTAATTTCTTTTCAAAATCTAGCCATTTTTCCTAAAATTTAAAAGACCGCCATATTGGAACGGCTCTACCGATTTTACTCAAATACAGTACTAGACGATTGCTTGAGGTATCTTACTACCAAAAAATTTCAGCCCCCTAGATTGAAAATGCGACCAGAAACCCTGCCTCATGGATTTTTTTTTGGAAATTTGATACAAAATACGACGATGCTCCAGCGACAGATAATTGAACTTTTGTGGAAGAACCTGATGGTCGAAACCTCGCTCAGGATATATCCCATCATTCCTGAAAGCAAGGCACATACTTCAGGAATCTACGTTGTACAGCCTCGCAAGCTCGGTTGTGGCAGTCATAGTACGGAGACCATACTAGAGAGAGTACTCCAGCCTCGACCGAACAAATGAATTAAACAGCAGTCTGTGAATGTCTGTATCGGTAAAATCTCTACACGTTCTTATTATAAATCCCAGAGACCTGAGTGCCATTTTTACTACATCAGTGTGTTGTATGAATGACAACTTGTTGTTGTCAAATAATACACAAAGAACCTTGACTGTTTCACATCTCTGTAATTCGAATCTTATAGTCGGTAACAATAGGCTTCGTTTTACGGGTATAAGACATTATCTTGCACTTATCAATGTTTAGGGCCAGCCTGTTGCGAATACATCATTGTTGAACCTATCTATCTCATTCTGCAGCAAGGCGGTATCATGTATCGATTCTATTTTGACATAGATTTTTAAGTCGTCCGCAAACCGTTGATGATTATAGCAGAGTTGCGGTTCAGGTCATCTATGAACAAAAGAAAAAATAGGGGACATAGATTTGAGCCCTGGGGTACACCTGAGGATGCAAGTATTGGGTTCGAACTGTGGCCACGGCAGGTAACATACTGAGTTCTATCCAACAGGTAAGATGGGAGAAAAGTTATCATATGATCACCGAAGCCAAACGATTTCAGTCTATTAAGTAGTATCTGATGATCGAGACGGTCAAAAGCTTTTGAGAAATCTGGATAAAATAGATCCACTTGACCCTTGTCATCAAGACTCCGAGACAAAAACTGCATAAACTATAGCAAAATTTGTGGTGGTGGAACTACCAGACATAAAACCATGTTGGCTATTGGTAAGAAAGTTTCTCAGGGAGGGATATACATGATGCAGAGTAAATGCAGCACTCAAATACCTTTGCAAAATTAGATACTGTGCTTATGGGCCGGTAATTACTGATTTCCGAAGCAGCTCCGGATTTGTGAACGGGACAAATCTTGCTGACTTTCCAAATGCTAGGAAATGTAGCTGTTTTTAGGTATAGATTGAAGAGTATCATAAGAGGATATGATAAGATATGCTTACAGTCCCTCACTATAAAGCTGGGAATTTGATCGGGGCCAGATGTACTTCCCGTTCCAAGCTTAGGCATGGACATGAGTATCTCTTCAGTTGAGAAACACGTGATATTAATGTTGGGCATATTGTAACCAATACTGCCTAACCCATAATCTAACACTTCGCTACTGGCCGGTAATACCGTCTCTCGACTGTACCATTTTGGGTAGGAATGGCTTGAGGTGTCTCTATAGACCAATAAGAAATTCCAGTCAATCAACAGAAGATCATGATTCAGGGCTTGAAAGTTTGCTTTATTGAAATTATAGGACAAGCACAATGGATTTGATGAAAAGTTTTTCCTCTTACCTCCACTGTGTGTGGCCATGATGAACAGTGCAGGGTGATATAGGTCCTCCTTGATCAATGGAGCAACGTCGTGAATCACACGACACTCAAGGTTACTAAACACAAGGTCTAAAAGGCAACAATTAAATACGAAGATTTGATACCATCCTGTATTAACACATAATTTGGCGCGTTGAAATCACCAAATAGGAATATATTTTCAAGATGTTAGGTACTAAGTTAATCATTTTCATGTAAATTATGTAAAATACATAATTTAGAAGTTTTACATTTTTTATTATGAATAATTTTTAGCTTAATTTGAAAGATGTCAATTTTATCATTATTGATTTAATTGTAGGAAGGAAGTAATTAATTTATTGGTTAAAAAAGTAAAGTTATTGTAGCAAACAAATATCTAAATAATATACTGAAAAATAATAGAAAAAATATTTTTAACAAGAGTAAAAATCATTTTTGGAAGAAAAAAAATATTGGGAAATTATCTACTCTTATTTTTGTCTATTTCTAATAAAAGACAATAAATATTACTCAAATTGTGATTATTATTATTACAATTATTACAAAACTTGAATAATTCTAACGATAAACAAGTAAACTGAACAAAGAAAATATATTTCTCTTCCATACATCAAACCCCTTTCAATACAACTAGCTTCAGTCCTTAAAACCTCTGAAATTGATAAAGTTGCTTTTAAAACTGAAAAACCGTGAAAAAATTGTTTTCAAAAATAAAAGATAAAACACCTACACGCCAACAATCAAATGTTGCTTCTATAACTTGCCTAAACTGCGATTTAAATTATCTTGGAAAAACTTCAAGAAATCTTAAGGACCGCATATCATCTCACGAAAGTGATATTAGCTTGACACTGTCTACATGGAACACTTGGATTTTGCACCCTTGGGTGTTAAGGGTATGCGACCCATGATCATTTCCATGAGAACGTACACTATAACTGTTTGTTAGAAATATTGCAACTGTTAAAAAAAAACTAATCACAGTTCCTTATTCTTGTTCCTATAGGTGTAATAATGCAAATGTATTCCCTTTATTATTTCAATATATTGAAATGCTGTTCGTATAAATAAGTCGAGTGAAATAGGTACATTTCTGAACTATATAAAAAGTTCGAGTTCATTAGCGAGTTTTATAGACGTAGGGCCAACTTGAAGTCATGAAACTTTCTTTGCGAAACGAGATTCGCGAATATTTCAAACACAGACGAATTTCACTGAATAAATGATTTAAAAACTTTTCGTGCTATTTACTCGTATTTATAGCCTTTAGAATATGTCAGGTAATGGAAAAACTGAAATTGGTCCTGTATGGCGGAAAGTTATTGCTGCAAATAACGATAGGCTATGTGAAAAATAAACGCGTTACTACACAGGTACTTACTTAACTTATAGAGGATTACCTAGCTATAAACTAGGCTACAGCTATTGAATCAAACACTACTTTTAAGTAACAGTGCGAACAATGTCTTCTCTAGCTGCTGTCTTCTGAAACCCTTATTAACGTTCCCTTTAAGCTAAAAAGTAAACTCAGACCAATTGAAAGATTGTTTACACGAAATTACTAACGATTCTTTGATTGGTAAGCAAGAGACGGCCGTATAACTTGCCTGGTAATAAACATCTCCCTTTTCGCCTATTATTCTCCCATCTCTGCCCTTTTCTTGTTCATTCTCTTTCGGAACTCAGAACCTCGAGAGAAATTAACGACGAAACGCTGATGCTTTGAAAACAACTCATCAATTCCGACAAGACTACCTGTTTTAGCCACTTTTAGGGTGAACGCACAATCCCCTAATCTAAACAGTGCAATAGGTACTCGATGACACACATCACACATACTTATTATTCGTAGGACGCAGTATTTAATTGTAAATTGTCTATCATACAAATCATTAGGAAGTCGCTGTCTTTGGAATTGTTAAAAAAATTATTTAATTGGGTGAAATTAATCTTTAAAAATATATACACGGTGATTTTTATTTCGACGTTTTTTCAACTGTTTAAGTTCTTTAAGGCGAACAACTTTTTAAAACAAATATTTCTAATTCAGTCAAAAATAAAAGAGATACCTAACTTTAATACAGGTAGGTAGTTCTAAAAAATGAGACTCCAGCCCTGGAATAAATTCAGACAGGATCTACCTACACCCATTTCAAACAATAAGAAACATTCAACCGAAATAAAAATGGCCTTACATAAGATTACCTAAGGGCTAACGGTATACAAGAATAATTATAGAAAATTATACAGGGTGATTCATGAGTGACCTTACATAGACCAATGGTGATAAGCGGACTTCAAGGCGGGTCGAAAACCACAAAAGAAATTTTTTTTGTGTGATTGGTTAAGAAGTTACAGGGTGTTTTATGTCTCAGGTACAAAACTTTGATAGGCGATATTTCTGAAACGGCTGGAGATATTTTGTAGAAATTTACTAGGAATAGTGCATTCCGGAAACTCATCAAAACCGCATTCTGAGTTAATTAAAAATCCAGGACCGGACTTGAAAATTGTTGCCCCCATGGTCTTTGTTGAAAAAGTTTATTTTCTGACCGTGCTACTGAAAAACTGTCATCGAATTTGAAAAGATAAGAAAAAACTCTATAGAAATCATTCCTCAATTTGAACGGCACACCCAAACCGTTTCGAAAAAAAAATGTCAAAGTAAAACTTCTCAGTAAATTATCGTTTTCGAGCAGACATATTTTACTTAATGAATTTCTTCAAAGTTATTTTTTGACTTGTTTCTGTGGGAAAAATGTCAGTGTAAATTAAATGTTATCAACGTTTCTCAAAATGTCCTCCACCAACTTCAATACATTTCCTGCAGCGTTTCCGTAAATTTTGGTTTGCTTTTTGAATTATTTGCCTGTTGTTTCTAATTTCATCAGCAACTACCAGTATTCGCGTCCTGAGCTCCTCTCTGGTACTTACTTCCGTTTTTTAGACTTCCTGCTTCATATGGCCCCATGGGTAATTGTCTAAAACAGTGAGGTTGGGGGACCTAGGTGGTCAGGAATGAGGGCCGCCGCGCCCGAACCAACGATTGGGGTACTCATTGTGGAGATGCTCTCTGACTTGTCGAGAAAAATGCGGTGGTGCCCCATCTTGCTGGAAGGAAAGAGCACGCCTGTTTACGTTCGCCTCTGCAAGCAAGCCGGGCAAAATGACTTGTAGGAAAAGTAAATAAATTTCCCCCGTGAGCCGCCCAGCAAAAAATGGGGTCCTATTAGGGTATCATTTGCAATGCCACACTGCACATTTATAGAAAATCTGTTGCGAGTTCTTCTGAACAACAGAGCGCGGATTTTCATATGCTCATAGGTGGGAGTTTTTTTATTCGTTACACCATCCCGCGTGAACTGAGCTTCGATCAGTACACAAAATTCTACGCAGTCCATTCAATGGAACTTCATTGAATGGTTGAAGCCTCTGTACGCTTTGTACGTGACAGGGATGCATCCGCGCTCATCTTTTTTTTTCAAGGTTCCCTATACTCTTGATTGAGAAATGCCCAGTGATTGCCCAATTCTTCGCGTAGTTGTACTTGGATTTACTGCCACCATCTCCACGATGTTTTGATGGTTCAGATTTTCCAATTGATGTTCAGCATTCCTTTGAACTCAGGGAAATATGCCGTGGTTTCGAGAAAATTGGAAAACAGACGCGAAACGTTACATGGGCCGGTGTTCTTCGATTGTGATCTTCTGTCGTATTCTCTCGCAGTTGCTCTTGAATTTCCATTGCAGAAACCATACACAAACATAATGTCTGGTATTCGTTATTAGTGAAATGATTTGTGATTATTAGTGAAATCTGAAAATTTTGTAGTTGACACCTGATTTCCCAGTAATAAAACTTGGCCTTCTGTCCAACATTTTTCCCACAGAAACAAGTCAAAAAATAAATTTGAAGGAATTCAGACGAACATTAAGTAAAATATGTCTGCTCGAAAACGATAATTTACTGAGAAGTTTTACTTTGACATTTTTTTTTTCGAGACGGTTTGGGTGTGCCGTTCAAATTGAGGAATGATTTCTATAGAGTTTTTTCTTATCTTTTCAAATTCGATGACAGTTTTTCAGTAGCACGGTCAGAAAATAAACTTTTTCAACAAAGACCATGGGGGCAACAATTTTCAAGTCCGGTCCTGGATTTTTAATTAACTCAGAATGCGGTTTTGATGAGTTTCCGGAATGCACCATTCCTAGTAAATTTCTACAAAATATCTCCAGCCGTTTCAGAAATATCGCCTATCAAAGTTTTGTACCTGAGACATAAAACACCCTGTAACTTCGTAACCCATCACGAAAAAAAATTTCTTTTGTGGTTTTCGACCCGCCTTGAAGTCCGCTTATCACCATTGGTCTATGTAAGGTCACTCATGAATCACCCTGTATTTATAGCAAAACTAAATTAGCTCAATCGAATGTCGGTAGGTACTATGAAAAAACAAAGCCTGAAAAACCGAACCATTTTGCACTAATAAAATATCATTGCCATCAAAATCATTATAAATTTATTTAATTTCAAGTGGATTCAAATTTTTATTTTTATTTATGGATTTTGCATACTTAAATCTACATCTAAATTAAAACCAGACTGGACTACTAGCTTGATTTAAGTATAAAGTAGAAATTGTGCCAGGCATACTTAACTATGGCAGGGTGGTTATGAATTCGTATTACAAATTGACTGGGCGTGTAGAAAATACAAAAAAGAGGCGGAAAACTTTCTCTTATTGGCAGGTGTCCTTGGAGCTCTAGTTATCGAAATACTATAAGTGTTCAATAAGCCGGTCGAAACATATATGGATAGGGAGAAGGGGGCAGGTTCGGACACTTTTTTACAAAGTCTTATATTTCAGCCTACAATAAAATTTAATAGCAAAGTGATAATTGACTAGCAAGTACAGATATTTTTCTACCTTTGCTATGATTTAGAAACAAATAAGTTAGTTATTTTTTGAGAAATTTAGGATTTTGTTAAAAGTTGCAATTGTCCGGAAGTGCCCCACTATGGGGCAGTTTCGGACAAGGCTGGGGCAGTTTCGGACATGAAAAAATTTTTAGGGACTTCTTTTATTAAGAACATTTATTAGATAAGAAATATAATGTTTATAGCATTACTGAACATCATAACCAAAAAAATTTACATTGAATAGAATAATATGATGTTATTAGTGAAGTTCCTGGTGTTTGGATCGATTTGGGCAGCTTAGACATAATATATGCTATTTTTCGATAGCTGAAATATCCTCAATCTGTGGGAAATAAATCCTTGGCTACACTTCTTTTGAAACTTGACCTGAAATTCTCCATTTTCTAATAACCTCCATAACTTTTCCAATATAATATAGATAGTTTTTTTTTTTTGGAAAAACTTCACTAACAAGTTATCGTCCCTTGTTATTTGTTAATCGTCCAAAAGTTCAGCAATATTATCAATATCAGCTTAAAAATCTTAATCTATGTCAGAATCTGATAATGACGTGTCATCTAGGACCAGTTTATTCTTAATATTAATTAATCTGAGTTTTTCTAAGTAGAGTTAAGCAGCAGCTCTTAAAGATGTAGTTTTGCTGATAAAATTTCTTACAGCATTCCTTAAGACATCCCTATAGGGATTTCTGCTTTGGTAGAATTTGTTTTTTTTGTATATTAGCACCATCCTGCAATGGTATATGAAGAAGATTCATTGTGCTTGTACAGATCGGGGCAGATTCGGACAGTCCGGAACTGCCCCGCCTGAATTGTCCGAACGTCCCCCAGATGCACATAATTGAATTTAAATGCGATAAGTTTTACAGACATGTGCAATACTAACAGTTTTGTGACGTTATATACATGGAAATCCGCGTTCTTTCTAGTGAAACAACCAAATCTTACCTGAGTTTAAAAAGTCGAGGTGATGTATGACCTTACGAGTAGGTAGCTCAATCTTATATCATAAGTCCCTTTTTCACAATTTTTCATGTAAAATTACAATTTTTTTTAATTTCACATCACAGGACACATTGTCCACGGATTTAAATTGTAGGCGGGTGTAACTGCTGTGGGATTGGTTATTCTAGTATTATTTATTGGCGCTAAATTTGAACTGTCCGGAACTGCCCCTTGTCCGAACCTGCCCCCTTCTCCCTACCTACTTATATTTGTAGAACTGACTGATTGTGATTGTGAACATAAAATTTTCACACAGCAGTTGTGCTAATTAAAGTACATCATATGTCATACTCCCATGGAAAAAGTATTTATTCGAGTGTCGTAGATCTGCTGAATACGCGGTTACCGTTTTAGTGTATTTAACAATTTATACGCCACTGATTACACTATTGCAAATTTGATGTTTTTGGTAGATATCTCGGTTTTTTTTTAGAAGAATAAACATTTTTGTCGTAAGACACAATAGAAAGATTTTTATGGGAAGTTGCTTATTTTTTTTTCATGGGATCTTCCTAATTTACAAAGAATAATAAAGTTAATTTACATTTCAAAATTCAAATGCGATTTTGAATGTCCAAATGCGATTATGAACGTTCAAATGTTGAAATGTAAATTAACTTGATTATTCTTTGTAAATTAGGAAGATCAAATGAAAAAAATAAAAAGCAACTTCCTATAAAAACAAGATCATGCAGGCGACTTTTACCAAGAGTACCTTTTTTTGTAGAAAATGAGTCCAGTAATCTACGCCTCGGTATTTAAATGTTTCTTATTCCATTGGCATAGAAGTTCAAAGGGTGCGAAACCCAAAACAACCCATGATCTACGCCCACTGACTTAGTACCATGAGTAATTTTAGTATTGAACATCTTGTCCCATAAAACTATAACGTCATACCAAATTTCATAAAAATCACCGGTTCAAGTTTTTGTAATCAAATAACAATTTTAGAATTGAAACTTTGGCAGCTCCTAGTGGCCAAACAAGCAACTTTGCACAAAAATAAGTTGACTTAAACCGACTTAGTTTCACCCGAGGAACACTTGGAAATGACCTGTAAAATTATTTCAGGGACAGCCTGTATACATACTTCTCCAAAATTTAAAAAAAAGGAGACAATCATGCGCTTTCGGGAATCAATTATTTACACTTATTTAAGGACCTCCTTGCGCATCAATCGCATAAATTGTTTATTTTTCTGCAATTATGAATACTTTCGCCGCTTTTTAAATTGGCTTTCTGTAATTTTCTACAGTCAGGTCATATTAGCGTATAAGTAGTGGTTTTAACCGTGGCTCATGGACGGTTATTTCCAAAATTTGGAGGGACAGCCTGTAGAAGTAACGCGACTCTTTTTAACGTAAATCAAACGTCATCCCAAAGTATTGCACGAGTACAAAATTTAGTTCACTAATATTGAAAGATGAAGCTACAGGAGTGTTTTTAAAATTTTAGAGAAATAAACATCATGTAAAAAAAATCGAATATCTCTATTTTTCTTACTTGCTTCTTGAAATTTTTTAGGGTTGAAGGACATTCATCCATATTATTAACTCTTTTCCTACCCACGCCACTGGATTGTTTTGGCGAAAATCGCTAGTTTTATCGAAATAAAGCAAGAGTACATTTTTTAAAGATGAATAGTTTTCAACTCTGTAAAATGACACCTGTCAAAACTTTGACCAAACGAGTGTGGTGGTAAGTCCGTTCCTGACTTCTCTGACGACATCAAACATCTATTCTGATATGGCTTAATGACTCTTTATTGGCCTCAATAAAATATTGAAATTTCATCGAGTTATACAGGTCGGTTTAAAAGTTAGAGCCAAAAAAGTGAATCGCTAGGTACCCTGTTAGGGATCTGTATCTCCGTTTAGGGACATTTAGGAATTTTTTTATGACAGCGAGACTATAGGTTTATTTATTTCTTCAAAATCATGTTTTTTCAATTTTAAAAACGCTTCTTTAGCTTCATCTTTCAAGATTAATGAACGAAATGTTTCACTCTTGTGAAACTTTAGGATGACGTTTGATTTTCGTGAAAAATATTTCTAAAGTCGCGTTTCTTCTACAGAGTGTCTTTTCAAAATTCCAAAAATCCGGTCCACGAGGCACGGTTTATGGTCGCAGTTTTCAATCTGCGACTGAAATTTTTGTAAACAGTAAGATATCCACAAGGTCTGGTGTTGCATTTGAGCAAAATCGGTGGAGCCGTTTTAAAATGGCGGCCTTTTTAATTTTAGGAAAAATGGCTTTTTATAACCCCTGTAAAAGCAATATTAAAAAAATAATCAAAACTTTCAAACCCAAATAACGAGATTGGAAGAAAATTATTTGAAATTTGAGTTATTGTAATAAAATCCGCATTATTTTTCCAATAATAAGCCAGTGGCGTGGGTATAGGAATAGGGTAGAAATGGCTAAATTTCTATAACCATTTATGAGCACATTTTTGGAGGAATTGGAGTGAAATTTTCATAGTAGACAACAACTATACAAATAACCTTTAATCCTAAAAAATTTCCAGAAGCAAACAAGAAAAATGGCGGAGATATTAGAATTTTTTTACATGATGTTTATTTCCTTAAAATTTAAAAAAAAAAACACTCCTGTAGCTTCATCTTTCAAGATTCGTGAACTCTTGTAAAACTTTGAGATTACGTTTGATTTAGGTACGTTTAATTTTTTTCCTAAAGTCACGCGTTTCTTCTACATGCTGTCGCTTCAAATTTCGAAAATTACCGTCCATGCAGGCACGGTTTCGGGTCATAGTTTTCAGTGTCAATATATTTGCTAAACAACGAAAATTCAGACACACCGTAATCATAATTACGCACTACCACTTTCTGACAAAGATGGACACATCCAAATCATCCCTTATCATTACAACCTTCAATATAATTGGATTGGTCAGTTATGCATAGGTACCATGTTATACATGTGTAGGTAAGTTGTGTAAGTGTATTAGGTAAGTGTTGTGTAGGTAAGTAATCTGTGATTAATTTGCATTGCTATTTAAGTAGCAGATAATTAGTATTTAAAAATAGGTACTTACGCTGTGTCTGTAGTTTCCAATAGAGGACGGCCAGGAGTTTGTGGCAGTGAAAAAATGATTCTTCGTCCAATTCACGGAGTTTTCTAGCGGAATTTCTCCAAGATGGCCCTACAACAAAGTCAACAATTAATGGTGAGTATATATACAATTAAATTTCCGATATAGGTAGAGTCAAATGCTGCAGCTTAAAAAATTAAAAAAATTCATAAATCTTTATTGTTATTCAAGAAAATTATATAGGTACCATTTAGTATATGTTACAAAAAAACTTTCGTGGACTGTTAACATTTTCTATCATCCTCTATCGGTGACCGATGGTGGTATGGGGCCCGCGACCCGTCTTGCAGTAAATCAGCAAGGACGCAGGAAGGGACGCATCGTCTATGAATAATGCCATCTTACACGGTCGCTTCCTCCTCGGGTCTGCATTATGTGTCCGGACCGCCAGCTAATGCGATTCCCAGATCCGCCGCCCCCTTCTGCCCTATCCAACGCCACCGGAGATACATGCTACGATGACACTGCCGTCCCGGCTGATTTTTATCTCAGTGCCGTAGTTTGTTTCATTATTTAAAAAGGGGTCCTATAAGGTTATCTCATTATGATTTTTGTATCTCACTAACACTATAGCGCGTTTGATAAAACGGCACATTATAGTTACAAGTTATTTTTTGTTGAGTAAATACTTTATTATACCTAATAGGTTCGTTATTAAGTCAGTATATACAAACGATACCTATATTAAGGTTACCTAAACTTTTTTCTGCTTAACAATGCGTAAAGGCCTTGGTCCGTTATTTCCGTGGATCGAAGGACCAATAAGGGTTCGAATCCCCAGCCACATAATAAACTTTTTTCTTCTATGTAAAATATTTTCAAATAATTACCTAATAGCTTTAAGTGTATTTCTAAGGTGTGTAATAAACAAACTTCGGCTTACTAAAGTACCTATAGGGTTGTGATTAAAGAGTTGCATGTCCTACCCGATGTGGGGCATACAACAAATCCAATAATGAGCTACTTTCGGTTGTGATATAGTCATTAGTCAGAAAATAAAGGGTGGCACTAGAAATTAATGTGGGAAAAGGATACAATAGTATATTGTGAAACAAGTGCACAAAGTAGCATATTTCTCACGATTGTGAAAATGTTGCGGTACGAGACGGTCGGGTACCGTATCTCATACGAGTGAGAAATTACTTTTGTGCACGTATTTCACACTATACTTTTCCTACGAGCATAACTAGACAACTTTTTTTTCAATTTAATGGTGGTGTCTCTATATTATGTATGTAGAAATATACACAATTGGACATTTCAAATTTTCATCTTCAAGGTGCTATAACTTGTCGAGGAAACCATTTTTTGTGTCGTTTAGTCGTTTTTCTTTGAGGTGGCAAAACTGCAGTTGAGCTGTGTCCCATCCATTAACGGACACTTTGTAATTTGTAACATATGCTACAAATGCATGCAATTTGTAAAATTACATATTTTTGAATCTATTAAAAAGTTTCTAATAAATCACTCAGCTTGTTTTAGCAACAATAAACGATTCAATTAATTAATTTAAAAGGTGAGTAAGAAGTGAGTGAAGTGCCCACCCTCTTGGAAAAAGTTTAATCCGGTGTTTCTCACTCCTCTAATATGGGCACTCCGTAGTTCCGGTTCCTATATTGTTTATCTCGATGAACTTCTCCTCGATTATGTGTCGTAATTCTGCTAATAAATCATTAATTGGTGTCTCAAATATTGAATTTTTTATGTGAGGCCATGCACATAAAGAAGTCACACACACTGTGTGAGGTCGCAGGATCTGACTGGTCATTCTATGGCTGCACTACGACTGATAAGTCGATCATCGAAATGTTCGTATAATGCTCGTTCGAAACTATCGAGCGTTTCGATATAGTGCAATGGGGTCACCAGAAAGAGCCCCTCAAAGCGCACCGACATACGAAAACTCAAACAAGCCAATGCATTCCAACGAACTAAAGATAGGATAAACAACGAACTCAAAACCATCGCGGAAGACAGCAACCTAGAAACGGAAGCAGAAGATCTCTGGAACAAAATTAAAGCATCCATAACCTCCGTCACAGAAGATGAGCTGAGGCCAGATAGGGTGGTAAAAGAGCGAGAGTGGATGACGGATGCTGTCTTGGAGCTCATGGAGGAGAGAAGAAGGTATAGAAACAAGAGTGAAGAAAAATACAAGGAACTGCATGGAAAGGTCTTGAGAGCAATAAAAGAAGCTAAGGAGCGGTGGCTACAAGAGAAATGCGATGAAATCGAGATCTTACAAGCAAAACATGACAACTTCAACCTCCACAAGAGGATAAGGGAGGCGACGGGGGGTTACCGAAGATGAGGTGCGGGGGTGATCTTGGATTCCGACAACAACATCATTACCGAAACTAGCGGGAGGCTTGCAAGATGGAAGCAGTACATGGAGGAACTTTTCAGAGACGACGACGACGACATTGCGACTGCAGTAGTTGGCGAGGAAGGGCCTGTCATCACACAGGAGGAGGTGGAATCAGCTATCAAACGATTGAAAGACAACAAAGCTCCCTGACCGGACCGGATACATGGGGAAGCCCTCAAATTACTGGACTCAGAACAGATAAAACTACTGACCACCCTTTTCAATAAGATTTACACGGGCGGTGAAATGACAAAAGATTGGCTGCTATCAACATTCATCCCATTTCCCAAAAAAGCAAACGCAACTAAATGTTCTGACAATAGAATAATCAGCCTAATGAGTCACGCTTTAAAAATATTTCTTAATATCATCCAAACACGCATATATAGAAGACTCGACGCGGACATCAGTGACACTCAGTTCGGCTTCAGGAGGGGACTTGGCACCAGAGAAGCCCTGTTCTCCATACAAGTTCTCATTCAACGAGCACGTGATGTCGGCACGGATGTTTTTGCATGCTTCATAGACTTCGAGAAGGCCTTCGATAGAGTCCAACATGGCAAACTTATCTCAATGCTGCGTGAATCGGGAATCGACGATAGAGACACAGAGGTGATATCAAAGCTATACCTATAACAAAGAGCCATGGTCCGGATCGAAGGAGAAGTGTCGGAAGAGTTTAGCGTGAGGAGAGGAGTACGTCAGGGCTGCATACTGTCGCCTCTCTTGTTCAATGTGTACTCGGAGCGTCTATTCAGAGAGGCACTGAACGACATAGAGGATGGAATTGTGATAAACGGGGAGGTGATAAATAACCTGCGGTATGCAGACGATACCGTTCTTGTGACTGACACTGCTGGGGGACTTCAGAGACTCATAGACCGCGTGGTGGCTGCGTGCGGCGAGTATGATATGAAGGTAAACTGCAAGAAGACACAAACGTTGATTGTCAGCAAAAGCGGCACTGGCAATCTGCGGTTTACCGCCAACAACGTGGCACTTACAATGGCCGAGACGGTTACCTACCTGGTCTGCACTCTGAGTAGGGATTGGGATCACTCTCGGGAAATAAAATGCAGAATCGAAAAAGCAAGAGCTGCGTTCAACAGGATGAGAAACATACTATGCAGCCTGTCTCTTAGCGTCCGTACTAGAATCAGAGTTCTGAGATGCTATGTACTTTCAACCCTCCTGTATGGGGCGGAGGCCTGGACACTTACTGAAGCCTCATGCAAACGCATAAATGCGTTCGAGGTGTGGTGTTATCGCCGCATGCTCAGGATCTCATGGGTGCACCACGTGTCAAACGAGACAGTCTTGCAGCGTATAGATGGAGAAATGGAGTACCTGGCATGTGTCAAGCGCAGGAAATTGGAATACTTCGGACATATAATGCGCAACGAAAAATACCATCTGCTCCAACTCATCCTGCAGGGAAAGATAGAAGGCCGAAGATCAGCGGGACGCAGACGGATATCTTGGCTACGAAACTTGCGAACATGGACCGGGATGACGTCGACGGCTTTATTCAGAGCGGCAGTGAACAGAGTGATGTGGACCAATGTGATAGCCAACATCCACAGAGGATAGGCACTTCAAGAAGAAGAAGAAGAATGGGGTCGTGCACCATTGCTGAAAATACCCTTCGGCCAGCTCGAAGTCATGCAGCTGGGTTCATGAACGGCTGAAGAATTTCTTCCCTGTACGGGCGCACGACAGCATTTATGTTCCTTTCAAAAAAGACTAGCCCAATGAATCGCCTATAGCACTAATTGCTACCCACACGCCAACTTTCTCATAGTTGACAGAATTGACATATCCCGATCTTTGAAACCACGTGTCGCCAGTGAAAAAGTCTTGCTGAAAACTTTTCAATTATAGTGTAAATTTTGGGAAAATCCTCGACAAAACGTTCTTGTTTACAATTACCTCTACTAATTACTAATGTCAGTACTGGGAGATTTTGACTATAAGAGGTAGATGTAATTCTAGTTATTTCATCGTTTTGCGATCGTGTTTTCGATCAGGCATGGGCATCTTAACCTATATATATCCAAAAACGAAATTGACTTTTGGTACTTGATAATTTTGGAAAATCAGGTGAAAATTTCAATAATTTTTAGATACCATTATGCAGGTATATTTACGATAACAGAAAATTACAACTTGATCTAATCTTTCACGTAACTCGATACTTCAGTATTCGTTCAGTCACCCTGTTTGTTAAGTGAGTAATTACAAACAAAAGCGTTTGATTGCATAATATTATTGCTGACCTCTATCTAAAAATCACTAATAGAACAGCAGCAGTGGTAATTTTTATTATGTAAATATTTATGTAGATTAAAAATAAAAACAGGTTCCTGTACTGATCGAGTTTAGGAGTGAAATTTTTATAACAGAAAATACTACTGGGTAGTTTTTATGTGTTTTACTATGGAATCACGTAATAAACATTATTAACTAGTGTAACGATAGAGTGGACTGTATAATTTTTAATAAGTGAACTTGAATTAAAATACTATTTACTAGAATAATTTGTTTATTTGAGGAGCAACATAAAATTTGCTTGCAATGCTTCGGTTGCATTCTCTTGAATCTTGGTACAATTGCGCAGTAAGATGCGCTCTAGGACAGCGTACAATCTCGCGCTGTTTTCATATTCAAAAATTCCTTAACATAAACTCCCGCGTTGAAACAGGTAACGGTTTCAAATATTAAACATAAATTTAACAGAAGTAAATTTCCAGGAATAATTATGAATTACATACATAAATTGAACAGGTAAGTAAAACTAACCACATAATAGGATTAAATACATACATAATTGGTAAGTACATATTTAAATAAAATTAAATTCATTTCACACTGAACCAAATAAATGTCATTTGTTTTCAGATTTATTAATGTCTGCGAGAGGAAGAAGACATAGCTTAGCTACGGCACGTTTAAACACACCACCTTGGCACTTAACACTGGCTACCCTTACAGTTCCATTACTGTCGGGAAAAACTTCAATGATTCTGCCCATTGGCCATCTGCATGGAGGAGTGTGATCTTGCTTCAGAACAACGAGGTTTCCGACCTTCAAATTTGGAGTAGAATCCTTCCATTTATTTCGTTGTTGAAGATGATTGAGGTAATCTCGAGACCATGATTTCCAAAAATCTTGATTGATTTTTTGAAGTAATTGATATCTGGTAAGTCGTCCTATTGGAATGTCTTGTAGAGACGGATCAGGAATGCTGATCAGAGGGCGACCAATGAGAAAGTGAGAGGGTGTTAGAGGTTGCAGATCATCTGGACTAGAGGACATTGGATACAGAGGACGTGAATTGATAATTCCCTCTATCTGAACTACAAGAGTCATTCTTCATAGGTAAATTTAATATCACTCATTACCCTAGTTAAATGATGTTTGACCTGTTTTATATTTGCCTCCCAGAGACCGCCAAAGTGAGGACTCCTAGGAGGAATAAATCTCCAATCTATCCCTTCATTAACGCAAAAATTTTGAATATTTTTACTATTATCCCTTATAAATGAATACAGCAAATTAATTTCCCTCCGAGCACCAGTGAAATTTGTGCCATTGTCGGAGTATATTCTCGTAGGCTTACCTCTTCTAGAAGTAAATCTACGCAGTGCTGCAATAAAACATTCAGTAGTCAAATCGGAAACTACTTCGAGATGCACTGCTTTGACTGCAAAACAGATAAATAAGCAAATGTATCCTTTCGAAAATTTACAACCTCTTCCTTTTCTGTCTTTGATCACAAATGGACCTGCGTAATCAACGCCCGAAATCGAGAAAGGGTGCATAATAGTTACTCTATCTATTGGCAGATCTGCCATCATTGGTTCAACTGATTTGGGTTTGTTTCTAAAACAAACAATACAATTATGAACCACATTTTTTGCCACATTCATGCCGCTAGTTGGCCAATATTCGCAACGAACAATTGATAGCAATAACTGAGGTGTTGCATGGCAATTCACCTTATGATAATATTCGAAAATGAGCCTTGTCAAATAATGTTTACCATTCAAAAGTAAAGGATGTTTATTTTTGAAATTTAAATTTGAATTCTTGAGTCGTCCACCAACTCTGATTAAACCCTCAGAATCTATAAATAGAGAAAGGCTACGTAATTTATTTTTGGTTTTCAAATCCAAATTAGCATTCAACATTTTACATTCATCCTTGAAGCACTCAATTTGAGCTAACTTCACCAAAGCATTCATTGCATTAGATAATTCTAATACTGATAAAATTCCTGTCCTTTTTTCATCTTTATTTTTGCAATTAAAAATAAAACGCAAAACATAGGCCATCGTATGTTTCATTTTGATTAAACTAGAAAATGACAAGAAATTAAAACTTGAGACATTAATTGAGGTAAATACAGTTACCCGTTTTTTCATTTCAGGAATCTCAGATAATTCACCTTCAGGAGGAGTAGAGACCCATTGATTATTTGGTTGTGCAAGCCAGGCTGGACCGTTCCACCATAATTTGCTCTGATTCAACATTTTAGGTAGAAGACCTCTGGATGCTATATCTGCAGGATTTTCTGCTGTTTTCACATAATGCCATTCATCAACATTAGTAAGTTGCTGAATTTCTGCAACTCTATTACTCACAAATGTTTGTAATAGTCGCGGTTGAGTTGTGAGCCAACTCAATACAATTTGCGAGTCGCTATAATAATAGCATTTGAGTTTGCAATTAAGGGCACATTTGACCTTTTCTGCTAGGCGTGCCAACATCAAGGCACTGCATAACTCTAATCTAGGTATCGTAATTGTATTTAGAACATAAGTGCGCATTTCCTCATTAGGATTTTCTCGCCAAAGAATATTTTGGAATTTTCTATCATCTGGATGTACCAAAAACTGTCGATACATCTTTTCCACATCAGCACATACTACCACGGCATGTTGTCTGAATCTTATTAATATTTTAAATAAGTCATTAAATATATTAGGACCTGGGAGCAATAAATCATTTAAAGACAACCCTGAGTCAGTGCGAGCAGAAGCATCGAAAACTACTCTCAATTTTGTTGTGAGACTTTCATGACGTAATACTCCATGATGTGGTAAAATATAGGAAACTTCATCTGACGAAGTTTTAGGAGACATATGATTCATCTGCTCATATTCCCTTATGAATTTAAAATATTGATTACGAAAACGATCATCATTACTGAATCGTTTTTCTAAGTGCAAGAGGCGCTTGCACGCTAAGAATTTGGAGTCACCTAGTCCGGAAGGCATACACTTGAAAGGCAAGCGCACCATAAATCTCCCTTCATCTGTTCTAGAAACATTTTCTAGAAAGTAACGTTCACATACCAAATCCTCATCATTCGTTTCATATTTTGAGTTGACCTCCTCAACATTCCAGAATTTATCTAGATTTTCTGCCAAATTTGATTTTTTGGAGAAATTGCAAACTGATTTCATTAAATCATTTTTCATTATTGATCCCGTGATTATCCAACCCAAAGTCGTATTTTGTAAACCAGGTAGATTTTCACCAAGCTTAATTTTATCATCCTTTAAAATATTCCAAAATTGCCCTGCCCCAAGAAGTATATCAACTTCACTGGGAATATTGAAGGAATCGTCCGCAAGTGTTATATCCTTCGGAATTTTCCAAGAATTTATATTTAATTCATATGAGGGTAATGAATCGGTAATATTTGGTAAGATGTAGCATGATAAATGCATTGTGAAATTATCACGAATAGATTTGATTTTTAGAGCACACTTTGAATTTAAAGTGGACACTAACATATTGACTCCTATTATCGATAGATTCGTAGCTTCCTTTTGTAATTGAAGCTTATTTACAAATTTCTCAGAAATATAATTAGACTGAGAACCGGAGTCGAGCAAAACCTTTGCTTTAATTTTATGACCATTTTTGTCATATGCCCACACTAATGCTGTGGACAACATTACATAATTCTGCTGACTGAAGCACGATAAAGAAACCTGGTTTGATTGACCAGTATCATATTCAAGATGTAGTAGAGCGTTATGTCTCTTACCACATTTCTTGCAGCCTTTTCCTCTACATTTAGAGGCATCATGTCCCTTACAGAGACACATTTTACATAAATTCAATTCCGATATTTTTTTATTTCTTATCGAAACATCCAAGCTTTTAAATTTTTCGCAAACATAAATAGCATGATTTTCCTGACAAAAATTACATTTAATTCCTGAGCAAGACACCATAGACACGCGTTTATGTTTTCTATATTCTTTGGGATCAACATTATTTTTCTGTGAAGGATGATTGACTTCCAACATTTCCAACCAGTCTGCCCTATTTCGTAAAAATGTCTGCATATTTCCTAAGGTAGGTAAATCATTTGAATTTCTCATTTTTTCCCATTCCTTAATGCTTTGTTTATCTAATTTAGAGCATATTAAATGTATAATTAGTGTGTCCCAATAATCTGTTGGCTGATCCAAAGTTTTTAAAGCTCGTAAATGCTTATATGTAGCATCTAATAAATTTCTCAAAGCCAGAGGAGATTCCTTTATCAAAGGTTCAATATTAAATAAGGCTTTGACATGATTATTGACTAATAATCGTGTATTATTATATCTTTTACACAAAAGATCCCAAGCTAGTTCATAATTACTAGCAGAGAATTCTAGTGATTGTATTATTTTTAATGCTTCGTCCATTAACGAGGCACGCAAGTAATGAAATTTCTGGATTTCTCCAATTGTGTTATTGGAATGTATTAAAGAAATGAATGTGTCTTTATATTCCAACCAATCATTATAATTCCCCGTAAAGGAAGGAAGAGAAATAGTAGGAAGTTTGATGTCCTTGATTACATCAAGTGGATTATCATTTACTCTCTTAGTTTCAATGCTACCTGGTGAGTTTACTGCCTCATTAGGCACTGACTGTACCGCAACATTGCCAAATTCATCTATTTCATACTCTTCTAAAATTACTTTAGCAGTTGATAACAATTTTCTAAAACTTGTCGTAAATTCATCGCGTTCCTTGTAATGTTTTTCCAAGTCCGTTTCGTCACAAGAACATTCAATTTGTAACTGGATAATATCGAATTCTTCCAATAAATTTTCAAAATCTTCTGTGCTTAATTCTAATTGTTTTAACAGCTGCCTTGTAATCTCACCTTTATCTCTTATAATTGACCTTATTGGTTCCAAATTACTATCATAATTTGTTTTCTTGCGTTTTATTGTTCCCCGCTTACGAATCAGTAGCGCTAAATCTTCTTCCGCCATTGCGAAATGTACCTACACCCTAATAAATGCAACGGTAATTTATTTATTCAAATTTAATTGACAGGTATGTATACCTATATCTGCACCAATATTTGATTATTGTGCAATTATTTTTATTATTAAATGTATTTTATTTATACCAATGTATGCTCCTATAAGAAATTGAACCAATGATCCAAGAGACCGTACCTATAGGTAGTACCTACTTGATTTGTAGATATCTAATTTTATTAATTTTGCGTGAGTTGATTACTTACACAATACCCATTTGGTAATTAATTGGCATTCCAATTATTCGGATTTTAATTATTATGGTTCAATTGCAAATTTTCAAAAAAGGATAGATCTGATTCAAATATCCGAATTTGATATTTCTTTTCAAATTTAGCTGTAAAATAGTACCTGCTATACCAATTGATTATTGAATAGCAATTATTTTGATTTTGAAACTTCAACCTATTTATTTTTTCAAATAATTATTAATTACCCACCACTCCTGTTCCTTACAATCACAAATCTTTTATTTTTGTAAGTAGTATTATTAAATTTATTCCTTTATTTTTCTTCTAGATTTACCATCAAATAGAGAAAATTTCAATTATTGGGGAAATGATAAATGGAAAATAAAATACTCTCACGTGCCGATCCTTGTCCCATTGAACAACGTTGGCATCATCATATCATTCTGCACCTGTGACTGAGCTGAAGCTGGATCGATGTAAATTACCTTCTGTGGTAACTGGTAACTTGGCTCGCTCGGGTGTTCGTAGAGCTGGCCGGTTATAAGTTGAATCTCCAACCAAACACAATTTCACTTATTTATTAATTTATTGATAATGGATGATTATTATATCCTGATCGATGGACCAAAATGTAACGATAGAGTGGACTGTATAATTTTTAATAAGTGAACTTGAATTAAAATACTATTTACTAGAATAATTTGTTTATTTGAGGAGCAACATAAAATTTGCTTGCAATGCTTCGGTTGCATTCTCTTGAATCTTGGTACAATTGCGCAGTAAGATGCGCTCTAGGACAGCGTACAATCTCGCGCTGTTTTCATATTCAAAAATTCCTTAACAACTAGTACACTCAAGATATCCAGTTTAACCAAATTGGGAGGGCAGGTATTATAAAATTCTAAAATCAGTTAAAACTGAGAAATAGATACCCACCGCGCAACTCCATTATTTTATTGGTATCATATCCATCAATTTTCATGCACTCGCAATTAGCTGGATCACTGACCAGTCAATCTAATTATTGTAATAATAGATCTGTCGATCATGGCATGTTGATTGTCTATAGGAATTAATAATATAATTAATACATAATAATGATGAACATTGTATCAATTTGAAATAGGTACATATACCTACTTATGTAAATTTCGTAAGTGAATTGAAATATTATTGGCAGAATTAAACGTTAGAGTGAAGTGAATGATTTCAGGAAAATTGATAGACCTACGTCAGTTTCAGAGGACGTCGAACGATATTATCGTCAAAGTACTTGTAATAACCAAAGTGTTGCAGCTTATTATTTTAGTGTATTTTTTAATAAATTTTATAGTAAATCCTATAGAAGTGGTACATCAAATTAGGATAGTCAGGTTAGGTATTTTTTTCACTTGCCCTTACGGCCTTTTCTTAGTCATCTAAATCTTATACATTTAGATGACAGAAAAAGCCGTAAGGGCAAGGAAAAAAAATTACCTAACCTAACTATCCTAACTGATGTACCACTTCTATAAGATTACCTCAAAATTTTTATTCTTCGGGCTGCTATTATAATGTCGCTTGTGTTTAAACAGCTGCTAAAAAGATAGCTGACAATTTTTTAACGCACTGTATGTACTTGTAGCTATTCGTTGAAATATTATCTGATAGCTACTGATTTTATGTTGTTTATTTCAAGCAACTTATTCACGTCGAAGTAAACAATAAATAATGCCTCATAGCAAATTATTGAGTCTGAGTTTTTCAATATGGACATGGGAAATTATTATACCTAGGTACTTCTTGTAAAAACCTCCTCTAGAAATTAGGTTAATGATCCGTGGTTCCGAATTTCACATTAGTTAATAGTGCATTAACACCCTGTATCTATGTTACTACGGACATGAGACCCATTAACCATGGGCTTTTTTAGAACCATCTAACCCAATAACATCCCTAATAAGCAACAAAAAACAATTCGTAAAATATTTTATTCAAAATACTAAACATTATTTTAAGAAGTATGCTTATTTTGAAACTTTAGAGGAAACAAAAGCTCGCCCCATTTCCTAAAATACGCCAATGATATACTGCCATTCGCACCATTCGTTCATAGCAGCCCCTTTGGCTCGGGATGCGACTGCTGGACCTAAATGAAATTACAGTTTTTCCTAACTGCGTTAACTCAATGTTCCGTGTAAATTTCTTCCTCCTTTCCTACATTATTATTATGCTGTGTTACACTACCACTCTGAAAAGAGACATCATTTTTCCAATGTTTTGTTTGTTTTTACAGTGGAAGCCTCTACCTTTCTTACACTTCATCAAATACAGTCTTAAGGTTATTTATATAACAAAGAGGTTGAATATTATTAACGGTGGAGTTTTTTTGAATTTGAAAAAAGGAAATAATACATAATTTTATAATAAATTTAAGATGCTAAAAATAATAATTGTATAGTTGGGTATCATTACTAGGTATTACATTTTGAGACCTTATTCTCCTATTAAAATTAATAAGGTTAATAAGTATACAGGGTGAGTCAGTTTTTTGCAGCAGGACTTCATCAGTTTATACTTTTACTTAGTTTATACAGTTACCTGTTTTAAGAAATAAAAGTTCCCATAAACATGTCTGGAAAAGCTGAGAAAAAAGGTGTTGAAATTTTATTTTTCAGTTTTGGGCGTTTCTAAATATTTTAATTTTATACGAAGAGGTTATTTATTATAATTTATAGCACTTACAACAAAGAAAAATGTGGGAGAAAAAATTCATCAGTGGCGTAGATACAGGGTATATGACCCCTTTTCGCTCATCAACTTCTATGGACTTACGAGACCTTACTTATCAGCGTTTGATTCCCTGGAGATTAAGAATTCAGAGAAAGTTATGTGCCCTTCAGTTTCCGACACATACCTATAAGATTTTGAAATATTCAAAACGAGTTTTTCATCGTAAATTGCCGTTTTTTTTTTTAATGACAGCGTTAGCAATTATAACCAAAATATATTTTCTGTGTAGAAAATATTGGCGGCTAAAATTGCGCCTAAAAAATGTCAATTTTCCCAGTGTCGTAGATAAGGGGCAAAAAAAACTCACGCAATCCTAAAATCTCCGCCTCTTGCATATAGGGAAAAAAAATAGTATAAGCATCAAAAACGTTGCTAAAATCATTGATAAGATCTCTACAAAATCTGAGTTCTGTATCTCATATACATATACAGTGTGACCCATTTGTTCTTGAAACACCCTGTAGAATCTTAATTTATAGTGCAATTTTAAAGAAATTTCTTTTAAATCATAGAGCTTGATAAACTATATTTTGGGAGCAAAAAGCGTCTCATTCTTACAAAATCCAAGGCCTACTAGATCAGTGTTTACTTGTAAAATCTCAAAAATTCATATTAGCGATTTTTTTAGAAAAAAACTGGGCACGCCACGGGATTCACCAGTTCTCAAAACGGTACTGTATACCAAATTTTATTGGAAATGTCAGAGTAATAAGGATCTTGCAGTTATTTTAGAAATTCATAATAGAACTCCGAATTTTCATTAATTTATTCGAAAAGGTCAAGAGAGACAAAATAGAAATTGTACGTCTAGTTGCATGGTGATAATGTAGGTACTTTAATTTTTTAATTATAATTTTTTATTTATTTATTTATTTTTTTTTTATTTTTTTTTATTTTTTTTAATTTTAATTTTTACATATGATAGCTTTTGACCTTTTTCAAATTAATTTATGAAAATTCGGAGTATTATTATGAATTTCTAAAATAACTACAAGATCCTTTTTACTCTGACATTTTCAATAAACTTTTAGTAGGTACAGTACCGTTTTGAGGGCTGGTGAATCCCGTGGCGTGCCCAGTTTTTTTTCTAAAAAAATCTCTAATATGAATTTTTGGGATTTTACAAGTAAACACTGATCTAGTAGGCCCTGGATTTTGTAGGAATGAGACGCTTTTTGCTCCCATAATATAGTTTATCAAGCACTATGATTTAAAAGGATTTTTTTTTAAATCGCACCATAAATTAAGATTCTACAGGGTGTTTCAAGAACAAATGGGTCACACTGTATATGACATTAATATTATAAATTAATTTGGCTCATGGCTCGATTGAAGAGGCGCACCGTGGCACGATGCCCATTGAAAATGAGCGGGATCCGTTCCCGGAATGTGTCATTTTTTCGGGAATTTCGGGATTTTTCGGGAATAGCCTAGGAAACACTCTAAGTGTCTGAAAGTTTTACCGATCGGGACGAAAGTTGGTAGGGACGAAGCTCGTGACCCCCAAATACGACCTATTGAAAATGGGCCGGATCCGAGAATTTTAAGACCCCCGTTCAGGGCCGTACTTTTTTTTGCAACGTCCCGACTTAAGGATTTGTTTCTCGGTAACGGTACATAGCGGGGAGATTCTGTTATTCTTGTACAAGATTCGTACCTTGTTAGACAGCTACTACACTAAAAATAGTTTGTGAAAGTTTTTCTTTGAAATTTTCACACGATCGAAATACCTCAGAATATTTTTTATTCCAGAAGGAAGTATTGGACAAGTATTCCAGCAAAAAAAAAATCAAAAAGTTAAAGTAGATTTTTTGAAAATTACATTTCAAGACATTTGAAACCATTTTTTAAAGAAAAATTGAAAATAGAAATATGTCAAAATCTATTGAGTTTTGTATAGTGCATGTTGGGGTTAATTTACTCCTTACCTCTTGTTTTATCAGATCACCAAAGGAATGTATCCAGTTACCAGTAACCCTGTATACGGTTCCCGAGATATCTTCATAAAACTGGTAAAATAAATTTATTTTTACACTCGCTGTATCTCGAAAAAGGTGTATTTGTGGACATTAATGGTAATTTTTTTGTTTATTTTTGACCAAAGAATCTTTTAAATTTTTTCGCAATGTAAGAGATAAACCCTCTATATACATATAGGTATGTGTGCGCGACTGTCATGATAGAAAAAATTCATCTTCAGAGGTGAATATCTTGAGAATGGGGGTTTTTGGGGTCTTATGACCGCATGAAAACTTCTGATGTACCTACTCATCGAATACTTACCGATCTAAAAAATTTTAACAAATTTAACCGAGAGTCAATTCCCATAGTATAAGGATCATGCGGGGTCCTTTCTTTCTGACGTATTCTTTTTTTTTGCATGAATTTTATTTTTTTATAAAAAAATTGAAAACAATATCCTTTTTATATAAAGAATGAAGAGACATTTCAAATGAGGTGTCACTAGCCCCTACTTCCCATTTAAACATTTAGGGGTCATATCTATCACTCGAAGAGACTTTAGGGATGAAATTTGTAAGCTGCAGGATGTCATTATAATGTAAAATCGACGTGTTTTGGGATTTTTTTTAACTATGCACAATTACTGAAATGTTCATTGGTACAGGATCCAGGGTGTTTCATTGGTAAACGGACAAACGGTAACTGTGGATACACCGAGGTGGTTCTAAAAAACCCATGCGTTAATGGGTCTCACGTCCTTATAGTAACATATACAGTGTGACCCGCCATTTGTTCTTGAAACACCCTGTAGAATCTTAAATTATGGTGCGATTTTACAAGTATTTCTTTTAAATCATAGAGCTTGATAAACTATATTTTGGGAGCAAAAGGCGTCTCATTCCTACAAAATCCAACGCCTACTAGAGCAGTGTTTACTTGTAAAATGTCAAAAATTCATTTTAGCGATTTTTTTAGGAAACAAACTGGGCACGCCACGGGATTCACCAGCCCTCAAAACGGTACTGTACTAGATTTTATTGGAAATGTCAGAGTAATAAGGATCTTGCAGTTATTTTAGAAATTCACAATAGAACTCCGAATTTTCATAAATTTATTCGAAAAGGTCAAGAGCTATCCATGAAAAAAGTATCTAACTGTCAAAAGTGACAAATAAATTTGTAGGATAATTCCAATAATACAGTACCTATCTACAACGTGTCTAGTGTTAATAAGCATGGATAACATAACTTTGAGAGACAAAATAGAAATTGTCCGTCAGCTGGTGATAAATGTAGGTACTAGGTACTTTAGTTTTTTAATTTTTAATTTTTTATTTTTTTTAAGTTTTTTTTCAATTTTTTTTATTTTTTATTTTATTTTTGTTTTTACTTTTTTTTACTTATGATAGCTTTTGACCTTTTTTGAAAATTCGGAGTATTATTATGAATTTCTAAAATAACTGCAAGATCCTTATTACACTGACATTTCCAATAAAATCTAGTAAAGTACCGTTTTGATGACTGGTCAGGTGAGTCCCGTGGCGTGCCCAGTTTTTTTTCCAAAAAAATCGGTAATATGAATTTTTGAGACTTTACAAGTCAACACTGATCTAGTAGGCCCTGGATTTTGTAGGAATGAGACGCTTTTTACTCCCAAAATATAGTTTATCAAGCTCTATGATTAAAAAAAATACTTCTAAAATCGCATCATAAATTAAGATTATTAAGATTATACAGGCTGTTTCAAGAATAAATGGGTCGCACTGTAGCTCGCACTGTAGATACAGGGTGTTTTATGGATATCCCCAATTTCTTTCGAAGGCCATAACTAACGAACAACTCGGTATGATTTAGTTTTTAATTCGGTTAAAAAGTTGCCATTTCACTGTACAAACCTTTGACATAATAGCCGGAAGAAATATTTTTATGCTAATGGATATTTTTACTGTGCATTAACATGCTGGGGCACAAAACTAGCGAGTCGGTATGCTTTTACAATATTTAATAAATGGTTGGTACATAATGATATTACAAAGTTTTGTTATAGACGGTGTTAGAAAAATAAAAAGATTTCAATATATTTTGTTCTGATACGGACCTGTATTCAAACTTTTAAAGAATTTAATGAGATACACACAAGTACTGCCAGACATCATTCGCAAATTTCAATAGACTACAACAATGACAGAAAAAGTACATTGTTTAATTCAAAATTTTCACTAATTTAAAATACTAAAACGCATTTGGAAAATTCTGATGTACAGGGTGTTTTTGTACGAACACTAACATTTTTTAATTTTTTTTTTAAGTCCGGACCTGGTTTTTACTTCCGGCTATTATAGAGGACTTCAGTGTCATATATCCATGCACATCAGTTACCGTTTGTCCGTTTACCAATGAAACACGCTGTATAAGAATTATTTTATACTTTCTATTCTTTATGGCTCACTATGCATGTAAGATGATATTTATGGAATCTTAGGCGCATCTGCGCACTAACCAATTCTCGTCAAACTTCCGCCTTCCAATTGAAATTTATATACCGTACTTGATTTGGTCTAATTTTTGAAATATGCCACATGTTGGGAGAGTGAATGAGAAATAAATTTGGGAAAATTCACCGGATTTTAGGATGTTATAGGTATAGCTGCGGAGGAAGAGTTTTAGAACAGCTTACTGCTAACTGCAGTAATCGCAATGTTAGTATGATGAACATCTGGAACATTTACCTAACTGAAAATACATTAGTTTTAAATGACAATTAAATTTTAACGAATTGGTAATTTATATTTAATCAGAATTCTCATATAGTTTCCATCATGAATAAGTTGATCATACCGTATCGATAATAACTACCTGCCAATTAATATCTCACTCTCCTCCCATGTGGCATTTCAAAAATTAGACCAAATCAAGTACAGTATAAATTTCAATTGGAAGGCGAGAGTTTGACGAGAATTGGTTAGTGCGCAGATGCGCCTAAGAGTCCATAAATATCCATGAGTCCTCTGATTGTGGTGCACAAATTGATTTCTAACATTATTCTCTTTTGAATTCGCAACAATTGAGACAGTTAATAGAGTATTGGGCAGCATTCACACTAATGCTCGAGGAATTGACGATTTAGCAGTAGGATATCTTAAGTATTGTAGCCCTTTTATTGATAAGTATATTACACATATAGTTAGCTCCTGCATTGAATGCGGTTATTTTCCGGATCAATGGAAAATTACAATTGGCAAACCTATTCCTAAGAAACCGACTTCGGCTCATTATGATGACCTGCGTGTTATCAGTATTTTGCCGGTTGTCTCAAAGATATTTGAGAAAATTTTGAGTGACCAAATTTTCAGTTTTGTGACAAGAAATAATATAATTCCTGCTTCGCAGTGCGGCTTCAGGAGGGGCTTCAGTACGACAGTCGCATTTAACTAATGTTGCAGACGGCATCATTAGGGCTGGAGATGCTGGTAGAGCGGCTGTGCTGGTCCTGCTTGATTTCTCTAACGCGTTTGATACCCTCAATCATGAACTAGTGTGTGCCAAACTATTATGTTACTACGGTTTTGACGCTATAATGCTCTTTGCGTTATGAGGTCGTATACTTTAAGTGCAGAATTATGGCAAAATATTCTTAGCGATGGTCGGTTTTCGGGTGGAGTTGAGGTCTTATCGGGAGTGCCTCAGGGATCCATTTTGGGGCCACTGTTATTTATAATATATACTGCAGATATTATAAATTCTGATCAAGCAAACGTCTCATGATCATAATTTGATAATTATTATTATGACGAAGTCCCGGGTAATAATCTTTTCGGACCAACAACGTAGATAAGTTCTTAGGCAAAATTTTAAAACTGTTTTGGATGATGTGGTTCTTCCTGACATGGACAATTGCAAAAATCTTGGCCTTATAATTGATTATGAACTTAGATTCAGAGAGCACATTAGTCAGCTTCATAGAAGATCCTTCATTGCTGTTAAGTTACTTTTTATTCAAACCGACATATTCTCAAAACGAGTTTACGTAAGCGATTGTGTGAATTGTTTGTTTTGTCGAAGTATCATTACTGTGACACCATTTATGGACCTGCTTTGGATTCGCGTGCTAGATGTAAAATCCAAAAGGTTCAGAATTGTTGCTCGAGACTCATTTTTGGATTGAAAAAGTATGACCACATATTCTCATCACATACATTTATAAATTTGAACTGGCTACTAACAGAGAATCGCAAATTGCTGCATTTTGCAAGCTTTATGCATCATTATTTGATTAATGGTAAGGATCCTCCTGTGTCCCTTAGTGAGAGACTAACGTCTAGATTGGATATATACAAGGTGTCCAGGTATGAGTGTAAGAGCTACACGTGGCGACCTTCCTTGGACTATTTTGAGTAAAAAATCTTAATTCAATAATGCTAAACCTCTAAACCTCTTCACGGCGCCACAGGAGGTCATCAAAGTTAGAAATTCTGGGTCACAAATATGCATATTATTGAACTTCTATTTCCTTTTGCAGTTACGGTTAACATTTTCAAAGACTTTTGCAAAGTCTTATTTCATTTAATTTTCGTAACACTGCAATTATTAACTTTTTTAACATTTCTAAAAAATTAGGAAATAGGAGGTGTCACTAATCGACCCACTCATTATACTTATAACTAAACTAACTAAACTAACTCGTCTTATAAAAATTGGACAGTATTTCAGTTGGAAAATGATCCATGATATGCAGCTGCCATTTTAATGTACAGCAACAGATGATGCATAAAAAATATTTTATTTGTATTTCTCCAAATGAAGGTCTACCTACCTAATTTTTTGTCATATTTAAAGAAACTTATTCCGCAAGTGAATAGGTAGGTACCTCACTCTATAATAAATGTTATATGATAACGGTAACATAATTCACAAAAAAGAATAAGGTAAAAGCTAGACACGCTAACAATAAAGCTAAAAATTTAGTCATAAAGAGAATGGGAAGTGAATAGGTCGGTATATCGTGGCGTTTAAAAGGCGAAGAAGTTGAAGAGAAGAGCACCCCGAATTTAAATCTCTAAGCTGAAATAATGTATGCAAGCTCCCGCGTTCAAGTATAAAACCTAAAAGAGAATTGAGTGTGAGGTAAATTGTATGGAAAATAGGTATTGCCCTTATTTAGAGGTTTCGGGCTATAGTAGCTACGGGCTCGGATGACGGAACGACGCGCTGCCGCTGCCGGCGTCCCAAGCCTCAGCCCGAAACCGAGAGGAGCATCGAGCGTATCGCATCCCATTACTTTATATTGCTCGATTGTTGGAGCATTAGAGTCGACTGATTCGCTAGCCGTGTACAGGGTGAACCAGCAAACTCTTCAAAAAAACTGTAATCATCCTTTTGTCATTATTAAAATTTCTCATTTTGATTTTGCTCTGCTACTGAGACACACTTTTCCATGTATTATTACTATGTGTTTTATAAATTTTATAAAAGTACATCAATTTTTCCTAATCTATAGGTCCCATAGATTAATTAAATTAATTAAATTATATTATATATTATAGATAACAGATTGTTCATCTATAACACAATAACTGATCTTTTCTCATCATACTGCCAATTGGCTCACTATATAGTACAGCATAATTTAAACTTCATCCATCACGTAAAGTTCAATCAATGCAAAAAAAAACACAATCAAAACAAAAGTCAAATAATCACATGCCACTTTGTATACTGTAATATTCGCAGAAGAAACTGAAGCATTGAAAATATTATCCTGGCTTTATTTGTTAAGCTTCGTTAACAAATAAAATTTCCCCATTCGAGATTATCATATAATACCCATGGGTTCCAATAAGATCGTTTACTTCACCCAAAAATAATCGATGTGGATTTTTGTTTATACCACGGAATCACCTGACCGTTAATTATTCTCGAAAGCCTGTTGTATGTACATTCAATGAACAAAAACGCGAAGTAAGGCGAAAAATGTAACGCGACAACTTTATTATTTCTCGAAATAGTGCGTCTCATTAACAAACTATTTTCCGAACCATATCACCTCAGAGCTCGAGATTATTTTATAGGTAAAAAACTTCGGCATATGCTGAGAAACTTCTAACGATGTATTCCTGAAAGAACATTATGGTATATTATATACCATTTATATTCATTTGTTTTCAATGCCATTGAAATTGTATCAGTTATTAGGTTGCGCACCTGAACACACTGAAAAAAACTACGACGAATAGCTGTCTGACCGATATGACTTTTTATAGATTATAGACCGATATAGATGATGTCAGTGATGTACCAAAACCCGCAATTTTCGTATAGTCAATTTCTCCATTTTTTAGCTTTTTAAATTCATATCCAATTCCACTCTGTATATGTGTTGGCGGGGTGAAGGACGGCGGCGGATCCTGCATCATTGCTGACTCCGCTAACGCGCCTCTGACGGCGGCAATGATCTTTGTGGTGCCGATACCGCGTTACCGCCCCTCATTTTGCACTTAATCAAGAAGGGTCTTCTTCCGTCTCTTCACGTCCCTGCACCCTTACTTCTTACACGGATCCTGATTAACAGGACTCGATAAACGGATCTCCGTTGCCCCTACCTGTCTCTTGAATGCTTCCCGCCACATATGTGCTTGCGCACATTTATGGAAATTTTCAATATTCGGTTGACGGTTTAGTTTCAATTAAAGGCGGATGTGTATGATCGTATATTAGAAAATATAAGTAAATAAGTCCTAGATTTTTTTACCAAAAATTATACAACATCGGGGAGAAACATTTATAACCACTACATATACCATACCATCATCAGAGGCAGAAATGTAGTTTTTTTTAATAAAATATACATGCAGGGTGCACCATATATCCTTCTCTATATTGCTACATTATCTCCTAACGCTAACAGATACAGGGTCGCTTAAACTCAACAAAAGATGCGCAATTTTGTTGCCATCTCGAATCAGTCAAGACATGCGAAATATCTGTGACCGGCGTTTATGAAATATCCTGAAAAAAACTGAAAATCGAGATTTCTTATTTTAGCCATATTATATCTTTCTTATTATTGGAGATTGATAAATAATTTTTTGTGGGCTTACATAAGTCGGCAAGAGCTACCCATCTGATGTTTCAGAAATTTTCAAAGCCGACTAGATGCCAGAGTTTTCATAGTCAACTTTTGTTTTTCTTATGGCCGCCATATGATTTTTTTATGTCGTTCGATATAGAAAAAATAATAAAAACCAAAAATTGTTAAACTTCGAAAAATAAATTTAATTCTTCTTTTTTCTTTACAAAAAATACAACTTTTTAGACCGAATTTCATAGATAAATTGAAAAAACTATAAGACAAGCACTATTTCGGCGTATTTTAACAATGTTGACGTATTTCGACGATTTTTTTTAGTTTTTTCTTTGAAAAAAGAAGAATAAAAATTTTTTTTAATTTTTTTTGAAGTTTATTAATTTTTGGTTTCCATTATTTTTTCCATATCGAACGACATAAAAAACAATATGGCGGCCATAAGAATAACGAAAGTTGATTGTGAAAACTCTTATTGGATCTATTATAGATCCAATTTTCAAGGTCGACTATTATAGTCGACCTTGAAAATTTTTGAAATGTCAGATGGACAGCTCTTAACGGCATATAACGACAGCCTACAAAAAATTATTTATTAACTTCCAATAATAAGCAAGATATGGCAAAAATAAGATATCTCGATTTTTCAGTTTATTCAGGATATTTCAGGAGCAGTCACAGATATCTTGTATGTCTTGACGAATTCGAAATGGCCACAAATCTGCGCATCTTTTCTCTAATTTAACCGCCACTGTATCTATTAGCGTCCCGTAATTAGCGTGCAATACTGAAACAGAGCAGATTCTATTTCAAAAATATGAAAAAAGTTCCTATAAAAATAGGTCGAGAAACGCTTCCTAAGGGGGCTACTTACAGCCCCCGAAATAGGAGCCCATGAAGATGGTTTTTATTTAATACCTCCGAACCCATTTAAGATAGAAAAGTGAAATTTTGGGAATTTATCAATCTTTTTATGGCCAATAAGATGCAATTACAAAAATTTTCAGCAGGGGGGTCAGATAGGTGAAGAGTGAGGTTAAAACCACCCTAACTTTTGTACTTACCTCGTGCCAGGATTTGATATCAGATTATGAAATTTTGAAGTTTTTTACACAAAAAAGGTCGTCTTGTTAAATTTCGATAACATACACCGTTTTCGCTTGAAATCGATTTGAAAATTACCTTAAATGGCATAAAAATTCATAATGAAACACATGCATCAACTAGAGAAAACGTTTCAGGTTAGTTTTTTTTTTTTACTTGAGCAACTGCTCAAAATGATTTCCATTTTAGTTAACGCATAATCGGGCCCGACGACTCAGAGCTCTAGAAGCTCTCAAAATTTGGAATCGGTTCCTTTTAATTTCATTTGCAGCTACATTTTGAGCTCGATTTTAGATTCCCCCAAAAATAAAAGTCTAGAGGGTTTAAGTCGGGAGATCGGGCAGGCACATCATATGTATCTCAAATTCAACGGAACATCTTCCAATAGTTCACCGAGATTGTTTTCGAGAAAGTTCACGTAACCATTCGCATTAAGGCGATTGGGGAGTTCTATTGGACCAATTAGTTGATCTCCTATTATTACAGCCCGTAAATTTACCGAAAATCTACGTTGAAAGCTTTTCCGTCATACTAATCGCGGATTTTCCCAAAATTTTCAACTGCATGATTCCTATGATGAGGTCTCCCCTGACCGCGAGCACGTCAAAAATTGCCATTTTCCGGTAAACGTTGACGTATGCGGGTGAACATTTGACGTGTAGGAGCTCTTCGGTCTGGAAATCGTCTCGGTATTCATGCACAGCTGCCAGAGCACGACCATTGGAGAATCCATAGACGAAGTGCATGTCAGCCAGCTCTTGGTTAGTGAAATGTTCCATTTTTACAAAACAGTACTCAATAAATTTTCTTTTTCTTCTACTTAATTAGTGTGAAACACAATTTTCAAACAAATAACTGTCACTTATTACATCCCCTGATCCATGGCCTACGTTGAATATGTCTCTAGTTGTGTTTCATTAAGAATTTTTATGTCATGTAAGGTAATTTTCAAATCGATTTTAAGCGAAAACGCTGTATGTTATCGAAATTCAACAAAATGACCTTTTTTGTTTAAAAAACTTCAACATTTCATAATCTGATATCAAATCCTGGCACGAGGTACGTACAAAAAAAGTTAGGGTGGTTTTAACCTCACTCTTCACCTATCTGACCCTCCCCCTAATGGAAATTTTTTAATTGTTGTAATTGCATCTTATTGACCATAAAAAGTTTGATAAATTCCCAAAATTTCACTTTTCTATCTTGAACGGGTTCGGAGGTATTAAATAAAAACCATCTTCATGGGCTCCCTTTCATGGGCTGTAGCCCCCTTAGGAAGCATTTCTCGACCTATTTTTATAGGAACTTTTTTTCATATTTTTGAAAATAGAATCGGCTGTTTCAGTATTGCACGCTAATTACGGGACACCCTGTATGGTGCACCCTGTATAGTCTTAATACACAGGTTGTCCCAGAATAAAGGGAACAAACTTCGACGGTGGAATATTTACTTAATTTTGAGACAAACAGTCTACATGAACCCATTTCCTTAAATGGGTATACCGAAGTTATACAGAGTGTTTAATGTATCAAAAAATTACATTTCCTTAAGCCGGAATGTCGGTTGAATAGGGGGAAAGTCACGCCACTGGCTTATTAATATAAACAATGCAAAGTTTATTGCATTGGCTAAAATAATTTCAAGTAATTTTATTACAATCAAGTTAATTTGGTTTTAAAGTTTTTTTAATCTTGCTCGTACAGTGTAGGGCTTCAAAAATAGCAATTTTTCCGAAAATTTGAATGGGCGTCATTTTGAAACAGCTCGGCAGATTTTGCTCAAATGCAATACCCAGCCTACTTCTCATGGATATAGTTTTTTTACCGCTAATGGCCGAACGAAAAAAAAATACTTAAACTGATTATGCCATTCAATGGTCCTAGATTATAATTACAGGAATCCTCAAATTTCAATTATTTATCTTTAAAATTAACCTGTATTTCGGGGTGAACATAAGTGATGGACTATCCTGTACATACTTTCTGGATGGGTAGTGGAATATCTCGAAGTAAGTTTATCTATCTAAGCTCCATAATGTGATCGTATTTAATCATATTTGATTTGTACTTGAACAATTTTTTTATGAAAATTTTTAAAACTTAATAATGAGTTTGAGTCAACGTTCATATGACTGAGGATAATGCTTATTTGGAGTGAAGTTGAGAAGTTTTGTGTTACCTACTTCAAATAAGTGATCAGAATTGGAATATAAAAGATATATCATTTATTATTTGATTATGTATCATTCGTAAACAATGTTTATTGGTAAACAAAATCTATCAAAATTAATTGTCAACAACGTACATACTGATGGGTTATCTTATTAGACGCCAGTTACGTAACGTTGACTCCGAGGTTAACATATATATTATTATTTGATATTAAAAATAACAAATTCGGTAAGTTTTTAGTAAATTCTGACTTGTGTAACTTAAAAAAGTCAAGGTCTAAAACTTGACTAAGTAAACAGTAAATATGTACGTAGATGCAATAATAAAAAGTAGAGCACTCTGTGAAATATGTTTATTTAAAGATCGTCTTTTGTATCTCATAAATTCGCCAAAAATAAATAAGCGATAATAAACAATAAACAATGAATTCCAATAAACAACGCATTATTTTAGTTAGCAGATACATAATGAGGAGATTAAGCATTACGATAATTAAAATAAACAAATGTAGCAAGGACGCGTGAATTGCGATTACATCCTACTCAAGTAACTAGTCTAGGTAACAGACTATAGTTATGCTGCTCTAATATTACTTGCGATAACTCGAATTGAATTTTATTACAATTTTGCCATTTGGGAACCTCATTTTTAGTAGGATTTCCTTTTTGAATATACTGTCTTCTGGAAATTCTTTTGTAACACTTGGGGTCAGTTGCACAAACGTTAATTAAAGATTTGTCAGATAATTACTGATTTTAGATTGCAAATTTTGAAAATATGGCGAACATTTTTGATTATATTTTAGTTTTTTATCAGTAATTAACTCTACTAAAAGGGAGGGGAAATTATTTTACATCAATATCAGACCAATATTTTGATAATACGGGGCTTTTTAAAATCAGTTTATTATCTGATAGATCTTTAATTAACGTTTTCTGCAACCGGACCTTAGATTCACAATTAAGTAAACATGTAGATCATTTAAAATTTGATAATAATAATGGTACTTTATGCAATAATTTCTTATGATTGCAATTAATAATTAATAATTAATAATAGTAACAATTAATATAGTCAAATAATAATTTTATTATAATGTCCTATCAAATAGCTTTGTGGATTATTTATCAGGAATTGAGTGAATTATACAACAGTTTTACTTTAAGATTTAATATTATTGTAAACGGATCTGCGTTAAGCTATGGTTTGTTAGAACTGTCCGTTACGGACGGCGTACGCGTACGACAGAATCTGCAGCGTACAACTTTATCGGTTTTGAAGAGAGGGTGGTTTGTTAGAAATGGATTAGTACGTGATTGTATGCTGATATGCACAAACAACAAAATAAATACCTAAGTATTTTTATTATTAATTTTGGCAAAATTTCTTTATATGATAACAATGGCTGAATATTTTTGCTGGCAATACTGCGAAGAATGCTGGTAATGCTGCGAAAGAAGAACATGAAGATCTTCTTTAGAGTTTAATTAGTTGTCGTCGCCAGAATAAATGTGAAGATGGAATGTTTTCTAATAGAAGTTTGGAAGGGGCTTATAAATAACAGTTTTTGACTGTGCATAATTAGGTGTTCTCGTACGAGGTCTCTCAATTTGTCGTCTTCCTCTGCTGAAAACTTGGATACCATTTTCAAATTTTCAAATAACGGCTTTTTACCACTGTTTCAACACTGTCAGCTGTATGCTCAGCTGAACGACTGCGTCGAAATCAAATCGAGTTTGATTCCGACCGAAAGAACGACGCAGATAATTTTACGCCTACCGTGAGTCTATCTGCGCAGATTCTAACAAACCGGCTCCGCGTCTTCTTGAGTTCTAGATTTCAACAGAAGTCCGAGGCGCACAACCGACTGTCTGCTTTGCGTCGCCTACAGTCCTAACAAACCATAGCTTTAAACGGTTCCTTCATAAAATAACCCGACTCGAATCAGTCACTTATTTAATAATTATGTCTGATAAGTGATAAATATTTTCACACACCGCACACTAATTCATTACCTAATTATTTATTTAAGTTTAATTGACAGTACAAATTAGAGTATAAAACATCCGAAATTGGTTATATGTATTAGAGAAAAGTTGCAGGCATCGATTCATAATGCTTATTTAGATCTGAGAAAATTTAGGATACTCTCGTTGCTGAAATATCATGAAAAAAACTAAAAATCGAGATTTCTTATTTTAGCCATTTTGTAGGTGTACGTAAATCATCAAAATATATCCATTTGACTTCATAAAAATTTTCAAAGTCGACTGAATCCTATAGTGTATTCATAGTCAACTTTTGTTTTTCTTGTGGCCGCCATATAATTTTTTATGTCGTTTCGGTATAAAAATATCATGGAAACCAAAAATTAACAATAAAAACATTAACCAATTTTTTTTAATAATTTTTATTCTTCTTTTTTAGAAAAAAAATTATTTCACCAATTTAGGTATACGTCAATATATGAAGTAATTTAAGTTGTGTTTTTTTTTCAGAAAAAAAATTCCTCGGGTGTGCATGTGACAACGTCGAGTTGGTGAATTTCATAACAAACGGGGGTACACGGCAAAGACTGACTTTTGGAGACCATCGATGCGGGGAGATATTTTTAAGCAAGTCTACTTAAGACATTAATGTGCGGTTGTAGGATAGTAATTATAGCTGGTCTGTCGAATAATTACAAAATTTCACACAACGAAAATATGGCGTATATATTTAATTATACTACATTTTGAATCGGTAATTACCGTTTCTGAGAGTGAGTAGAATTTATCACTAAATTTAAATTAAATTTATTAAACTAAAAATATAAACAAAATAAAAATATAAAAATAAAAAAATATAAACTAAAATTAAATTTATCACTAAATTAGCTGTATGTCATAAAACGTAACATATAATATTATCAGCAGCATCTTATTGTTTCATTTTGCCCTGGATAAATGCAGAGTATGCTGCTGAGGCTACAGCCCAAAGGCATACGAAAGAAACCCCAAACCACTCAACCAGTTTTGCACAGAACATGGGACAACTGGAAGAATTAGGGCGGAATGGATTTTAGAGTTCTACATATTCGAGCCTTTAGATAAACTATGCGCATAACCCTGAAGAAATATTTAACATTTTTGGAGTACTAAAATAATTTATTCCAGATCCTGGAAGCACTAGAAGAAAATTGTTTGAAAAGTTTTCTATTGAGAGTGGGATCAAGCATGATGTACTCGAAGCATCAACTCCAACGGGCAGTGCGAACATTATATAACGGGACCATTATGAGTTCTCTAGCCGGTGTTAGTGAAGGTCTTGGGACGAGCAAGTGAAGATTGCACAAAGATTGATTTTAAACACTACTATACATTAATCTTAGGGTGCTACACCGCGCGTCTGAAGTTTTATTCAGTCACAACCTAAGAAGTGTGTCGGAAACAGTAAATATATGGAATGAAATTCAAGATCAAATTTACCAACAACTTGGCTGAATTGAGGGAACAAGCAAGAGGTAAAATAGAGAATGGCCAAAGTAAGGCAGAAGAAACCTGTTGATCCCAAGCCCAAACGTATATTAAACTAAACAGTACCAATTGGGTAACTGATTTATCCCCCAGAAAAGGGGGAAAGTAATAAACTTTTAACAAAATTCAAAGGTCTTCACTGCGTGAAAGCCACTGTGACTTAAATACATCACACTTATATGCAGTAATAAGTTTAATTAACGGTACCTATAGTATACAGGCTGTCCAGTAAGTACCTCCTAATTTCTCGTGAGCATACAGGGGGGTCAAAATAAACCCAGTCTTATAAAGGAAGTCCCCAAGTGTCCCTAGGATACCGAGTCCCAAAAGGGTACCCAGCGATACATTTTGGGCTCTAACTTTTGAACCATCCTACCTATACTGTCCCATAATATGTGGGCAATCTCCCGGATTTGGATAAATTTCGTAAAAATAAATGAAAAAATAGCTATAAAATTAATTACTCAGAGACACCCCTACAAAGATATTAGCTGTTGAAGTTGAGGGTTGAAAATCAATTTATTGCAATAACTCTTTTATTTCTTGACCGATTTTGATAATTTTTGGTTTTATTTTGTATTATCTTAGACTGTTTGAAATAGTGTTTCATAATCTTTGGTAGCACATACATAGACCTCGAGATGGCATAACCCCCTCAGTCACTTGAAAGAAAACAATAAAAATAATAATTTTACAGTTTTTTAAGGTTAATTTTCTTTTTGTTTGACATTTTTTACATAAAAAATGTATCCTTATTTATTTCGATAGAGCGAACCGTTATCGAGATAACCGTCCTTCTAATAGGTGATGCGTCGCATGAACTTTCTAAATTTCAAGTAAATTTTAACAAGATGGCTGACCTATGACAGTAAATTGAGCAGGAAACAAAACACTAACTTAATTAAATACACGTCAGTGTCAAAGATTTCATTTCATGCAGATTCAATTCTAACTGATTTTCAGCGTTTGTGTAACTCATTTTAAAATCAGTTAGAATTGAATCTGCATGAAATGAAATCTTTGACACTATTTGACGTGTATGTAATTAAGTTTTTGTTTTGTTTCCTGCTCAATTTACTGTCAAAGGTCAGCCATCTTGTCTTGTTAAAATTTACTTGAAATTTGGAAAGTTCATGCGACGCATCACCTATTAGAAGGACGTTTATCTCGATAACGGTTCGTTGTATCGAAATAAATAAGGATACATTTTTTATGTAAAAAATGTCAAATAAAAAGAAAATTAACCTTAAAAAACCGTAAAATTATTATTTTTATTGTTTTCTTTCAAGTGAATGAGGGGGTTATGCCATCTCGATGTCTATGTATGTGCTACCAAAGATTATGAAACACTATTCTAAACAGTCCCAAATAATACAAAATAAAACCAAAAATGATCAAAATCGGTCAACAAATAAAAAAGTTATTGCAAAAAATTGATTTTCAACCCTCAACTTCAACAGCTAATTACTTTGTAGGGGTGTCTCTGAGGAATTAATTTTATAGCTATTTTTTCATTTATTTTTACGAAATTTACCCAAATCCGGGAGATTGCCCACATATTATGGGACACCCTGTATAATTCATTGAAAATTTTATATTTTATAGAGACCGATGAGATCATAAAAAGTCATATATCAGAGTGAATGTTTGACGTCATCGGGGAAATCAGGAACGGACTTACCACCACACTCGTTGTTGGGTCAAAGTTTTGACAGGTGTAATTTTTCAGCGCTGTAAGCGTATTCTTTAAATCCTATGCGACAAACTAGCGGTTTTCGAGATAAATCGACTCTTATCCTAATTTTAACCGACTTCCGTCAAAGTGTTCCATTATGTAGGTAAGTATCTGAAAAATGACACTTGTCAAAACTTTGATCCAACAAGTGTGGTAAGTCCGTTCCTGACTTCCCTGACGACGTCAAACATCTACTCTGATATGGCTCATTGAGTTTTTATGGCCTCAATAAAATATTAAAATTTCATGGAGTTATAGATGTTGATTTAAAAGTTACAGCCAAAAAAGTGAATCGCTGGGTACCCTTTTAGCGCTCTGTATGTCCGTTTAGGGACACTTTAGCAATTTTTTTATGACAGACTAGGTTTATTTTGACCCTAGATGTATGCTCCCGACAAATTAAGAGATATACTTACCGGACATCCTGTATAGTTGCAGTATAGATCGTCTAACTGGATTACTTACTTTACGTCAGTAAGGTGAGTAAAGTACGGTAAATCATGTACTTTGATCACGATCATGGTAAACAATTGTAGAGTCACGTGATGTGTTATATGCAATCTATGTTTTCCATCAATACCGGTGTGCCTCAGGGATCCATTTCATCTCCGACTCTCTTTCTAGTATTTATCAACGATTTGTTTGAAACATTTGCGAACATTTGCCATTGACACGCAGACTCGCAGAGAGCAAGAAGTTGCCATACTTTACCATGACATACAAGACATTCTAGCTTGGGGCGATAGAAACCAAGTTCAATTTAATGCTGGATAAGATATGCAATATGTTGCATTTAATGCAACAATAAGATACGCTTCTGAACAGAAAAACAAACATGAATACTTAATAAGTATTAGGGAAATAAAAAATTTTATTGGATTTTTGATATTTAGCGGCTACCAACAATTACCAAGTGAGAGGGATTATTGGTCTGAACAGGAAGACTTAGGGATTTCTCTTGTAAAAAATGCGTTCAGTCGTAATGCATATAAAGAAATAAAGTCACTTATTCATTTTGTGAATAATTCCGAAGCTGCGAATAACATTCACGACAAGTCGTTCAAAATAAGATAAGAAGGTGAACCTTCTAAACAAAAATTTCCAAAAATGGGGACTTTTCCACCAGCATCTAGCCGTTGATGAAATAACCGTAGTAAAATATTATGGGCACAATTCATTGAAACAATTTATAAGAGCGAAACCAATTCGATTTGGTGTCAAATTATGGGCCCTTTGTGGAGATAATGGATATTGCTATAATTTTTTCCTATATTGTGGTAAATCTCTAGAAGAATCAACTGATCCGTTAGGTACAAGAGTTGCTTCAAATATGCTAAGTAGGTATAGTAGAAAATCCTAAAATACATTGTGTCTATTTTGATATTTTTAACCAGCCACAATCTTCTATGCCACCTAAAAGAACAAGGATATCGTGCAACGACCATAAGAGAAAATAGAACAGCTAAATGTCCTACGAAATTGCCAAAAGAACTGGGGAAGGAGCCCCGAGGTACATACGACCGGCGTTTTGACGAAAATAATAAAATACTAATTTGTAAATGGAATGACAGTAAATGTGTTTCTGTTGCAACCAATTACGACACCATACTTCCAACTATTCAAGTTCAACGATGGAGTAAGAAAGAACGAAAAAAACTTTTTGCAGCCATGCACCATTTCACATTATAACAAGTATATAGGTGGCGTAGATCACCATGATTGGTTGCTAGAAAAACACCATATATCTATAAGAGGTAAAAAATGGTATTGGTGTCTGTTTACACGAATGATAGATACGGCTATTGTAAATGGGTGTGTTATTTATAATATGATACATCAGGGGCAGAAAAATATACCTATAAAAGAATTTCGTCGGCAAGTAGCATATATCCATATCTGAAAAGTGGACATGGAGAAAGAGTAGGCAAAGGACGCCCGCTTAGTGTCTCACTTACATCAAGGGCTAATGTCGATGTAACAGTTAGATATGATGCTAAAAATCATAGAGTGGGAAAGCGAGAAAAGCAACGAAGATGCCAAAGACTGAACTCGAACTATTTTTAAAAGGACACTTGATGGCAGCCGGCGGCAATCGTAAGGATATTTTGTTAGTTTTGTCAACCAAAGTACCGAATAATGAAGTTTTAGAAACTTCTTTCTTGTATGTTTATATTGCCTAATAGTTTCAATTATTACCTAACATGATATATTAATTAACAATTAGAAAATTAATAAGTCATTTTCAAAAGTGGTCTTCTTTTTTTACACATGAGTGTTAATTATTGATTTTGCTATTTGAGAGTAATTATACTTCTATAAGTACACACGTATGATGTAATCGTTGGAAAATAATACAAATTACCGTAGTTAAATTTTCAGGAAATCCACAAGTAACAAAATTTGTATTTTCTTCAGCTAAATAATCAACCGCTCCACAATTTTATCGCGTCAAGTAATAAATAAATATAATCTCATTTTTGTATATACATCTGCTTCATGTTAGCGAAATCTAGCTATTTCTTTTAGCCTGGTTTTGTATACATTACATAAACAACTGTTGTGTGTATTACACAATATTCATATTAAAACACGTCTACAGATACATGCATGATATACAGAATAATAATTTGATACATACATAGATCCACTTAAAGCACATACGTGCCCAAATATATATACCATAGTTTGTGCATAGAGAGTATAGTTCCAGCTCTAAAATACTCGCTTTTTTTGATTATGAGGCATGTTGAGTTAGACATTAATCTTTCAGAAAGACTGTTCAAAAAATTAAAATTCTTCCGTGGGTGGGTATAGGTGGGAGGCGAAAAGTAAGTAAAGTAAGTACCTATCTACTTACCTACTTGAAATAAAAAGTGAAAAAAAAATTGTATGCATTTTATCTAATAGATTTACAGGCTGTTTTCTAATTAATTCAATGTCAATATTTAAGGGGGTGATTTTTGGGTCCATTTTAAGAAGAAAACTTCATAAGAACGTATATATGTCCTTTTGAACTACTTTTGAGATATGTTTGAGATACTTTGAGGTAAAGTATTGGCAGAATGCACTAATTATAGTTCGTTATGGGAATTCAATTAAATAAAACACCGTCCTGAAATGAGGTAAACGTATATTACTTGACTGCTTGCTTCGACAGCTTCTTATGAAGTAATTGTAAGGACCGAGACTACGTCGGTTCCTTTTAACAAAAAAACCCATGTAGGGTCTCAAGTGCAAGACCGACAAAGGAGCTGTTTGTATAAACAGTTTCCGAGGCTGGAGAGGTGAATGACTGAAAGAGTATCGATAGACGAAACCCTTAATCAGTATGCATTTTATTATGATGCATTTATGTAATTACCTCTAGACAGGGTAACTCAATACTCCCACTCAGAAATGTCTTTATCTAAGTTATTCCTTAGTTTTTAAGATAGTACATATACAGGGTGGGCCACGGTATACGAAACGGTTCCTTATAGGAAAACGGTTGGATATTTTTCCAAGATTTTTTACAGGTATATACAGGTTGATCAGAGGAACAATTTAAAAATATTTTACATTATACAGGGTGTCCCCACAAAAAGATACATATCAAAGTTATGATTTTTCTTGATGGTCACCATTTTGAGCACTTACTGTAGCTTTTATTTTGGTAGTCAATTTGTTCATTTACATTTTTACTGTTAATATCGTTATTTATGTTTTGCTTTAATTTTTCATAATAGAATAAAGTCAAATTACTCAGTAATTATTAGAGTTAGGTATCGTAAACCTCAATGCAGATCAAAAGAGATTAAAATTTTGAATCGTATTCTGTCGTTACGTACAGGGCGTGCTATTTAAAATAGCCAAGTAATCTTGACCGTGAATATTGACATGATGTTTTGCTAATTAATTATCACCCTGTATAATTTTTTTGTAATATAAAAGTGTTTAATCTGAAATTGGACTTTTACTCTTAGGATTGAGCTTAATGTCTAGCTGGAAGTCTGTTTCTTTAGGACAGAATATATTTTTGTAAATTATGCTGTAAATTTAGAAAAATTGAAATATTTGAAAAAGTATCCATATTAGGTATAGGTAACATAACAGTAACTTACCTTTATTTTACCCATAGAGTCTAAATATGATCTAAAATACAGGGCGTTCCATAAGAAAAATCATAACTTTGATATGTATCTTTTTGTGGGGACACCCTGTATAATGTAAAATATTTTTAAATTGTTCCTCTGATCAACCTGTATATACCTACCTGTAAAAAATCTTGGAAAAATATCCAACCGTTTTCCTATAAGGAACCGTTTCGTATACCGTGGCCCACCCTGTATATTTGACTTAATAATAATATATTTGAATTTATATATTTGTAATACATATGCCACAGAAAATCATTTGTATCATTCACTTGACTATAATGAATGGAGTTTTTGTTTATTTTAAAAATCCAATTAACCCAGAAACGGGCTTACCTGATGCAATGGTTTTGGAACCATTTTTTATTGTTACATCACCTCTTTGGTCAAAGATGATGGTCATCCCCTTTTCCTGCAGTCGCCTTACCGACAGGAGAGTGTAGGCACATCCTTGGAGTACAGAACGTTCTCCAGTCGTCCATGTATTCCTTGACTGTTACCACTTGAATTGTACCTCTTCTTGTTGCTTGAATCGATGATCCAACTTTTGCAACTGATAGTTGCAAAGGACTTGCCAATTCTTCAGAGGTCATAAACAGATCAGGATTGTTAATCATATGCTCAGTTGCTCAGTTGCTCAGAGTCTAGGATAAAAAATAGAGGAGAAGGTGGCATTAGCATAGTCTCCCAACATAAATATGACCCTTTTATCCTTTTCCTGAAGATCCTTTTCTTCAGTTGGGTTTGACTGATGACTTGTTAGTGTTTGGATAATTCTCGGTTGGGGATTGGTATTTTCAATCATTCGTTTAAAATGATAACAGTTTTGCTTGAAATGATTTATTCTTCCACAAAAAACGCATTTCTTATTTGAGGTTTTGAACTTCAGTTTTCGCTGAGCTTTTGTTTTCGGAAGTTGGGAATTTTTCGTCTTCCAGTTTTGTACCTTTGAATGCTTTCGAAAGTGAGTTGCCCTTGGGTTCCTGTTAGCCTTGTATCCATCTGCAATATTTTTACGCTTGACGATAAATTTGTGTCAGCTCTACTTTCAAGTTTTTCTCCTGCAGCTTGTAATTCGGCAAGAAGTTCATCGAAATGAGTGAAGTGGGTTGTTAACGGGGTGTCTCCTTCCAGTTTAAGAGAGAGCAGTTTCTTGCGAGGCCAGTTGGGTAGCGAGGCTTCTTTTCTCATAAAAAAAAAAATTTCCTTGGCTGTAGTCTTGTCTGTTGCGAAGTTCAAAAACGAATCATTTAAAAATTCAATATAAGGGTACTTTTTGCTTTTGAATTTTCTTTGACCCACTTGTATTTCTGGTACTGGGTTGTCCACTAAGCCGAGTAAGTCCAGTTCAGAGAGAAGGGCACGAACTTGGAATTTCCAAATAGAATATTTCTCGCCTCGAAATGGCTGAATATTTCTTTTCACACTTTCCATTTTAAAACACTCCACAGTTCACTTTCGTTCCTTTAGTCAGCACTTTTCTCGACCGCTTTAATTCTTTGAGTCCTAATTTTTTAGTACCTGTTATTCGCGTCCGCGACGTGATCTGGGCCCATAACCTATTGGCAGAATGCACTAATTATAGTTCGTTATGGGAATTCAATTAAATAAAACACAGTCCTGAAATGAGGTAAACGTATATTACTTGACTGCTTGCTTCGACAGCTTCTTAAGAAGTGATTCGAGACTCCGTCGGTTCCTTTTAACAAAACACCCATGTAGGGTCTCAAGTGCAAGACCGACAAATAGGAGCTGTTTGTATAAACATTTTCCGAGGCTGGAGAGGTGAATGACTGAAAGAGTATCGATAGACGAAACTTTTAATCAGTATGCATTTTATTATGATGCATTTATGTAATTACCTCTAGACAGGGTAACTCAATATAAAGTTTTTACAAATAAGTAATTTTTTCATAATATCTGTAATACCGCTCTGGATATTTTAATGAAATTCAATAGACAAAGTATTACTCATCAAGAGGCATTTTTTCATCTACCACATTTCGTTTTATTTCCACTAGTGACGATCGTGCAGAATTTTACCTGTATATTTTTATATTTTTTTATTGTCACTTTAACGACAATCTTATGACCATGTAGAGAAACAGATTTTATTTTTTAGGCGAAAACCGTGCATCGGTCTGGAAAAAATAAGTAATCAAATTTGCTTGGAAATGAATGAGGATTCCAAAAATGATTTCTATTTCAACAGAAATCAGTGGCGTACCATCAATGTCTGCCAAAATATGCAGGTAAAATTCTGCACGATCGTGCACCATCGTCACTAATGGAAATAAAATGAAACGTGTTACATAAAAAAATGCCCCTTGATGCGTAATACCTGTATACGAAATTTCAATAAAATATCTAGAGCGGTATTACAGATATTACGAAAAAATGATTTATTTTAATAAAACTTTACCACCCTGTATCTCAAAAGTTAAGACTCTTAGGACATACCTTCTTATGAAGTTTTCTTCTTAAAATGGACCCAAAAATCACCCCCTTAAACATTGACATTCAATTAGAAAACGCTCTATATACGGAGTGACCAATGTTATTGAAAATTTATTGGAGGATATAAAAAAAATGTTACAAATAGGTACGATAGGCACGCACCTTCGTCGATGCAGTTATGTATATTACACAATGAGAAAATTCAGTGAGAATGGTTTTCAAAGTTGAAGCTTTGTAACGAACAATTTATGATTCATCTACTCATCTACTCTGATAATGAATTAATGACACTTGATGGCCTCTAAAAAATATTAAAGTTTCATAGAATTATATACAGGTCGATTCAAAAGTTAGAGCCAAAAAAGTCAATCATCGTTGGGTACCCTTTTGGGGCTCTATCTTCGTTTAGGGACACTTTAGGAGTTTTTTTATGACAGACTGGGTTTATTTCGACCTCTCCCGTATGCTCCCGAGAAATTAAGAGGCACTTACCGGACACCCTGTATAAAAATTTCAGCTATATTATAGGTTATATGAAAAGTTAAGATAGGGACATGTGAGCCGTTTTCCGATATCTTGAGCCGAATCGAAAAAAATGGCGATTTTCATTTATAGTAACTCATAAATTTCAATATAAACTTCAACTTTAAAAACTATTCTCACTGAATTGTTTAAGACAATCAGAAAATGTAATAATAGGCTGTCCGATTTAGGATCGTCCATTAATTACGTAAGCCATTTTTGGCGATTTTCCCCTCCCCCATTCACTAATCGCACGTAAAATTTTTCAAAATGTGTTTTTAATATACCGGGTGGCTGACTATACCTCTGTACATAAGACATTTATAATTATTTTTATTGAACCACTAATTATTTGATTATATAATATTTGACGAATTTTATTGGGATTTAGGGATTTAGGTTTAAACTTTAAAAAATTTCAAGAAGCAAGTAATAAAAATGACGGAGATTTTTGGCCAGTGGCGTGCATAGAAAAAGGGGCAAAACTGCTAAATTTCTATGTCTATTTTATGGCTCGTTATCAAAGGAATTGAAATAAAATTTTCACAGTAAACAGCTACGCGAATATGATATAAGATATGACCATTAAAAACTTTTACAGAAATACAATTTAAAAAGCGGGGAAAATATTCACAATTGAATCCACGTATATTTACAGGGTCGGACAACAAAATTCACATAAAACAAGCCTGATTAATTACTGGCCAAACGAGTGGAGTAGTACCTCATCCTGATAAACTTTGTGAAACACTCCCTTAACTAATAAGATAAGCATGCCACTCCCAAAAACCAGGAAATTTCAAGTGACAATCTCCTAACTGAGAATCGAAATATATGGTATACATACACCGGCCTACCTCATGGATAGATGCCAACACCCTGCGTTCAGTGCATCCTTGCGTCCCTGCATGTCACAATAAAACACAACATCTAACTGGACTGCCCCGATTATAATAAAACCAGAATAAAATACAGAATCCCACAGGTGATAAAGGTCGCCCTAGATAACATGACAAACATTGAATCTATCGTACAATTCTTAATAAATGATGTCAACCTTTTGAATTAACCTTAAAATGTGCAAGTATAAACTACCTACTTTACATTATTTGCTATAGCTTAATAAGATTACTTAGATAAATATCCTTTTCTAAGGAGAGATCCAATGTGGATATGTGATCACTCTGTACAATTATACTGTTAATAACCCCTAGCGTTTATGCAGTTTATCGGTTAAATAAATAAATAAAATATCAATCAATAAAAAACATGCGATAAATTGTGTGTGAAAGAAAAACAATGTAAAAAAAAGTACCCGTTTCCAGTTTGCTTTTATAAATTACGTCTGTATTTCATATAACGCCGCCTTTCTCCCGTAGTGGCCTAATAACTAACATGCGTGAACGTTGAAATATTCTGCGGAATAACTTGTAATAGTCTTGTGTAACTCTTTACGCCCATGAAATAGCAAATCGGCACACTATTTAAGACACTTTTGATATAATCTGTTACAGCCTCATAAAATATCGACGCGAACCCATTTACGCTCTTCTAAATTTTCTAAAATTGCAGTTAGGCCACTACGTGAAAAAAACTATTTAATATCAATAATAATAATAATGTGATAATGTTTAATTCTTTCCCTGATGTTGTTGAAATGTTCCGAACATATGCCTAGGGCTACTAAGTATAAAGATTCACTGAAGCCGATTTGGAGATTCACAGAGACCGACTCGATGAGCTGGGACACCTGTATAGAGTCGTCTATCAATGAGATATGATTCAAAGAAAACCACAAGATCATTATAAAACCCGAAATTCTCCTGTTTCTTTAAAATGATATTATGATCAATTTTCTCAAACGCCTTTCCGCGAAGTCCGTATATATTGTATCTAATCGAAAGTCATCAACAAACAAGCACTATAAAAAACTCAATAGATTTTGAGATTTTTCAATTTTTATTTTTTCTTGAAAAAATTGATTTAAATGTCTTCAAATTTGATTATTTATCAAAAAAAGTAATTTAATGTTTTGTATTTTTTGGCTGGAATATTTGTCCAACACTATAGTCTTCCGTTTGGAATAGAACTTGAACGGAAGTATTTTGATCATGTGAAAATTTCAAAGAAAAACAACAAAATTTAAAAATAGAAAAAAAACAAAAATTCACAAAAATTTGAAAAAAAATTCTCAAATTTTTTTAAGTTTTGTAGTGCATGTTTGGGTTAATTTACCCCTTACCTCTTGTTTTATCAGATCACCAAAGGAATCTATCCAGTTACCAATAACCCTGTATAGGATATGACATGGCTGAAAATAAATGGTTGGGAAATAATAATAATAATAATAATAATAATAATAATAATAATTGACACTCCCAACATCACCATCATATGGGATACTCAAGTTGAAAGCGATCGAACCATATTAGCAAACAAGCCAGATATTATAGTCAAGAACAAGAAACTGAGAACTTGTATACTTGTAGATTCTTCTGATTATAATATCATAGAACCGTACCTTCTGATTATAATATCATACAGAAAGAAGCTGAGAAAAAACTGAAGTATAAAGATCTCCAGATTGAAATACAACGATTATGGCAAATGAAAACAACGGTAGTGCCAGTCGTTATAGGAGCCACAGGACTTGTATCATATACAACATGTGAAGCCATCAAAAATCTCCCTGGAAAACATAACCTGATGATAATGCAGATGTCGGCTCTGTTGGGCACTGCTCATATATTACGTAAAGTACTATAACAAGAAAGAAAGGAAGAGATACCCTAGGTACAAGGTTTGCACCCGGTACCTCTTCGACAAAACCATAGCAGAAAGCTATGAGATACCCCAGAAATAATAATAATAATAAACACCTTTATTTGCCATCATACTTACAATATCAGCAAAGTATTACATACACTACAGTAGTGACGGCAAACTAAGAGACGAAGTTCAACTTGAGCATTATACAGGGTGATTCATGAGTGACCTTACATAGACTAACGGTGATAAGCGGACTTCAAGGCGGGTCGAAAACCACAAAAGAAATTTTTTTTGTGTGATTGGTTAAGAAGTTACAGGGTGTTTTATGTCTCAGGTACAAAACTTTGATAGGCGATATTTCTGAAACGGCTGGAGATATTTTGTAGAAATTTACTAGGAATGGTGCATTCCGGAAAATCATCAAAACCGCATTCTGAGTTAATTAAAAATCCAGGACCGGACTTGAAAATTTTTGCCCCTATGGTCTTTGTTGAAAAAGTTTATTTTCTGACCGTGCTACTGAAAAACTGTCATCGAATTTGAAAAGATAAGAAAAAACTCTATAGAAATCATTCCTCCATTTGAACGGCACACCCAAACCGTCTCGAAAAAAAAATGTCAAAGTAAAACTTCTCAGTAAATTATCGTTTTCGAGCAGACATATTTTACATAATGTTCGTCTGAATTCCTTCAAATTTATTTGTTGACTTGTTTCTGTGGGAAAAATGTCAGTGTAAATTAAATGTTATCAATATTAATGTTATAAACGGTTCTCAAAATGTCCTTTACCAACTTCAATACATTTCCTGCAGCGTTTCCATAAATTTTGGTTTGCTTTTTGAATTATTTGCCTGTTGTTTCTAATTTCATCAGCAACTACCAGTATTCGCGTCCTGAGCTCCTTTCTGGTACTTACTTCCGTTTTTTAGACTTCCTACTTCATATGGCCCCATGGGTAATAGTCTAAAACAGTAAGGTTGGGGGACCTAGGTGGTCAGGAATGAGGGCCGCCGCGCTCAAACCAACGATTGGGGTACTCATTGTGGAGATGCTCTCTGACTTGCCGAGAAAAATGCGGTGGTGCCCCATCTTGCTGGAAGGAAAGAGCACGCCTGTTCACGTTCGCCTCTGCAAGCAAGCCGGGCAAAAAGACTTGTAGGAAAAGTAAATAAATTTCCCCCGTGAGCCGCCCAGCAAAAAATGGGGTCCTATTAGGGTATCATTTGCAATGCCACACTGCACATTTATAAAAAATCTGTTGCGAGTTCTTCTGAACAACAGAGCGCGGATTTTCATATGCCCATAGGTGGGAGTTTTTTTTATTCGTTACACCATCCCGCGTGAACTGAGCTTCGTACAGTACACAAAATTCTATGCAGTCCATTCAATGGAACTTCATTGAATGGTTGAAGCCTCTGTACTCTGTACGCTTTGTACGTGACATGCAGGGATGCATCCGCGCTCTTCTTTTTTTTTCAAGGTTCCCGATACTCTTGATTGAGAAATGCCCAGTGCTTGCCCAATTCTTCGCGTAGTTGTACTTGGATTTACTGCCACCATCTCCACGATGTTTTGATGGTTCAGATTTTCCAATTGAGGTTCAGCATTCCTTTGAACTCAGGGAAATATGCCGTGGTTTCGAGAAAATTGGAAAACAGACGCGAAACGTTACATGGGCCGGTGTTCTTCGATTGTGATCTTCTATGGTATTCTCTCGCGGCTACTCTTGAATTTCCATTGCAGAAACCATACACAAACATACTGTCTGGTATTCGTTATTAGTGAAATGATTTGTGATTATTAGTGAAATCTGAAAATTTTGCAGTTGATACCTGATTTCCCAGTAATAAAGCTTGGCCTTCGGTCAAACATTTTTCCCACAGAAACAAGTCAACAAATAAATTTGAAGGAATTCAGACGAACATTAAGTAAAATATGTCTGCTCGAAAACGATAATTTACTGAGAAGTTTTACTTTGACATTTTTTTTTTTCGAGACGGTTTGGGTGTGCCGTTCAAATTGAGGAATGATTTCTATAGAGTTTGTTCTTATCTTTTCAAATTCGATGACAGTTTTTCAGTAGCACGGTCAGAAAAAAAACTTTTTCAACAAAGACCATGGGGGCAAAAATTTTCAAGTCCGGTCCTGGATTTTTAAATAACTCAGAATGCGGTTTTGATGAGTTTCCGGAATGCACCATTCCTAGTAAATTTCTACAAAATATCTCCAGCCGTTTCAGAAATATCGCCTATCAAAGTTTTGTACCTGAGACATAAAACACCCTGTAACTTCTTAACCAATCACGAAAAAAATATTTCTTTTGTGGTTTTCGACCCGCCTTGAAGTCCGCTTATCACCATTGGTCTATGTAAGGTCACTCATGAATCACCTGTATAAGCTCAAGCTGATCTACCACTTAACCCCCGTGAATATATTCGCTAAACCTACTTAACGAGCTAAGTTAGATCTAAAGGTAAAGAAATCATACAAAAAAAAACAATACAAAACCTATTTGACATCAGACTAAGAAAACAGTAGCAACTTTGAATCTAAGTACATTGAATACAGGTGTACAAGTCACAGCAGTGGACAATAAAAAAAAACACATTAATAAATAAATTTACGGATTCCTATCATTATAATGCCCAGAATTAGCATTACCTTCCATCTTTGCAACCACCAAAAACATCAGCAAGAACCCTTCACTTTCATTCTTAAGTAAAAAAAAAAAAAAATTATCATTGAGCGATAATAGCAAGAGCCATATGACAATAAAATTAACAAGACAAATCAGAATTCCAAGACCAATGGACATTGCGTCATTGCAGACTACGATAATGATCATGAACTGCTCTTTTGAAGCTGCTGATCTCTAATTTCTTAATACACTCAGGCAGTTCATTATATACTTTATAAACATTGAATGTAAAAGACCTTTCGAAAATCGCCAGTCTGTATTTTGGGAGCGATATAACATGTCTTCTACGTATATTAATGTTGTGAATGTCTGTTCTGTATTTAATTCTATCACTCAAATATGCGGGTGTTTGAGCATCAATTATTTGTGATAAAAACACCTAAAAATCACCTCGAACACCTTGGAGAAAATTGACAAAAGTGGTGTGAGTCTATTATTATTGTCAGAAACATCTTGTTTATCACCACTCTAGAAAACAGGGCACACTCTAACAAATGTCTCCTTGTCCCTGTCCCATAAAATGTGGGCAATCTCCCGGATTTGGGTAAATTTCGTAAAAATAAATGAAAAAATAGCTATAAAATTAATTCCTCAGAGACACCCCTACAAAGATATTAGCTGTTGAAGTTGAAGGTTGAATATCAATTTTTTGCAATCAATTTTTATTTCTTCACCGATTTTGATAATTTTTGATTTTATTTGATAGTGTTTCATAATCTTTGGTAGCACATACATAGACCTCGGGATGGCATAACCCCCTCATTCACTTAAAATAAAACAATAAAAATAATAATTTTACAGTTTTTTAAGGTTAATTTTCTTTTTATTTGACATTTTTTACATAAAAAATGTCTCTTTATTTATTTCGATAGAGCGAACCGTTATCGAGATAAACGTCCTTCTAATAGGTGATGCGTCGCAGGAACTTTCTAAATTTCAAGTAAATTTTAACAAGATGGCTGATCTTTGACAGTAAATTGAGCAGGAAGCAAAACAATAACTTAATTAAATACACGTCAAATAGTGTCAAAGATTTTATTACATGCAGATTCAATTCTAACTGATTTTAAAATAAGTTACAAAAACGCTGAATACGCAGATATGCATTTAATGTACGGAATGGCTAATTGTAATGCTCTCGAAGCCAGAAGATTATACGTGGAAAGATATCCAAACCGTAGAGCTCCCGATCGCAAAACATTTGATCGTTTAGATCAACGTTTGAGAGAAACTGGTAAGGTTATTATTTTAAATGATTTTTATTCAAAATGCAAAGTCCAATTTGATATTTTAGGAAAATTCACTCCAAAAGAACTCACAATGTACCTCTGCAAAGATTACGTAATATTCAGCAGGAGCCTGACATATCAGATGCAGTTGCTGCAAATCCAAATATTAGTATTCGATCACTAGCGTTGCAAAATCATGTTCCTAAATCAACGGTAGGTCGAATTCTTAAAACACAAATGCTACATCCTTACCATCTCCAGAAAGTGCATGCTCTTAGTCCAGTAGACTTTCCTGCCAGAGTAGAATTTGCACAGTGGTTTGTACATAAACTATTATTGTATATAAAATCCGGCATTCCTTCAATCCATATTGTACACGGATGGAGCAGGTTTCGGGACAGATGGTGTCATTGATTGTCACAATTTTCACGTTTGGTCTGATCAGAATCCACATGCCACCATTCAAACGCATCATCAAAGAAAATTTAGTGTAAATGTTTGGGCAGGCATTATTGAGTCAAATTTAGTTGCTCCAATTTTCTTACCGCCTCGACCTAACGGACAACTTTACCATGAATTTCTTATGGAACAGCTACCTTTAGCTTTTGAAGACATTGATATTCAAACCAGATTGAATATGTTATTTATGCATGATGGTGCGCCTCCACACTTTAGTCTTCAAGTAAGAGAACATTTAAATAACGTTTCCCCAAACAAGTGGATAGGCCGTGGTCTCCACGATCACCAGATTTTAATCCACTAGATTTCTTTTCGTGGGGACATCTAAAGAATCTTGTTTATGCAACACCAGTGGAGACAATCGAATACCTACGAGAGAGGATTGTGTATCACTCAAATGGTATCAGGGCGCATCAAGAAATGTTACGGCGTGCTCAGCAATTCTGTCTTCAACGTGCACTGACATGCATTAGAGAAGGGGGTGATAATGTTGAACATTTATTATAAAATACTCTTCTTGAGAGCTGTTCTTTTATTTCCTGCTCAATTTACTGTCAAAGGTCAGCCATCTTGTTAAAATTTACTTGAAATTTGGAAAGTTCCTGCGGCGCATCACCTATTAGAAGGACGTTTATCTCCATAACGGTTCTCTCTATCGAAATAAATAAGGATACATTTTTGATGTAAAAAATATCAAACAAAAAGAAAATTAACTTTAAAAATTTGTAAAATTATTATTTTTATAGTTTTCTTTCAAGTGAATCAGGGGTTTATGCCATCCCGAGGTCTATGCATGTGCTACCAAAGATTATGAAACACTATTCTAAATAGTCCAAAATAAAACCAAAAATTATCAAAATCAGTCAAGAAATAAAAATTGATTGCAAAAAATTGATTTTCAACCCTCAACTTCAACAGCTAATATCTTTGTAGGGGTGTCCCAAATCCGGGAGATTGCCCACATATTATGGGACAGGCTGTATAAGGCGTTTTTGATATTGCTCGTAATAAACAGAAATTTTTTTCTGTTAGTAAACGAAAACAACTTCTTGGGATCAGATACTATTAAAAGGTATGTAAGGGGGTGGTCTTATGATCATGTCTTCATATAAATAGGTTGTTGAACTGAACGTTTGGTTAGTTAAACATATGACGCAGATACATATTACTTAGACGCTCACGGGGATTGTAATTCATATTCAGCAGTTTTATTCAACAAATATCTCACGTAGAGAAAATATAAGTCATAAACTCATACATAAACAATAGTATTTTGTTGATGTTTTAGACATGCATGCCTTCCCGGAAATAACATGATCTTATTCGTCATTCGTAAACTGGACTAAACACCGTTTATTTAAAATGAACCGTCTATATATGGGTCAGCTTTAATATTGTTATTATTTATTGTGGAGTATACGGAATAACTGAAACTAAAGAAGGCAACTGTCTGTCAATAGTTCCAGAAATATTTTTTACATTTGTTTGAAGATTAATCATTCCTATAGAGAAACATATGTATGCGTATGCGGAATCTAATTTTTAGAGGATTCTGTATGATTATCTGAGATTCTGAGACTTTTAGACTCAAGGAAGAATGCTTTTTATTATAAGTTTTAAATAGTTTGGCTTTTAATAGGTTTTGAAAATTCCCCCATATTGACGATATTTCTAGAGGTTATCATAAAAAAATCGTTTTGATACAAAAAAGTCTGTCCATTAATTTTAAGAAGGCTTAATAATGGTACGTACTGAATATCTGAAATTTCTCCCTATAAAATGTAACAAAAGACATAAGAAAACTTCAAGGCTGATGCTGGAGCAATGATAATTACTTCAAGAAAAAGGTCATTTTCATCTTAGCGGTCACCATAAACACAGCTGGTATAGTTACAAATTAACTTGCACGGATCATTGCCAAAGAAGTACAGCACCATCATTTTGGTGTAGGTAATTTAGATAACAATGACCGGCGCACGTTACCTTTTTTTTAAGACGTTTCGTAGGCTCTTGTATAAACAAATCTAATTTATACTAAGCGTAAAGTAACCATCTAGATTGAATATTAAAACTTGTATTTGGAGAAGGTGACTCTGAGATCAGGTTTAAAAAAGTGAGACTGCAATACGAAAAAAAGCAATGCGGACAAGCTAGTAGGACACGCTTGGTTGGTGAAGGAGGTTCTGACTATAGGTGGGAGGATCGTTGATGTTCCGGCAACTAACAAAACCAAAAGAAGCTAATACAGAAAATAAACTGTAGCTATTCTACGAAGGCGTATAGAAGCGTCACACCAGTTTTATTATTATTTTTTTAAATTTCGAGTTTAAAGTAGGAATTTGGACTTAAAACTCGGAAATGCGATCCTTAATTAGAAATTCCTACTTTTAACTAAGAATTCCTACTTTAAACTCGGAATTCCGACTTAATAAACTTGGAAATCCGACCATAAAGTAAAAATTCCCACTTTAAACTAAGATATCCACCTTTAAACTCGGCATTCCGACTTAAAACTAGTGATATTGAGAGAAAGGGACAAAATCAAATTTCCTCGATTACAGCGTCGTCGATGATAATCGCAAAATATGTTTCAGAAAAATCTTACGAATTTCTTGTCGCTGAATACGAATTCGCACTAAAAATTAGGCTTGTCTTTAAAAATTTCAAACTGCATGCTTACTTTTTGAGATATAGAAATATTTCAGGTTATAAGAATCACCCTGTGATTCTTTCTTTCTTCTTGGCTGAATCGGAAAAAACGTTAATTTGAAGCGGAGACTGACCAAATTTCAGGTGAGGCTAAAAAAGATATTCCGGCCGAGGTGCACACGACATTTCTTAGGCGACTGCTTCTCAAATTGGGGTCGATTCTGGGTCGGTTTTACTTTGTGACGTAGAAGTGAAGTTTTCTCCAGTGAGGTAGATTTTTTTTAGGCGACAGTCGAAACTTTTTTCTAGAAGCAATCGAGAAACATAGTGTTTTACTTTATGATGTGATGTGATAAATGTTCCTCGTCGGAAATTTAAAATTGAAATTCTTAGTTTAAACTCGGACCTAAAAAAAATAAGACTGGTGTATCGCTTCAACTCCGTCGTACTATTCTGATGCTGATCCGGTTAATAAGTATACCTAACATTCACTACGACAAACGAAAATACGCAGCTCAATCTTTTAGTGCTAACGCATATGCTTGTAAAACCGAGGCTCAGATAGTGATGACTGATGAGTAATTTCCGAAAATTTCCCCGAGATTTCCCGACCCGATAAAATATTTCATCGGTGTTAACTATGTAGATAAGACATAGTCGTTCCAGTCCAGTATAACTATGGGATTCGAGAACAAGCTCATGCAGGTACAGAAAATTTTTTTAATAGGCGAACACAACACCCAAGGCAGGAGTGGGATTCGAACCCTGACGGTGATAGCGTCAACGGCTTAACAGTCAGCGACCTAAGCCGCTGCGCTACCGCCGGCGCTTTTTGACATTTTCTTCTAGAAATTTTTCATGGCTTATTAAGGTTATTAAGTATATACATAGTATACTACGAAGGCGTAGAAGCGCCACACGAGTTTTATTTTTAAAATTCCGAGTTTAAAGTCGGAATTCCGAGATTAAACTCGGAATTCCGAGTTCAAACTCGGAATTCCGACTTTAAACTAGGAATTCCGACTTTAAACTCGGAATTCCGAGTTTAAACTCGGAATTCCGAGATTAAACTCGGAATTAGGGGCGGGCCTAGCAGGTGTGCTATGATTGGCCCGCACGCAGGCGGCAAGTTCATAGGGGCGGCGGGCGGAACTAAAAATCCGATCATAAATCATAACAATAACAAAAAATATCAAAATATCATGATAGACTTAGTTATTACAGTGTAGCACAAACATTACCTTTATAGTATTAAGTTCTGAATCCATACTGCACTAAATTTTAAATCCATCAATAGTCACTGGCTTGTTCCCGGCATTATAGCCATCCTATGTATTATCTTATGAAAAAGGGCGGATAATTACCAGTCGCCCTTGCGGACGCCGAATATCTTAGGATGGCTCTGGCCGCGGAACAACCCGATTCAGCTTGTTTTATAATAAAAGTTTATAACGAAGGCTTTGACCATATTGAGACCAGATGTTGGCTCTAACGTAACTCCATTCAACTCTACAGGGTGTTTCACCAGCAGACTGACATAGCTTAGGTAGGTATTATAAGTTTTTCAAGTCGATTCGGGATCTGGTATTGAAATTATTCTGAGACCCTTCCATTGGATGGAATTTAATGAAATTTCGTAGATATGCTCTGCTAATGATACTTAATACCTCGCATTTTTCTTCGATTCGAAAACTGCAGGACCGTACTTAATTTTTCAGGTCTCTATCGGTTTTCTTAAAAAGTTCACCCTGTATTATGCATTTTCTTCAAAGTGTAGTACCATTTTCTACATGAAAAATGCTACAATTGCGGTAAAAAATTCCTTTGCACTATTAAACTGAATTGAGAAGAAAATGAAAAATTTTTAGTTTTTTCAGAATTTCAATTTATGGTTGTTACTAGTTTTCGAAAACCCAAATGTGATTTTTTTAAACTTATGTATTTTGTTGCTATTTCGAATAAATTTGCTTGATCTACAGACTTAGCCAAGATTAGGAACCACTCTAGATTTTTTCGAGCTAACAATAAGTTTTAATAAGAAAAACAGCTAAAAGAAGAAATGGTAATTTTGATGATAACCCATAATAACACATAAGCGTATAAAAAATACAATTTTAGCACATAAACAAATAAGCGAAACAGAAAGAAAAATATCAAAAAAGTATGGTGGCCTGTTTGAACATTATCTGCACTGAATTGCAGTTTTTCTTCCCAAAATTTGTGTTGATATTTTTCTTTCTGTTTCGCTTATGTACTTATTTGTTTATGTGTTAATGGGCTAAATTGTGTTACTTATACGCTTATGTGTTTGTTTGTCATTAAAATTATCATATCTTCGTTCAGTTGTTGTTCTTATTAACACTTGAGTTTTTTCTTGTTAAAACTTATTTTTAGCTCTAAAAAAATCTATAACTTTCACTAATCTTGGCTAAATCTGCAGATCAAGCAAGTTTATTTGAAATAACTACAAAATATTTATGCAAGTTTTAAGAAATAATATTTGATTTTTCGAAAATGCGTTAACAAACATGCATTGAAATGGTGCAAAATCTAAAAGTTTTTATTTTGTTCTCGATTCAGTGTAATGGTGCCAGTAATTATTTTTATCGCAATTGTAGCATTTTTAATGTAGTTTTAGAAAATGGTTTAAACTAAACTTTTAAAAAATACACCCTGCATGTATTTTTTGACAAAACCGATAGAGACCTAAAAAATTAACTACGGCCCTGCAGTTTTCGAATCGACGAAAAATGCGAGGTATTAAGTATCATTAGCAGAGCATATCTACCAAATTTCCATAAATTCTATCAATTCGTTCAAAAGATACTGCTCATCAAAAATTTCGGCAAAATGCATGAATCACCCTGTAACATCGAAACGAAGGGCCTCAGAAAAATTTCAAAACCAGATCCCGAATCATTATCTTGAAAACCTACACCAACCCTTAAGCTATGTCGGTGTGCTGGTGAAACACCCTATACATATATTGTCCGGTAACGCTAAAATCTACCAGTATGAATGTTGTTATTGCTTAGTGTGATTAACATTTTCGCACTTGTTTTTTCAAAATAATTTCTCGAAACCCCCTGATTTTCGGGGGATATATTTCGCACCAATAAGCCCCGCGGTGCAGCAGAACTTACCTAATCTAAAATAACGTTTCTATTGGTGTTTAATTTTTACCTACAAAAAATTGGTTTTTGCCCTCCCATTGGTAGACATTTCTTCTTAAGAGGGGGGCGAGGGGCGGCAATTTTTGTATCGCCACGCAGACGGCAAATAATAGGCTAGACCCCGCCCTCTTAGGAATTCCGAGTTTAAAGTCGGAATTCCTAGTTTAAAGTCGGAATTCCGAGTTTGAACTCGGAATTCCGAGTTTAAAGTCGGAATTCCGAGATTAAACTCGGAATTCCGAGTTTAAAGTCGGAATTCCGAGTTTAAACTCGGAATTTTAAAAATAAAACTCGTGTGGCGCTTCTACGCCTTCGTAGTATACATATACCTACTATAAAAATTTCAGTTGAATTTCTTCAAAAGTGGACTCATAAATGGAAATGAAAATTTAACAATTTTTCTCATTTTCAAACAAATTCATGAAAAATGGGAATTATTTCCGTTTAATTTAGTTTCAAAGTTTTTTCTCCATCTTTCATATAATCGCTATTATTTTGAAACCTCTAGGCCGATTTTGCTCAAATGCAATACCATGCAGACCACTCCTTATGGATATCCGACTGCCATATAAAGTTCGGTCCCCTGTATAGAGAAAAGAAATTGCGATCTGAAATGCTGCACCAAAAGAAGTTTTTTGCGAACTTTGAAGGCCTGTTGCAGGCGTCATGCGACTCTTGAAAAGTTTTTTCACGCAAATTTAAAGTCCTCTTATAAGTTCTATAACAAAAGTTCAAAATTTTGTGCAAGAAAGATGAAGCCACAAGAGCGTTTTGAAAATCGAAGAATTAAAAATTTTGTGAGACTAATCTAATTTGTTAATAATAATGGACTTGGTTTTTAAAATCAGGAAACTATCATTTTTGTTTGCCATAAAAAAAATTAAATTTCAATTAAGTTTCTAAAATGTAAATTTTTTTTTTTTCTGGACGTTGTCAAACAAAAATTTTCGGTTTGGTCAAACGTGGTCAGACGACGGATAATCAACTTGTTTTTCCCGACTTCTGGCTTAAGTATACTTCACCAAGCTATTCGAATATTCGTTCAGCAAGATTGATTCAGATTCAGTAAAGCCATGCATGCAGGTGCACGCAGCAAACCGTAAATAATAGTTTTTAAATATTCAGGTCACATTTTTGATCGCAATTAAGCAACCTGACTTAAATTTATTATCGACTTCTCACAGTAAAGAAATTATTATAAATTTTTTGAAAAGGGAGTTTTGTTGTATTAAAAATACACTAAAAACTAATATCTATAATCAATTGCCAATCTATAGATTATTTCCAATTATTGCTCAATTATTATAAGTCGTAAAGGGTTATTTTTGATATTTAAAAATATGTATTACGGTATAAAGCGGTGCCTTTAATAAACTGTGCATTTGACGATTGTAATCTTATAAGGAAATGTTGTATTGAATCAACGTTAACGTAAACAATGTAGAAAATGTAAACAACCGGTAAAGTCAATATTTATTTTAGTTGAGGTTATATATTTCATTTGTTTTGCTAAGTATATCTTATTTCTGTGATGCGTTTACAACATATTATATTACTTGTCTTTATGTGTATGTGAAAGGTGTTAGGAATTTATTAACAAATCTTCTAGCGGATCAATGGCTAAATGTGTGTATTTTTCATGAATTGACGCAATTATGAATGTTTCTGCCATTTTGAAAATTCACTTCCTGAAATTTTGCATTGTCATAACTCATTAGTATTATTGTTGAGCACTTTCAGCAATTTCAGCTGAAATTTCGTAGAAAACATGCCTTAAACTGCACTAGACATTTAGTAATTTCGCCCTATTTAATTGCTACCTACCTAATACGTCATTGGTCAACCAGACAATCAGTTTATTATTTTACATTAATGGATCATTCCAAAAAGGCACTTCCTATTCTGATTATCTCACTTAAAAGTTTGCTTCGAATAAACAGGGTAGTCCTTGTATACGGCGTTTCCCGCCATTAAGAAATACGTTTTTATGAATATCATTAACAAGGTTATCGTTAGTTTTTTTTTTCTGGAACGACCGGTAACTCTACGGGTTAGGAGAGTAGGTAATCTACTAAACGGTTAGTGCTGTCACCGCGTGGGTTTGAATCCCACTCGTGCCGTGGGTGTTTTGTTGGTCTATTATACATATATAAAACTATTTATTTATTAAAAAAAAAAATTCTGTGGCTGAATGAGCTAGTACTCGAAGCCATTTTTTTTTTCTGTTTTAACCACTGTATTCGTAGCTCCAATAAGTTCAAGTTATAGCAATGGGGAAGAGAAAACTTTGAAATAAATATAGTTATGTGTTTTTCCGTTTATTGGAAAAAAGGCGTGGAAATTCTGAATTTCACAATTGATTTTCAATATTAAACTTTTCATATGAACTACTCTTATCCTAAAAGTCGATAAAATCGGAGTTTTTATGGACGCGTGATTGTATCAATTTTATGTATCTACTTATACAGGGTGTCCCATAATATGTGGGCAATCTCCCGGATTTGGGTAAATTTCGTAAAAATAAATGAAAAAATAGCTATAAAATTAATTCCTCAGAGACACCCCTACAAAGATATTAGCTGTTGAAGTTGAGGGTTGAAAATCAATTTTTTGCAATAACTTTTTTATTTCTTGACCGATTTTGATAATTTTTGGTTTTATTTTGTATTATTTTAGACTGTTTAGAATAGTGTTTCTTAATCTTTGGTAGCACATACATAGACCTCGGGATGGCATAACCCCCTCATTCACTTGAAAGAAAACAATAAAAATAATAATTTTACAGTTTTTTAAGGTTAATTTTCTTTTTATTTGACATTTTTTACATAAAAAACGTATCCTTATTTATTTCGATAGAGCGAACCGTTATCGAGATAAACGTCCTTCTAATAGGTGATGCGTCGCAGGAACTTTCTAAATTTCAAGTAAATTTTAACAAGATGGCTGACCTATGACAGTAAATTGAGCAGGAAACAAAACAATAACTTAATTAAATACACGTCAGTGTCAAAAGATTTCATTTCATCCAGATTCAATTCTAACTGATTTTCTGCGTATTCAGCGTTTCGGTAACTCATTTTAAAATCAGTTAGAACTGAATCTGAATGAAATAAAATCTTTGACACCATTTGACGTGTATTTAATTAAGTTATTGTTTTGTTTCCTGCTCAATTTACTGTCAAAGGTCAGCCATCTTGTTAAAATTTACTTGAAATTTGGAAAGTTCCTGCGACGCATCACCTATTAGAAGGACGTTTATCTCGATAACGGTTCGCTCTATCGAAATAAATAAGGATACGTTTTTTATGTAAAAAATGTCAAATAAAAAGAAAGTTAACCTTAAAAAACTGTAAAATTATTATTTTTATTGTTTTCTTTCAAGTGAATGAGGGGGTTATGCCATCCCGAGGTCTATGTATGTGCTACCAAAGATTATGAAACACTATTCAAAACAGTCCCAAATAATACAAAATAAAACCAAAAATTATCAAAATCCGTCAAGAAATAAAAAAGTTATTGCAATAAATTGATTTTCAACCCTCAACTTCAACAGCTAATATCTTTGTAGGGGTGTCTCTGAGGAATTAATTTTATACCTATTTTTTCATTTATTTTTACGAAATTTACCCAAATCCGGGAGATTGCCCACATATTATGGGACACCCTGTATATACGTTCTGAATAACCCTTCGTAACTTGAATTAAATTACATTTAGGTATCAGTAAAAACAATTTCTTTTAATTTCGATGAAATTCAGGACAAAATAAACGACGACCTTCTCAGAGACACACATGGGGGAAAGCTGCCACTACTGGTGCTCTTAGATATTCAAGGGCATTTGATACACTGAAGCATGGCATTTTATTACAAATTTCTTAGATAGAAGTGTAGGCTTTTCGGATCTGGCGACTTCCCTGATTTCTAGTTACCTTGCTGATAGGTCTCAGAGGATGAAGGTGGGTGAAGAACTGTGTAATTCGTTAAGAGTTCAGTAGGGTGTGCCCCAGGGAATTATTTTGAGACCAATTCTATTCACATTACTATACTAGTAACTTTTACATGCATATTCAATATTGTATATAATCTTGTATGTATGTAGATGATACTCAGCTTTACATGTATTTTGATAAAGGCAACATAAATGACGCCATGACTAAGATTAATAATGACCTCAGGGGCTACGCTAGTCTTCGGTTGCTCTATCCTCATAGGGGATATTTAAGTAAAAATTTGAAGAGTCCCTATCTCAACTTTTCATGTTTCACTTTACAGTGTACTTGAAATTCTTATACAGGCTGATTTAAATCTGATAATTTCCATCACCCTGTAATTAAATTTAAACTCGCGAATATAACATTATAACAAGTTAAGATAGGGACATACGTAAGCAATTTTCCGATATTTTTTGCCGTTTCCGATGTAGGTTATTGTAGTTATATATTGTAGTTTGACCTTTTTTTATTCGTAACTTTTGGATTGAGAATGCACATATGCCAGATTGCAAAACGTAAAGACATAAGCGTTTAGGGGGACCCGGCTGAACTGGCTGAGCCTAATCAGGTTTTGGTCAGATCATAAATAAATTAAAATCCACTTGCTCATTTTATAGTTCACAACAAGCAGGTTTCCCTAATAGACCCTTGTGCTTTTGTTATCTGGCATATGTGCATTCTGAATACAAAATTATTTTATTTAATTTTTATTTCTGATGGGTCAATGCAAGTGTCATGTTAATTAACTGTAATGTCAGAAAAATTCAATCTTAAGAGGTGAATATCTCGAGAAAAATAGTTTTCTTGGGGTTATTCCGGAGCTTCGTCATCTACTCATCATCGAGTACTATACCGATTCCCAAAATTACATCAAATTTAGCCGGGATACAATCTCCATAAGGATTTTAAGAAAACATTTCAAAAATCAAGTGTTTCTTCAAAGTTCGCAAAAACCCCTTCTTGTCACACCATTTCAAGTCGCATCCATAGCGGAACTGAAATATTTGTAGAAGTAAGATGTCTGGAAATTTTCGAATGTATGCGAAAAATAAAACAAGCGACCGAACGTTTAAATTTATAAATGGCATACTTGAGGCTGGGTGAATGAGTTAAGATGCTCGAAATCCCGTGTTACCGGAGTGGAGCGACTTTGTTTTACCTACATAGTTAAGACCGATGCTCCCTCCTTTTTAAAATAAAAAAAAAGATGTCTGGAAGGAGGGGGTCTGCTCTCAAGCAATATTGGTCACCTAATCACAAAATGACGGCTATTTAAATTTTTGTAATTTTTTTAACACCTGCATATGCGAGATGTAAGAAAACTTTAAACCAAGTGAACAGGATAGGAAGAAGGTTTTTTAAACTATGCTTTGGGGCTAGAGTAAAAAAAAACTTCTTTTTACCTATTATTAGTTTGTCAGTACCGGAGTAAGAAAAAATGTCAAAATATTGCCAAATTTTATATCAATTTCACATCACGTTCCCAAAGGAACTGAACTGAATTTTATAACGTGGACAATCACAACCATTCTAATAAACTTTGTCTTTAAAAAATTTCAGGAAGTATACTTCGATACATTTTTTAAATACCGGAAATATTCATTCAATTCCGTTACTTAATAAATTATGGACTCACTCGTTTAGCGATTGATGGGCGAGAAGGTTTTTCTATATTTATTTCGATATCAAGTAATCTCATAAAAATTGGCCCCTTTTCAATACATGAATATACACATAATATAGTGCCCATATAAGTTCTTTCATATGAGAAAATTTTTTCTGTTTCATCTTATTTGGAAATTTTGTTTTGTGATAAATTTGTGCTTTTCAGAAGAATAATTTGAGCACACTAGATCCAGGGTGAGTTTTAATTCCAGAGAAAATGGCGTTTATCTAAACTTCGAAATGGCAAAAACCATAATCATATTTCAAAAACCAAAAGTGTTTTGCGAGAAATTTCGACAATAACACTCGTTAGATATTCACTATACCTGTAATGACAGCGATGAAATAGCTTTGTAATTTTGAACTTGAGATACTTTGACTGATGCAATTTTTAGTAAATATTATTTATGTAGTACTTAATGAGAAAAATTGACAGGAGTGAAAAAAAATAATATCAGGGGCGAAATTTTAGAAGTTAATAGAATGCCTGTAACTTTTTTTCTTTTTGGTGCAAAGCGTATTCGACAAGACGAAATCATTTAACAAGTTCAAGTATATAAGAAATTACCTAAATTCCCGTTAATATACAACATAGGCCAGGTCAGGTCAGGTCAGGTCAGGTCAACCAAAAATTTGTACTTCTATTTTAATGCCCTTATACTTATCTAATACGCAAAAATAATACTTCCCCTTAATTTGATAAAACTCGCACAAACGAAATTAATATAGGCTAGGACATTGTCGCAACCAGAGAACAAATACCCATCGCAATTTCAAAAAAAAACCTTCTTGCGCATCAATCGCATAAATAGTGTATTTTTATGAGATTCAATTATGAATATTTTCACCGCTTTTTGAATTGTCTTTCTGAAATTTTCCATAGTCAGATCATATTAGCGTAGTGCCTTACTGTGAAAATTTCAATTCATTTTGTTCCAAAACGTGCTATAAAATGGATTTTATCGAGATAAATTTTTATTTAAAATTTAAAAATGTAAGATTTTACAAAGCGAAAAAATTTGGAAAAATTTAACAATTTTGTTTTTTTTTTCTTGCCTTTTCTTGCTACTTCACTTAAAAAATTCTTTTTCTTACACTACCTTTAATAAATTCTGAAAAAGTTACAGAGGAGTTTTGAAAACCGAAAATTTGAAAATTTAGAGAAATTAACGTCATGTAACAAAATTCGAATATCTCCGCTTTTTTTACTTATTTGCTTCTTGAAAGTTCGGTGCTTTCTTATTTTTGAAAGTTAAAGGTTATTAGTACCTACATTTGTCTACTGTAAAAATTTCAGTTCAATTCCTTCAAAAATGTGCTCATACATAAACGGTAATAGAAATTTAGGCCTTTTTACTCTCCTCTCCTACCCACGCCAGTGGCTTTATATAGGTAGGTACATCATAATAGAAATAACAAATTTTAGCAAATTTTATTGAAATAACACAAATTTAAAATAATTTTTCTTCCAATCTTTCTAATCTGGTTTAAAAGTTTTTTTTTCGATTTTGCTTACACAGGGGTTTAAAAAATAGTCAATTTTCCAAAAATTCAAAAAGTCGCCATTTGGAACGGCTCGACGCATTTTACTCGAATACAGTACCATACCACTCCTTGTGGATATCTTACTCCCACAAAAATGTCAGCCCCCCCCCTTGTTTTTTTTTTAATTTGAAGGGACAACCTGTAAAGTAACGCGACTTTAGGAAAATCAAACCTCATCCCAAAGTTCCACAAGAATTTACAAGTTGTTCCCGTTAAAATAACGAAGTAGGTGTCAACTTCCGGTATTTCCGGAAGTGCGGCCATCTTGAAAATTTTTTCATTGAATTTCTCGTGATCCCTTATGTCTGAAATTTTTTTATTTTGAGGTTCTAGGCCCATTAGTTTCCGAGATATGGCCGGTGGCCGACCTTAGCAGGACACCCCCGGTCCACTTTGTTCTAATTATACAGTGTGCGAGAAAAGTAAGGAATAAATTCGATAAAACGGAGAGGGCTGTTTTTTTGAAAAAATAAAAAAACAGGTCGATTTTGTTTTTGAGTTGTTCAACTTTTGACATAATATTGGGGTATACAGGGTGATGCGCGAAAAAGTGGTGACGTCATCGGTATTTTTTTTAAATGGCAACACTTATTTTTTATTCCATTTTTTGATACTTCATTCAATTGCCAGTATGGTAATGTAATCAATTTGTAACCTTAAATAAGGAAAATTCTGAGAAAACAGCTTGTGAGTTAGAGGAAGGGTTGAATGGGGGAAAGTAGTGCAGCTTTATGAACTTAATTCCAAACCGCTTTTTTTTTTTTTTGAAAATCTCCATGAGTTCCTAGATATTTAACATAAAGTAAATTCCGGGAATTTCTTTATATGTACTGATATAGCATCAGAGTCTTATTATTGGGATTAAAGAAAAGTCGTAAACAAAAACATTTTAGACGATTTTATAAGCAATAACACGGCGTTACATTTTATTTTATTTGTCCTGTCATTTTCGAATTATGACATAAACTTGTGTTTTTTTTTTAAATGTAAGTCATAGTTTGCTATGACATCATTCAATATGTCTTTTTTTTCTAAATACGACGATATAAAACTCGATCTGGTTTTTCCTAAAAATAAGAAGTTATGACGTTTTTTACACTTAAAAAAACACATGTTTATGTCATAACTCGAAAATGGTATGACAAATAAAGAAAATTATAGCGCCATTTTATTGGTTTTAAAATCATTTAAAACATTTTTCCTTAGTATTGTTCTCTAATTCCAATAATTAGAGCGCTATCTCAGTGTAAAGAAATTAACGAAATTTTCTATTTGTCAAATATCTAGACACCCATGAATATTTTGAAAAAACAAAAGTTGCTTCAAACTAAGCTCATAAAACTGCACTACTTTCCTCATTTAACAGTTCGTTTAACTGGAGTATTTTACGAGATCTCTTTACTAAACATTGAAAAAAAACTCACCCTGTATAGGTATTATACTATGTAAATATATCGTGGGCAGGTGAATTTTGAGAAACCACTTTTTCGTGATCTGGGGGTCAGGATCGGTGGTCATTTGATGAGTTTGAGTGATTTTCGGAAAGTGGATGTCGTTTATAAAAAAGTACACTAATAAACATTTTTGTAGTCCTATTGAATTAAAAACTTGATTTATTCATTTCTGATGAAATTGAAAATAAATTTCAACTTGTAAGATGTTTTTTACGTGTTGAATACGGTTTACATCAAAAACGTAGAAAGATGTGACAGAAATTTCATTAAATCGAACATTTGGCTCCTTGAAAATTGCAACGAGAAAAATGAGCAAAAAAGTATATTTCAAAAGTTACCATTTCTTGGCCACCTGTATAAAAAAATTCATTCTTTTATCACTGACATTACGTTTGGTAATTACATTAAGATAAACACTATTTTCTCTAGAACTAAAATTAACACCAAGGATCTAGTGCGTATTCGAATTTCATCTTTTAAGAGCACAAACTTATGACCAAAGCTTTTTTCAAAAAAGATGGAAACAAAGCACTTTCCCATATGGTGCAAACTTTTTGGCGGACATTGTATTTACTCATGTTTATGTATTGTTATTCACATGAGTTTCCTCCTATTTTGTAATAATCCGCATATTCCTATACAGGGTTACTGGTAACTGGATACATTCCTTTGGTGATCTGATAAAACAAGAGGTAAGAAGTAAATGAACCCCAACATGCACTATACAAAACTCAATAGATTTTGAGATATTTCGATTTTCAACTTTTCTTAAAAAAATGGTTTCAAATGTCTTGAAATGTAATTTTCAAAAAATCTACTTTAACTTTTTGATTTTTTTTTTTGCTGGATTACTTGTCCAATACTATGCTTCCTTCTGGATTAAAAAATATCCTGAGGTATTTCGATCGTGTGAAAATTTCAAAGAAAAACTTTCACAAACTATTTTTTTTTAATAAAATTTAAAAGTTTTTACAAGTTATTTTCGCAAAATTGTCAAGGCAACTTGCGTACAAATTGTTTTAAAAACTTCCCTAGTGTAGTAGCTATCTAACAAGGTACGAATCTTGTACAAGAATAACAGAATCTCCCCGCTATGTACCGTTACCGAGGAACAAATCCTTAAGTCGGGACGTTTTAAAAAAAATACGGCCCTGAACGGGGGTCTTAAAATTCTCGGATCCGGCCCATCTTCAACAGGTCGTATTTGGGGGTCCCGAGCTTCGTCCCTACCAAGTTTCGTCCCGATCGGTAAAACTTTCAGACACCTTAGAGTGTTTCCTATAGGCTATTCCCGAAAAATCCCGAAATTCCCGAAAAAATGACACTTCCCGGGAACGGATCCCGCTCATTTTCAATGGGCATCGTGCCACGGTGCGCCTCTTCAATCGAGCCAAATTTCAACTTTCCCACATGAAAACTGGCGGCTCTAGAGTGTTTCCTAGCAAAGTCACAGAAGTTTCGTAAGTATACGTATTCTTGTGCCCGAAAAATGTCTGTCTGTCGGTCTGTCTGTCTGTGACTTTGCTAGGAAACACTCTAGAGCCGCCAGTTTTCATGTGGGAAAGTTGAAATTTGGCTCGATTGAAGAGGCGCACCGTGGCACGATGCCTATTGAAAATGAGCGGGATCCGTTCCCGGGAAGTGTCATTTTTTCGGGAATTTCGGGATTTTTCGGGAATAGCCTATAGGAAACACTCTAAGGTGTCTGAAAGTTTTACCGATCGGGACGAAACTTGGTAGGGACGAAGCTCGGGACCCCCAAATACGACCTGTTGAAGATGGGCCGGATCCGAGAATTTTAAGACCCCCGTTCAGGGCCGTTTTTTTTTTTAAACTTCCCGACTTAAGGATTTGTTACTCGGTAACGGTACATATAACGGGGAGATTCTGTTATTCTTGTACAAGATTCGTACCTTGTTAGATAGCCACTACACTAGGGAAGTTTTTAAAACAATTTGTACGCAAGTTGCCTTGACAATTTTGCGAAAATAACTTGTAAAAACTTTTAAATCTTATTTAAAAAAAATAGTTTGTGAAAGTTTTTCTTTGAAATTTTCACACGATCGAAATAACTCAGGATATTTTTTAATCCAGAAGGAAGCATAGTATTGGACAAGTAATCCAGCAAAAAAAAAAATCAAAAAGTTAAAGTAGATTTTTTGAAAATTACATTTCAAGACATTTGAAACCATTTTTTTAAGAAAAGTTGAAAATCGAAATATCTCAAAATCTATTGAGTTTTGTATAGTGCATGTTGGGGTTAATTTACTCCTTACCTCTTGTTTTATCAGATCACCAAAGGAATGTATCCAGTTACCAGTAACCCTGTATAAAGAGAACAATAATTGAATTACTTAGATAACAAATTAACCTTATGCTCAAATTCAAAACTTAGAGCTTCATTTGTATAATTGTTGCCGTAATATCAGAGCATATAACAATCGAGGAGAAACTTTACAAACCGATGTTGACAGTTCGGCACTTGCTCCGAGAAAAGGACATGGACATGACTTCTCAATCAACGGAATTGAGGGAAGATGGAAAATCGAGCGGGGCAAAGAGGAGCGGGAGAAGGCCTAGGCTACTGCTAGTTCAAGCAATGCAAGGCTACACAAATATCCATCTGTACGATGTTTATGCCAGTGTATAAAAATAAACATAAATATAAACACTACTACTGATTCATGGCCAAGAAAAACGGCATCAGTGTGTTATGAATTCCTCTATAGCTACAAACAGGATGGAGAATGCGGGACTAAAATTCAAAAGCCAGTGGATACGGAGGCTTTATTATAATTTAAACTGGAGGGTTCAGACTTGCGAAATCGCAAATTGCTATGCTATTGTGTGCGATTGGACAGTAGACAGAATTTTTACTATGTATAATAATTATGAAACAAAATACCTACACTAGAAATTCTTAATGAGTATTGTGCGGATAATTAGCCAGCTGTATAAAATCACGTAACTGTAACAAAGTATGAGCTAATTACGTATCACATATTATATTCTTCATCTGAAACGTAATCCTGTGCTCGGTTTGGGTATCGATGTCTAGGTAACTAACATTCTGCTGTTCGTGTAATTTTGACGCATTATTGTTTCTTATGCTTAGACATTATTATATAGGTATGCTACATACCTACACATGCAGGGTTTCAGAAAAATGTCTATAGTAACAGGATTTTAATTAGGAATGTGAATGAAAAAAGTACAACTTTATTTCAAGGACAGTAAACCATTACCTATTTTAAAGATAAACATAAAGAACAAGAAAAAGACAACCCTCAAATAGTAAAAAATCGAAAACATAAGAAAAATCAAACATTTGAAATATACTACAGCGAGATAAGTTAAATTTTACTTTTAAGAAAGAGAGACATTGCTTACCTCTATTGACAGAGGGTTTCCTATATTTACTCACAAACTATCAGGAAAATATATCTTAGCTATCTATTATCTGTGCAATAATCGGAATTCATATAAATTTATGTAACTACCTCAGATGATTAAAAATAATCATAAATTATTCCGTAGGTATTGATGGTAACCATGCGCCGCGCTTCTGCAGTCAAGCAGAGTCATCTTCTCCTACCACCCGTATTGATAAAGATATTGTTTGATATCTAGGGTCAATATAACGCCGTCTATAAAATTCTACTAGAAAAAATGTAGTAAAATGCCTCATTCTTAGCCTAATGCCTGTCTATGAAAATATCTATAAAATACAAAATTGATTAACGGCCAATATTATAAACGCTGGTTAAGTTAACTGGCCGATTTCTGTGGTCGTTTCTGGAGAAGATATAGACTATAGGTCAAAATTATTGCAATTTAATTACTCTTGGCATAAAAGGGATTACAAAAATTTTAATAAAAGTTATTCGAGGTCGATATTAGCTTCAAAATCGGGCACAGAAATCTGCCAGTTAACTTAACCAGCGTTTATAATATTGGCCGTAAGATTATTTAGCTTATTTAATATATGAAATCATTTTAATAACAAGTAGCATTATTTATTTTAGAAAATAAAAATGCAACGTCACAGCTCAAAAATGAGTTTGATGAAAAATAACTTTTATGATGATAAATGCCTTCTTTACAAATAAAATAGACCTGTTTCGGAATTTTGAAAAAAAAGGTAAATAACAAAGTTATGAACATTATACAGAACTTTATTACTACGCTGTATAATAACATATAAATAGGAGAAATCACATGCAAAATAGAACTTCGGTAATTATTGGCTTTCCTAATTGTTTTAGAAGGAAACGTTGCGCTTTTATTGTTATCATTCATTGAAATCAAAGAAAATTCTGGGGATAGTTAACGCAATCCCTCATGTGAATAATTAATATTTATTGATTGTGCAACAACAACAATATTTTATCGGCAGTTTAAAACATAGAGGTTATTTATTTATTCAGATAGATGGGTTTCGCCAAGTAGTATAAAAAATTCCAGGGGAATGATTGGCAACAAGACTGCATGATTATGTTGGTTATGGTTACAGTTGTTACTAGAACAGTTGGTAAACTAATTTGGGTTCCGTCTACTAATTTGAGATTTCATTTCATTTGAGAATTAAAAATCCGAATAATTACAAACGAATTTTTTTTTTTTTTTTAATCTGAAAATTTTTGAGATTTATAAGCCACACAGTGTTTCACTTTTTTGTAGCAGGCCTTCGATCGGAGCCTTATTCAGAAATAAATATTCAATTAAAATCTTGACCTTCCATTCCAAAACCTTAATTGTAATTGCTTTATTTTCTTTTTCTAAATTATTCGTTATTCAAATGAGTCTTCAGTTTTATAATAATAATTAGTTTCAAATTATTGTTGCTATCAGTGTTTTCATTTTGTTTTCTGCGTGATTTTATATTGGAATGTTATGGTTCGGAGGTTTGAAGAGGAAGTGAGTGATTATCGTGTCAGTGTGTCAGTCGTATTGTAGTTGCTTCTTGTCATCATAGTTTTTTTTTCGCTAAACATTGATAATTTTTGACTATTATTTGATTAATTCTCATTAATTTTGGATTATACCAATAAATATACCAAATAGAGTGTTTGAAAAATAATCAAAAATTTCAATATTTGTGCTGGAACGGACCTGTATTCAAACTTTTAAAGAGTTTAATGAGATACAGCAGTATTACCAGACCTGATTCGCCAATTTCAGTAGACTACAATAATTTAGGTCCTTATTCATTCATAAAAAAAATTTAACATTTTTAAACGGTTTAAACCGGTTTTAAGCAAAAAATCTAAATTCGAGATCAAAATTCCACTACTCATAGAATCGGATATGGAACTATAGAAAATACATTATTTAATTCCATATTTTTTGCTCATTTAAAATACCAAAACGAATTTTGAAAATTTTGATTTACAGCGGGTGCTGTTTAACGAACACTATAACATTTATTAATTTCTTGTAAGTCCGGACCTGAATTTTTCTTCCGGCTGTAACGTCAAACTTTGTGCAGTGAAATGGAAACTTGTTAACCAAATTTCAAAAAAATATACAAGTAGGTCCGTTAGCTGTGAACTTCGAAAGAAACTGGCGATATCCATAAAACACCCTGTATCTATGTTACTTAAGGACATGAGACCCATTAACCATGGGTTTTAGTGTGTTTTTTTAGAACCACCTCGGTGTCCTCTATCCACAGTTTGTTATAGTTTGTCCGTTTACCAATGAAACACCTTGTATAATTATTATTTTATATCCAGATCAGTTTAGCCTTAATTTACTTAAAAACTATGGGGAATTTCGAATATTCATAGGTACACTCTTTTTGTAAGAAATCTACAGGGAATTCATCGCTGATATGTAAGGTCTTGTAAGTCCAGGAGCCTAGAGGTGGTTGATCGAAAAAAGGGTCATATACTCTGTACTTACGTCACTGATGTATTTTTCCTGTGTTTTTCCTAATTTTGTGTGCTCTCAGTTATAATCAATAACCTCTTTGTAATTAAAATATTGAAAAATGTTGAGAAACGTCAAAACGTATGCGACGGTAACTGAAATTTTTTTTTTTCAACACTATGTATGTTTTTTCTAAGCATTTCCGGAAATATGTTTATGGGAACTTTTTTCCTTAAAAAAGGTCTTCTATTATAAACTGATGAAGTCCTGCTACAAAAAAGTGAAACACCCTGTATGTCTTGTGGCTTAATTTCGATGTTTTATTAAGGAATCTCATAATCTCAATAACTGGAAAAGATACAGCAAAATGGACAGCGCATCCTAGACCTCTTTTTTTGAGAAAACTTCAATGATAAAAACTAAAATTGGCTATGGCATCTTTTGTTTTTGAGTTATTTGCAAACACTGAATTTTTCAACTTTTCGTTTTTCTATTCTTTCTCGTTTACTAATAGAATTGAGAGGAAATGATTAACACATTCTTGAGACACTACTTTGAAAAACATGCAGTGGCGTATACAGGGTTATGCAAATTTCATGCTGCCACTATTGGGATATCCTAAACCATAAGAGATACAGGGTTGCTTGAATTAGAGAAAAGTTGCGCTATTTTATAGTCATCTCGAATCCGTCAAAACATGCAAGATATCTGTGACCGTTCCTGAAATATCCTGAAAAAACTGAAAAATCGAGAAATCTTATTTTTGGAATATCTTTCTTACCATTGGAAATTAATAAATAATTTTTTGTAGCCTTACATAAGCCGTTATAAGCTATTTATCTGACGTTTCAAAAATGTTCACAGCCGACTAGATCCCAGAGTTTTCATAGTCAACTTTCGTTTTTCTTATGGCCGCCATATTATTTTTTTATGTCGTTCGATTAGAAAAAAATAATGGAAACCAAAAACTAATAAATTTTAGAAAAAAAAAATTAGAAAATTTTTATTCTTCTTTTTTCAAAGGAAAACAGATAGTTCTTAACTGAAATAGGCCAATATGAAGTCATACTGCTTGCCTTATAGGTTGTTAATTTCTCTATGATATTCGATCTAAAAAGTTGTCTTTTTTTAGAAAAAAAAGAAGAACAAAAATTTTTGAAAGTTATTTTTTGAAGTTTATTAGTTTATTAGTCAACTTTCGTTTTTCTTATGGCCGCCATATTATTTTTTTATGTCGTTCGATAAGAAAAAAATAATGGAAACCAAAAACTAATAAACTTCAAAAAATAAATGAAAAAAAATTGTGTTCTTCTTTTCTAAAAAAAGACAACTTTTTAGATCGAATATCATAGAGAAATTAACAACCTATAAGGCAAGCAGTATGACTTCATATTGGCCTATTTCAGTTAAGAACTATCTGTTTTCCTTTGAAAAAAGAAGAATAAAAATTTTCTAATTTTTTTTTTCTAAAATTTATTAGTTTTTGGTTTCCATTATTTTTTTCTAATCGAACGACATAAAAAAATAATATGGCGGCCATAAGAAAAACGAAAGTTGATTATGAAAACTCTGGGATCTAGTCGGCTGTGAACATTTTTGAAACGTCAGATAAATAGCTTATAACGGCTTATGTAAGGCTACAAAAAATTATTTATTAATTTCCAATGGTAAGAAAGATATTCCAAAAATAAGATTTCTCGATTTTTCAGTTTTTTCAGGATATTTCAGGAACGGTCAAAGATATCTTGCATGTTTTGACGGATTCGAGATGGCCATAAAATAGCGCAACTTTTCTCTAATTTAAGCAACCCTGTATCTCTTATGGTTTAGGATATCCCAATACTGACACCATGAAATTTGCATAACCTTGTATATAGTAGATATTTAAAAAAAAAAATTGATAGGCTACTTACTAATTTTCATTGCTATTTTGTAAATAAAAAAATATTTTTTTCAATTATTCTTTTGAAGTAGGGTGTCAAAAATTCATAAATACTAGAAATGTTAATGACAGTTGAGAATAAAATAACAAATCAATTATATATAAACAAAACAACATATAAGTAATATACTTATTTTTTATTCATTCAAATAAATTAATTTTCTCATTCGTTTATATTACTACATACTTAAAATTAAAATTTAAACGGTAAACGTTATCGCGGGTGGTGGCGTAGTGGTTAAGGTCACTGACTGAAACCGCAACCAAACGTCTGTGGTTCAAATCCCAGCTCGGCTTTATCGTTTGTATTAGTTTATAAAACTATTTATTTCTCTACAAATGTGTCTGTGGCTCTATGAGTTTGTTCTCGAGTGAGTGGAGCGACGATGTCTCACCTATTATAGTTAAGACCCATGCTCCCTTTTTTATAAAAAAAATATAAAAAACCTGTCATCATTATCAATGGATATTTGGATGATCTGCCTCTTATTAATGAGAGGAGAAACGTCTTTTTTACCAAGATGGTGCTTCACACACGAAACAAAAATTGTTTCTGAATGATTATGAAATGCTTTTTAGGATAAGTAGGTAGATATAATAGAGATTCATATTTTTGATTATTTTTTTTTGTGTTTTATAGAACAAAAATTGTATAAAACTTCAATAATAATCTGGACGAATTAAGAGAAAATTTTATACGACGTAATTTACTTTCGAATGTTCAACATGTTCAACAATGATGTGGATTACTTGTCGCGAATATTGTGCAACATTTTGAAGATTTATTGTAAATAGGTACATACATAGGTATGTTGTTTTTTTATTGATATGTTATTTTCTCAGCTCTTTTTAACTATTTTAGTATTTTCGTATGATACAGGGTCATCAGTAACTCGCGCACTCGGAGCTTGCTGTGATAAGCTTCACTTTTTAAGAGTAGTAAATTTTCTTACAGCATTGCTGAAGTTCTGTTTTTCCAAAGATTTGATCATTTTTGTATAAAAAAAGGTGGCACCACTGCACTGAAAGTGTGAATAATTTCTGGTTAAATATCGTTTTCTTTGTTTTTATATTTCCATAACAAAGAAAATGTTTCAATATTTTATATGCTAAGTTGAGTTTAGAAAGTTGCCAAACTTCAAATTTCCTTCAAATTTAGATATGTTATCAATTTTAAACAATTTCAATTCCTCTAAAAAAAGTTTTGTGAAAAAAAATTGAAGAATCATATATGGTATTCGTTCCAGAGACTATAACAGACTGAATCATTCAATTTTTCATCGTGGTTATTGAAATAATTAGCTTCAAATTTGGAATTTTTTTTTACCGGTCTCTATGACGCCCTGTGTTCGGAGTGCGTGAATTTCAGATCATCCTGTATAATAGAATTCCGAAAAAAATAGAATTGAAAAAGAAAATTTTCATGGAAAAACGTATTTTTATTGATGTCAAAGCCAATAACTATGACTTTCATTTAAAAAAATATAACTTTATGTCATAACGCGAATAATTAAAAATAAATTGGAAAAATTGCTACGCCACTCAATTCCTTTTGAAAAAGTTTCTAAAGAATGTGTAAATTATTTCCTTCCAGCTCTATTAATAAATGAAACAGAATTTAAAAACTAAAAATCAAAAAATCGAGTTTTCGCAAACAACTCGAAACAGCCAATTTAATTTTCACCATTGACGTTTTCTTGAAATCCGAGATCGAGGATTCGCGGTTGCAGCCGGCTGATTGACTGATGAGACCGAGCCCACTGGGGGCTCTTTGCTCCTTCATCTTGTCTTGTGTTGTGTGTGTGTGTGTTTTTTTTTAATTTTTTTTATTATTATGGAGTGGCCTGGGTGATGCCTTTTTTTGCGGCGTGTGTGTGTTCCCTTTTTTTTCTTGCGGGAGGTGTGCAGTTTTTGTGTGTGTTTTTTTTGTTTTGTTTTTGTTTTTGTTTGTTTGTGGAGTAGCCTGGGTGATGCCTTTTTTTGAGGCGTGTGTGTGTGTGCTCCCTTTTTTTTTCTTGCGGGAGGTGTGCAGTGTGATGGAGATTCCCTATATTAAAACATCAAAATTAAGAAAATCCCTGAAAGATCTTTACAACTTACTATACCAAATGTTCCTCGGATGAAACTAAGTTGATTTAAGGCAACTTTTGATTTTCATTTTTTGATTGATCTTGAAGCGATTTTGATTAAATTTGCTATGTTATCGTTTTACTGGACAAAAAGAGCAATACAAAAATTACTCTGACTGGCGGGCCTAGTGGTTAAGTCCGCTGGCTACAGAGCCATAGATCGCGGGTTCGAAACTCATCAGCTCGGCCCGAATTACTTTTCAAATTCATTTTCGAATGCCTGTAAAGAGTAAAACAAGCGATTGAAGCTTTTAAGGCTATTTAAAAATTGTGTGTGGCAATATGGGATAGATCTTGATGTCAGGAATTACCAGAGTGGAGCGACTATGTCTTACCTGCACAGTTAAGACCGATGATCTCTCTTAAAAAAAAATACTAGTGACGTTAATTCATTGGCAGAGGTCATGGAGTTTGTTAGATTTCACACCCTTTTGAACTTCAACGTCAATGGAATTAAAAAGTTTTAAATATCGAGCGTATAACATCACTGTTTTTAATAGTTGCCATGGTATCATGGAGGTACGTAAGTACATTATAGTTTTTTGTTAAATTTGTCATTAAATTTTGTAATTTAGTGGAATAAACTTTTTCTTCCATACTTTTTTTTTTCTTACTTTTAGGCGGCGTTTATCAGGAGTAACTTTTTTGTAGAAAATGAGTCCATTAATCTACGCTCGCTATTTAAAAATATTTCATTCCATTGGAGTATAGAAGTTCAAAAGGTGTGAAAAATAAAATAAAAAAACCATGATCTACGTCAGTGAATATACGTCATGAGTAATTTTATTATTGCACTTGTTATGTCATATGAAACCATAACGTCAAGCCAAATTTCATTAAAATCGTTTCAGCTGTTTATGTTTTTTAATCAAATAACAATAATTGACACTTTTGGCATCTTGTATAAATAGTATAAAGACCTTTTAGGAACACCTGTATACATATAGGATTCTACTGTTTCTTTCTGAATGTTTTGTGAAATATTGAAAATAGAAGATGTGCTAATCTAAAATTAACACTAACACTTTTAAATAATGTTTAAAAATTATTCATATCTAGAGATTTAATAGAATCATTGATTCAACTTTCGTCTAATTTGGATAAACATTTGACGATAACGTTTAATTCTTTTCTTTATTTTGAAATATGCAATAAATTTTTTTATTTGCGTTTTGTAAAAGCGCAATAAGAGTTATTGTTTCTCAGGTGAAGTTCTAGACCGCCCAGAGGACACCTATTATTGACGGGCAGTCTATATCAGAGTCGGAGTGTTGTCGTAACTCTAAAATAGTCACTATGGTTAGATAGCTATTGTCACTATAGCTCACTATGAGTATCTCGTAAACGCTAAGAGATACATAGGGTCGGTTAAATAGAGATTAGAGAAAAGATGCCCTATTTTAGTCACAAGATTTCTGTGACCGTTCTTGAAATATCCTGAAAAAACGGAAAAGTCGACTTTTTTATTGTATTTTTTATAGTAATTTATATTTTATAGTTTACTTTTATTTTTTTATAGTTTATTTTTTATACTTTTAATTTATTTTATAGTATTACTTTTTTATAGTATTTTTTTTTTGTAGGCTTACATAGTCGTCAGGTCAGTCCTCAAGAGCCATCTGACATTTCACCAATTTCACCAGAATCCAGAGTTTTCATTGTCAACTTTTGTATTTCTTATGGCCGCCATATTATGTCGTTCGATAAAAAAAAATTATGGAAACCAAAAATTAATAAGTCTTTTAAAATTAAAAGATATGTTTCCAGTGTACTATGACTGTAGAGGTTTTCACCATATTGGTTTAATTAATGCGAATGTTTTTATTTAGAGGAAGATGGCCGTACCTTCCTTTACGTTGTACTTTGTAAAGTTTCGATTTCTTTAAATTGATTTTGAATTGATCTCTTTATTAAATTTGAGGCAATAAACATAAAGGCAATTTTTGTCGCCATCTCTCTAACTATTATGATAGAGTTCTCGGCTAACAGTTTTAGAGGTGCAGTTCATTATAATGGAAAAGCAGGGAGTAGCGGAGTATGCGAGGATGCATAAAATCGATATTATAATGATGCATAATAATTCCTATCTTACGTACAGGATAATCTGGGCATGACTTCTGCCAGTTGATAGAAACAATAAAAGGGGACTTATGATTATTAAACAGTCTAGAGGCAGTCTACTTCAAGTAAACTATCTTCTATAGGTATTTAATTGTTTTTAGGTAATTCGATAATTGGGCTTACCACAGATGATTGAACCGTCAGAGTTTATCCCATGTTTTACCAAAGCCCCGTCGCAAGTTTCCAATTTAGAGACAATCAGGCGTCTATGTCTATCAGCGGGTATTATAAAGGCTCATTAGGCTAACGGGCAGATTTCTGTGTTCGTTTTTGGAGCTAATATCGACGACATATGAGTTTTATTAACATTTCTGTAATTACCTACTTTCATGTCAAGAATAGATAAATTTTAAAAAATTCCACTTAGACTCGATACCTTCTTCAGAAACGGCCACAGAAATCTGCCCGTACTTAATGAGCCTTCTATAATACCCCCCCTGTATGTGATTTAATTATGGATGTACATACATACTTACAAATGATTGTACAGGTCGACACATCTAAGGTGGCCGCTGAGAGGCGCAGATCGAGAAGCGAGAGGTTTTTAGAAAGAAAGCGACATATTCAAACCACGCCTGTGGTCGGTACACTGAGTATCAAAGTTCTTGACTAAAAATTAATTTTCTGTAATTAATGTTAAAATACGGAATTTTATTACTTTAGTAACGACTTTTGTATCACGACTTTGGCCAAAAAGTATGTTATTTTTAATATATGAAGATGCGGTTACCATAATTCACAACTCACGAGCACGAGGTTTACCTCAATATTTTTGAACCACGCTGCACTATTTGAATAGTGAAAAGCTGGGTTGTAAAGTTGACAGTACGGTCCGATTTTACATTTAAATAAAACCAAAAAGATAACAAAATTATTATTATTGAACTTATATAACTTATAGCTCCCTTCGCTCTCTTCGCTAGTCCATATTGACTTGACGAGTACTGACCCTATTTAATTAATAAATAAGCGGATTGGAAAAGACGGCGATTTAAATTATTTGATTGACTTACCGAATTAATGACTCAAAAACACCTCTATAATAGTATATTATTAAACGAGCATATAATGGGGGCTATTATCCACGAAGGTTAAGTTTATGTCACGAGCGTTAGCGAGTGACATAATTAACCTGAGTGGATAATAGCTCATTATATGCGAGTATAATACTATACTTTGTCCACGACTGCTATTTACTTTGATTCCAAAAATTTATTTTAAACAATGAGAATGAATGAATTTTCTTGGTCGCCTTCCAGTTCATAAAGGTGTTGTATACAGTTAAATAAAGATTTCGGGATTTCTTAGGCAACAAATTCAGGTATCTTACCTTTGCTGCTTCCGTTATCTCCAGTGGAGTACACAGTATTTCGTCCTCACTATCAATTATTTCCATTTTAATTTTTAACTAACTAAATTATTAAACTATAAGTTGGTAATCCTGTTATTGAAGTAGTTGATGAGATTTGGAAAATAATACGCATGCCCCACGGAACAGCTGATGGTCATGCTGTGTGTTGCCAGATTCACTGGTATTTACCAACAGACCAAAATCGGAAATTATACCGTAGTATTAGTACAATTTTAACAGTTTAGAATTACTCGCCCTGCATATAAATTTCATATAATTAAACTTAAACTATGTTCCCCTCACTTTATAATCTTAATATCTAATTTATAAACTTGTAATAGTAATTCTTTTAAACTTCACCATATAACCGTCTGTTGGTAAATACAAGTGAATCTGGCAACACACAGCATGACCATCAGCTGTTTACAGTGACATGCGTATAATTTTCCCAATTTCATCAACCACTTTCTATAGGTTACCATAAATTAATTACAATACCTACATGGGCCTAGGTACTACCTACTTAATAGTTAGGTTATGATGAAGATGAAATTTCATTTTAGCCTAGAGTGCCTAACCTAACAGATTAATTATTATGATGAAGAATGTTACTTCCAACGAATGATATTTTTTAGGTTTGATTTTTGAGCTATTATTTAAGGTTAGTAACAATTCTAACAGAAATAGTAGGTACCTATGCTAGTAGTTATGACGTTTCAAATTGACAACAATTTGAAACTTTGCTTGTCATGTCATGTCAATGGCTTATTTACTTGATATAATATTCTATTTAATTTTAACTTTTTTGCGCATTAAAAACCAGATCAAACTAATACTTTAAGAAGATTTTTATGATTGGCATAAGGTTAACTAATTAAAGTGCCTGGTTATTGCCTAAACGTACTGATAAATGCTTGCCAGATACTAAATATAGACCGCGTGTCCTTAGCAATTCTAGACCAGTGAATAATGATTATTCACTGGCTATTATCCACGGGTTATAATTCACGTGAATTATGACTATGGTTATGCATTAGAAAACTCATTCATAAGGTACATATTATACGGTAGTCGTGGACAAATGAATTTATAAACAATACGTTTTTTATATGCCGATAAGATAAGACAGTACCGAAATTACTATTATCTGGTGCTTTTTAGGTTTTTTGTCATTTCAATTGACTTTGCATAAAGTCTTAACCTGTCTGCATGGATAGTAAAATTCGTTAAATCTGACAAACTTGAAAATTAAACCACTCCCCAAAGGCTACTGCGCCACTGGCCACCTTATTAGGTGTGTCAAGCTGTATGTCTGTTGTAGTCAGGACGGCTATATGATTTATCTCTACAGGGTGTTCCAGAGGGCATGGATCAAACGAAACCCAATGGAAAGGGGGGGGGGGTAATTTGAAACAAAAAAAATCCCATAAGGGGTGGTCCGAATGTTTACGGTTCTCGAGTTATTCGCCATTTTATGATTTTCAAAAAAAATTGCTACATTCGATAAAAAAATTTAGCTTATTTTTTGTAAATGAACTTCTACGCTATAAATGTTTCAGAATAACGTCTTATTCTTACAGTTGTTATTTTGGAATTGTTCTTTGCATATTATAAAAGTTAGATACCATTGTTCTTCGATTTTAGAGATTTAAAAAAATCATCGTGATAATTGAGTGACCATGAAAAAAAATTGACGTACAGAAAACGTGAAAATTATTCAGAAAAACTTCTACGTTTAATGCCCTTATTGCCTAATGTCACGTTTATTTCATTATTCCCGCTAAAAATGAAAATTTTCCAAAAATTTGTCTAAAATGTTCAATTTTGTAAATCATCGTCCTATGGTAATATATGAATAATATGAATAATACACACCAAATGGGTTTAAATTACGTTTATTTGCAATAACTAAGCATATTAGGTATACGGCGATGACATGCTATTAGGTTTTCATAAAAAAATAAATAAGAAAATTTATTAAACCGAATTTTTCACTACTTATTTGTTAATACGCAGTACAATACAATCGTTTTCTCTTCTCTGAAAAAAATGTTTTTGAACTGTTACCTAGGAAACCAAAATTGTTACCTAGGAAAACATCAATAATTGTAAAATAATTGTACGGCTTCAATTACTTTGATTGTGGTTTCCTATAATAAAGTAGGTAGGTTAAAGTTATACCAACAAAATTATAAAAATGCCTTACACTTCACGCCAATATGCAGAAATGCATTTTCTTTATGGTTTTTGCAATGGGAATGCTCGACGTGCTGCAAGAGAATATATCGTGATCGATACCCCAATCGAGAACATCATCCCGACTATCGAGTTTTCATGCGAGCGTTTGCTCCTTCCTGAAGAAGAAGTTCTTGCTCAAGTTGAAGCTAATCCCGGAATTATTGTACGTAACCTTTCAGTCAATACTGATGGCATTTCAAAATCCTCAGTACATCGAATTTTAAAAAGACAATTGCTGCACCCCTTTCACATTCAACGGGTGAATTTTGAAATTTGAAGAGAAATCTTGCGACAATCCAGGGAAAATCCTTTATTTTTTAATTCGATTTTATGGACAGACGAGGCCAATTTTAGACGTACTGGGATATTTAATATTCACAAGATGCACTTACTACTGGGCTGTAGAAAATCCACGAATCATTAGAGATCACAGATTTCAACACCAATTTGGATTAAAAAGAAAAGAAGAAAAATGGTCTCTAACTTTTGTAATATCCACAAAGAACAATTCCAAAATAACAACTGTAAGAATAAGACTTTATTCTAAAACATTTATAGCGTAGAAGTTCATTTACAAAAAAGAAGCTAATTTTTTTTCTTATCGAATGTAGCAATTAAAAAAAAATCATAAAATGGCGAATAACTCGAGAACCGTATAAACATTCGGACCACCCCTTAGGAGATTTTTTTGTTCCAAATTACCCTTCCCCCCCTTCCACTGGGTTTCGTTTGATCCATGCCCTCTGGGACACCCTGTATATGAATCAAATATTATTCCTATTTTAATTATAATGAATCTATAAGGTACTTAACGTGTAGTTTTCGCTGATGTAGTAAATAAACAATATTTACACAAGCGAATATACCTGTCTGCGTTTTGCCATATAAATAAATGATGTAATCATAAGTTAAAATATATTTGAAGGAACAGCAGGACGAAATAATAAACAAAAATTCACATACCTACGCATCAATAAAACATTTATAAAACATGAATTTATACTTACACGAAATTTATCCTTTAAATTTTATATACGAGAATGAGCACACTGTCGTCATTGGTTCGATTTTATTGACCGTTTACTATTATGGGTGATCACCACCAGGGAACACAAACTTAATCTCGAATTAGGGGATGTAACACCTCTAATTTTAGATATACCATTTATATAACTCGGGGCATCAGTGCGGCATTGCGGAAATTTTTTTTTTATTAATTTTTGGTTCCCATTATTTTTTTCTTATCGAACGACATAAAAAAAAATAATATGGCGGCCATAAGAAAAACGAAAGTTGACTATGAAAACTCTGGGATCTAGTCGACTTTGAAATTTTTTGAAACGTCAGATAAATAGCTCATAACGGCTTATGTAAGCCTATACGAAAAATTATTTATTAATTTCCAATTGTAAGAAAGATATGGCAAAAATAAGTAGGTAATCTCGATTTTTCAGTTTTTTCATGATATTTCAGGAACGGTCACAGATATCTTGCATGCATGTTTTGACGGATTCGAGATAGCCACAAAATAGCGCAACTTTTCTCTAATATAACCGACCACGTATTTTCAATGGTTTAGGATATCCCTGTAGTGGCCCTTAATAGTTCTAACCCTGCATATGTAGATCGGCATAATATATGTATAGAGTGTAAATGAGAAAGCACAAAAAAATTAGGGGGTGAGTTTTTGTTGAAAAGTATAGAGAAATAAATAATTCACCCCTGTTGAGTTATGCTCCATGAATCAAAAAAAGTAAATTTTAACTTTTTTTCTTACAGCCGTATACCGCCATTAAAAAATATAGTTTGGTAAATAGTCTGATTTATTACAAATATAAAAGGTGTCATGTATCTTTTTTCGAAAATTCAATAATCTTCAAGGAAAAAATATTTAAATTCAATTATTTCTTCAAAATTTCTACCGGGTAGGTATGCATACCATGCTACCTAAATAAATTTGAAAATTGTTTCTAAGAGATCATTCAATTAAAAAAAAAATTACTTTTATTTAGAAGAAATCAGGTTATCCAAAATGCATCTTAAAATGGCGGTACGGCTTTAAGAAAAAAAGTTACGTGCGAAATACGTTCTAGGAGTGGCCTTTCCTACCCCTTAAAATAGTAAAGGAAAATTAACGAATTGTCCATGATAATTGCGGAATAAGCATAGGTACTTAATTTCATTTATGTAACTTGTTCCATATTCAGGAAGAAAAAAATACTTTTTTGATCCCCCCTTCAAGCAGGGGTCACATCTCAACAGAAGAGGGGTGAAGACTTATATTGATTTGAAAAACCTGCATGTATTTTGAACTAATACGGATCATCCCCTATTTTTTGCACTTATTTCTTTACACCCGGTATATCTCTCGCACAGATATATAGTATTTATCTATATAATCACCTTCAAGTATTTCTGGTAGTGTTTTTGCATAGACATAACAAATTTTTCAGTCATTTGATAGGTGCCGCATTAATTTCTACCTAGCAGATGTCTTAGCAATATATCATTTATATACCTACTACTATATAAGTAAGCTACTATATGATATTAGCCCTGGACTGTTACTATATCCAATATCCAATTACCTACCGCTCGAGGTATCAAGTGGGTAGCTGATTGCAGGATCTCTATAATAATAGTTAACTTTAAATAATTCAGAGAACCACGGTGGTTTTGGATTGCAATTCACGTGACATCAAAGGATTCTCAACCAAAAAGTAGCACGTACCGATAGGGAAACACCGTAATTTAGAGAAGTATATTGTTACAAGATCCCGACCGTTACGAGTATGTTATAAACAATGATGTAAGATCGGAAATTAAAAAAAAGATCGGATTATGATTCGCAATAATTCCGTTAGAAAGATTGCATTATATTTTTTAAATATATAGGTAGAGAGAACAAACGCATAAAAGGCGGGAATTTTCATTTCACACTGTCCGCAATTATTATTTCCGTAGCTCCAATATATACAAAAGAGTTCTACTAGAGCTCTTGATGTCTAGCTTGTCTCCTAGAGACAAGCGTAAGCGTAAGCGTAATAGTCGCGTCAATGATTACGTAAAACTTATTATGGAACTGTTTGGAAGTCCTCAAGAACTTTTGATGATTCTGGTTTTAAAAATTTTGTTTTTTATATTATTTGAAATCGGAAACCTCTTAAAGCTCACCATTAGGATCCTCCAAACCATATTAGGATATAACAGAGTCGGTTGAATTAGTAAAAATTTGTGAAGTTTTATGCTCAATAAGAATCGAAAACCAAATTTCAGTCGTTCCTGAAATACCTATCCTTAAAAAACGAAAAAAAAACGAAAAATCGACATATCTTCTTTTTGACTTATCTTTATTATTTTTGAAAGTAACTTAATAATTTATTATTTTACTTAAGTCATCAACATCTATACCTTAGATATGCATTACAAAAATTTTCTTAAGCCGACTATATCCCAGTTTTCATAGTTAAGAGTTTTTGACATCTTAATTTTAAAAATAACGCCAATGTACAGGGGTGATTCACGATGAGTTTTCAGTAAAATTATATCTGAATGTAGCTAGGCGTATAATTGACATTTTGAAAGTTTCAAAACTACCACTTTTCGTAATATAAAAGCGTAAATTTTCTTTCTACCTATATCTACCGTTTTTGATTATACATTTACCTGCTTCAAATTATGAACTTTAAATTGATGAAAAATACCACAGGTACCAGGTACCTTACATAAATTAATGATTTTTGAAGCTGAAAAATTAGACTTAAAAATAAATTTATTAGTTCAAATAATTAACTAAAAATATGCCCGAATTTAACTTCCATATCATTATATTGTTGGATTTTTTATGCCTGCCTCATTAAACAGAAAGAGTATTATTGTTTTTAATATTTTTTTGATACCATGAAAAAATAATCAGATAGATATTCCCTCACGATTAATAAAAAACCTTCTTGCGCATCAATCGCAGAAATAGTGTATTTTTATGCGATTCAATAATAAATATTTTCTTCCTATTTTTTTTTTTATAATGAATATAATGGAAAAATAATCCGATTTTTTTTGGGGGGAAATCACCTACCTACCAAAAAAAAAGAATGATACTCTCGTGGTTTCGATCCCGCACCAACAGTTTACTAAGAAAGGATGTAATGAACTGATCCACGATGCGTTTCAAATTTGTAGTGATGATGGGGTAGATATATGCAGTACGTCAGGTTCCTACACCTACACATTTTATTTTTTAAACTGATCATATCTTAGTTATTAAAAAACCAATTTGAATACTTCTTTCACCTGCATGTAGGTGATTTAATTGTCGTTGCGATTGCTTTTCTAATTTTCAGAACCATTCATAATTGAATGTGAAAAAAAATAAAAAAGAAATTGCGAACCATTTCATTGATTTAATAATTTTATATAAGTGTAAGCTAATTTTGCACAAGCGAAAAACTTTTTTATTTTTCGTTTAAAGTGCTACATTAATGGAGGCGAATTGAAGCTAAGACATCAAATTATATGTTAAAGCAAAAAAAAAATGGAAAATTTCGGTTCAACTTCTTCAAAAATGGACTCATAAACGGTTATAGAATTTACACATTTTCACCCTTTTCCTACCCACGACACTGGCTTATTAATGGAAAATATGCTAATTTTATTGCATTAACTCAAATTTCCAATAATTTTCTTCAAATCCTGTTGATTTGATTTCAAAGTTTTTTTGCCATCTTGCTCATACGGAGGCTCAAAAAATTGGAAATTTTCCGAAAATTCAAATGGCTGCCATTTTGAAACGGCTCGGCCGATTTTGCTCAAGTGCAATACCAGACCACTCCTTGTGGATATCTTACTCCCACAAAAATTTCAGCCTCCTAGATTCAAAACTGCGACCTGAAATGAGATGACAAAAACCGGATATGTGGAACTTTGAAGGGACACCCTGTAGAAGTGATGGGACTTTTTTAAATTTTTTCAACGAAAATCTAACGTCATTCCAAAGATTTACAAGAATACAAAATTTCGTTCACTAATCTTGAAAGATAAAGCTACAGGAGCGTTTTTAAAATCGAAATTTCGCGATTTTGGAGAAATATATAAATATATATATGTATATATATATATAATTATATCGTGGGCAGGTGAATTTTGGAAAACTACTTTTTCGTGATCTGGGGGTCATGATCGGTGGACATTTGATGAGTTTGGGTGATTTTCGAAAAGTGATGTCGTCCTCAATAGTGTATTTTTTATTAAAAAATACACTAATATGAATGAGATAAAAACAACCGCTACGGTCCTGCATTGTGAATCATAAAATCTTAAGGGACAGTTCTGGGGTGTTCCAGTTCCACTTCTATCATTAGAATTTACACTGCAATTGTTGTAGTGCAGGTAACAAAAGATGTACCTAAATTTTTGGATAGACTTTACATTCAAACAGCTGACAACAGCTAGCACGTGGTGTCTTGGTGTCGTGTCTTCTTCTAAGGCATCCAAGTCTAAGATGACGCTGATCAACTTAGATGATCTGAAGGTAACAGTGTGTTCAATGTTACTAAGATTGCTTCATATATAGTTGTATCTGCTTAGGGATAAATAGGGGACTTTGAAATCGTAAAACAATTCAAATTAATGTGGGCGAATTAGGCAGGAAACTTCTAACACTCCCGGTAAACTATTGATATCCTGAGATCTCTGCAAATAGTCGTCAGGCTTAAAGTTGGGGTCCGTTTCCTGAATTCACGAGTGCTCAAGTCTCGCGTCACGTCTATACGAACTACCTAATCTAAGAGCGGATACAAATAAAATATGGGAATCGCAAGTCACGTCGTGGATAAATTCGAGTAAACGTATACCTACTCTTTGTTTGAGTGATCACCATTGCCAGATGTAGTTTATTTACTTAAACTGCTTACACAGAGCAACGAAGAGGGAAGGGTGCACAGGCCTCCATCTGATGATTTCTATATTCCTTTTAGATATACATATCCCAACAAAATATCGCTACATTAAAAACACAGAAACTCATTTCAAAAGACCGCTCTCTCGTGCATCGATCCCTAAATTATTATATTATTATTTTTTATGAACCGGTGTACCTAGAGTATTTCGCCATTTTGGAAATTATGATTTTTTTTCAGGTCAAAGTTTATTTGTATAATAATAACAGTTGTCGACTGCATTAATTTAATTTATATTCTCTTGAAACGTGAAATAAAATTGACTTAAGTAGAAATTAATAAATTTAAATTATAATCAAATTTGAAGATCAAATAAATATGAATATGTCATTTTTTATTGAGTAATCTGGCGACATTTTCGCGTAGTTAATCCATCATCAGGACAGTTGTCAACTTCACAACCTCAATGTGACGCGGGGCAATAAAAGTTAATGACTAATATTTAAACCCTTTCTTTAAGTAAAAAAAAGCATAATTAAATCCAAGGTTTGAAACTTCTTTTCGAAAGTAGGTATGTTTCGAAAAATCATTTAATCATTGTATTTCTGCAACTAAAATGGAACAAGCGATGAACTAGAGCCGTGAAGCGCTTCCTCCGGTGAATGAGGGAAAAGCTCGGGGAAGACCAGAATACATGATTTATGAATAATACTGATGACCGATCTTATTTATCAAACGGAAATCTAATGAATATAAAAATAAAAACCTGGTTAACAGAAAATATAAGTAGACTAACAGAAATCTAAGGTTAAAAAGGTAAATAGTTTTTTTCTTAGTATTAAAAAATTTGCATATGATTATGATTCCAACTGTGATGATTGTAAGTAAGCACCTCGATTGGCACACTGAATATACTGCAGCATGTTGTCAAGGTAAGCGAAGTAGAGACTTTGGTGACACTCATAATCATAATATGTATTTACAAAAAAATAGAAATAGCTTTTTATTATTTCATCATAAAAACAAAAAAAAAATACCCAAAATCCGATGTTTATTAAAACAGTTAGTTCTTCGTATACATTAAAATAGATTGCCAAGCGGTATAAAAAACAGTTAAAGAGATCAAAGTTTAATAGAAACATTAAACTCTATTATGAGGAAACTAATTTAAGATAATAAGACCTAAAAACTAAATTATTATGAACTTTTTTTTTCCAAAACCTTCTCCACAATATGATTACCAAAAGGGTTTAATGTTAGGTGTTTTTAATTGATTTGTTGATCTGTTGCTTTCAAATCAGGGATAAATAATTCTTCACATCAATGAATGGCATGTTGTCTTACAACATGTCATTTATCTTTTGTCTATAAAATAATTCTGTGACTTGGTGTTAAAAGGGCTAATTTCAGTATTATGCTGTTTTGAGGCAATTTAAATATGTTTTCTAGTGGAGTAAAGTTAGACTTTTACTTTAGATTTCTACTTTAGTTAGATTTCTACACAGAGCCAAATTTTTTTGTATGGCAGTGTAAAAGGAAAATATCTGTGGCAAATAATGGAGAATCGGACCCAAACAAATATACTGGCTTTACGTAACGGTCGTCAGATCTATGATTGCGTATGTCACTACCGCTTGGTGGTCAAAAGAACAGCAGGCCATAGCTAAATTAGAGCTCTCTAGCCTACAGAGACAATATTGTCTGGCGATCTGTGGTGACATCAGGGATGGGCGTTTACGTGTAAAGAAATATTCTTTACATTTTTCATGTAAAAAATATGTAAACAATGTAAAGAATACGTAAACAATGTTAAGAATAATATTCTTGTTTACATAATGTAAACAATGAAAAAAAATATAAACAAAATGGTGTCAGCTATCGCTGTCACTGCTGACAGTGACGTCATTGCTGTGAAAAGTTTCACATGTCAAATGTAGGTACACAAGTTAGGATTATTCAAGTTTGAGCATAAAATTGAGAAGATGGTTTAGTTTAGTTTTATTATCAGTAGGTATATCAGAGACTTACTACACTTTCACGTCTCTGGAACTTAGGCATATAGGCAAAGCAGAAGGAAGAAGAAGTCTCGGAAGATATAGGAACAGGCTGTAGCCAAGCCAACTGAACTCAACTATTATTATAAACATGTAAACCAGTAAATCGTTTTATTATTTAATTTATGAATTACTTTATTCAAAAAATGAGAGGACGTGGACTATTAGTAACCTACGTGATGATAAATTTTTAAATCTAAGAGTTCATAACCTTATTTCATGGTAAAATTAATTGTTTACATTGTTTACATTCTTTACGTTCATTGCATAAAAATGGACTGTGTACACAATTGAATTGTTTACACGCCAATCCCTATAGGCGCCATTAACACCACACGGTCGGTGGCTATGGAGATCCTATTGGACTTACCACCTCTCCATATTTATTTGGAGAGAGAGGCCAAATGGACTACATATAGAATGATACAGATGGCAAGGAGCTTGCAAAAGGCTTATAACTTTGAGCGAACCAGGTTACTGGATGACATAGAAAGTCACAGTCTACTGGGTACCTATGCCCTCGGACGTATTGCCTAAGACAACCATGAACCGCTCTGGTTATAACTTATAAGGTTATTCTCCCGAGAAGAGACGTGTGGGAGGACAACAGAAATGAACTCTTGAAAGCAGATTTCAGTAGATTCACCGATGGATCTAAAACATCCACAGGAACTGAAGCTCTTTTTTTAATCTGCGTAGCTCTGACTCGAAGAATAGAGTCTTCTCGAGCCTGAGCCTTCACCCAACCACTTTCCAGGCCGAAATCTAAACCATAGAGCTCTGTGCACAGTTGCAGGAAAAGATGCACTGCCAACGCATATCAATATCAGACAGTCAAGCGGCTCTAAAAGTCCTTAGCTCCAGTCACTGCAAGTCCAAGTTGGTTTGGAATTGTCAACTAACCTTGAATGCTTTAGCAAAGAGCAACGAAGTAACTCTGATCTGGATTCCGAGCCATGATTGATATGGAGGGAACGAACTTGCCGACTCTCAGGTCAGGAAAGGTGCCGAATCCGAATTTATTGGACCAGAACCACCATTTGACATATCACCGAATATTTCCAAAACAACAATACTAAACTCGGTTGAGAGGGAAGTCCTCCAGCACTGACAAAACTTACCAAAATTTGGCCATTCGAATGCCTTTATAAGGGGTACTTCTAAAAAAAGAACCAAAGAACTATTGGAGCTTAACAGCAAAGAACTGAAAGCCATAATAATAGGTCTATATACTGGGCACTGCAAGCTGAATCATCATCTGTACAGGATGAGTTTAGCGATCAGCGCTAAATTCCGCCTGTGCTTGGAGTATGACGAAACAGCAAGAGACACATCTTATAATGTGAGTGTCCCGCTTTAGGAAAGACCAGATTACGAAACCTTCGGCAGAGATTTTCTCACACCGGAGGACCTGGATACATTAACAGCAGTCAAAATGGTCAGCTTCCTCAAAGAGGCTGATGACCTGATGGAGTTAATGTAGCACTAGCACGACTAGATGTGAGCCACAATAGACCTTCGGTCGCAGTGGAGGTGTCACAATGGCCCACTCACGATAAATCTAATCTAATCTAGCAAAATTCCATAATATGAAATATCTAAAACCTCTTTTTTTAATCTGATTGACATTCGAAGGAATAGGCAGGTTTACAATAAAAATTATTAAAAGAAAATTCCTAAAATCTAAACTGTAAACTGTAGAATTTTTTTTCGCCCGAAAATCGCAACGCTCGGAGCGTGCGGCCACTAAATTTGTTATAACTTTTGATCTAATTGAGTAAATTCAGTTTACAAAAATTTAAATTAGAGAAAAATCTTGCGGCTAACAAGATTTTATTATTATGTTTGCAAATGTAATTTTTTTTTACAAAAAGAGTAGGTATGTATACAAAGTAAAATTTTAAACAAAATCAATCAATAAATACCAGCCATTTTTAATTCTTACAATAAATATCCGAAACTTTCATGTTTCAGATTTAGAAACTTCCGATTCAGAAAATATCAGAAACTCTTGAACTTGAAATTAAATCTAAGAACGATGAATGATATAATTTTTTTTTTTAATTTTAGTTAGAAAACATAGCCCGAAATATTTAACACATAAAAAAGTGACATGTTGATATTGTAAATCATGTTTCAAAGACTAACTTTAGTTAAAAATATGATGTGAAACTTCATAAGTGTAGGTTTTGAAGTTTGAAATCTTTACTATAAGATGGTTGTTAGTTTTACTAAAAAAATTTAATCAACAATTTCCATTTTTCTTTTAAACAAAAATAACATTGCTCCGAATTACGTGAAATTCATTGTTAAATAAACTTTATTAGCTTTAAGAAGTTTTTTTTTGTTTACCTAACATACAGTGTGACCCATTTGTTCTTGAAACACCCTGTAGAATCTTAAATTATGGTGCGATTTTAAAAGGATTTCTTTTAAATCATAGAGCTTGATAAACTATATTTTGGGAGCAAAAAGCGTCTCATTCCTACAAAATCCAAGGCCTACTAGATCAGTGTTTAGTTGTAAAATCTCAAAAATTCATATTAGCGATTTTTTTAGAAAAAAACTGTGCACGCTACTGGATTCACCAGCCCTCAAAACGGTACTGTATCAAATTTTATTGGAAATGTCAGAGTAATAAGGATCTTGCAGTTATTTTAGAAATTCACAATAGAACTCCGAATTTTCATTAATTTATTCGAAAAGGTCAAGAGAGACAAAATAGAAATTGTACGTCTAGTTGGTGATAATGTAGGTACTTTAATTTTTTTATTATAATTTTTTATTTATTTATTTATTTATTTTTATTATTATTTTTTATTTTTTTTTTTACTTTTTTTTACTTTTTTTAATTTTAATTTTTACTTATGATAGCTTTTGTACGAAAGCGTCTAGGGGTCACAAAATTATAATAAAATTTTTATTTTCAATATATTGGAAATATTTTGAATATATTGGAAAAAAAATCCAATATATTGGAAATATTTTGAATATATTGGAAAAAAATCCAAAATATTGGAAATATTTTGAATATATTGAAAAAAAAATCCAATATATTGGAAATATTTTGAATATATTGAAAAAAAATCCAATATATTGGAAAAAAATTCAATATATTGAAAAATAAAATGTCGAACTTCTAGATTTTCATACTTGGTGCCCAAATGAAATAGATCCGTTCCCAATGGAAGTAGGTGCTATCAATTATGTTTTTGTTAAATGGCAGTGTAGTGATTTTTTAGTTTCGAGGACATAACTTACGCACCTAATTCATATAGTTTAATAGTAGTGTGCTCACTGTGCTGTTTTATGCAAATATATCATAATAATTACAAAGATACATGCCAGTAGCAACCGATTTATACAACCATCATGAATACAAATCAAATTTTGCAAGACGCATGTCAAGCTGTAGTTTGAGTTTGGAAGATTTAATAAAGTGCTATTTCCTCCATCAATTAATTCATCAAGAAAAAATTTTACTTATAATTTGGTAACATACAGTTACTATTTTGCAGTAAAAAATGTTAGGAATAGAGACTAGGTCAACAAAAAAACGCGTTTTCTTTTCAAAAATTCCTTGGATAGATTGTTATAATGGATTGAATAAATAGCATAAATGGCTTGTTTTTATGAAATCTCAGAAATCATAATTGTCTTGGGCTTACGGCTCAGTGCTAAGAAGCACTCTTCAAGTAATTTAACTCCTAATGAAGGTTTAATTATTTGTCGTAGAAAAAGTGTAGTATTCTACCTGCAATAAAGCAATTAATCAGCAATTACTCACTCGAATGATTTCAACAAAATTCACGTTGACGCTCGCAGGGCAAACTTCATTCTTGTTAGTAATTGTCTATATTGGTTGTATACCGTGTGTCCCCGGATCGACTTTAAAAGAGGAAAAACTTTTTTGTTTTTGATTTCTCAGAAAATTTCACTCTTGATGATCTGGCCTGCTTGATTTCAAATCCCCAAAACAAAAGTTACTTTTTAGGTAACTCGAACGGTTCTTGAGATAATATAATTTTTCTTCAATAATTGCACTTAATTTTTTTTTCCTAATTTTTAGACGTAAGCTTGGTATGATGATTTCATTGAAAAACAACACTGACAGCAGTTGTCAAATCTAACAAATCAATTGAACTGCAAATTAATCTACTGTATGCTATAATGTTGACTTTACAACAAAGAATTTATCTAATTCAATGTTACGGAACTGGGAAAGCTCGCATTGAAATCTGTGCAGAAAAAGGAGGAGCATTATTCGAATAGAAAACTAATAGTTGTCTTTTTTGAGAATTTCATTTCATGTTACGATTATTTGAATTTCTTCAAAAAAAATTAAATTACTTACATATGAAAAAAATTCCAATTACTAAAGAAAAATTATATTATCTCAAGAACCGCTCGAGTTACCTAAAAAGTAACTTTTGTTTTGGGGATTTGAAATCAAGCAGGCCAGATCATGAAGAGTGAAATTTTCTGAGAAATCAAAAACAAAAAAGTTTTTCCTCTTTTAAAGTCGATCTGGGGACACACGGTATGTAGTAAAATTACATGAAATCAATTATTTTTTTATAAGCTTTACCTATTCTATAACACAATAGAATTTTGTGATATTAACCAATACCCTTCAGTAACGTACGGCTGATATGCAGGTTTAATATTGCATTTATATTCATAATAAGAGAATTATTATTATCATGAAAAAAATATTATGTATGTACTGCTCCCAAAAGCATTGGAAAAAATCACTAATAATATCACAGTTTACAAAATTATTGGTTACTGAATTAAATTTTTTAAACATTCATAAGTTGTTTGTCATCAATACAGTGAATGGGATGGCGATAATTATAATAATCCTTATCAGGGGTTAAATCCTCGAATGAAAACTTTTAGTTTCACTTAGATGAAACCGAGGATGAAACAGAGAAACATGACAACAGAGGACACATTTCCATTATACATAAGCTTCCGCGGCTAGCTTGAGGATTAATGAGAATGTTAAACAAAACAAACACAAAATCACTAGTTTTTCAATATATTGGATTTTTTTTCAATATATTCAAAATATTTCCAATATATTGGATTTTTTTTCAATATATTCAAAATATTTCCAATATATTGGATTTTTTTTTCAATATATTCAAAATATTTCCAATATATTGGATTTTTTTCAATATATTCAAAATATTTCCAATATATTGGATTTTTTTTCCAATATATTCAAAATATTTCCAATATATTGAAAATAAAAATTTTATTATAATTTTGTGACCCCTAGACGCTTTCGTACTTTTGACCTTTTTCAAATTAAGTTATGAAAATTCGGAGTATTATTATGAATTTCTAAAATAACTACAAGATCCTTTTTATTCTGACATTTTCAATAAAATTTAGTACAGTAGTACCGTTTTGAGGGCCGGTGAATCCCGTGGCGTGCCCAGTTTTTTTCTAAAAAAATCGCTAATATGAATTTTTGAGATTTTACAAGTAAACACTGATCTAGTAGGCCCTGGATTTTGTAGGAATGAGACGCTTTTTGCTCCCAAAATATAGTTTATCAAGCTCTATGATTTAAAAGAATTTTTTTTTAAATCGCACCATAAATTAAGATTCTACATGGTGTTTCAAGAACAAATGAGTCACACTGTATATAGGTATTTTTATAATAGTATTTTTAAAAACTACTACATTCAGTGGAAAAAAATATTTTTTTGTTGTTATTGTAACGGTAATTTGCATAAAATACGAAAACGTTTTTCAGTAAAAAAAAAACAATTATTTTTTTTGAAATATATTTTCAAGTTGAAGTGTAGTTTACACTCATGAATCGAAAAAAATTTTGTTTGAATTTTAGAGAGAGATAGAGCATATGAGAATACCTGCTAGGCAAGTACCTACCTTAATGTATGTAACCCAAAGTAAGAGAGAGGAGATAATTTTATGTCGAAGAATTGAAAATTGAGTTTTTTTTTTGTATTGCCTATTATTATAATAGCCGTATTTAATAAATTAATTTTTCATAAATTTACTAATAAAGTCGGCCATGTTTGATCAGCCAATCTGAAATGATATTTTTTAATATTTTTGATCAGCTCTCTCAAAAACACATATTATACCTACTCAATATTATTTTTAGTCAAAATGCTCTCAAATTTGTTAAAAAAAGTAAAAAATACAGCCATATTGAATCCGCCATTTTGAAGATTTTTTAACATTTGTTGATCAGCAATCTCCAAAACCACTAATATATCAATTTGAGTACGATTATGTTGAAATTACCTACTTGATTTATTTCAAATATTTCGAAAAAAAATCGCTTTTGATTATTTAAACAAATTAGAAACAATTAGCCGCAAATTATGAGTTTCAAGTTTTTTTCTATAAGATATTTGAAAGTAATTTCAAAAGTTAAAAAAAATGCAATATCTTCGCCTGGACCTCGATATCTTGAAAGTCTAGTAATCTGTGACTTTTTAAATATTATATTTTCTAATCCCAACGCAAAAACTTCTATAACATTCCATTGTATTTTTTTTGTAGCACAAATGGCTATAGAATTATTTACGAATGAAAACATACCATCTTTCTGGTGTTCGTAAAATGACTGTAGATCCAATTATGTCAGAAGGCTTTCTTATAAAATGCTGCTCAACTTTGAAAATTTACCCTAACCTGTGTAATATAGAGGGCGTAAATTAGAAAAATTAGGTGCAAAAAAAACAGGAGAATAGAAAAAAAAAATTACAAAATATTAATGCAACTTGAGAACGAGGAAAAAGAAAATAGTATATTATGCAACGAGCTTATAATGAAGGCTATTAATACGCGAGTATGATGGTTAAGATACGAGCCGTAGGCGAGTGTCTTAACCATCATAAGAGCGTATTAATAGCCATTATCTGCGAGTTCCATACACTATTTTTTCTACGACCCTTTTTTATTTCATAGAAAAGATTAAAAAATTATATATTTTAACAATGACCCGTATACAATTGCGGATCATTGAGGTTAAGATAGGTTGCTATTTGTTTACGCATATTACCAAATTTTCTCTTCGTCGCTAAGATTATTCTGCTGAGACATGTTTTAGTATCAAGTTTAAAGGGCACTACTCACTACTGCGTAATTTTTATTATGCGAAGTTCGAATTCCGAATTTTACGCTTCGATTTTGAGATTAATTAATAATTTTAATAACATCGACAGCCATTAATTACGATATTGTTTCCCTGCGCAACGCGGGTCGCAGCGTTGCCGCTTTGAATACTATCACGGAGCTCTACGAATGATATAATACTTTATCTTCCCATCTTTACACGATATACCTACTTATCAAATTAATTAAGGTAACATAAAATCTTGATAAATTTTCTTTGAATGTTACTTATGTTCTAAATTAAATAAACGTTCAGAATTTTTTTTTAGAAATACAGAACTTATATCACAAGGCAATTTTTGTCGTGAGTATGACAACTCTGTGACTTCGGTTGGCTTGCCGACCCGATTGTAAGCGAAAAGGAACCGATTCGATTGCAAATGCTCCTCTGCCATTGGATAGCTTGACCAGTGCTTTAATGAAAATTTGTATCTTAATGAGACCCATTAAAGCACTGGTGATTCATATTTAATATGCATATTAAAGGTTGGGAGTAGAAAAAATATATTAACATAACTAGAGAATGAGGAATTCTGTTTCAGGGGGTACTAAAAACATATTACGGGTCCAAGAAGCTGATGTAGACTTTAGTATTTGGTATAATTTTAACTGGATATCTTTCGCATTTACTGGAAAAAATGGTCTGGACAAATACACGGAAAACAGACTGAACTAAGTTAGGACTTCCCACCATACTGATTCTTTTGAAAAGATGTTTTGAAGAGTTTTGAAGATAGTTAGAGTTCTAGGGCAGACTTTTTGACTTTATCTAATATTTCAGGATGCATGTCAAAAACGGGATGAAATTCTTGATAGGAATCATGATTGGAATAAGTCAATTGAACATTGATTTTTTGTCTATTCCTGACGAATATTTCTAGCATGAAACGTTTTTGTTAATCGGTGAAAGCCCATTGGTAATATTTTTATCGTTACTATTTCAATTTAAACTGACAGGAATTGAAATTATATGACATATATTATGACACATGAAAATTTGAAGTACTAAAGTTATTTTGAAAATATTTTTGTAAAATGAGCTCAGCTATATTTTTCAGCATATACATTCTAGACGCTGTTGAGGTATTAGCAAAGACCGGAAACGAAATGCAGAATATATAAAGGGTGCTGAAAAACTCGTGGAAAAAACTAACATGATACGGTTTTGTGGGATTTCAAATATGAAAACAAAACAATTAGGTATATCTTAATTTATTTCCAAGATATTGCAATTAATTATATAAAAGTATGGCAACGTTGTATTTAATTTTCAGATAAGAGAATACAGTCCGCAATCTATTTTGATATTGCTATTCTATGGTAGCAGTTTGCAGTCATATCTACTTGTCAATTTGTCAAAATTAGCTGTCTTGAACACTTGAAACTAATATGTTCGTATCAAATGTCTAATTGTGCAATAAATATTAGAAAATGACATATTTCTGAGTAAACTTACCTCTAATCTCTTGCATGCTATTAAAACTTTTCAAATATGAAACTATGTTTATTGTTTGTAACTATAAATACAATCTGTGATATTGCGTAATAATGTAATAATGTTGCATTATGAGGGCATGCTCAAACTAATAAGTCAAATTATGGTGACGATTAGAACTGTCATTCAAAAACTAAAACCAAAAACCACAGAAAATGAGAGTGCAAAATCATTGGAAAACTATTGCTAAAATCAACTTTTTGACTTTCCAAACTTGCCGGTGCCAATGTTGCCAGTTGTAATTTTTTTAACTGCTATTTTTTATGTGTTTAAAAAATTAAAAGTATCTGTGTTTAACCACCATTTCCACCGAGACTTTAACGTATAATTTCTTACCCTAAAAATTACGTTCTATTTTTTCATAATAATTTTGATTTGTGAATGTAAAATTATAATTTTAAGGTGTCTCAGGAAATTTTATATCTAGGGAACTAGAGTAGCTAGAAAGTAGAATGCAGATTTATTCATTATGTCATTCATTATTTCCACGAGTCTTACAACACTTTGTATAGGTTAGGTAGGTAGGTATATCAATTCTTGTAGCACTTAAAGAGGACTTTATACTTTAGCTAAAAAAAAAATAATAATTTTGTCCACCTGATTTGTAGATGTGGCCTCTTCAAAGCAAAGTTCTCAAAAGGTAAATCTGTCAATCTAGGGAATTAAATTTTTTTCTGAAACCGTTTTGTGGAACTTTGTGGAAATATATCGGTCGAGTTGCTTATTTCTAAAAGGGGTTTATTTGCTATTAATTTACCAGAGCAAAAAATTTAAAGTTGACATGTAATTTTCTATTAATAATAATTTTCGAAGGCATCGATCGCTATTTTTTTTAGGAATTTGCGCGATTATGAATATTTAACAAAGTCAAGGTAATACTTTGTATAGTTGACTAATGTTCAAACGTAAGTTTAATTTCTTTGAAAACTTGCCATAAAATGAATATAGAAATTTAACAATTTGGCCCCCCTTTCTTACCTACCTATGTTATGGCAAACTAATAATAAAATCGTAAGGGCTTGGAAAATGTTCTTCCTATCCTGGTAATTTTACTGTAAAGTTTTCTTCCATATTGCCATATGGTATCTGCCTCGTTATCTGCATACATATACTAGTGTTAAAAAAAACAGTAATTGAGAAAATTCAAATGAGAAATTCAAAAAAAGTTGACAAAAATGAGTTTCTGCAAACTTTGAGCGAGACACTATGTACAATCATATGAGACTTTTTAAAATTTTTGGAATGAATTCGTCCAGAAGATCTACAAAAATTAAAAAGTTAATTCAACAGACTTGGGGAGTCAATGAATTAAGGGCTTTTCAAAATAGAGAATTTTAAATTAATATCGTCAAATAATATGCAAGATGATCCCAAACTCGACCGACAAACTCTGGCTGAGAATTCCTGACAAAAAAGCAAATGAAAGTTTGTTTGCAATGATATCGACTTTCAAAGCTGGACGTTCTATGAAAACCGCTTTCTGTTAGCTTTATTGGTGATTTCATTTAAAAATTGAAATCCTTGCACCTTTTTATTTAAAACAACACCTCTTTGTCAATAACTGCAGAAAACTGCATGGTTTTCGAAAAAAAAAACACTTCTATGTGGAAATTCAATTTATTCAAATCTCGATTAAAGTAAAAACCGAGGTAAAAACTAATCTACCTGCATTACAAAAGGCGTTAGAAGTAGCAAACGCGAGGGCCAATGTTTTCGTTTCGGCAGTTAGCTAAAATTCCAGGAGTTATTCTGATTATTATTTAAAGCCTTTACGTGTTCGTTGTTCTAGTCTTTCACTTAGGCACCTCAGTTGCGAAAACAAGGACTTCAAATGGCTCCCAAAATATCGAGAAAAGTACCTATCTAGCAAAAGAGCACTATAGCTTATTTGACATGCCGGATCTTTGTTAGGTAGGTATAACTCAAAATTTTGAGAAACGTCAATGAAACTTTCATCTTCTTTTTTTTCACGAGGATTTTTCCAAGTCAATATATTTAGAATAGCTAAGCTATAGATATATACCAATTGTAAAAACGGGTTTCATATTGCATTCAAAAAAGTTAACTAAGACTGTTTAAAAAGGGGCGAAATTCTCGCCACGAAGATTTGCAGGTTCTGAACTACATCAGCGAAATCAACGAATCATACATATGTCATGGCATGGGTAATTTAATATTTCACGATTTTTGTCAATTATGAGGTTCCGTTTTCGGTTATTCTGTAGGCATTGCCCAGATATAAGATTTCGTTTAAATGGTTTAAATAAGAGAATTAGGTTTGTATACGAATTTTGGATCTATGTATTGTAGGTAAGTATATGTCGCAGCCTTCTGCTGAAATTGTCTGTTTCATGTAAAGTTCAGCCATTACTTACATAAAATGCTGCCAAATAGTGAAATGATTCCGTATTACACTAAGGGCCGGTTGCACAAACGTAAATTAAACATTTTCAGGTAGTTACTGATTTTAAAATTCCCTGTATCATGAGAATATTGGTCTGATATTGCTAAAAATAAGTTTTACTTCCTTTTCTGAAGAGTTAATTACATACTGATAAAAAATAAAAGATCATTAAATATTCGCCATATTTTGAAAATTTACAATTTAAAATCAGAAATTATCTCAAAATTTTTAATTTATGTTTGTGCAACCGGCCCTAAATGTTACATGACATAAGACGGTCATGTAATGTAAGCACATTCCTGCCATTTGATGAAACTTACAGCCATTTGCTGAAAAAATTACATCAAGTGCATGGCCGAACTTTCTGGCCATTTCACGCAATGCTACAATTAAATTGCACGTTAGGGAAATATAATCAGTCATCAATTGGTTAGTTCGGTCCAATTTCCAATCCTTATAATACTAAAATGAATCAAAATCTGCATACTTTAGATTTCTGATGCATGCTGTAATAATTTGACATTTTTTCAGAGCAAGATATCCCGACCAGCTAAGAACCTGATGACAGGTCACGTTATTGCTATGTTAGATATCTCTCTTTTGAATAAATATTATACAGAGTGATTCGGAAGGAATACACCAAATTCCAAGATTGTTTTGCATATACGTGAAGGTGATGTAAAAACAGTCATGTGAAATAATTTATTGTTGGTATTATTGTTGATATTTATTGTTATTGTTGTTACCTATGCGATTTTCATTTGTTCTCAAGTCTCAAACAAAATAAAATTCAAGGTCATTTTTCTGATTTTATGAAGAAAGCTTGAAGAATTGATAAACATCTTTTTATGAAAAACTTGACTGTGTTTTGCTCACTGTGTATGAGTTGATTTTTTTTTTATTATTTTCACGTGACGTATGTAGGTACGTAAACTCCTGTGAAGCTTGGAGTATTCCTCCCGACTCACCCTGCATTATTACAGCCTAAATTTACGGTTTGAAACTGTTTTTTTTTTCGTCGTTTTTATAACAAATTTAATCTAAGTATCTGCACGCAAATTACGAGGCAAATTACGAAAAAAAATCGACAGAAAACAATGGCAGTTCAGCGCTTCCTCCATACCTATAAGGTGCGCTTATCTGTAAAGCCAGCTACAAAATATGCGTGTATTCGCGATTCGTAATTCGCGATGCGTGATTCGCAGTCAATTCGTGAATAGTGTGTAGGTATAGGGATTTGTGCATCTAAAACCGATTCGTAAACAAGGATGTTCGCCTGTTCGTAGTGATTCGCTCTTGGAAGCGGTTTTTTGACGAATATCAAAGGGCGTGCATCAACGTGCATCGACACGCACTCAACTTGCATTTTTAATCATAAACACGTGCATAGTCTGTAGGCTTTGATTAGATGAACTAGGACGAATCACGCATCGCGAATTAAGAATCGCGAATGCACGCATAGTCTGTTCTGTAGCCAGCTTAATAACTGCTTTATTTCCCTAAGCGCGCCATTTTTGGTTGCGGCATTACATGAAATGGCCAGAAAGCTCGGATGGCGTCTAAAAATGTTGGCCATTTAGTGTAATCCGGAATCATTTCACCATTTGGTAGCATTTCATGTAATGACTGAACTTTGCATGAAATGCCAATTTTACCCGAAAGCTGAGACATATACACCTACACTATAGCAGACGCGAATGTGATAATAACTAATAAGCACATTTACCTATTCAATTACACAGTAGAATGAATAATTACTTAATAATTAAATGATGATTCTTCTTTGCTTTGATAAATAAAATACATTAATTGAAGCTTAGGAACTTCATGTAAATATGTAGGATCCATTTTTTTCTTTCTACTCTAAGTGAAAACTCAATGAAGTTATCTTAATTATTATTTAAATAAATAAACATTTTGAACCATGCTATCAAAAAATAAAGACATCCTAATATAAATATTGAGTATAAGTATAGATCTAAAACATCCAACTCTTACATTGATTTTTTTCTGTTTTTTAACCAAAATTTGACTTGACACAGTATAGGTATTTCTGGACCGTAAGTTTTTTATGATGTGAATACACTCTTAAGAATATGCGGCTTAACTTTGATTGAATCCGGCACTCTAAAGCTCAATTAAAATTACTAAGCTCAAATAAATAATAAGTAATCAAACAAAGTAATAAAACAACTAAAGTCAATAAGTTATTAAAGCTCAAATAAAATCGATCATTTATATTTCATTTTTAACTGAACAATATCCTGCTCTCTTCGATTTTGTAAAGCAAGCCCTATGGAAAACATTGCTTGGAGTAAATTAAATGAATGAAAGAATATAATAAATAAATACATACTTATTGTTTCCGTTAGGAATGGACAGAATAACCGAGACTTGATGATTGCAAAGTTGATCCTGGTAGCAAAGGAAAATCCTAATTTTCTTCACAAAAAAACAACAAGTAAGTAATTGCCGCCTAATACCTACAACATGGGCACGCCTTAACAGTACACGACACCTGCGTTTTTATCACAATACTATCACTGTCACTGGCTATTTGTCACAACTTTTGCAAGTGATCGAACAATCAGGGTAGGTACTACTTATGTGATCAACTATTTCCCTGTATGGGTAGAAAACTCCGCTTTGACTGTAGTATATGTCCTAAGTACCAAGGTTTAGATCCTAGCCACTTATTTATTAAACCACTATTCTCCAGTTCCTATACTCAAGAAGTAGTAGGTAAGCGTCGCGACGGCGTTAAACTCGGGAAATCTTAACTTGCGTCAGAAGCCGACAGTCATCAAGATACCGTGTGAGTCTAGCGTAAAGTTGAACAAGATTGCCGGCACCCGGCGCGCCACTGTCACTCAAAAGCTTATAAGCACGTTGTGTTGTACACGCGGACAAGGTAATCGTACCGACCACGATTAACCACACACACTCGGTACGACACTGCACGAGACGCGAGCCGCGAGAGTTGAGTAAGTAGCTGCCTAGAGCAAGCAGAGCTCCTAGTCGCAGGAATGACGAATATAATATGTCGATTGTCGACCTAGGATGCGCTCGCCGTCAATCAGTCAAAAAGCAGCGAGCCAAACTTTCCCGTTAAGCGGAACACAGTTGATCGCTTAACGATAACTCTGACCAACCCCAAAGGCCGGCGATCGTGATAACGCTCCTTTGGATTAGGGCACTAAGAAGGAGTACCTAGTGCACTAAAAAAATAAGGTGGTGCATTACCTAGTTTTAGTTTCACGTTTACTTCAACTTGAAACGCGTTCATTGCGGCTAGCTGTTGCTGTTTGTGTTTACTGTTTACTCTGTCCCGCCGCCGATCCGCTGGCCTCTAGCGTCGTCTCATGGTAGATGAGCGATGTTGTTTACTTTGTTATATTTATAGAGTTCAGAGAGACATGCATGTAAACCGTCGATTGCAGCTGCCCCACAAATGAGAAGCCAATATCATTACTTGACAGGTAACTACTGGTAAAGATTATTCACAATATCTGAAGAATAAACAATCTGGGAATTATATTGCAGCAGCATACACGTTTCACTAATCAATCCAGAAAATTTATGTGACGATTTCTTGATAAATTTTAAGGAGGGTTTTTATTACATTACAACAACCATATAACAACTTGTAACTAACAACCCCATAAAATGTGATAAATAGGAATATTCATCTATTTTGAATGAAGCGTCTTGAACTTTAAAGAAAATTTCACACTCAAATAATGCTGCCAAGAATATTACACGCATGATCATAATTTTATACAAACAGTGAGGACTTTTATAGTTCCCACCTTGACCTTAATGGTATGTATGGAACATAATGATAGCCGGTTCATATAAAAATATGAACATTGAAATCGTTACTGATTGAGAGGCAGCTCTAAGAGCACTGGACTCAGTGACGATACAATCAAATACAGTGAAGAGCTGCATTAACTCTAGCAAAGCTAGCAGAGAAAAACAACAAAATAAACCTAAGGCGGACAAAAGGACACCAGAACAACAAAGGAAACAAAATAGCGGATCTGCTTGCAAAAAAGGGATTCAAACTACCCTTAATCGGGGCAGAACCAACTTGCTGCATAGCCTGCAGCGAAGTCAGAAGGGAAATAAAAGACCTCCTGAAGAAAAACCATAGCTCATTGGAATGTAGTAGGACTGAGACATTCGAAGATATTTATCCGAGAACTATCAAAGAATAAAACTAATTAACTGAAAAATCTGAGATGGGCAATTGGACTTCTAACAGGACATTGCCCACTAATGAAACACTTCTCAATAATAGGAGTGAAAAACAACTCAGATTGCGGGAGATGCGGGGAGGGGGAGGAAACCCCATACCACCCAATGTGTGAATGCCCAGCACTAGAGGGAACTAGACTTCTAGTATTTGGGACCGAAATGGCAGAAACCAAAAGATATAGAACAAGCACCCATTGGACTCACACTGAAATACTTTCGGGAGACGGGACTGATGAGCTAATTATCCAAAGGGGTACAATAAGCGCAAGCTTCAGTACGAGGGCTTTGATCCTACCCTAGAAGTTATAATATAATAATAATAATAGTCCCCCCCTTGACCTCAATTTTCGATTCGAATAATGAGACAGAAATTTGAAACAAAAACCAAAATAAATGTCATGAATTTTGTCTACTTTTTGACGCAAAACTGGTCTATCAAATGTCAAAGATGACGTTGCAGTCCCTGTCAACTTCAAAATTTTAGGGCGCATGGGGAAGGGGGTTATCTAAGACCTCATTTTAAAGAAATTGCAATTATCTACACAAAAATTATGCTACTTTTAAATTTTGACTAGTAGGCTCAGAATTCAAATAGGGTGGGGGTAGGGAGACTATATAGGGTGAGTTTTTTTTTTATATTTAGTACAGGGATCTCGCAAAATATACTGCAGCTCGAGGAACCATTAAATGGGGAAAGAAGTGCAGTTTTATAAGCTAAACTTGAAACAACGTTTGTTTTTCTTTTTTTTTTTGAAAATCTTATTCATGCGTTTTTTGGATATTTGACAATAAACTGAATTTTGCGAATATCTTTATACTGGGATAACACTATTATTATTTGAATTAACGAGAAATCGTAAAGGGAAATGTTTTAGAAAATTTATAACCAATATTATGACGTTATTTTTTATTTGTCGTGTCATTTCAGAGTTATATGACATAAACTTTTTTTTTTTGTTTTTTTTTTTTAATGTAAGTTACAGTTGGCTATCACATTATTAAATAGGCCATATTTTTCTAAATACACTAATATAAAGCCCGATGTGATTTTTACTAAAAATAAAGAAGTTATGACGGTGAAAAACTCAGGCTTAAAAAAACTCAGGTTAATGTCATAACTCGAAAATGACATAACAAATAAAAAAAAATTCAGCGCCATTGGTTATAATATATTTATTTAATATAACCCATTGGTTATACAGGGTGTCCCAGCTTATTCGAAGCGGTCTCTGTAGGCCAAACGATGTACTTTTTCAAAAAACTTTATAAAAATTCAAGTACATAATCACAATGGCCATAATTTAAAATTATTTTGGAGTATACAGAGTGTCTCATATGACAGTGGCATATCAAAGTTATGTTTTTTTTAAATGGAATGCTCATATGTTATTGCATTTTTAGATTGTCTGAGAAGAGAAAAATAAGATTTTCTTTTACAGTTGGTGTTTAAATTCAGAAGTTTTTGAGTTATAAACAAGTGAAAATCGTCATTTTTCAAGTTCAAGACCCTTTACAACGAAAACGGTTCAAGATAGAGGAAAACAGCTTACATGTCCCTTACATGAAACATTTATACTATCTTTGATTTTTTTATTTGGCGACGCGTGGAGAAATCTCAGAATTTAGATGTAGATGAAATAGTACTTACATGAAAAGTTAAAATTGGGCATGTAAGCCGTTTTTTCTCTATCTTCAGCCGTTTTCGTTGTACAGGGCCTTGAACATGGAAAATGACGATTTTCACTTGTTTATAACTCAAAAACTTCTGAATTTAAACACCAACTGTAAAAGCCAATCTTATTTTCTCTTCTCTGACAATCTAAAAATGCAATAACATAGGAGCTTTCCATTTAAAAAAACATAACTTTGATATATGTCACTGTCATATGGGGCACTCTTTATACTAAAAAAATAATTTTAAATTATGGCCATTGTGATTCTGTACTTGAATTTTCAAAAAGTTTTTTGAAAAGTTAATCGTTTGGCCTACAGAGACCGCTTCGAATAAGCTGGGACACCCTGTATAATAAACAATATAAAGGGTGTTTACTGTAAGGTTGGCCAAACTTCACAGGCTGATTCTTAAGACTAAAATAAACAAAAAATTTCCGATTAACGTGTTTTACACCGTTTTTGACGGAAATACACCGTTTTTGAGATACAGGGTGTCGAAGAAATATTATTTTTCCAGTTTTTTGACCATATCTCGATAACCGTATGAGATACAATGTTCAGATCTCATACATACATACTATGTGCTCACTGATTCCCATATTTTCGCCGTAAAATAAAGGTTTTAAAAAAATTCAGTGGCGTAGATTTAGGGTATTTTGAGGGTTTTGACCCCCTACTTTCTACGCTACTGGAATAAATGCGATTTTAAGCAGCGCCTTTGAACCGTTCATGTGTTCTACACCAAAAAGGTACCTTGGTTAACGCTCTAAAGTGAACCGTTTCCGAGAAAAATGTAATTTTATTAGAAAAAACATTAATTATAGAAATAAGTTTTCACTTACTTTCAGTTTCCCAAAATGCTGTTGAAAAATCGTTAAAAAAGTGATGTTTTCTCTCATACAATCCCATTTTTCTCGGAATAGCATTGGAAAAACGATGCATTTTCGGACACACGTTAATGGGAAACGTTTTGTTTATTTTAATCTGAAGAATCAACCTGTGAAGTTTGGCCAACCTTACAGTAAACACAATATTAAAAAATTGGTAGGGAGCTCGATGACTTAGGGCAGTAAATGAGTACTCTGTTTTCAGTGCCAAACGTTTCGATATATTTTTATACCATCATAAGTGGCAGGCCTAGAAATCACATGAAAAAAGGAACAATCAGCAAAAGACACTAACCAATTTTTTAAGCGTAAACTTACCAAATTGAGGTTTTCTACGTTAGCATCCTATATAGATCTACACTCTACACTGTATGGTGTAATTAAAAGTACGGTAAATATTACTCTTTTTCTGTCATTAATTAATTTTTTTTACAAACACCATTATCAAAAAAACACACAAAATTAAAATTATACATTACTAAAATAATTACATTTTCCCTTTTTCTATTATTAAAAAGACAACTCAACACGGTGGCATAGACAGACGCCACTTGTTTTATAAAATATTTAAAAATCGTCAAAAATTAAATCTTCATTTTCAGTCTACACAAAACGGCGGTTTTATTGATAAGGAGATCAATCTAGAATTAAAAACCTTACAATTATTTTTGTAATTTTTATGAAATTTAATTTATCATTATTGTTACTAAAGGATTACATCTTACGTGAGGAGGGGGACTATAAACGTTCTTAATGTGTAGGTACAGGGGATCCGATTTTCGAGGCTAAGCAATGGTGAATGAGAAGGTATGAGGAAAACTCGTTGCCGCTTACAAATCGGAAAAATATTCTGTGACTTTCTAGATATATCGTAAAATATTATATTAAAACGCGATATTTTTTCATATCTTTCATATCTTGTTTTCTATGACACATAGCTGACGAAGGAAGTTTGTCACTTATTGACATACGACCAACTTTGACATTAGATAAACGTGAAATTATTTTACTAGGACTGTCAGTTTCGCACATGCAATGGTTCACTTTATTTTTTGTTCTTGTATAGGCGACATTTTGTATCGTCTCATTTTTTAGTAGTGTCCATTTGTCACATGTCGATGTTGGTTTGATTTTGGCCCATAAATGTTAATGTTCTTGTTTTCCTAGACATTAACGTACAGGGGTTGATTTCTAAACAAACTATGGTATTGGGTATATTATTGCATGAGAGTTAATCACAAGAATGTCATTTTGATCTGAAGAGCAGCGGGATAGGCTGGAAATTTATTACATATCACGTTTAAATGTTCAAACTATACTACATCTTAAGCATCACTGCTATACGTTTCTTGCAAAGGCAGCTAGCGAATCTCACTTATTTTTTGAATCTTTATAAAAATGACTCCGCAGAATCCTTTAAGAAATTGGCTCCTGGTGAAATTTGATGTAACTTTGTACTGGATCACAATGGCCATTATTTAAAATAATAGAGTGTCCCATATAACAGTAGCATATCAAAGTTATGTTTTTTTAAATGGAATGCTCCTATGTTATCGCATTTTTAGATTGTCTGAAAAGAGAAAATAAGATTGGCTTTTACAGTTGGTGTTTAAATTCAGAAGTTTTTGAGTTATAAACAAGTGAAGATTGTCTTTTTCGAAGTTCAAGGCCCTGTACAAGGAAAACGGTTAAAGATAGAGAAAAACGGGGCTTACATGTCCCTATTTTAACTTTTGATGTACCCTATGGTACAGAAACATTTGTATTTTTTTTGTTTTTTTTTTAATTTGACAACGCGTGGAGAAAACTCAAATTTTTCAATATTTTTTATCATTCTGTATAAACATTTCATCTGCGTCATAGGATAGTACATAAAAAGTAGGGGCATATAAGCCGTTTTTCTCTATCTTGAGCCGTTTTCGTTGTAGAGGGCCTTGAACTTCAAAAATTACGATTTTCACTTGTTCATAACTCACAGACTTCTGAATTTAATCAACAACTGTGGAAGCCAATCTAATTTTTTCTTCTCAGTCAATCTAAAAATGCAATAACATTAGGAGCATTCCATTTAAAAAAGCATAACATTGATATGCCACTGTCATATGGGACACTCTGTATACTTCAAAATAATTTTAGATTATGGCCATTGTGACCCTGTACTTGGATTTGCATCAATTTTTTTGAAAGAAATATTTTCTGAAATATTGGCCGCCCTCATTGTTTTAGAGAGATCAGGAGCCATCACTTGCTCATTCTGTCCCTGAAAGAGCTGTTTCTCCAAGTCAAAATTACCGTAGTGGAGCCGCTACGTCATATCTACACAGTTAAGATCAATGTTCCCTCTAAAAAAAACAGCGCATTTTATTTCAAATTATTTTTGTCTCTTAAAAATTTAAGAAAATTACTAAAAGATGGGCTCCCATAATCTTCTATTTTAATTGAATGAATAAGCAGACGACGCGAATGAATAGTAGACTGCTTGCTGTCTCATCGACTTTGACATTACAATCAGTTATTTAGTTTAATAAATCGTCATAGTGTTGCTTTTGTAGACAGATAATTATCATCCAACTATTTCTTTATTATTATATTGTAAATGAATGAACATATTACACCTGGTCGCAGTCGACCAATCAGCAATTTAGTCTTAACCAAAATTAACTAAATAATACTTAAGTTAGATTAGATTAATCGTGAGGATCCATTGTGACACCTCCACTGCGATCGTAGGTCTACTGTGGCTCACATCTAGTCGTGCTACATTAAAATAAGGGTAATTGTATACATCCGCGGCTCCTACGTTTCATCAATTTTTTCGGGACCGAGGAGCGAAATAGGGGTGCTGGGTGGGTAAGAAGCTAAAAAGAGCCATTGCAAACTAATATCAAGGTCACCACTAAGGCCTCTTTGGCACTACGGTCGAATTTCTATTTTTTTTCACTTTCAGGGCAAGGAATATCTTCGAGATTAACAATAGCACAGTTTTTATTTTGAATTTTGCATTTATTTTGCATTTATATTCCAAAATACGTGACATCGCTCGCTATTATGGTCCGACTACGTTTGAATGCGGTTCGTATGTTGCGTATGTTACCAGACCGGCCCTGGTGTTGATATTATGAGTTTCCGCCGTCCACTCGACACTCTGACCTTGCATGTTTATTGTGATTTTCGCTGTTCTAAACAGGCCCGCACTCAGGAAGATCTTCTTTTGATGCCCTTTTGTTCGCTTATCTTTCATTTGCAAAGCAAATTAATACCTTCCTGGTGTTACTATAGGTATGTGCTCCACCCCTATATAGGTGCCATAGTGAAACTGTAGGAGCCGCGGATGTATATAATGTCCAAAATAAGTACTTAAGTCAAGGTATCATCCAAAGGCAGCCCATTCTTTAGGTCTTACAAAGTGTTATTTATGCTGTCAGAACTCGTTTTCACTCATACGCAAAAAGTGTAGATATGAGGTTTGTTATGGAAATTCGAGTGGAAATTTGCAACAATTTTTATGTTGATATTCAAATATGTGCCGGGTGAGTCATCATTAAAAATGGTCACCGGGAATATCTCAGAAGATAAGCGTCGTACAGACTGCAAGGAAAAGTTTGAGAAAACTTTGAGCTTCTAAAATGACCGCTAGGGGACGTAATAGCCACACCAAATAGAGAATTTATAATAATTAATGAATAAAAATTGAGAAAACCATGATTTTCTCTATCTATGTAAGCGGAAATATCGCGATTTTTCTAAAAAAATTAAAAAAATTAAATAGAATGGTATATTTATTTTTACATAGTGAAAGAGACAATTAAATTCTTAAGGTGTCCTGTCATTGAAAACCACAGCCAGCAAAGTTGACTTAATGAATTTTCAGAGTTTGGACCCCGCACGGATCAAATGGAAATCTGTTGAAATAGCTGAAATTCAAATATGTTTATGGCGATCAAAAGTCTCCATGGGCGTGAAGTGAAAATGTATACAAGGTGATGAAAAATCGACTAATTTCTATTTATTTTGTGCACCGTTGGTAACTTCGTTATTATTGGAGCTTATAAGTTGGTCAAATTGGCAAATGTTATGAAATTTTTGTCGCTTATTACAGTGCTGAAAGCAGAAAAACAATTGAAAGTTCACGTAGAGATTTTGAATGTAAAAATAGGAATATCTAAAAAATGTAAAAATATAGGAATAGGAAAGTTTTGACGTTCCCCACCACTTTATTTATGCAGTTAATGGAAAAACTGCAAGATAAAAAAAAATCGCGGTTATTTAAACATCACACTCATGATATTTTGAATATAACCTAATTTAGAAAAATTATGAGAAACTTACAATTCTTTATACCCTAGCAGTCATTTCAGAAGCTTAAAACTATTTTTCAACGAATTTCTAGGCTCCCTTTCCTTAGAAATTATATTTTGTCTTGAGCTGTACGACGCTTGGTTTCTGAGATATTCCCGGTGACTATTCTTAATGACTCACTTAAGATGAGGAACAGATAGTTATAGGTATATATCTTTCGTCAATGTGTTCAACTTTTTGCAACAAACAAAATTAACAGATTTGGTATGAGGCTGCTCCTTCCCCAGACGCCGTGACCATGAAAAATTCAGTATCGTTTCCTAGAGCTCTTTGCAAAAGGAGACCTCTCACGAGATCGCCAACAAGTAATTTTTATATGTAAATATAACGGAATATTCACCTATTTAATTGTACATATTATGTCAAAAACTGTTGAGAACTTACATAACAAACCTTATGCACTTTTTATACCAGAAATGTTTAGATTTTGGAAAAAGTTATAAACACTTGAATTATTTATCCGCAACACACAACAGGTAATTACTGTTGTTAGACAAAAGATGAATGACATGTTGTCAGACAACATGCCATCCATTGATGTTGTGCTGTGAGCAGAGGCGGAAATTGTAGACACGTGTTTCGTCCTGTTTGGGACTCTTCAGTACAATGTATCTACCAACACACAGCACAGTTTAGATCACGGATCCCGTGAGCAGAATGCAATGAAATAAAAAGAAAAATAAAATAAAAGGCACGGTGGGTTCGGCTTGCGCCATAGGATACACCCCAGACAGCCATAATGCATGCCAAAAATGAGTGCAGTGCCCCCCGGTGTGCATGAAGTAGGTAAAGCCCCTACTAGGCGTTGCTAGACAAAAGATGAATGACATGTTGTCAGACAACATGCCATCCATTGATGTTGTGCTGTGAGCAGAGGCGGAAATTGTAGACACGTGTTTCGTCCTGTTTGGGACTCTTCAGTACAATGTATCTACCAACACACAGCACAGTTTAGATCACGGATCCCGTGAGCAGAATGCAATGAAATAAAAAGAAAAATAAAATAAAAGGCACGGTGGGTTCGGCTTGCGCCATAGGATACACCCCAGACAGCCATAATGCATGCCAAAAATGAGTGCAGTGCCCCCCGGTGTGCATGAAGTAGGTAAAGCCCCTACTAGGCGTTGCTAGACAAAAGATGAATGACATGTTGTCAGACAACATGCCATCCATTGATGTTGTGCTGTGAGCAGAGGCGGAAATTGTAGACACGTGTTTCGTCCTGTTTGGGACTCTTCAGTACAATGTATCTACCAACACACAGCACAGTTTAGATCACGGATCCCGTGAGCAGAATGCAATGAAATAAAAAGAAAAATAAAATAAAAGGCACGGTGGGTTCGGCTTGCGCCATAGGATACACCCCAGACAGCCATAATGCATGCCAAAAATGAGTGCAGTGCCCCCCGGTGTGCATGAAGTAGGTAAAGCCCCTACTAGGCGTTGCTAGACAAAAGATGAATGACATGTTGTCAGACAACATGCCATCCATTGATGTTGTGCTGTGAGCAGAGGCGGAATTTTTTTATTTATTTTATTTTTCTTTTTATTTCATTGCATTCTGCTCACGGGATCCGTGATCTAAACTGTGCTGTGTGTTGGTAGATACATTGTACTGAAGAGTCCCAAACAGGACGAAACACGTGTCTACAATTTCCGCCTCTGCTCACAGCACAACATCAATGGATGGCATGTTGTCTGACAACATGTCATTCATCTTTTGTCTAGCAACGCCTAGTAGGGGCTTTACCTACTTCATGCACACCGGGGGGGCACTGCACTCATTTTTGGCATGCATTATGGCTGTCTGGGGTGTATCCTATGGCGCAAGCCGAACCCACCGTGCCTTTTATTTTATTTTTCTTTTTATTTCATTGCATTCTGCTCACGGGATCCGTGATCTAAACTGTGCTGTGTGTTGGTAGATACATTGTACTGAAGAGTCCCAAACAGGACGAAACACGTGTCTACAATTTCCGCCTCTGCTCACAGCACAACATCAATGGATGGCATGTTGTCTGACAACATGTCATTCATCTTTTGTCTAGCAACGCCTAGTAGGGGCTTTACCTACTTCATGCACACCGGGGGGCACTGCACTCATTTTTGGCATGCATTATGGCTGTCTGGGGTGTATCCTATGGCGCAAGCCGAACCCACCGTGCCTTTTATTTTATTTTTCTTTTTATTTCATTGCATTCTGCTCACGGGATCCGTGATCTAAACTGTGCTGTGTGTTGGTAGATACATTGTACTGAAGAGTCCCAAACAGGACGAAACACGTGTCTACAATTTCCGCCTCTGCTCACAGCACAACATCAATGGATGGCATGTTGTCTGACAACATGTCATTCATCTTTTGTCTAGCAACGCCTAGTAGGGGCTTTACCTACTTCATGCACACCGGGGGGCACTGCACTCATTTTTGGCATGCATTATGGCTGTCTGGGGTGTATCCTATGGCGCAAGCCGAACCCACCGTGCCTTTTATTTTATTTTTCTTTTTATTTCATTGCATTCTGCTCACGGGATCCGTGATCTAAACTGTGCTGTGTGTTGGTAGATACATTGTACTGAAGAGTCCCAAACAGGACGAAACACGTGTCTACAATTTCTGCCTCTGCTCACAGCACAACATCAATGGATGGCATGTTGTCTGACAACATGTCATTCATCTTTTGTCTAGCAACGCCTAGTAGGGGCTTTACCTACTTCATGCACACCGGGGGGCACTGCACTCATTTTTGGCATGCATTATGGCTGTCTGGGGTGTATCCTATGGCGCAAGCCGAACCCACCGTGCCTTTTATTTTATTTTTCTTTTTATTTCATTGCATTCTGCTCACGGGATCCGTGATCTAAACTGTGCTGTGTGTTGGTAGATACATTGTACTGAAGAGTCCCAAACAGGACGAAACACGTGTCTACAATTTCCGCCTCTGCTCACAGCACAACATCAATGGATGGCATGTTGTCTGACAACATGTCATTCATCTTTTGTCTAGCAACGCCTAGTAGGGGCTTTACCTACTTCATGCACACCGGGGGGCACTGCACTCATTTTTGGCATGCATTATGGCTGTCTGGGGTGTATCCTATGGCGCAAGCCGAACCCACCGTGCCTTTTATTTTATTTTTCTTTTTATTTCATTGCATTCTGCTCACGGGATCCGTGATCTAAACTGTGCTGTGTGTTGGTAGATACATTGTACTGAAGAGTCCCAAACAGGACGAAACACGTGTCTACAATTTCCGCCTCTGCTCACAGCACAACATCAATGGATGGCATGTTGTCTGACAACATGTCATTCATCTTTTGTCTAGCAACGCCTAGTAGGGGCTTTACCTACTTCATGCACACCGGGGGGCACTGCACTCATTTTTGGCATGCATTATGGCTGTCTGGGGTGTATCCTATGGCGCAAGCCGAACCCACCGTGCCTTTTATTTTATTTTTCTTTTTATTTAATTACTGTTGTGATTAAGACATACAGTGGGGTATTGTAAAGGCCCATCAAGTTAACCGGCAGATTTCTGTGACCGTTCCTCAAGCTGATATCGACAGCAAGTTACTTAATAATTAACAATTTTACAATCCCTTTCAGGCCACTGAAAAATCGCTAAATTTTCCATCTAGAGTCGATACCTTCTTTGGAAACGATCACGGAAATACCCACTGTAGGAAGTGGAAAAACGACCAAATTAATTTTCATTAAAAAATATTGGGTCGTTTTGGAGTTATACCTAGATACAAAAACATGTGATTTTTTGGGGACATTTAAAACACCCTTGTAACTTGTAAGAAGCACCCCAACTCGCTGGGGGCCACATTTACTGACCTCAAGCCTTGTGAGGGCGCTTTCCTGAAAGCGGTGCGAGGGAATGAGATTCCCAAACCTCATATCTGTATGACCTCCATCCCGGAGGTATAATTTATAATTTACCATAGTATTACTTTTAAACAAAAATCTTTTTTAATTAAAGCTAATTAAGCTTCTGCCAATTCCACGATTCATTTCCATGAAATATTTTTTCTCAATAACTGACGTACTGGAGCTGCTACTACCATGTTAAACGTTTCTACGAAACCTTTTGTCATAATTTACAAGCCCTAGAAAACCTCTTAATTTTCTGATAATTGTAGAGCTGTCCAATTTTTGAACAGCTTTGATACTCTTATACAGGATGTTCTTTAAGGCGATACTTTTTTTTTATTGTGTATAGAAATATTAGAAATCATCAAGGCAAACAGCTTTTTCAAATATCTTATCTTAAAAAATTGAATAATAAACGTGATACGACCTTTGGAAGTTTATATAAATCAAAGTCCAATCCTGTGATAAATTCAACTAGACAAACTTATTTCAATAAACAATGAAAAAAAAAACAATTCCGATCCATAAGGTTACCTATAGACAACAATACCAAAATAGGTAACAGGAAATCAACGAAAATAACTCTAACAACGAAAATCATGTACGAAAATAGGTAAGTTAAATGGAAAAACGAAGACTAGAAAAATCAATTAAATTTCACTGTAATAATATCGTTGCACTCGAACTATTTTAATTTTTTTTTCATTGTTTTCGTTTATTTTCTGTCATTTTGGTTTTGTTTCTTAGGCGACCTTTTGTATTGAAATTGTTTTTGTTTTTTTTTTTATTTATCATTGAAATTTCTGATTGATTCTTTCAATAAATCTTCTGACATAGATTTATCTTATTACACGAACCAACGTATATTATTTATGTTTCTTTTTCATTAATCCAACTCTATAAAACTGGATCTCATTCTTTCACTTCCGTTTTTTTTTGTTTCACCTTAATAAATCTTCACTATGTACAAAATTTAAATTTTCAAATTACTTCTGCATTTCTTGTATTTTCTAAATTTCTTTCTGGTCTGTAATTATTATTGTTTTTTCCTTGTATTATACAGGGTGTTTCAAAACATGTGTCGGAAAATGAAGGATGTGATTCCCTGCCTCGTTCTAAGAAAAAAGTTCCTATTAACACGGGTCCGCAGAAGTATTGCTTTCGAGTTACAGGGGGTAAAAAAATGTATTTTTTTCAGTTTTATGACGATGTTTCAGGAACCGTTTGGATATCGTCATTATAACTTTGAAAGAGCAAATTATTTTTTTTATGTGGCAGTGAAAAATATCAAAAACAAGTGATGTTTTTGTCCTCAGAAAAACATGTTGCTACCTTATGTTTTCCATCATGAAATGCTGTTTTTCTCGGAATCAGTTCACATTTACGCTTTTGACCAGAAGTGCCTTTCTTATGTAGAAAACTTTGACAGTTTGAAATGTGCTTCCACAATGGCAATTTTTCCAGTCTCGTAGGAATTATAGGCAAACAATTTCAACCACCGCAAAATCTCCGCCAATGTCATATGAAATAAATTTAATTAGTGCTCAAAAGGTTAAAATTGTAGTGATAAGAGTGTACAAAAATTCAGTTTTATATCTCAAGCGGTTCCTGAGATAAACTGAAATTTTTTCTTGACACTCTACAGGGTGTAGGTATCTAAAATAAACCGAGAAAATTCAGGGGGTGATTGATGAGATCATTTTAGGAAAAAAAGTTTGTATAAACGCATGTCCTAAGAGGCTCAACTTTTTAACTACAGGTTGCTGAAGTTTCAAGAAAAAAATCGTTTTTTAATAATAACTTTGATAAGAATCAAGATATTTTCGTAAAAATTTGTAGGTACACCTTCCATGCATCAAGAGGCATTTCCCAACGTATAACTTTTAGTTATTGTAGCAGTGGCGTTCGTGAAAGTCGCGTTACACTTAATATTTTTGAAAAAAAATAGTACGCCACTGCTTTTTTATGAAAATAAAATTATTTTTCAAATACTCTTTCATTTCTGAGTAAATATGATTTCTTGACTTTTTTCAACCGATGCAAGGTTTTCTGATAAATAAATGTCATATGTTTAGACACGTGTGTTTGAGTAGAGAGTTGGATTTTACAAATGAAAATGAATTCACAAATTCGACAGTTTCCCTTTTATTTACGTTAAACGACGTTTACTATCCACAGGCCATTTTTTAAGAGTCAGATATTATGAGAACACGTTTTTTTCTATCGGAGTACAGAGTGAATCGAACTTCCCTGCAGTTCTGTAGCAGTTTCAGAAAGAGGCAACCTAAAAATGTGTTCTATTTTTTTTATCAGAAAACCTTGCATCTGTTGAAAAAAAGTCAAAAGATCATATTTACTCGGAAATGAAAGAGGATTTGAACAATAATTTTATATTCATAAAAAGCAGTGGCGTAGGTACTATGTTTTTTTTTCAAAAATATTAAGTGTAACGCGACTTGCACGAACGCCACTGCTACAATAACTAAACGTTATACGTTGGGAAATTCCTCTTGATGCATGGAAAGTATGATTGATTGATGCACGAAAATATCTTGATTCTCATCAAAGTTAAGTATTATTAAAAAACAATTTTTTCTTGAAACTTCAACACCCTGTAGTTAAAAAGTTAATTTAGAATTTTCTCTTAGGACATACGTTTATATACTTACTTTTTTTCCTAAAATGATCTCATCAATCACCCCCTGAATTTTCTCGGTTCATTTTAGATACACCCTGTTTTTTTTAGATTTTATCTAAGATTTCGAGATTTATTTATAGATTTATTTCGAGATTTAGATATCTCGAAAATGGTGTTTGCGAAGCCATGCTAATAAAATTTTTATCACAGAACGAGACAAGGAAACACACATTTCATTTTCCGACACATGTTTTGGGACACCGTGTATATGAGTCCTGTTTTATTTTAGATTTATAGTTTTGATTCACATTACCCTTTCCTCAATTCCTTGAATCATTCAGATTCTCATTTTTTTGTTATAATAACCTTTCTCCTCATCAATTGATCGATAAGTAAATATCCTTTATAGGTTTCATCAACTTTATTCAAATATTCCTCAACTTCATCAATTTTTTTTACATTAGCTTGATATTTGAATTCTCCTTTGTATTTCTCGAACAAATGCTTACTTAAATATGCAATTAAGCCAGTTTCTTTTATACTTTCTGACAGAAACTTGATAAACATCTTCACAAAATATTCAGCCTTACTACCATTATTATAAGAAGTACAGAGTGATTCAGGTTTTACCTACTTAACTCTAGGGAACGATAGAGAATCGAAAAATAATATGAGTTTGCTTCATGAACTATATTTGTGAAATGCTTCGTTAAGAAAATACAGGGTGTTAAATTTTTAAGAAAAACACCCACTTCTTGTGTTATGATAGCATGGAATGCTTCATCTGTAGACAATCGGGGCACCTGGCTAGCAACTGTCCAAATCCCAGACAAATTACAGCCAAATCAAAACACCCGCAGCTGAACACAACCATATATTCACGACCAAGAAACGACCACGCACCATCGGAATCTACATCATCTGCTAGCAAGTAACAAGCAAATCAGTCAATGCCCCCTCCGGCACACAGTGAGGTCCCAAAAACCAAGAAAAAGGAAGAGATAACCCAGAAACACAAAAAAGCCAGACATTTTCCCCCCGCAAAAACGCTAAATGACGACGCAATAAAACCAATATAAGAGCTTTTCAACAACAAACCTGAAACAGAACACGCTCGGCACCCAACGATCCCCTGTCGGAAAGTCGGCGCCTAACAGACGATGTGCAGCACTTGCTCGACGTCCTCACAAGAGAACACTAACATCTCTTCATACTAAAATGTTCAAGCTAATAACCTGGAACTGCTGCGGATTTGACGAAAACCCTAACAGTATCTGTTTACAGGAAACAAACCTAAAGCCGACGCAAGCTCCAGATTTACCTAAATATACGGGATACCATTTCCACAGAACAACTCAACTAAAATCAAGCGGAGGAACCTCCATCTACGTTAAAAACGTACATCACAGCGAAGACCTAAGCCTCCAAACTAACATAGAACCCTTTTGGTGATATTGGGTGACCAAACAAACTAACTGTGTGCAATGTTTGTATACTACCTAACGCCAAAGTCACAGAAACCCAACTAGAAAACATCCTTAATCAATTACCATCTCCATTGATACTAGTAGGAGACAGGAACGCACATAACTCCCTGTGGGGGTCTACAGAAAGATCCAGTAGAGGAAAAATGATCGAAAACATCCTAACATCACAAAATATCATCCTGCGAAACACGGGATAAAACTTCTGCTCTGTTGCCGACCCCAAAACAGCACCAAACCTAGAATGGGAATACAGGAAGCCTCATGTAAAGGCTAGAAAGCCTCTACATGAGCAATCATTCTCCAATCAAACTTCGCCGTAGAAGTGTTAACAGAAACCTGATTACCTCGCAAAGATGGGATATTAAAAACGGGGATTGGAAAAACTACCAGACCACAATCACAGCAAATATAGACTCACTCTCTGAACGGAAGACATCAACAAACTATTGAAGAACTCACCGAACTGATACATCATCCTGCCGAATTACATATAGGCCACATGAGCTCTGGCACTCACTCGAAGTCCTTTCCGTAGTGGAACGCAAGATGTAAGGAAGCGGTCGCTAATAGCAACCGAGACACTAAACAGGCACCGCAGACATAGAACCGACGACAACCTAAAACACCTGAGAGAACAGAAACAAATCGGACAAGAAACCATCAACTAAAGTAAGACAAACACCTGGCGGAACTTTCTGTCCTCAATAACAAGCAACACAGCCCCCAGCGAGATCTGGAACAATATCAAATACATCAAGGGATCCCAGCCAACATTTACTATTATACCCGCCCTGAAAGGCGCCAACGGACATGATCACGGACAATCAACATAGAGCTGAACTACTTGCTGAATCCATACAACAGAAATCGAGCGGCATCAACATTGCCCAGAAATTTCGTAGATACAAATAGAATCGAACCCACTAGGCTACCTCGGTAGGACAAATGAACCTATCAACGATGCAATTTTAAAACTTGAGTTACGTTTCGCACTGGAAGAAAACTAAAAACTCAGCAGCAGGCCCAGACAATATTCCAACCACCTTCCTCAAAAACCTCCTCTCACGAGCTACCCAATATCTCCTGAAAGTATATAATAAGATATGGTCGTCAGGCTCCTTCCCGAAAACGTGGAACAACTCAATCATTCTGCCAATATACAAGGCCGGAAAAGCAAAACAAGATGCAACTGCATACAAGCCCATGTCATTGACCTGCATCATGTGCAAGCTGTTAGAGAAAATAACTAACAAAAGACTGGCTTGGTACCTAGATAAGAACAAACTAATCACTTCCAATCAAACTGGTTTTCAACCAAGAAGAAGCACAATGGACCTGCTACGGTTAAAGAATAAAATTCTAAACGCATTTGATCACAAACAACACCTCGTAGCAGTCTTCTTCGACCTGGAACTATCAGCAGAACTACCTGTAGATACAATATTCTACGCAAGCTATCGAGATGGAAATTAAGCGGAAACATAGCCAACTTCATAGCAAATTTCCTTATAGACAGAACATTCCAAGTGAGAGTCAAAAAAGTTTTGTTGTTGATGGCAACAACAAAACGAAGTTCCGCAAGGATCGGTTCTGAGCAACGACTTTCTTGATGTTGACGACTTACTAATATATTTCAGGCGGCACACATACCAAAACAGTATGCTCACAGCTACAAGCAGCGATAAACATTACAGAAACATCGACCAACACGACATGTTTTAAATTCTCCTCCCAAAAGACAAAGTACATGATTTTCTCTAAAAGAAGAACCCAAGAAAATCCTTCACCACTGCAGTTGTATGACAACGACCTAGAACAAGTTACCGAACGCAAATTTCTCGGACTAACTTTCGACAAGAAATTCACATGGAAACCACATATAACCCAACTGAAAAAAGAGTGTCTAAGTAGAACTAATATCCTGAAGACTTTATCACACTAAAAGTGTGGAGCACAAGAATCGGCACTCCTGAAAATCATACAGGGCTATGATAAGATCAAAACCAAACTATGGGGCCATTTTATAAGGAACTGCAAAGAAACTCCACCTTAAAGAGTCTAGACGTGATTCAGAACTCAGCGCCAAGGCTCGTACTTCGTGCATTCAGGACAACCCCCTTCGAAAGTTTATGTCTAAAAGCCAATGAGCCCCCCCTTATGGCTTCGAAGAAACGAACTTTTACTCCTATACTCCGTAAAAATATCCAGCGAGGAAAACAACCCAACACGAAAACTACTACGATCACCCACGCCACCCATGCTACAGGACAAGGCAACTCACCCGAACAATTCATCCCCAACAAGTGACATAGGTCGTCGCGAACAAGATATCACCATGAACACTCAAGAAGCCATTAATCGATACATCCACGAGTGTCCACATTATCGAAGACGCCAACAACATCTCGACGAGACTGGAAGATCTGCGTCTCAAGTACCGTATACACGCACTGTATACAGATGCGTCAAAATCGCACAGCGGTGTGCGATCCGCCGTGGTTCTGGGCGAAGAATCCTATATGCCGAGGCATCCAACTACATGCAGCGTCCTCACCACAGAACTTCACGCAATCCTACAAGCCGCCGAAATATTAAAAACAAATTTTTTTATAGAGTCACAATATGCACCTACTCCCTGGCAGCCCTAACATCCATAAAAAAAACTTTACACTAACAGCCCCACCGCAATAAGAACGCAAACCACCCTTCACGCTCTTGCACAGCAGAATAAACAAGTCATGCCCGTATTACCCCATCACACAGCAAAATAGCAGGAAATTAAAAGGCTGATACGGTAACTCGGGAAGCAACCACCTTGACCGATATCGCCGACATAACCAACGAAGTTACCGATACATAAAGTCACTCATAGAATATAACATACTACATAACGCGTCCCTCCAGGAAACACACAGCTTCCCAACAAATAGCTCAAGACGCGACCAAACAGCCATTAAAAGTCTATTCCCAAGAAAGGCAAAAAAACATACCAAACAACTACCGGCCTCAGTAATATCTAAATTTCTAAGATCATGGAGAAAACTATTAATCAACACCTTATAAAGTACATACTTCGATGGAGCTAATATAATTAGCGACTGTCAGTACGGCTTCCGCAAACAGGGATCAACTAACTGGAGACCTCCTCACTTACGAAACGGAGTTCTGGAATAGCGCAGTCGAACACCATGGGAAGTCTCGAGTGGTTGCGCTTGATATTTCTAAAGCTTTCGACCGTGTCTGGCATGATGGATTGTTGGCAAAAATACAGCTTATGGCATGCCCGAGAAATTCTGCTTGTGGCTGGCGAGTTACCTCGGAGGTCGCTCCTTGCGGGTGGCCATCGAAGAAGTTCTTTCTGAGATCTTTTCTATCAATACCGGCGTACCTCAGGGATACACTTTATCTCCCACTCTGTTTCTTATACGTATAAATATATTAACGATTTGCTCAAAACAACCAAAAAATGTGTAAAATAATGGACAGTTTTGTCAATGACAGTACACTTATATCTTCCTATACCTTAGATGCGCGAACTTGGGCCACGATTTTCGCACATTTTCGCAGAGAACAAGAAGTCTGAATACTTAACAAAGATCTACAAGAAATTGGGGCGATAGAAACCAAGTGCAGTTTAATGCTGGGAAAACACAAGCAGTCATCTTCTCCAAAAAGGTCAACGTTTTGGAACTAGGTATGGTGATGGCGGGACACTCTCTTCTTCCATTGCCATCTCTTCCATCTCTTCGTTTACTTGGCGCGTGTCTGGGAGCTAACATGTCTTGGCATTATCATGATGCCGGTTTGACGAAGAGTGGATCTCAAATACTTGGAACACTGTTCCGTACAACGAAATTTTCTATAGCTCAGTAGCTTCTCCTCTTATACAAAGCTCAAATCAAACCATCTGAAATCGAAGAAAAGTAGCTGACTTGAGCGTGTTTTACAGATTTTTATGGAAGTGTTCACAAAATGTGGCCCGTTTGATCTCACCTAGAACGAGGCCGTCAGAAATACACGTCGAGCCGCAATAGTTCTTAGCTCTTACCACCTTATTTTAGATTTCTCTCATGTATAGAACCTCATCCTATGCCTTTTCAATAAAAAAACTTGTCAAATGGACAATTAATTGGATCTTTGTGGATTTTCAAATAAATCTAAATTTTACTCATTAATATTCTCTATTTAACTTTCCCCCAAACGTTGGGCACATGTAATGTACTTGCTGTATTTTCGAGAAAATAACTCTTCAAGTAGTACCACTTTATTATTGAAATAAAACGCTTCAAGGTGAGGTCCAGACAGCTTCTTTTCTAATTTCTCAACAAACTTCTCAATTAGTTACCATCCCCCGGTCAACTATAGCGTTCAAGTTTCATACTTCACATTTAATATTGAAATTAACAATTTCAATCATGCTCTCTGTAGGGCCCTGATATGACTGTACATACTATACTGTAAAGTGAACCACCAATTACACAGAATGGGTCTAGCCGATAACGCTGAATGTCACCTGTGTTTAGATGATGAAGAAACAGCATAATGTGTAATTATGTGTCCCGCTCTGGGAAAAACCAGACACTCAACATTCGGAAGGGAACATCTCTCTCCAAGAGACCTGGATACATTCTCACCCTCTAATAAGGCCATCGGTTTCTGAAAGAGCGGTGATTGCTGGAACGGATGTAAGACGATTAGGTGTGAGCCACAATAGACCAACTTGGTCGCAGTGGAGGAGTCGAAATCGACCTACTCGGTAAATAACTAAACTAATTGTTTCATTCATGTGTGTTTCTTTAAATTGTAGGTAATTTTCTTGTCTAAGTGACAATATTAAATTTCAATATGGCGTCCATAATAAAATCTTGAAGATATATAGTGGACTTAGAAATTTTCCGTAAGCCTAGCCTAGCACGCATAGACTATTGCCTAATTTCAAACGGTCCTAATTTCACCGAGTTTGTCCAAGTAATAAAAAATATTTAGAATAAACCAAAAATGTTCAAGTTTATAGTTTTGAAGATCAAGGATGTTTGTTGGATTTATATTCAAATTATTGAAAACCATTAAAATATGCAACTTTTTCCTAATATCAACTCTATTTTTATGGTTTATAGGATATCCCAACAGATATCTCAAAATATGGGCAGTGTTGGGCACGGTTAAAGTGGCCAACCTGATGTATAAAACACTATCGCAAACATTTAAGTGACAGTCATAAAACACCAACCGGGCGATATTGTCCCTGGTCCCGAAACACGTCTCCCAAAGAAAATGGTGTCTCTTATTTCGAATAAACAATGCGGATAGGGACTCAATGCGAATACAAACTTTTGAAAACAATATTCATGGGAAAGAACAACAGATCCTTGAGATACGCAACTCACATAACAAGTGCGTACCTATGTGAAAATGTAACTTTTGCAGCATATATTTATTCTCAGTAAAGTAAGTTCTAAAGTAAGTAAGTAAAGCAAGTTCTCTCAGCAATAAGTTAACCACTATTTAAGTTTCATAACTTCAAGAATCATTACCTGCATTCGAAATTAACCCCGGTTAAACTCATTTTAATAATTAGATCCAGTTTTTCTATAGATATGTTTATAATACAAAAATAAACATCAGGATATTGATAGGGTATGGTATTTTTGACAACAATTTTACGCAAGACTGATGTTATATTGGAGGGCAGATATCAAAAAATGAAAAAGGAAGCTAATTTGTTTACGCGACTTGAAGGACCACAATGTAGCGATTAATCCTTCCTGAATTAGCTTAACTTAGGTCTAAACACATTAAGTAATGAATTTTCCCAAAGCTAATTCCGAAATTGGCAGGAGGCGGGGTTAAATGCGATGCCACTACCGACGGCAACAGCAGAATCAGCAATTTATAATAGAAACGAGTCAAAGCGAAGCCGAGAGAGTGGAGTCGGAGTCAGCCGGCAGAACAGAACACAGAATAACAGTAACACGTCAATAAAGTTTCTAATTTGATGCAGCAAGGCCTTCAAGCCGGCAGAGCGAACGGACGAGAGAATGAGAGATTTCGGGGGACGGCGGCGGTAATAGCGCATATTATCTTAGTCCTTGATTGTCGGTCGGCGGTGGTGGCGCGATCTCTAAGCGCAGGCAGCAGCCGCCGTCGATCGGGAGACCGGGTGTTACTCTCTACCTCATCAGCCCCCCACAATACCGCCTCCGATCGCCGCCATCCGTCCTCCAGCATGCACCCGTCAATACTTCCATTCGGCTCGACCCTCTCCAAGGGATCGACTAATCCACTGCCTGACTCGTAATAACGGAAGCTGGGGTGAATCCCAGATATCGTTACAATACGACAATTGACATACACTGGCATTCTCCTCAACGTCCCGTAATAAGATCGTATCCCTAATCATCGGGTCAGGTCATGTCTAAAAAAAAAAATAGCAGGTACTTATCTACCAGGTATACCAGGAAGGCCAAATCTAGATTCGTTTCTCTAACCATCATGGACACCATAAAAAATTCATGACCAGGAATATCAAACCAAATTGGCGGTGGTATACTCGCTGTAATTCACTCAAGATGTTCAAATTGAGACATCAAACTTACAAAACCTCTTTGATTCGTTCAATTATTAAAGTTCTTTCAGGACGACTGTATACAAGGAATATGACTTGTATACCTAAGCATTTATTATTTTTATGGTATCGTTTTGAACTCTTATAGGTAATAAAACATTTGTAAAATTATCTGATATTATGATCGCTATTATATTGCTAATCTTCATCTTAATAGGATGTTTGTTTATCATCGCATCTCCGAACGATGTCAAGAACTGTAGTTAGATGAATGGAAAATAAAATGGAAGACTTTTCGATGTTTACTTGCCAGTATTTTTAACTTTTTCAGGTTTTCCAAGATGATTTGGAAAATGTGACACATATTCCACTAGATCTCCATGCAATATCCAGTTACATTCAGATCATGTCATCATGGGGATCAGGACAGTCAGCGAAACCTCTAAATCATTGGTTGACAAACAGGCCCTAGCGTCCGGCCGCCCGTCCGACTGATGAACTCATTCATGCGATCTGACAAGTCGCAGGGTCGGGCTTTCTTATCCTGGAGAGAACGTGACGATTGCACATCCCCATCAACCACCCCGAATACCGCTCCCAGAGGGCTGGTTATTTGCAACCTTTCGCCTGTCTTCCTGCATTTTACTTGTCTTGAATATTAAACACATTTTTAGTGTATTTTTAATAAAAACATTGTTGAAAAAAAATAAAAGAAAAGTGAAAATTTCAAGGCCCTGTATAACGAAAACGGCTCAAGATAAATAAAAACGGCTTACATGTCTCCATTTTAACTTTTTATGGTATAGAAACATTTGTAAAAGCTTTTTAATGGCAAATTCAAACATTGAAGAAAAAATCAATCCCAAACCAATAAGGATATAGAGAAATAGTTGAAAATCAGTACCTATTTAAAAAACATGTCTAAAATGAAAACAATAATTGAAACAAAAGCTAATGTAAACATCAGCAACATAATAACCTTCAGGCAAAGTCAGAAAGGGAAAGGTCGGTTGCGCAAAAATTGGGAATAAAAAATTTTTCTAGTCTGAATGCACCGTCTTTTCTGGATAATATGAGGATAGAAAGAGTTTTATTGAATTATTCTCGGCTATTACCGATATCTAATAAGAGGCCAGTGGTAAAAAACTTTTTTATTTGAAAGGAGCGTTGTCTAAAGAGACGCTAAATGCTGTAAATGATACTAACAGCGGAAAACTATTAGGTGGCATTAGACTTAAAAAAAATGTATAATACTTAATAATTTGAAATTAGTGGAGACCTCTGTTATTAAGAATGGGAGTCAATTACGAGCATTTTTCAAATGTTTTTTTTCAATTGAAAATGCACATGCACTGCAGGGAAATCGTTGCAGGTTGTATTCATCGGGAAACATGCCCTTTGGAATGCTATTCCTAAGTGATGCGATGCTATACATAAGTAAAAGAAGTCTAAAATAGGGTGGTACGAGGTGTAACTAGCTGAACCTGATACGGATGAGCGTCTGCGGCTATTTCTGCCCGGTCTTGTTCTAGATGCCCGGATCAAGCGAGCCACGTCTTTTGAACACTTAGGTCAGCTACTTTTCTTCGATGTGCGAGAGTGTCAAAACTTTTTGTCAAATCTGGGTCTCCAATTAAGTGGATGGCCCTTTTCTGAATGGAGTCTAGTAATCTCTGCGTATGTTTAGGAGCTGAGCTCCCAACATGTGAGCAGTACTCCAAGGATGGTCAGATTTGAGCCTTGTATAAGAGGAGAAGCTGTTGAGGTGTTTAAAATTTCTTCGTGCGGAAGAGTGTTCCAAGTTTTTGACAAGCACTCTTCGCCAGACCTGCAACATGGTCATTCCAAGACATGAACTCCGAGGCTCACTCCAAGTAAACGAAGAGAGGACGATGAAGTAAGTTAGTGTCCCGCCGTCACCATATCTAGTTCCAAAACGTTGACCTTTTGGAGTTTTCCAGCATTGAATTGAACTTGGTTTGTATCGCCACAAGCTAGAATCTCTTGTATGTCATTGTTAAGTATGACAACCTATTGCTCTCCGCGAGTGAGTGTGTATACGTCGATGGCAGATGTTTTCGCATCTATAAGGTGTAAGAAGATATGAGTGTACTGTCATCGGCAAAACTGTATATTGGATTTTTTGTTGTTTCAAGCATGTCGTTTATAAATATTAGAAAGAGAGTCGGAGATAAAATAGATCCCTGAGGCACACCGGCATTGTTGGAAAAGGCCTCAGAAGGAACTCCTTCGACGACCACCTGTAATAAGCGATCTCCGAGATAACTGGAAAGCCACAAGAAAAATTTCTCAGGCATGCCATAAGCCTGCAGTTTTGCCAACAGTCCATCATGCCAAACACGGTCGAAAGCTCTAGAAATATCTAGCGCAACCCCTCGAGACTCCCCATGGTGCTCGATTGCGCTGTTCCACAGCTCGGTGACGTAAGTGAGGAGGTCACCAGATGACCTATGCGGAATCCGTACTGGCGGTCGCTGATCAATAGCAAAAAGAAAACAAGTTCTTTCCCAGTTAGTGTTTACTACGACGGTGTGTATACAATTCCTGGAGACTCCAAACATTTCAGTGAGTTGTTTTCCAGGTTTTTTTCCTCAGTTTTCACAGAGCGCTCAACATCTACCTTGATATAAAAAGTGCCTTATGTAAATTAGACATAAATAAGGGTCCAGGTCTTGATGGTATCCCCCCTGTTTTCGTGAAATCTTGTTGTGAATCACTATCCTACCCTCTCTATTTAATATTTAACAAATCATTGGTAAATGGAGTATACCCAAGCGAATGGAAAGTAGCAAAGGTGGTTTCAATTTTTAAGTGGGGAAACAGGCATGATGTCAGGAATTATCGCCCTGTTTCTATCCTATCCATATTTGGCAAATTATTTGAATCGATATTCACCAAAAAGTTGACCTTCAAAACTAATCGTTACCTAATCGAAGTCCATAGCAGCGAACCTTGTTCCTTTTATCATGACACACTCATAACCATGGAGAAACACGAAGTGGTCAGTGTCGTGTACACCGATTTTTCTAAAGCTTTCAATAAAATTCATCATCCTACTCTAATTGTTAAACTTGAAAATTTTGGTGTGCACGGACGAACTTCCAACATAGCAAGATATCGCTATAAGCAGACCATATGAAAAATTTACAGGGGTACTAATAACGTGACTGATTTTAAGTTACTACAGAAGGACTTAATTAGGCTTGCAGGAGTAAAAGACCTAGATATTAACGTTGACTCCAAACTATTATTTTATGAGCATACTTCTCGCATTCTGGGACTCGTACTAAGGGTAACTCACGATTTTAAGCAGCTGAAATCAGTAATTTTTTGTTATCTTTCCTTGATGAGACCTATGCTTGAGTACCTACGGCAGCACTATCTGGAACCTCCAGTATGATGTTTACGTCGGCATGATTGAGAGGGTGCGGAAATGCATTCTCTCACTTCTAGAAGAAGAATGTTTGACTGTTCATTTATCCGGAAATTAATTATAAACAGTGAGGGCTTCCTGACTTATCTAAGTTTGAATTTTGTTCACCTTATGTGACTAGACCCAGACAGTTATTTTGTACCGGTACATTCTCAACCAATTGCTGCCAAATAACTCCCCAATGATAAGAAGTTTGAGGACATTTAACGAATTTTACTCCACTTTTGAGGAGGATGTTGCTGTTTGCAGTGAAGGCCGCTTTAAGAGGTTGGCTCTGGATGGTCTCTAACGATATATTCTTTTTTTCTCTCTTGTTTTTCTCTCTCTTTCTTTCCCTCTTCTCTTATAGTGAATAATTAATGTGCATAATTTTAATGTTTAGGTTAAAAAAGCCTATTCATGCGCTTAGTCAGATTAAATCGGTATTAAAGGTATTAAAACATGTTATCGTCTTAGACCTAAATGTTCAAGCCAAATCATGGGGTCTCCAAAAGCACAGAGAATTTCGGTTTCTAGACCATTTTCTAAGGTCGGTATAGATTTTGAGGGCCCTGTGTTGGTGAAACAGTCTAGAGTAAGGAAGGACATCACCACAAAGGCGTACTAAAAAAAGGCTTTACTTGTGTGCATGGCAACAAAAGCTGTTCACCTTGAATTAGTTTCAAGTATATCAACGAAAGCGTTTTTGTTTACATTCAGAAGATTTACTTATTGCCAGGCGAGGTAATCCATCTGTAATCTATAGCGATACCGCTACAAACTTTCAGATAGCTAGGAACGTTCTATGAGAGCTAAATACATTTTTCAAATAATCACGATTGAATTTGTACCAAATTAAAGGATTTCCATCAAGTCGGGGGAAATAGAATGGTGTTTTATACCACCGAATAGTCCGCACTGGGGTGGATTGTGGGAAGCAGACATGCATCAAGGTAACAAAAGAATAATCTGCGTAAGGTGGATGGAGACGCTTGTCTAATATTTGAGGAGTTGAGTACAGTAGTAGTACTGGCTCAAATTGAGGCCATTATGAATTCTCGCTCGTTATGTCCTGTTTCTGTAGACCCCTCAGATTTAAGTTGTTCAGCCCCCGCACATTTTTTGATAGGGGAACCATTAACAAGTTTTGCTGATAGGGATTTATCGGACATCCCGGAAAATCGGTTGCCTAATTGGCAAAGGTGTAAAAAACTGCATCAAAGGTTTTGGCGACTTTGGTCAACTGAGTATCTATATATCTAAATCGGCTTTAGAAGAGACCAAAACGGTTCAAAGAAACAAAAAATTTAGAAGTAAATAGTATAGCCCTTTCAAAAGAAGATAACCTCACTCCAATAAATGGAAATTAGCTAGGATTTTAGAGATTATGCCAGGAACTGATAATAAGGTTCGTGCTGCGAAGACTCGAACCAAAGATGGTGTTTTCATACGGCCAATTACGAAATTATGTCTACTACCATATGATGATTGTTGCATTATTATATTTTCATATTAATTTCCTTCAATAAAAGAAGCAGGCAAGTGTGTAAGAAATTCTGCCTGCTATTAGATTTGCTAAAGCAATTTCGGTGAAACGGCAAGCAGAAATTTAAGTTTGGAGGAACATTTCTGTTTGCCGCTTCTCCGTCAGTGAAAATCTTCCTCCAAACGTAAGTTTCTGCTTATAGTTTCTCCGAAATTGCTTTTTTAGTAATGTCAGTTACTGCATGTTATTTCGGCCCTGATGGTAGAATACAATCGTTTTCCTACTCTGAAAAATTGGTTTCCGAAATTTTACCTAGGAAACCTAAAAGATGCCTAGGAAACCGAAATAAAGTTTTCAATAATAGGTAATGAAATTTAAATTGAAGTAAAAAAATCTTTTTCAATTACTTTGATAAATTGTTTCCGATAAGGAAGGTAGGTAATACGAACAAGAGACAAAATGGGAAATGGGAATTCTCATCGTGTTGCAAGGGAAAACCATGATCAATATTTTAGATATCTAATATGCAACATTATCTATTATAGGAAACTTAATTTCTATTTCCCAGCGATCAATTTTGTTTCCTAGGTAAGTTCAGAAACTATTTTTTCAGAGAAGGAAAACGATTGTATTTTACAAATAAGTGGTGTTTCATAAATTTTCTTATTTATTTATTTTTTTATTAAAAACTTAATAACGTGTCATCGTCGTATTGTTATTATGACCAAGCACTGTAAATAAACATATTTCGTTCATATTACCACAAAGGAAGATAATTTTAAAAATTGAATATTTTCAAATAACTTTGGACAATTTTAATTTTGAGTGGGCAAAATCTAATAAATGTGACATGTTTTTCTGAATAATGTTGACGTTATCTGTGCCATGCCCATGCTTTCTAGGACACCCTGGATTAACATATCCTAATAAAAATCTTTTCTATTCTGATGAAAAAATAAATTCCATAAATTTGATCCAATTATAAAGAAATCCATTGTATCTTAGCAGCAAAAATACTGAAAGCATAAATGCATGGAATATGGTTATGTAAACGCGAAGTTTAACAAGAGCGATGAAAGAGGAATTAGGATATATTCTGGAGACCACTAAAGAGAAATTAGGGTAAGAACAAGTCGGTATGGAATAGAAGCGGGAGCTAAGGGGGGGAACAGGGTGGAAGCAGTGCTGTTTGCTAAGAAACTACGAGAAGTCAGCAGAAACTTGTAGGTAAGAGAAACTCAAGTTGAGTGGTCGTTATTTAGTAATGTAGATCGCTGTAGTATAGAAGTCTTGTTCCCCCAGGGCCAGTACCGTGACCATTGTTAGAAACAGACTGGGGCTTGTTGGCGATATACACTTGTGAAACCCCCCAATATTCCCGTCCTTCATTTTTATTGGTGAATCGAGTAACTTTGAGCTCATCGTACCTGCTTAATAGAAAAACTAATTTGTTTCGATTTCTACTAAAGAAATAAATATGGATAGGTATTTCAATAAGCACTTATATAATATGTACCTATATCCTATTTCTTTTAATCGAAAATCAAGGACGTAATAATTGAAGAGAAGCAACTATAAGAGCACTAAGTTTCTAATCTCGACATTATGTAGTTGGGACGGTCCCATTGCAACCCTTCAGTGTACTCCCTTATCGCCTCTTACCCTTCAACACTTGTACAACTACTTCCAAGATCTGAACAAGACCAAGTGGAGTAACTAAGTAAACGGTCTTTGATTTATAATACAACATGCCCTACAACTATTTCAGGTACAGATACATGGAACAGGTATTAAATTATGAACGCCTCAGAGCCAACATTTTATAAAGTTGGGGAGAATATATGGAGATATATATACAGGGTTACTGGTAACTGGATACATTCCTTTGGTGATTTGATAAAACAAGAAGTAAGGAGTAAATTAACCCTAATATGCACTATATAAAACTCAATAGATTTTGCGATAAAAGAACCCAAACAAACGTCTTCTTTTTACTGATATTGAGATATATCGATTTTCAATTAAAAAAAATAAATAAAATTGAAATGTCATTTTCAAAAAATATCTTTAACTTTCTGTATTTTTTTCGCTGGAATACTTGTCCAACACTATGGTCTCCCTTTTGGAATGAAAAACGTCCGGAATTATTTCGATCGTGTGAAAACTTCAAAGAAAAACTTTCAAAAAAAATTTTTTTAAAATAAGATGTAAACGTTTTTGAAGGTTATTTTCACAAAATTATCAAGGCAACTTGCGTACAAATTGTATCAAAAATTTTCTTAGTGTAGTAGCTATCTAACAAGGTACGAATCTTATACAAGAATAAGCCTTAATAGTTGGAAAAAATTAATTTAAAGTTTAAACTACCTAATAACTTAATGCCCGGTTGCAGGAACTCGATTAAAGATACTGGAATCTTTAACCCTCGATTCGAGTGACATTCTCGTTACTTTTGATGCCTGTCGCTTCACCATGGTGCCCATCGACAAGACCCATTCATCTTTCCAATAAGTGATGAATGGAGTTGCGATGGGCAGCCCTCTGAGTCCTATTTTTGCCTACTTCTGCATGAAATTGTTTGACACCACGGCTTTAAACTCCGCCACTAAAAAAACCATCTTGTTAGTACCTATCTTGGCAGCACGAGAAAGAGTCCCTGAAGGAACTTCTTTTTTTTTAAGGAGGGAGCATCGGTCTTAACTATGTAGGTAAGACAAAGTCGCTCCACTCCGGTAACACGGGATTTCGAGCATCTTACTCATTTACCCAGCCTCAAGTATGCCATTTAAATTTAAACGTTCGGTCGCTTGTTTTATTTTTCACATACATTCGAAAATGCATCCAAAAAATAACACGAGCCGGTGAGTTCCGAACTCGCGACCTTAGGCTCGGTAGGCAGCGGACTGAACCGCTAGGCTACGCGAATCTTTGGGAACTTCTTCACCATATCAACAGTATTCACCCCCACATTCAATTCACGATGGAAATAAAAAAAGGACGGTGTTCCGTTCCCATGTTTCCCTTTTCCATATAATTCCCTCCTTATTTTGAATTATGCACAGGGGGAGAGGACGTGACAACATGGTGCGCAAGACCATGTCCTATGGGCATACAGCAAAAGGGTGCCTACCACTTCACCCATATTATGAGATGTACCGCCGTCTCGTTCAGTCCATGTCTGTGTATACATAAGAAGTGTTTACATTGCAATCCAAAAGTGCTATGCGACGCGATAGTATCTTCGGCCCTGGTCGCCAAATGAAAGCTCACTAAGCTGTCTACATGGGAAATTTAAGGTAGGTGCATAATTATCATCCTAGAAATTATACCCCTTAATTGCTCCCCTAATTATTTTCCCGCTGGTCCTTCGAGTAATTAAATTAATCAAAATTCCAAACCGCGTGACTTACTATACAAATAGAACAATTAAGTTCTTGGCAGTAAGTCTATACGCAACAGACGGAAAACTACCATTTCTTGATGTTCTCGTTTACAGGAAAGAAAATGACACCTCGGAACACAGAGTTTACTGAAAACCGACATACAAAGATCGGTATTTACACAATAACTTTAATCATCATCCAGACCAAAAACGAGCAGTGATAAAAATCCTGATGAATCGTGCATCCCGAAGTTTCCAGACCCAACATCTCCAAAAAGAGCTCGTCCGTCTAGTCTAGAGCATGCTCTACAGGTCAATGGAACACCTCTCAAGAAATCAGGAGAGCGTTACGACCAAGAACACAGCCTCCTACTATATCTAGCGAACAACCACCAAGAGCTTTGAAAGCGGCAATTCTCCCTTACCTCAGAAACGTCACCGATCAAATCGGTAAACTTCTGCGGCGAAACGGGATCAAAACCATCTTTAAACCTGCACAGCAAGTTCGCGGTATTCTCCGTTGGATTATAGATCCCATTGATAAACTTTCTTCTGCCGGAGTTTAGAAAATACCATGATGTAGGTGCCATAATGAAACTGTAGGATACCCAGATGTAAATATTTACCGAACAATTAAATAACATGCAGAAAGTGAAAAGTGCGACGAGGGTGACCATAACACGAAAGAGTAGCAAGTTTGCCGCGAAAGACGTGGATGTGGCAACGATATCGGCGTCTCCGAAAGCTCCGAAGACGAACGCGGTTTCGCATTATCTAATAGAACACATAAGTCCACCTCTTGCGTTACTGATGAGGATCTTTGCTATAACCAAAATGTTCCAGATTTAAATACTAAGATTGATTGTTTGTATAACTGTATCTGATGTATTTTTTGATATTGTTGGAATAAGTGAAACTTGGCTACAAGAAGAAGTTTCTAGTTCTGAAATTTTTCCTAGTACCTGCTCGGTCTTCCGTGCGGATGGAAATCTACTGGCATGTGACGTATCTATTGGTGGCGGAGTGCTTTTAGCTATAAAGCATGAATTTCAGCCAGTGCCTGTAGATTTTTCTTCACTACAAGAGCAGTTATCCCTTATAGATGTGATTTAGTGTAGGGTTAACATATTATGTTTAACCGCTTATTAAGCGGTCGATTGATTTTGGTAATTGTCATCTACATGAGTCCTGCACTGCCAAACGATTGTTATGAAGACTTTTTAGAGACGTTGGCTCTGCAGGACATCATTCAAAATAAAAAAACTTGTTATAATGGGCGACTTTAATGCCCCTCTTTTTGTAAATAGTGTTCGTGACAGTAAGGGCACTGCTGTGTCAGGTTTCATTGAAATGTTACAATAATTGAATCAGCGTAATGAATTAAGGAATTCAAACGGCCGTGTTCTAGATTCAGTTTTATCTAACCTTGAATGTGTTGTTTCTGAAGATGAGGTTGCTATGTCCAAAATAGATGAATACCGTCCACCATTGAGGATTGTTATAGACTGCAGTCTTAAACATTATGAGCAGTTTAAAATTTTGCGAAAGTTGCGAAAGATTCTACCAAATAGGTACTTAATGAGATTTTCTTGTAGACTGTGCCCTGCAAGGACAATAGACGTTAGAGATACCTTCCCTGGTTTACATCAGAAAGCATAGTTTTGGTTAAGAGTAAAAAAAGAGCTTATAGAACATACAGAAAGTCTGGAACTAGTCACTGCCATAATATCTTTAAGAAGATTAGAAAAACATTAAAAAATCACGTTAAGATCGCATTTCAGGATTTTGTTAATAAAGTCAAAGATATTATCAGGAATGACAGTTCGGAGTTTTGGTCATAATATGTTCAAACAAAAAAAGGGCGATCGACGATTCCTGGTGTAATCGGGGAGGGCGCTACAGAGTTTTCTACGCCCCAAAGTATTGTTGATGCTTTTTCTGGATTTTCTCAGAGTGTGTAAGCAGTGCCAGGTGATAGTCCCGCTTTAGATTCTAGCCAAATAACAGAATGTCATACCAGCTTGCATTTGTTACAGGAGTCCGATGTTATCAGAGCAGCCAAAAACTTAAAGATAAAATAACAGCTTGAAGTGCTATCCCCAGCTTTATCCTTAAAGACTGCACATCTGCTTGGTCACTCTTACTTCACTTATTAACATGTCAATTCGGTCTGGCTGTTCCCAACAATGTTGGAAACAGGAATAGATCAAAAGATAGAGATCAAGCAGTGTTACAAATGCTGGGAGTATGGAGAAAATAGAGCAAATCGCTGCTATAAATGTGAGGGGACATAAAACTAGAGATTGTACAGAACCGGCTACCTGCCTACTATGCAGAGAGGACCACAGAAGGGGCAGTCTACAATGTAAGAATCTTAGGGTAGCTCTAGAGCAAATGACAAACGAAAATGCAGTCTATTAATCTACTATAGCTGAATATTAGGTGCCGGATTAGCAAGCTCAAGGAACAGCAAGACCTCAAGCAAGCCTGAGGAAATTAGGCATAGAAGAAAATGGCATCTGCAGATTCTGCGGGAAAGGAGATGATACACCACGTCACCTGCTGCTCAACTGCGATGCGATAGAACTCAAAAGAAATAATTTTCTGGGCCACCACCAGCTTGAGGCAGGGAACTTACCCGACCTTGATCCTCTTAAAATCCTGAAGTTTCTCGAGGAAACGAACTTGGAGAGGGTGCTTCAATAAAGGGATTCCACACCAGGCGAAGCACAGTGCTGCCCAAAAAAGGCAAAAAGCAGTAAGTGAAAAATGTTGGAAAATTATATTTTGAGTTATTATGAAAGAGCAGTAAGTGACGCAGCTTCTAAGTTAATCGTCTTTGAAATGTTCCTACGCGTAACCGAATAAAATAGGATGGCAAACAGCAGTATGTGGTATTATGTTGAATAATTGAAAGGCATAGTTCAGGGTTTTCTCACTTACTGCCTTTTGCTTTTTTTGGGCAGAGTATAGGGGATACAATAGATCTTTTAGGTCGCAGTAACTTAATCAGCCTCAAAATACAAATACAAATACAATAGCCATGCTACACAGACACATGCAAGAAAAGATTTTGAAAATATCCCTGATCCCCCTATCAAGAATAGTAAATTAACAGACGACACATCTGCAGACAATTCAACCATGATAATAATACGAGGTCACCAAAAATTATCATAAAAAAGAAAAGAAACCGACAAGAAGGATATGTATGGACTGACATCAGATAAATTGTTTTCTTCGCCTGTTATTTCTCACCAAACAGAAACAGCGACGAGTTTCAACACTACCTGGGATGGGCTACAAGAGGTCATAGGTGAGAAACGGGGAAAAAAGGTTATCTTAGGCAGTGGCGGTTTCTCCATTAGGTCATTTGGTCAATGACCTCCCAAATAAATTAACCAACTCAAGTAATTTTATACTGTATCATAAACTAAAACTAATAATAATTATATTATAACTATGTAATAATTCCAGTAATTAACTTTACTTATACAGTGTGTGTCACAGGCATGGTACACCCCCTTTTTTTTCTGAGATAATTTTTTGAAATTTTGGTACGTCGCATATTCTCGATAGGGCGCACTTTTTAGCAGAAAACTGAATTTTTTCCCACATCCGGTTTTTCCGGAAATTTTACCAATTTTTTATTTTTAAATGGAACACCCTATATATTATTAAATTTTGGATTCTATACATTTGTACGAATCCAACAATACCACATAAGTGCCATTTTAAATGTCAAATTTGTTTTTATTTAATTTTTTATTTCTCAATTATAGTGTGCCATGACTATTTCATTTTACTCCAATTGGATCATTTAATGCTAGAAAAATCGAATTTTTGTTCAAAGTAATAAATTAAGTGATTTATGGATAAATTATGCGCACCGGAATGATTTTTTGAGCTGGATTCATTTTTTTCAAATAGTACCATATTGGTACCGAGGTACCATCTACTAGTACTCTTAATAAGGGACATTTTGGTGTACCCATTTTGCATCTGTGACGAACACAACTGAAGTCATGGCACACTATAATTGAGAATAATTTGGCAACTATGATGATTTGCGAAAAGTCTTTGCATCCTTCATTTGGAACGAGTTGGCTTCTGACAGTCTGTTGTCAGTGAATTTGCAAAGTCCACCACAGTTTTTTTTCTCGGTATGGAGGCTTGCATTCCCCACTTACAAACGAGTTCGTTCGAAAAACAAACCGTGACTCAACAGTAACTGCAAAACTTGTAGTCGAAACCAAGCTTATCGCGCTTGGCATAATCCTCCCAGCGATCAGAGTCATAGTACATTTTTTGAGGCCAGAGGGAGGTGCAATGTACTATCTATCAGATCAAAAATAACTTTATTCGGAATTTTACGACAAACTCCTTCCCACCCTTAAGCTGCCCTGAGGCATAATTGCGGCATGCATCTGAAGACGAAGCTAATGTTTTTGTTACTTTCTTAAAATATAGTTTAGCTATCATTGGACTTAAAAGTAACCGTCCTGACTCGCGATATACAATTTCCTCCCTTAAGTTTCATACTATTTCTGAGGTGATACAGAACCTATTATAAGCGAATAGATGTAACGGTGGATGTTGTAACTAACAGTGACTGTGTCAGATAATTTAGGGCTTTATATATAGAGAGGCGGCGCAGAGACGGCGGCGGCAAACTGAAGGCTATATAGCCAACTCGAGGTTTACTTCAGTAGTCATTCTAGCTTCTTGGGGAAGTTGTAGTTGATTGTTCCCCCAGGCCTTGACTAATTGTACGGTAATAGCGAGAGGTAATGGGTGAACGCCGACCGACATCGTCCTGGAATCGACATGCGTAGGTAACTTTTGCTCACTTTATCAAGGGAATTATTTGTTCATGGAATTAGGCAATTTCAAATAACCATAGGGGATCATAGATAAAAGTATTATGTTATACTTACATGCATATCAATTCCTAAATATAAAAAAATACTAGCGGTTTGTTTTATACAAGGTTGGGGAAGCTATATGTACTATAAAAGAGCCATAAAGGGTAGCTAGAAAGTCTGGCAACGGTCCAATAAATCTTTCAGATTTGAGTTTTGAAAAACATGCAAAAACGGGTCAATTTTAAAATTTATTAATTTACTTTCTATTGATGAAAAAACTTCATACAGGGTGTTTCTTGGCTCAGTGATGACGACATTGTCTATTTTTTTTAATAGGACACATTGTATATTATTGTGTTTTCATATTTCCTGAACAAATCCAATAAGAATTGGTTTTTATAGTTGATGTTTAAATTGAGAAGTTTGTGTAAACCGTTCAATGGTTTTGCTTAAGACCCGGGGGCTTTCAGACATTCGACAACATTCTCCGAATACTCCAGATGCAGCACACTGATGAGCCCCAATAGGGCAAACAGTCTGTGCTTATTCTGGTACTCTGATGGCTCTGTTGTTGTTTGAATGGAAGCTCTCTTGATTGAGTTTCGGGCACTGCCAGTATGACAAATGTTAGGGCGATGGAGGAATGCTCCATTTTTATAAAAGGTTTATAAAAGGTTTTATAAAAGGTAAAAAAGTTTAGTACTACTTTAAGCTTTGGATAAAACACAACAGAATCAATCAGTGGCCTGCGAATAAAAAAGTTCTGGAGTAAAAAGTGAGTCGTGACCTCAAAAACAGGAACACCCTGTATGTCAATGTTTGTAAAAACTATAGGTAAGTTTATTTTAACAATCTTAGTAGGCGGTGCAATTTTTAAGTTTCTCAGTTAATCCGTTTTTGACTTATCCTGGAAAATGTGTTTTTGGTTGACCCCCTTATAAGGGCTGTAATTTAATCTAAATAGATAATTTCGGTTAAATCGGCATATTTTGTACTCGGGAATCTGTAGTAGAGCGTTGGTGGTACATTTTAGCGACACCCTATACCTATTGGTATAGTGGACCAATAGTTCTTAATTTTTATGTAGGTAGGTACCTACAGGTTTTCTGTTTATTTTTCTTCTTCTTTGGAAAAATTCTGGGTATAACCAAAGCACCCAGTTGCGTAGAATACTGGGTCACATGTTACCTTTTGCCTCATAAAAAAGTCTGAACCGTTATTTTTTATTTTTTATTGTTTTTTTTGGAATGCGAGAAGTTTTTATTTGTATTATTCATTGTTTATCTTCTATTACCATTTTCCAGAATCGTGCATCCTGAATTTGTCAGACCCGATACCTCCAAGAAGAGCCCACAAGATAATGCTAACATGAGAGCGAATGGCTACACCGCTCATAAAATCAGGAGAGCCTTACGACCGAGAGCCCAACATCCCACGACACCCGGCGAACAACCACCAAGAGTTTTGGGAGCTGAATTTCTCCCTTACATCAAGAACGTTACCCATCGAATCAATATACTCCTGCAGCGCCACGACGTCATAGCCATCTTCAAACCTACATAACAAGTTCGCAATATTCTCCGTTCAACTAAAGACCTCATCAATCCACTTACTTCGGCTGGAGTTTGTGGTGCTGTACACATCGAACCTACCAAGCGAACGCTGCGTGACCGCTGCGCAACATCAATATTGACTTTTTCTCGAAAACGGTGTGACCTATCAAAATTTTATAAGTATTCCTTTTTTCTAGCAATTTAGTCTGACACTCAAGAAGGAATAAAAAAAAGTCAAAAAAAACAGTTCAGAAATTATTTATGCGGCAAAAAGTGACATGTGACCCCGGGTTCCACCTCACTGTTCTTCAATTATACCTAAAATTGTTCCAAAGGGGTTATTAAGTAGAAAACCTGTAGGTACATAAAAATTCAGAAGTACTGGTCCACTCTAGAAAGATGCACTAAAAATCTGTTTCGTAAATCTACAGTTAAACAGCCTGTATCTCGGTTAAAAAACATTTTCTGAAAAAAACTTAATTTGAATTTTCTTAATATGTTAACTTTATCTACAAGATCTTCCATTTGTGGTACTTGCCACTGAATCACCGTGTATAACAACTTAGATGTGTTCCGTTTAAAATGTGAAAGTTTATGAATACTTCCGGTATAACCGGAAGTGATATAGAGTTGTAAATATTTGAATCGAGTTCGTTGAAGTTGAAAGCATAAATGAACAAATTTTTCAGTGTTCTAAATTTTTTTCATTTTTGAATGCCCCAAGATCCAGATTTCCTGTAATGACTGTCGAAATTTACTTACATATAGATATTTTTTTATTACATTTAATTACCGGTTTAAATTTGACGTAATTGTTTTTTTGTTCGCTAGAACTGAAATTAGATCCAGTCTCAAAAAATGCAACAAAAAATTGAGAAGCGAATAGCTTTGTTATTTTTTTCTTAGCGAATAATTAAAAGCTGAAGATGAGTCAACTATTATTGAAGTTACATATTTACTAATAAACGAAGACTTAATATGGCCTGCAATAATTGTCTCTCTGGCTCTGTCATTTGCATGTTCTGAATGCTAAGATATCCTCGCAAGCATCCCGATTAAACCATCGTTCATTACAACCTCTGGCAGGACGCTTTACGACCTACTCGTTCATCCCTTCCACGACTCATGAACCCCTATGTTGGTAGTTAGTTACATCGCTGAACCTCATACGTACAATAACAAAGTCTAATTAGGTAAGACAAGCGTCTGCTGTTCCGGGCTACAGGATACGGGCCCCAAGATATGACCGTGTTTATGTCTGTCGTTCTCCCTCAAGTATTAACGGCATGTCGATCGCTGGTAGGTACATACGGTTGGCGGCGCGTCGCGGCGCGGATCTGCGGACTCGCCTGAGAATTAGCTCTCATTTTCTCCTATGAAATATGGGCGGCGCGGGCAAGATGCGGACGCCGTCCTATCCTTTCTCATCAGCTTCCCCAGTTCCTTCTGGCAAACTCCCGCCTCTAGTCTCCTATTCTGTCCCTCTCGACCCACAGACTATACACACAAATGACACGGCTATTACCCAAAGCAGAAGATTGGAGAATCCCACAATGTACAGGCATTCGGATCGTAAATTTTAATGTTCTCCAACATTCTGCGCAAGTTATCGCAATCGTTTCTGGAAACACCATAACGTTTAATTAGAACTCGAAGCCAGAAGACGATGCGCGGAGTCTACCCCTTACGCACGCTATTTAATAGGAATTGTTTTTAAACATAACATTTTGTTTTATATTTGCTCAACTTTTGGGGCTTAATTGCCCTTGACGTTTAGCTTCACGACTAAAGTTAACTTTTGTAAAATATCACGCGAATTCTCGGTGATGCTTCTAGAGATGAACCGCAAGCAACCGCATTCACCGGCTTTAACATTCACTGCTGACAATTATCTTTCCTTCCTCCCCCTCTTACAAAGCCTCTCGGCCACTGTTATCCAACAATGACTACCTTAACATTTTAAATCATCAATATAGGTTCTGTACGACTTAAAGGATTAAACTTAATAGTTCAAGAACCTGGAAAATTTTTCCAAAATCTAAATTGATCCGTTTGAAAATGATCAAAATTGACGCATATATAAAAGAAGAGATAATAGAATTCGAACAGGAAAATAATCTTTTTTTTGTTAGTATTTTGAAGAAGATACGATTATAAACATTTGTTACAACTTAATTTTTCAAGATCTCTGAATATTGACTTAATTTTAAATCTGTAAAAAATATTAAATTTTTAGAACAATTTCAGCTAAACATGTACAAAAGCTGAGTTCCGTATCTCAAACGGTTCCCCAGATATCCTCAAAAAGCTGGAAAAATAAAAAAGGACACCCTGTGTCTCAAAAACGGTGCATTTTCGGACATCCGTTAATAGAAATTTTTTGTTTATTCTCGATCAAAGAATCAGCCCTAACATTTTTTTCGATGTTATTTAGATACATTAAACATAACGAACTGCGAGACTTGGTGGATAGGCGGCAGCAAATCCAGGTTCAGACTGATCCCAAACTTAGAAAGTATCTTTTAATCTGCTGGGCACTGCAAAAGCAAATATGGATGCTGTCAGCATGCTGATAAGCACAGTCACACATTCGATGCTGTGGAGAGAAGACAAAAGCGTTAGTCCTCGCGGGGTTCTTACCCGCAAGAACTGTTGACGCTTAAGAGCAACCTGAGGAACATGAAGGAAAATTTGGGATAGGATGAAGCGAGAATTGATATGTCCATTTAGCAGTCCCCAAAGAAAACGCACAGACGTAGACACACGCCTGTTTCTAGGCCTCTAAAATCAAATTCTTCTAGAAGTCTAGACTAAGGGTAGCCCTGTACAGGATACGAGCCCGCATTCCTTTTACAATGTAGGTATTTTAAAAAACGAGGCTGCAAGCGCTCAAGGCTGAGAATGTAGACCAATCCTGCCGTTCTCAAGCCTAGGCAAGACGAATAATAAAGCCTAACAATCTAAATGCAGAGGTTGCTGCACAGTCAATGTGTTTTCCGAATGAGAGCTTGGGATCAAAAAATATTACATCAAGATCCATGAATTCCGTAACCTTCTCAATAGAGCGTCCATCAAAAGTGTATGAAAACTGGGTCAGAGTATGTTTAAGAATACATGGTATAGCGTTTAGAAGTATTTTAGAGGAAGTAAATTCTTACTGCACCAAACGTTAATAGGATTGATTGAGCGTAGAAAAAAGCTATAAGGGCATCGGAGAGGCCAAATGAGACAAGCCTAGAGTAGTAAGTTATGGTCAACCCTATCAAAAGCTTTATAAAAGTCCATATAGACCACGTCCACTTGAGAGCGAGAATCCAAAGCCTCTGAGATAGTGGGTGAATGCAAACAAATTAGTGATCGTCGAGCGACCACTCATAAAACCATGCTGACATGATTATAAAAGAAATCTGACATGAGAAGAGAGCATCCTGTATATGACCTCTTCAAACACCTTTCGAAAGTTAGGCAGAATGCAAATTTGTCTGTAGTTGCTGATCTGACCCCTGTCTCCTCTTTTGAAGACAGGAATCACCCTAGATAACTTCCAAAGGGACGGAAATTGAGAGAAAACTCATTACATCATCGGAGAGACCGGCCGTTGCTGTGATAGAGGTAGCCAGTGGAGGTGGTATTATATCACCAGATACTCACCCTAAACAGGAGTGCTCTTCCGCCCAGGCAGTCGGTGAACACAAGTGGAAGCATCGCTTGCGCACACGTAACCGCTGATGATGTCTACCGTGCTGTAGACGAAACGTTCGTTGCAAATCTCAAAGGACCACGGCACATCAGCCCGGAATCAATTAAGATTTCAATAGAAGCCGGCCGTGAAAGCCTGCACACCTCAGCCTGTATTTTATTGACATGCGTTATATTTACATTTTCATTGTCTGTCGATTTATATTATACATATTTCTTGTGCTCAAATCTAACCATTTGATCAACTTGTTCCACTTTTAGTGAAAATCGCCAAAAAAATACTTTTGAAGATTATAGTTCCTAAAATACCATGGAATACAACGGAAGAAATCAAAAAGCACACAAATTAAATTCAGTTTTAAATGTAGCAACTAATTCTATGTAATCATTTAAGAGATATGTAAAATGAGCATGTCTTCTTAAACGAAAACCAAAATTATGCGAAAAAATGGTTTTACCCTGATATACAGTGTGACCCATTTGTTCTTGAAACTCCCTGTAGAATCTTAATTTATGGTGCGATTTTAAAGAATTTTTTTTTACATCATTGAGCTTGATAAACTATATTTTGGGAGCAAAAAGCGTCTCATTCCTACAAAATCCAAGGCCTACTAGATCAGTGTTTACTTGTAAAATGTCAAAAATTCATATTTGCGATTTTTTTAGAAAAAAAACTGGGCACGCCACGGGATTCACCAGCCCTCAAAACGGTACTGTACTAAATTTTATTGGAAATGTCAGAGTAATAAGGATCTTGCAGTTATTTTAGAAATTCATATTAGAACTCCAAATTTTCATTAATTTATTTGAAAAGGTCAAGAGAGACAAAATAGAAATTGATGTAGAAACTGATCTAGTAGGCCCTGGATTTTGTAGGAATGAGACGCTTTTTGCTCCCAAAATATAGTTTATCAAGCTCTATGATTTAAAAGAATTTTTTTTTTAAATCGCACCATAAATTAAGATTCTACAGGCTGTTTCAAGAACAAATGGGTCACTTGCTTGCAACAAATGTTCAAAAAACTCCCTCCTTTGGTTTTTGCTCTATAAGCAAGCCAGAAACTTCTTCTCGACAGAACCATCACTTGTTTCTTCCTTGCTAGCGTTTACCTAACTCTTTTGCGCATGTTTCCAACAATGAGTTACTTGTCGATTTTCTGAGGCCAAAAATTGCTATTATGATGATTGATTGTGAAATCACTTTTTAGTGAACTTTATGTTTTATACAATATACTTACATGTAGTGAATATAAAAGCTTTTCAGGTGATTTTCACAAAAAGTTTATTAAGACTCGGTATTAAAGCAAAATAACAAGCTGATACAGATAACACGCTGTTAGTACCTACTGTAGTCTGAAATGGTACTATCGGGATATTATCTATCTTTAACACCGTGTTATCTTGCTTTATAAGACCGGACGTTAATTATGCGGAAATAGTTAAAGAGCTAACTGTAAAAGTACCTGGATATAACTTTGTCGCTTTTCAAACAATACAAAAAACTTGATCTCAATGTCTCAAAAGCTATAAATTTTCGAGACATACAGTTTGTTTATAAAAAGTTGACACTTTTATATTTTTTTAGGAATCTAAAAATGATAAAAAAAAACTAATCACTTCCAATTTAAAATAGGAAAGATGCGTGATGCCAACTTCCGGGTTCCGGAAAATAAAATTATTTTCCTTCCGATTCATGTCATGCATAGTTTTCCATAATACGTCTAACGGACTCATCATAGAAAACTCTGTATAAATCAATCAACAATCAACTGTTCGCAAAAGGTAATTAGATTAGTACCTATTAAAAAAATCACGTCTCAATAGTGATGACGATTCACGTCTGCCAGACTCCTATGAAGCATAACAATAACAATCGAATCGAGGAAGAGAGAGAAAGGGAGAGAGAAAGAGACGTAAAAAATAATAAAGGCCAACGAAAGGAGCAAATCCGTTTTATCAGAACAGTCAGGCAGAGTCAGTTGCGCTTCGCTGTTTATTCTCATTCAAACTTTCCCCAGACAGCAATTTCCACCAATATACTTTTAAATAATGCATTTTAGGAAACGATTTGTATTCTGCATCCTTTCGTACTTTCCCCCCCAGAAAATCCTTATTATATAGCTTATTTAACAGAAATAAATGGAATATCCTTGATTGTTGTATAAGTAAACATTTCCGAAGAAAACCTATTAAGGCGACAAAAACGAATTTATTTGAGGGGAGCCAGTGGAAGGCATGTAAGACGTCGATTGCAAAACAATGCTTCTTTGTCAACTTTGGATTTGCGGGAAATTAAACATGCCTGAACATTCAAATAGCTGGTTATAAAAAGGCTTTCAGAAAAATTATATTCAAGATCTATTACTGAAGGACAAATAAAGACAAGGGAGGGATAATTACATGCTTACCGGGTAGGTACCGAAATTATATTCTATATAAACCATAAATCAATACCTTTAACTGAACAAGAATATTAAATGGAAAATTATTGCAGAACTAAATCTTGTTTATATCATATGAGGACGAATAAATTATTCTTTTCAATTCATACAATATTTTTGTTTCTTTTACTGTGTCTCTTATTCCCGCATCTTTACACTTCTTCTACAGGGATAGTTCTCCAGACATATAATAGTACCTTGTAATCCTTTTATTAAAAAAACACTATACTGGAAACTTTATGTTCTCAACCCTTTACTTCGTAGTATCTCTTGAGAATAATAATTATTAAGCAAAGCGACATTAAGATTCCCTAACTCCTGCATGGAAGGAAATTCACAATTCAAAGAATAATTATTACTGAAAAAAATCTCCACGAATTTGGTGGAAATTGGTTACCGGATTTTTTGAGTATGGTGATGTCTCTAATGTGGGGTCAAATATTATAGTACTTGATATAAATACAGGACAATAGATTGTATATTATGATTGCATTACTCTTTTTGAGAAATAAAATTCACATCCGCATGTACAGCAACATATCTATAAGTTGAGCGGGAAGAGCCCGCTAACTCACTTATTTAAGGTACCTAGCAAATTTTTTCGGAGTAGAAAGATATGGGTCCGGTGACTGGGTACCATCATATTAAGGAACGCTTCCTTGGTACTGACAAAAGTTAGAGCCGTTTGACATATATAACGTATACCAAATATGGCATATTCAAATTCAATCATATTAAGTATACCGCGATGACATGTCATTAAGTTTTCATAAAAAAATAAATAAAAAAATTTATGAAACGAATTTTTCACTAATTATTTCTTATTACCCAGTACAATACAATCGTTTTCTCTTCTCTGAAAAAATCTGAAGTTTTTGAACTGTTACCTAGGAAACCAGACTGTTACCTAGGAAACCAAAATTGTTACCTAGGAAAACATCAATAATTGTAAGATAATTGTACGGCTTCAATTACTTTGATTGTGGTTTCCTATAATAAAGTAGGTAGGTTAAAGTTATACCAACAAAACAATAAAAATGCCTTACACTTCACGCGAATATGCAGAAATGCATTTTCTTTATGGTTTTTGCAATGGGAATGCTCGACGTGCTGCAAGAGAATACCGTGATCGATACCCCAATCGAGAACATCATCCCGACTATCGAGTTTTCATGCGAGTTCAAACCGAGAGGGCGTTTGCTCCTTCCTGAAGAAGAAGTTCTTGCTCAAGTTGAAGCTATCCCGGAATTAGTGCGTACGTAACCTTTCAGTCAATACCGGCATTTGCAAGATCCTCGGTACATCGAATTTTAAAAAGACATTTGCTGCACCCCTTTCACATTCAACGGAATCTGAAATTATCTGAATATGAATTATCTGAAAAGAGTGCAGTTTTGCAGAGAAATATTGCGACAATCCAGGGAAAATCCTTTATTTTTTAATTCGATTTTATGGACAGACGAGGCCAATTTTAGACGTACTGGGATATTTAATATTCACAATATGCACTACTGGGCTGTAGAAAATCCAAGAATCATTAGACATCACAGATTTCAACACCAATTTGGATTAAACATGTGGGCTGGAATAGTAAACGGCCTATTAATTGGTCCTTTTGAGTTACCAGTTAGGCTACGTGGCGAAGATTATTTACAATTTTTACAAAATTAATTGAATGCGTTGTTGGAAAATGTTCCATTAGCTGTTCGTACACGAATGTGGTTGCAACACGATGAAGCTCCTCCGCATATGGCTCGTCCTGTTCGGGAGTTCCTTGAAGAAACCTACCATGAGAGATGTATAGGGCGGGGAGGGATACATCACACCACAGTGGCCACCCCGTTCCCCGGATCTTAACCCCTTGGATGTTTTTCTGTGGGGGTGTTTCAAAGAACTGGTTGACTCGAGAGTACATCACAATGTGCAAGATCTTCGAGAAGCGATCGACATTATGGCTAATCAAATTCGAAATAACGAGCGCGCCTTCAGACGACTGAAACAAAAATTTTTGCGACGGTGACGAATGTGTATTAGAATGGAAGGAAGACATTTTGAGAGTATTGTTACGAATAAATAAAAGGGTGCATTCTATATTAGAAAGTGGGCGGGACAGAGCAACGGTAGCCATGAGTTATCGACAGGCGACTGCCCCCAGCGTTCTGTGTTGACCGGGGCGCGTGGTGGGGGGTCAAGCCGGACGGACCCACCAGTAAGCGACCAACAACAGCTGACGTCCTGTACACTTCTGGATCCCTGATACCCCGAGAAAGGATGTCGCTGAAAATCACGGGAAATGAATGGAAAACTCTGGTCATTTCCTGTGGAGAAGGAGAAGTTCCAGAAATGGATGTTTGAGTAACTGGGAGCCGAAGATCTAGGAAGGGAATATTCTCGAGATCTTTCTCTTGCATTTGTTCGGGAACTCGAAGCGAGCCGTCAGCAAACCCTCCAGAAGCTACTTCCAGAGGTAGGGATGTCCTATAAATAGCCAGCAAGCAGGCGAACTCAGTTAGTTTTAGTCTAGCAGTGTGCGAAGAAACAAGCGAAAGAACCAAGCAACTAGTGGCGATATAGAATAGTGCGGTATTCTTAAGTAACTAGTGAAAAGTAGTAAAGTGATATAGACCAAGTAAAGTTGTTGTGTATAAGAAGTAGTGATATTTGTAACATTGTAATCTGAAATTATTGTGGACATTAAATAAATAAATTAAACAGTAAATTTGTGTTTCCCAATTATCCTAGCCTACGGTTAGGAAATCCGTAACAATATGTTAAACCACGTTTAATAAAATAAAAACTTAATGACATCTCATCGCCGTATACTTAATATGCTTAGTTATTGCAAATAAACGTAATTTAAATCCATTTGGTGTGTTATTCATATTATTCATATATATTACCATAGAACGATGATTTTCAAAATAGATTGTACTTCAATAGATTACCACCAAAAGAGAATTGCAAGGTGGTAGATGTCGATGTAACTTATTTAACTATCACCGACTGGTAGATCACGCACAACACAGATTTGCACGTACAAAGTTATACAATAGTAATAGTACCTACTTTAATTAAAAGATAGGTAGGGATTTTACACCAGACAACAACTACTAATTCAGGAATACGGGTGCGAGCCTCGTATTCAAAGATCTCGACGGTAATTAATTATTAAAGGTGGAATAACACCTGTTAAAAGCGGCGTAGGTACGTCCGACTCGACTATTTCGTTTCCGGGACGGACCACGTCTACCCTGAATGAGTCTCGAACCGTACTCAATTTCCAAATTCCAACCTTTCTTCGGTGGTGGTCTCACCACTGGCGAGTTCCCTGCTACCCTCTCTTTCCCATCGTTTTTCACGATACCCTGACTACGTTGCCGTGTCGGTCAACGGAGTCGATTATTTGGCGAAAGTACTATTGATAACTCCGAAATACTACAAATAAAAAAAAAAATCATAATTTCATTATTATAAAATCAGAACTTGAAATTTTTAAAACAAACTATAGACAGGTAAGTAACAAATGTTCATATGAACATGCGTTGTCACTTGCATAATTTTCGAGATGGGCGACAAACTTTTCTTAAAAACTTGATTTCTTATTATTTATTCAAAAAGCAAAATCAGCTTCCAAATTAATGCTAAACTAACAAAAAATCATCTTTTTTTTTACTAAAACTTTGTCACCGTTTATTATATCTCGAAAATTAGCAAGTGCATGACCCATATCTAATATGAAAAATTTTGCCTAAAAAATGACAAGGAATCGCCCCTTAAAATTAAACACCACTTATGTTACACCCTGTATATAAGAATTGTAAAATAAGGCTTCATAGGTGCCATAAGTAGGTAAATACCTACTTATGGGTTAATTAGGTTCGGGATTCACCACAATAACATTTCACCACAAATTTCTCTTGCAAATTCGACATTACTATACACTAATTACAAGAGATATTGAAAATCCTTCTTTACCTTAATTTCGCGTTACTATATACCCTTATATTAACCAATAATTGGAAATATAAAGCTTTTCAGGGAATTTCAAGCATGTTAAAATATTTAATAAATCACAAGTAGGCCAAATACCTTGGAATGGTACTAGACGAAAAGCTGACCTGGAGGCCACAGATTGACAGAATAGTCACAAAAACTGTGTCATCTCTATGGCAGCTAAGAGGGACAATAGGCAAGGTGTGGGGGCTGAAACCGAAGATAATGCACTGGTTATACACGGCCATCATCAGACCGAGAATCAGCTATGGTTCGGTGGTCTGGTGGAAAACAACCACAAGCAATACCGTTACAAACAGGCTAGCTAAACTCCAACGGCTCGCCAGTTTGTTAATAACAAGTGCAATGAGAACCACCCCGTCAGCAGCCCTGAATGTCATTCTGGAGCTGCCACCGCTTCCCATTTGGATAAAAGGGGAGGCCATGGCGGCCCACTTAAGAATGCGTGATTCGGGACTATGGAAAGGCGGAGGATACAAAAAGGACACACAGAGATAGCCAAGGTTGCCGAGATGGAGATACCAATCTCAAACCTTATGTCTACCTCAAAAACAAGGAATAACAGAGAAAACAAGAAATTTACCCTGCAAATTCCTGAAAAGGAAAAGTGGGAAAAAAGGGAGGTAGCCTTCGAACCAGGAGGACTAGTTTGTTTCACAGACGGCTCCAGGAACAAAAATGGCTACACAGGAGCGGGGCTCTACCTGGCTGGACGGAAACTGGGAAGATCCTTTCCTCTTGGGTCCACCGCAACCGTCTTTCAGGCGGAGATTTATGCTATCCTGCAAGCAGCTAGATTGGAGCAGATAACAGAAGCCAAGGAACGGACGGATATACATATGCACAGATAGTCAGGCCGCCGCGAAAGCGCTGGGCACACACTGAACCAGCTCCCCACTGGTCCAGGAGTGTGCCGAGGCGCTGAACAGACTGGTGGACAGTAAATCAGTGCATCTCGTATGGGTTCCCGCACACTCAGGTGTACCAGGCAACGAGGGAAATCTTTTGTATGTAGACCAGAACCTGTACTGGGTCTGACCAAAAATCTTCTCAAAGAATCTATAAAAGAATGGACTCGCAAGGGTTTAGAGAACCACTGGGAAACAGCACCAGGCTGCACACAGGCCAGGCTGTTTCTGGCTGGTCCGATCGGAAACAGATGGACCAGCATGTCCAGAATGAACCGGAAGGAACTCAGACTACTAGTCGGGGTTCTCACCGGTCACAGCAGTCTGAACAGACACCTGCAAGTGATGGGGGTCACTCGGGACCCGGTCTGCCCTAAATGCGGAATGGATGACGAGGACTCTCACCATTATGTGGGCGTATGCGAGGTATACAGCAACATCAGGCTCAAGATCTTTGGGTCTGAGGAGCTACAAGAGGAAGAAATGAAACTCCTCTCATACAACAACCTTCTGGCCTTTATTAAAAGGTCGGGGAGGTTCGAGTAGGAGTTTCACCATGGTTCGAGTACGGCGAAAAGGGCCCTCGGTGGCCTAGTCGCTTGGGGTGTACCACCCCAACCCACCGTACTACTACTAATAAATCACAAAGCCTTATTTAAATAATATTAAAATAATGAACAGGTAGCATTTGATAATCGAAGGTCCCTAAATTATTATTATTCAATACGTAACAGGAACTAATCCTGTTCTCTGCCGCTCCTTGTTCAACAGTCGTCTCAGCGCTATAACTCCGCTCTCTGTCCGTGCTTGTTCACCATTTAATTACTGTTAAACTTCAGGCTTTCATATAAACGGCTCTGGAAAGTTTATTTTTGAAACGCGACTATATTTTGTACGGAATAAAATGATCGAAAAATTTTTATTATCAGATGGTAACAAAAAAAAAACCTGAAATCGATATCGTGAAAAAAATTGAAGGTGTTCAAAGTCAGAACTTGAAATTGAGTAAATAATCTGACAAAAACATTTGAATTACATTTGAAAAATGTAATTTCGTTAACTAATCGAATCGATGACATTCTCGAGAGATTTAATGAAAAAAAGGAACTATCTGGATATCTACAACATCCTGCATGGTGCCAAGCAGCAACATCATCGCCGGTCTATCCGAGATCATGTATTTCGGATGGAACGCCACCACAGCTCATTCATTGATGAGAGACCAAAACCTTCTGGGTTCCCGCTGCAAATCATATTCAATTCTTGTAAAAAGGCTAAGCAATGAGCAAATTGGACATCTCTTTGATATCAGATGTCTGAATTTGACAAGAAAGTGATTCTCTCCAGATATTTTATAGCGCTTACAAAATGAATACTTCAGCTCAGTTGCTAATCTGGATCTAGAATATCCGATCTAAGGTGAAGAAATTTCTTCATCAACACGTCACAGTTGCGATCCAAGGCAACATGTTGGACGTCTATCTATATCAGGCAAAATCCTCATCAAACCACAACAGTTATTATTATTATTATTTTGACCTGCATACTATGTTTCTTTCTGAAGAAAGGTATCCAATGCAGTGTTGACACTTATTATTCCACAAAATTGGTGACATCTTCTTAAGTAAGCCATATTGGACAAAGAAATAAATGAACTTAAAATCCCCAATCCACAATGAATGCTGTAGCGCTATCCGCGTCCGCCATTTCTCAATCAGTATATGTATCAAAGAGAACAAAAATTCAATTCAGTTGAAAATCTTCTTTCATTTATTTAGATAGATATATTTCTTGATATATTCGGATACGTCTTTTGATATATTATGTACTTGTTAATGGAGAACGTCTTTTACAGTTATACTGTGAGGACTTTTATGATGCCACTTCCCCCCTCGTTAAATTTTGAACCGAATGAGATAGAACCTCGGATAGAACATTTGTACAAAAACTAAATTGAATGGTGTAAGTTTTGATAATACCTTTAAAATGATGATACCTTCCATGCCAGTTAAAATTTTGAAGTTGACAGCGACTGCAAAGTCATTATGAACATTTGGCATATTAGCCTTACGTCATAAAGTAATAAGGTTCTTGCGATTGAAATTAGGCTTTGTTTGTACCTACTCTACAGTTTTATCTGATACGGCTCAAAATTTAAAGAGAAGGGGGGACCATTGAACGTCCTCACTGTATAGTCGATTGAAATTTGCGAAGATTTATTCGCACGACAAAATATTATTCTATTATCGTATCGTACGTATTTACCAGATATAATTTAATTTTCATATATTTTTTTATTCCCCTCTACAGGGTGTTGGCCAAACTTCATAGGCTGATTTCTCAGAATAAAATAAACAAAAATTTCCCATTAACGTGTGTCCGGAAATTCACCGTTTTTGAGATACAGGTTGTCGAAGCAATATTCTTTTTCCAGTTTTTTTGACGATAGCTCTTAAGGCGGGTTCTCATTAGTCAACTTCATTGATCAATATCATTGATTCTATGCAATTGAGCATAGATTTCAATGTGAAATTCGTTCATATTATTTCAAGGAAGTTGAATATTCAGTCTGGAAAGCGTCAATTTTAAAAATGGCTGCAAAGAAGAAAATTGTGCGTGCTGGAGTTCGTATTGTGTGTGAGTACTTGAAAAGCAAAATCAGAAACAGGAAAAAGAGAAAACGTCGTCGTTGGTGGGTGATACCATGGATCTTAAGACGGAGATATGAAGGTACTTCAGTAAAACTGTTAGTGGAATTGGCTATAGAGATGACTTGAATACATACAGTGTGGAAAAGCCAAATGGAATAAATTCGATAATAAATCAATGAAGATGGTTGCGAAAAAACGCTCGGACACGTCGATTAGTATTTTTAGTTGCGCATTTTTTTCAATGAAAACTTTTTATACAGGGTGTGTCGTGTAACAGTGCTCAATACCAACTTTCTTCTTTCAAATCAAACACCCTGTATATTATTACATTTTCACATTGCCTGAAAAAATTTAATAATAATGCTGTTTATAATTCAAATTTGTAACGAGTGATTTTTGAGTTATAAACAAATGAAAATCGCAATTTTTAATTTTCAAAACAGTGTACACCGATAACGGCTCAAGATGTCGGAAAACGGCTTACATGTCCCTATCCTAATTTTTCATGTAGTATCCTATTGTGTGGATGAAATTTTTATACAGGGTGATTAAAAATCTGGTAATTTTCATGACCCTGTATAAAAATTTAAACTACCTAATAGGGCTCTAAATGAAAAGTTAAGATAGGGACATGTAAGCCGTTTTCCGACATCTTGAGCCGTTATCGGTGTACACACTGTTTTGAAAATTAAAAAATGCGATTTCCATTTGTTTATAACTCAAAAATCACTCGTTACAAATTTGAATTATAAACAGCATTATTATTACATTTTTTCAGGCAATCTGAAAATGTAATAATATACAGGGTGTTTGATTTGAAAGAAGAAAGTTGGTATTGAGCACTGTTACACGACACACCCTGTATAAAAAGTTTTCATTGAAAAAAATGCGCAACCAAAAATACTAATCGATGTGTCCGAGCGTTTTTTCGCAACCATCTTCATTGATTTATTATCGAATTTATTCCATTTGGCTTTTCCACACTGTATAAAAATCATTTAAGAATGGGCGAAGAAAAATTTGAAGAACTTTTACAGAAAGTATCGCCATATACATATACAGAAAAAAAAAACTTTATTGAGAGACGCTCTTCCAGCAAGACTAAAATTACAAGAGTAGTTTTAAGATATTTAGCTACAGGAGATTCTTTTCTATCTCTGAGTGCGCTGCACAGAGTGCCCAAAAACCAAGAAACTTTGACATATGGTTATCCCTCCATTTAAAATTGGACATTTTACACACCAAATATTTACAGTTTGGTTTCATTTTCCACGAGAACAAAATTTAACCTCAAACTCAATTCAACGTGACTGACAGCGCATGTTCTCACAGTCAAGCACTGTTCAGTTTCGTTGAATCAGGTCCGTTGATCAACCAAAAGTAGAAACGCCTTCCAGTTTGATTGAAGCGCAATATTATTGAACAATATCGTTGAATGAACGTTCATATTAATCTATTTTATTTCAATGGCATAGAATCAATTATATTGATCAATTTAGTTGACTAATGAGAACCCGCCTTTTATACACACTATGTGCCCACTGATTCCCTTATTTTAACCGTAAAGCAAAGGTTTTAAAAAAAATCAGTGGCGTAGATTTAGGTTATTTTGAAGGTTTCGACCCCCTTATTTCTACGCCACTGGAATAAATGCAATTTTAAGCAGCGCCTTTGAACCGTTCATATTTTCTACACGAAAAAGGTACTCCTGGTTAACGGATCTAAAGTGAACCGTTTCCGAGAAAAATGTCACTTTATGAGATAAAACATTAATTATAGAAATAAGTTGTTTTCGCTTACTTTCATTTTTCCAAAATGCTGTTGAAAAATCGTTAAAAAAGTCATGTTTTCTCTCATAAAATGCAATTTTTCGCGGAAACGGTTCACTTTAGATTCGTTAACCAAGAGTACCTTTTTCGTGTAGAAAATATGAACGGTTCAAAGGCGCTGCTTAAAATTGCATTTATTCCAGTGGCGTAGAAATTATGGGGTCGAAACCATCAAAATACCCTAAACCTACGCCACTGAATTTTTTTAAAACTTTTATTTTACGGCGAAAATAAGGGGATCACTGAGCACATAGTGTGTATAAGAGTTGAACATTGTATCTCATACGGTTCACGAGATATCGTCAAAATACTGGAAAAATAATATTTCTTCGACACCCTCTGTATCTCAAAAACGGTGCATTTCCGGACACACGTTCATGGGAAATTTTTGTTTATTTTAGTCTGAAGAATCAGCCTGTGAAGTTTAGTCAACCGTACAGTAAACACCCTGTATACTCTAAACTTAGTAAAATTCGACCATTGCTTTTCTATAGTTCCAATAATATTGGCGTGCATCGGAGCAATCTGTCCTTTGTTAGAATAGGTATATTATGTACCTACTTATATTCACCTGTTAGTAGATATAGAATAAAATTATTTTACTTGTTATTGGTACAGAAACCTACCTACACTACCTTATTCAAAATAAAAAACGTAGAAAAGTTACAGCATTTTTTTTAAATCTTATTACGATATACACAAGAACATACCATAAGTGAATCACCCTGAAAGGACCTACAACAGGTAGGGTATAGTTCTACAGTCAAGTTACAGGTAGAATTATTTAGATTTCAGTCAGCACTTCACGCGCAACACACGGGAATTTAAGTGAAAGACTTGGAAGAATACATGTAATTATAATTGAAATATTGATGCATGTGACAGTTCGGTGCCACTTGAAGGGAGCAGCGTCTGCCCCTTAACCATATGTACAAATTTTAGCTAGCGAGCAGGTAGGTATCCATGGAAAATCCTTCTTGGGCACTTGAACACAAAACATTCGCAATATTATCCCGCCAAACAACGACGCGTAATGAAATAATGCCCGTCCACGACTGAAGTGTTTCTTACATATAACAAAAGTGAACTACACTGTGTATATAGGTACTGTTTCCGAGGGATGGGGTAAATAAATCAATACTCCAGTAGTATATTTGTACCAAAGCAAGAAGACCGGTGGGGTGTTGTAGACTGTAGAGGGTTGCATGCATGTTGTTTACTGGGGAGGAAAAACAAACAAAAAATACGAACTGACGAGCTAGTTGTAAGCTAAAGCAAGCTCGGTAAGTAAGTTACGACCTACGTCACATGCATACCGCTATTCATTATCTTGATCGACACTGTGGGGATAAGGGAGTTGCTGGGTGCCACGTGTGATTGCTATCACGAATCGTGTCGCTTCCAGTATTTTGATTATTGTTTGAATTGCGTTTTGTGTCTCATTTATTCGCATCAATCTAGATCAAGATTATTACCTACTTTTTATTTAAGATGATCTATTTAATGTCATTAAAACTCAAGTTTCGCTAAAATTATAGGTCACACCAAACAAGCTTTATAGTATATTACGTAGGTAACAAGAGTTGAAAGTGTCATTTTCCGCAAGTGCGAAATTGTCTTTCAACTCGAAATATTGCACTATACTTTATCTACTCCCGATAGCATTTAGGAACGAATGATTTTATTGCCAGACGCACCTACTTAACTTACTACCTAACTTTACTACCTAACTTATCATTTCAGATCTACTAAGTAATCTGAATATCATGAATAAGAAAATTTACTGATAATCTTTCTTTTGACTTCTGAGGTAAAGTATTTTCTACTGAAATTTTAGTTTGTGCTAGTATTTGAGATGTTTTACATTTCTGTTTCACTCTCATCACACTCATTTAATATTTGATAATGATATTAATAATCTCCTAACCTAAAAGATTGATAAGTACACTCATTACATTTTTTTAATCATAAGACATCTTTAAGTACTATACCCAAACAGCTGAGACTATAAGAAGGTGTTTGGGATATGGCGGACACAACACATCCGTTATTCAAACCAATAATATGACGCACTGAACTAATAAAGAGTAAAACTGTGAATGTTTAAACTACAAGAAGTACCTATTCGATGTTTCAAAATGGCAGTTTCCCTCGCGTCCAATAAAACTGTCAATTGACATTATAATAATCCTTATCCGATGTTTTACAATCGAATATTTTAGTGATCAATAAACGTAAAATAAATTATAACATTGTCAATTGTCAATCAATATCAGTGACTACTAAATCAAAAACATTATTGAATTAATAATTATGATTTCTGTTAATCAAGAACTATGATGCAACTTAAAGGAAATTATTAAACAAATAAATATTGCGTGTGCCACTCATTTCATTCATAATAACTGGTTTGTGAATTTTTTAACCTGTTGCCTGCATTATTTTACATATCAAGTATATCTATACCTACTTAATAATAATAATAATAATTGTTCTACCATAGCCGCTACTTTTGATTGATAGTTCATACCGCGTTGTAATGAAAAAAAACAACAATGTTTTGACTTTTGATTTTCATTACACAACATATGTATGTGCAGAAGCTCACTTTCAGGCTATGCAAGTTGTTTTGTGATTGTCAACTTTCATAATAAGGGAGTAGATAAAGACATTTACGTCTATGGAACTGACTAAAAGTTTGAAATACCTAAGTCATAAGTCAATTAAAGCAAGCTTTCATTGCGAAAATTAGTCATTTCTTGAAGGCAAAAAACACGTTTTATTGAATAGAGATATGTAGGTACAATAATACTCACAAGACAATTAAAAAGCCGTTTTATTAAAGAAAAAATCTCGAATTCAATGATCAGTTGATGTCAGTATCTACATAACTTAAATCCAATAAGATGTAAGTCCCAGAATAAAGGGGACGCACTTCGACGATAGAACATTTAATGAATTCTAAGACACAAAATTACTTAGTAGGTACTAAGTTAGGTAGGAAGTAGGTAAGTGGGTGGATCATAAAACCATTTGTTCCCATATGATATGTTAATGGAAGTAGATAAAGCATAGTACAATATCTCGAGTTGAAAAGACAATTTCGCACTTGCGGAAAATGTTACACACTCATCACTGCAAAAAATGTGACTTTCAACTCTAGTCATGTAATATACTATTATAGAAGTATTTATCATTGATGCGCATATTCAAGGGTGTTGTTCGGAAGACCCTTTTAAGAAAAACCTCCAAAACGCTCCTTTTTGGGAAAAACCTCCAAACATCCACGTTTGTCGGAAACATTTTAGCTTTTCAACTGCAGGGCGGTACTACCACTATTAGATATTTTTATGTAAGATTTCAGACAGTGTCGTTCGCTTCAATAATTTTTCGATAACTTCAAAATAAAGTGATTCACCGCTGATCAGATCACTTTTGCAGATTCTCAATATTTGGTTTATACATAAAAAAAATATATTTTTTTTTCACACCGTGTAGCTCGACAACGACTACCCTATGAACCCAGGTTTATATGTAAAAAAAAGAATACCTTACTTTTAATAAAAGAATACGACCCTACATTTTACGATTCTATAGCACCTCCTAAGATGACACTGGTAAAAAATTAAACATAATTTGATGCTTATTAAGAATCTGAAATAAAATTTGGGAAAACTTGAGGCATTGTTGAAATATGCTAAAAAAAAACTGAAAAATCAAGCTTTTTTTCAGCCATCTTTTTTTAATTTTTGAAAATTATTTAAATTTTTTTTGTAAGCTTACACATATGATATCAAAAGCCATCAAAAAAACCATTTGACATTTACAAATATTTCCAAATCCGATTATATCCCAGAGTTTTCATAACCAACTTTTGATTTTCCATTACCGCCATGTTATTTTTTTATGTCGTTCGGTATGAAAAAATCATGGAATCCACAATTAATAACATTTGGAAAAAAAACATTTTTTCACCGAATTACGTCCATATGAAGTTATATTACAATTATTTGATTAATGGGTTTTTAATTTTTTGGCTATTAAAAAGTTGTGTTTTTTTTTAAAGGAATAATTAAATTTAAGAGCAATGTTCTTCAATGGTATTAATTTTTGGTTTCTTTGATTTTTTTAATGGCGAATGATATCAAAAAACAATATGGCGGCCATAAGAAAAGCAAAAATTGACTATGAATACTCGGGGATCTAGTCGGATTTTGAAATTCTTGAAATAACAGATGGATAGCTCTTCACGACTTATGTGAACCTAGAAAAAATCGTCAATTTTTTTTCAATAATAAAAAAGATATGACTGAAATAAGAAATTCAGATTATTCAGTTTTTTTCAGGATATTTCACTAACGCCTGAAGTTTTCCTAAATTTTATTTCAAATTTTCAATAAGTAGGTATCAAATAATGGAACTTTTCTTTAATTTAACCGACCCTGTATCTCTAAACGTTTCGAATATCCCTTCCTTATCGTGAACATACAGGGTATTCCTAAATTGGAGGTACAAATGAAGAGGGAAGATTCCTTAAGTAATTGTAAGAAAAAAAAAGTCCAATAAACACGGGGTCGCTTTACTTAAAAAATGGTATTTTCTACATACCTTTTATAAATTCTAAAAAAACTTACAATGGAGTTATGAAAACAGAAATTTTTTATTTTATAGAAATAAAGATCATGTAAAAAAATTCAAATATCTCCACCATTTTTCTTATTTGCCTATTGAATTTTTTGAATTCTTTGAGAGTTAAAGGTTATTATTAGTATACTGTAAAAATTTCAGTTCAATTACCTACTTCAGAAATGTGCTCCTAAACGGTTATAAAAATTTACCATTTTTACACTTTTTCTAGCCACGCCACTGGTTTATTATGCAAATTTTGTTGCAATAGTTTTTTTTTCCATCTTGCTCATAGAGGTGTTTAAAAAAGTGCCATTTCCCCTAAAATTCAAAAGGCCGTCATTTTGTAACGGTTCGACCGGTTTTGCTCAAATGCAATACCAGACCTCTCGTTGTGGATACTCCCAAAAAAATTCAGTCTCCTAGATTGAAAAATGCGACCAGAAACCGAGTCTCATGGACCGGGTTTTTAGAACTTTGAAAGGACAGCCCAGACTTTTGGAAATTTTTTCAATGAAAATCTAACGTCATTCCAAAGTTTTACAGGGATCCAAAATTTCGTTCACTAACCTTCAAAGGTAAAGCGACAGGAGCGTTTTTAAAATCGAAATTTCCCGATATTGGAGAAATAAATATATAAATATATAAGAAACCAAATTAACAGGATTGGAAAAAAAATTAAATTTCAGTTAATGCATCCGTGTATGAGCATATTTTTGAAGGAATTGAATTAAAAATTTTATTTTGAGTAGACAACTGTACTAATAAACTTTCAACTTTCAAAAATTTCAAGAAACAAAAAGAAAAATGCGCAGATATTCGAATGTTTTTATATGATGTTTATTTCTCTAAAATTTAAAATCACGCCAAAATGACCCGACTACCTATGGAAAATTTCAGAAAGCCAATTTTAAAAGCGGTGAAAATGTTCGTAATTGAATCGCATAAAAATACACTATTTATGCGATTGATGCGCAAGAAGTTTCTTTTTTTTATAAATAAACCAAAACTAATTGTTATTTCACTAAGCGGGAGCAAAGAGGAGCTTAGTAGCTCTCCGGCAAAAATTTATAAAACCTCATAATGTAATGAAACATGGAAATACTTAGGATTGCATAATATCAAGATTAGTAGGTGGCATTCTGGAATTGACATCAACTGTTATCACTCTACTAAACGCAAAGAGCTCACTATACTGAGACCAACGAGATTGTGTGGGTCTTGAGGGTACCAATAAGACTTTATTTGGCACGCCCGTGTTTTTCTAATTCTGCGAGAACAGTAATGGATAATGTGGGTCTGGTTGCTTATCGAGCCTCGCATTATTCAGTTTGAGCTTTGCGCATACATATTCACGGTATATTCATACATATCTACAATATGAGGGCGTCCTTGTTTCCTGATTATCATTCTGTTCGTATTTCTTTGCCAACCCTACTTTTGGCCAAGATCTATTATTGTTTGCACTCCGACGTAAACTAGCTGACGCTTTATTTGCCCAAGAAATAATTTACATTTATATGCGCTACTTGTTCGCGGGTGCTTTCCTACAGCACACGATTCAGTTTATATGCATATTTGTACCTTATTACACCACATCAGCGTTTTATCTATACACTTTCATCCGCCTAACAAAGTATACATAATATAAACATGGCGGCCATGGTAAAGCATTTGCGACGAATGATAAATTTTTCTCCCTTCTTTGGTTGGAAGCTTTTTAGTGAACAATGATCATAATTCATAAAAAAATTTATCATTCTAAATTTTAATATTATATACAGTGTGACCCGTTTGTTATTGAAACACCCTGTAGAATCTTAATTTATAGTGCGATTTTAAAAGGATTTCTTTTAAATCATACAGGGTGATTCAAAATTGAGTGCAAATATTTTAAGGGCTTATTTACCAGCCAAAAATAAGAAGTTTTTTTCATATAATCGTATGTCCTAACTTGCTTCGTTTTCTAGATACAGGGTGTAAAATTTTGAAAAAAAAATCGATTTTTTTATTAATTACTCAAAAACCTTTCAGCCGAATTTAAATAAAATTTGGTAGGCTTATTTGTCGTTATAAGGAACTTCCTTTGATGGGAATAACATAAATTTATTAATTCCAGTGGCGTCTCAGGGGGCTACCTACTTGAAACTTATAGGTAAAATTATGGTACGCCACTGCTCTTTTGACAATTTATATTTGTTTTTAGATTAAGCGGTCAATATTGTAACTTTCTTGCTTCCTGAGTTTTACTCGTATCTAGCTTTGTTTCCAAGAAAAAAATCAAAATCTGTGCCAGACCCTATTAAAACAAGTAATAAATTCACATCGATTATTGAGATTCATTTAATTTAATTCAGGTAGCCCCCTGAGACGCCACTGGAATTAATAAATTCATGTTATTCCCATCAAAGGAAGGCCCTTATGATAACAAATAAACCTAGAAAATTTTATTTAAATCGGCTGAGAGGTTTTTGAGAAATTGATAAAAATCGATTTTTTTTTTCAAAATTTTACACCCTGTATCTAGAAAACGAAGCAAGTTAGGACATACGATTATATGAAAAAAACTTCTTATTTTAGGCTGGTAAATAAGCCCTTAAAATATTTGCACTCAATTTTGAATCACCCTGTATAGAGCTTGATAAACTATATTTTGGGAGCAAAAAGTGTCTCATTCCTGCAAAATCCAAGGCCTACTAGATCAGTGTTTACTTGTAAAATCTCAAAAATTCATATTAGTGATTTTTTCTCGCCACTGGATTCACCAGCCCTAAAAACGCTACTGTACTAAATTTTATGGGAAATGCCAGAGTAATAAGGATCTTGCAGTTATTTTAGAACTATGTACTTTAATTTTTTAATTTTAATTTTTTTTATTTTTCTATTATTTTTTTTTGCTTTTTTTATACTTTTTTTTATTTTTACTCATGATAGCTCTTGACCTTTTCGAGTTAATTTATGAAAATTCGGAGTATTATTATGAGCAACCTAGGAAAGCTGCTGAAAAAATAGTAAACAAACGTCTAAACTGGTACCTGGACAACAAAGGGCTAATAAACCTATGCAAATGAGCTTTCGCAACCGCAAAATTCCACACTCGACAATCTAGTTAGGCTACAAACAGAATCTCCGACTCACTCGCCAACAACCAGGAACTAACCGCTATATTTTCTTTGATACGGAAAGTGCCTTCGACTCCATCAGAACAATCAAACTGATGCAACAACTTGTCGAAATATGACTAAAAAGAAATATACCTATTAGCATACTTGTTCAACTTTCTAAGACACAGCAAATTTGCTATACAATGCCAGGTCAGGATAGACAAAACAAGAAAACGGTGTATCACAAGGCTCAATAATTAGCGCTACCCTACTCAACATTGCCATAAATAACATCAACAATCATATTTTGTCACCAGCACAACACTTATTATATGCCGATGACCTGCTGATCTACTGTCGTGGGTAAAATGCTCTAGAAACCAGCAAAATACTACAGAAATCTATAGAAATGGTACAAATATGGTCCACCAACACTGATCTAAAATTTTCAACTACTTAAACAAAACTTCTACAGTTCTCAAGAAGAAGACTAGCACCCTCAACCCCGAAACTCACACTGTATGGCAGACAACTTGAAGAAGTCACAGAACATCAATTTCTAGGGTTAAATTTCGACTCCAAGCTAAACTGGCGACCCCATGCACTTTGAATAACACTTAGTCGCTTTAAGTCTTACTAAGTCCAGTCCAAACGAAAGCCTACATCTAGAGGCAGCCGAAACTCTTCTTTGGATCCGCAGAAGACAGCTTGCCTAGCATATGCTGCGAGACTATGCTCAAACCACCCCCCCCCCCTAGCAAATCGCTACTACTACCGTCAATATTCCACCGAACCTACAACAATCGTATATACACCCCACTATCCTCCCAATATCAGCTACAACAGTTCGAAGGGACCACAGAGCTCTCCAAAACAACCACAGGACCTCCATCAGCAACTCCACCCTGGCCAATAAAGATCCCCTAGATAGACGTTACGCTGACAAGATTCCCAAAATACGACACGTTACCACAGATAATATAGCACTCATGGCACAACCTTCTAGACAGATATGAACCTAAATGTATACTGTATACAGGGTGAATTATAAAAAACGCCCCAAGCGATAACTCCGTTAATTTTGAAGATATGACAAAACTTTTTTATACAAAGTGGCGCCGTTTATCATCATCTATATGTTGAGATAAACGCTCGATCAACACAACTTCCTGTTTAACCGGAAGTAACATCAACTTCGGGTTTTTAAATAGAGCACCCTGTAAAACTTTATATTTTTTAAATGTCTGAAGAAATCTAATACAGGTGGTTTTCACCATTGGAATTTAGATTGAGCGGTTTATGAGTTATAAACAAGTGAAAATCGAAAATTTTCAACTTCAAAGCAGCGTAGAACTAGAACGGCTCAAGATATCTAAAAACCGTGTTCATGTCCCTATCTTAACTTTTCACATAGTATCCTACTATGTGGTTTAAATTTTAATACAGGGTGATGAAAAATCTGATAATTTTTCAATTTTAAATTCCAATGGTGAAAACCACCTGTATTAGATTTCTCCAGACATTTAAAAAATATAAAGTTTTACAGGGTGTTCTATTTAAAAACCCGAAGTTGATGTTACTTCCGGTTAAACAGGAAGTTGTGTTGATCGAGCGTTTATCTCAACATATAGATGATGATAAACGGCGCCACTTTGTATAAAAAAGTTTTGTCATATCTTCAAAATTAACGGAGTTATCGCTTGGGGCGTTTTTTATAATTCACCCTGTATATGGACGCATCAAAGACTGTCAACGAAGCAGCGTGTACTGTTACAGATAGAGTGAGAAAGGTTTACAATTTAATAACAAATTTGAGTTAAATTTTGTACTTCTCTACAGTCTCCATCATTTGAACGCAAGTCTTTTGCTACCGTTGTGTATCTTTGTTTCGGTTATAGTAGTGCTAGTAAAGATAAGTGTTAAAGAATTAACTAATTTATCTTAGAAAGACCTTCTTAGACCTTTATCTTAGTAACGTTCTGTATTTTTCCAAGACCGCTATAGACACTGGTGTAAGAAAAATAAATTTTAGAAATCCCCATGAAGCTCTGGGAACGGTGCATGAGCGAAGATATCGCTTCATGTTAATTTGTCACATATTTTCACTTCAACTTGGTACAAAAACATCCGTTTCAAATTGTTAATTTCACTAGAAATCTAAAATAGTTGAATGACATTTTTTACAATATTTATTTAATTTCTTACTAAAAAATAACATCATCTTCAGAAGTGATTAATTTAGCTCATGAGATATTACATTAGACTAGCAACATCAGAAACGGGAGTTGTAAAGAAGTCCAGCGCCAGCTGTGAGGATGAGAACATGCAGCAAAGCACGAACAAGGATATCGAGTCGCGAGAGGGGAATCTTGCGGTAGTTTCTAATTTGTCTTTAATTGCAGGTAAGTATAATTGCCAGAGATAATAAACGCAACGGCCGGCGGTGTAGCTGGGGGCCGACAATGGGAGGCGTCGACGGTGGCGGCACCACGAAGGGGACCGTTTAACGGCGAACGTTTATTATATTTTATATTGTCGGTATCAGCGACGATAATCGAGGCGGACGTGAGACTCCGGTGTACGTGAACGCAAACGCAAATTGCTTCTGTTAGAAGTCGGGACAAGATTTTGGCGAATCGGAATTATCATCTTAGTGTCCTACAGAAGCGTTGGTTGGTATTTTAATATAGGTACCCAATGTATTACTTACATCAATAAATAAGTTAGCACAAGTATTATACACCTATAATAAGTAATTTACGACGCCACAAAATATTTATAATAAAAACAAGTCACCACTAACCTTGGATCCTCACAATTATGAAACCAAACGACTATTTGATATACTCATACCGCACATACAACACGTCCAGATATGGCCCTTCTTCCTGCTGATTTTCCTCCACGTATCGAATTTCGTCAATAGTTGTTGCACACATTGATTCAAGTCTCAACAACTGTCCCTGCTTTCTTTTTATGAATGAAGCGAATTTGTGAAGAAATGCAACAAGAATTTCAACAACAACAATGTATGGGTTGTAGAAAGTTTGCGTGACTTGAAGATCGTTTGCAACACCAGTTCTCGTTGAAATTTTGGGTTGGAATTGTGGGTGACTGGCAAGTTGGACCTGTATTTCTACCAGAAAAATTTGCCGTTGAAGTGTATCTAAACTTTTTGGTTTATAATGATTATACAATAACTACCTCAGTTTGTGGAGAATGTACCATTGGCAACTATAGAAATGCAATATGGTTTATGCACTATGGAGCACCAGCGCATTTAAATGTGGTTGCCCGAAGATTTTTTAGCAGTAACATATGGAGATTACTGGATTGATTGAGGGTCGGGATTGATTGAAACGCCCTGAATTATTTTCTGTGCGGGTCCCTTTAAAGTCATTTATTTATTTTATACTACACTGAAAAATGTGGAAGATTTTATAAATCGGATAATTGCTGGGTGTAACTCGATAAGAATCTACCTTGGTGTTTTTAAAAGAGTTCGGCTGTCAATGAGAAGATTGGATTCTTGCATCCTAATAGCTGGACGCGGTCATTTTTAACAGTTATTATAGAATACAAAGCTTTTACATGCGTGTGTACTATTTGTATAATAAAATATTGTTTTATCGTCAAAAAACTTTGTCTTTCTGTACATATCTGAGAAGTGTAGCGGTTCTTCAAAAATAATTAAGAAACTAAATATTTTTGAAATAATGCAGAGAACAACCCCTTGAATTTCTGCCATATGTTTGACAAACACCTTGTATACAGGGTGTATAATACGAGTGTTCATTCAGCAAGACATTTGAAACAAAAAACTTATACATTTTTTTAATTTACTTATTCCTTCCAAAGTCATGTTCAATATTTGTGTAAATTTTTACACCTAATTATAAATAATTCTGTAGATATACGCACAGAACTTAAAAAGTACATAAAAAATGTATAAGAGAAGATTCATCAACGGAATGGTCTACAAGCATTTGGTCACACCTGAAAGAAATCAAATCAGATTTGAAAGCTAACAGTACTCCCACTACCCCAAAATTGAAAGGACCAAATTATGATCTTCCTCCTCAGACAGCTATATCTTCGAAAAGGAACGATGAAATCCATAATGCAGAAGCTATAACGCAACAGCACAAAGAGTTAAGTAAATGATGAATGTAAAACACTAGATCAGAGAAACAAATATACAGGGTGAGGCGCGAGAACCTTGGGGAATTTATAAATGCAGAAAAATGATTGGAATAGCAGACTGAAAAGTTCGTCATTTACTTATTTTTTTATTATTGAAAAGGCACACGCACTGCAAGGAAATTCCCTATGGTGCTTTGGGAGCGGTGCATGAGCGGAGATATCGATTCACGTTCTCTTTGAATCGTTGCAGGTTATATTCCTCAGGAAACACTTCGCTTGGAATGTTATTCCAAAGGATGTGGTTTTGTATATGAATGAAGTCTGAAATAAGATGACTCGAGGTGTAACGAGCTGAACCTGATAGGGATAACTATTTCGGCTCTGTAAAATATGTATAAAACAGGGTCAGATCAGCTGCTTTTCTTAGATGTTCAAGACTATCTAAATTTTTTGTCAAAGTCGGTTCCCCGATCAAGTGGATGGCTCTTTTCTTGATGGAGTGAAGTAATCTCAGCGTATGCTTAGGAGCTGAGCTCCAAACATGTGAACAGTACTCCAAGGATGGTCGGATTTCAGCCTTGTATCAGACGAGAAGCTGTTGAAGCGTATAAAAAGTTTCGGTTATAACGGTTCTTTCAACAATTTTAGTAACCGTTCCAGTCGTTGCCCTTTTATTAATTATTCATTTCTGTGACGATCATTTCGATCGTACGGTATGGTGAGTTTGTCAAGCACTCTATATTATAGCGCTGTCAGTTGCGTATCGCGACATGCGGCGATACTATCGTTCGGCACCATTCGTTTCAGTCGCGTGATGGTTAGAAAATCCTTACTAAACTCAAGAACAAACCATCCGTTCAAGTTTTAATTGTTTTATTTATCATGTATTGAAGCAGCTAAGCAACTCCTTTGTCAGCTTAGTCGGGGGGTTCGCCCTTTTTCCCTGGCTGTCCTTTGCCAACCGGGATTCCACCTCAAGCGACATGAAGGACAGCACATGAACACCATGCCAGTATCAGTACCAATACTAGTAGCAGCACCAGCAATGAGACCATGATCTAGGCGCTCCAGGCAGATTCAGATTCACATGGAGCTGTACTGAACCCGCCTTTAGACAGGGAACATCACCACCCCTGTTTCAGTAAGTTAAGTAATTATACCCTTCACTTCGTGCTTAAATTACTGATTATTCATTTCGTTGCTTATTATAAATTTTCCGTTGTTCCATTCCTCTTTCGTAGGCAGTTTCGTGATGAAGTTCCTCTCGAAACTGAATTTCTTAATGGTCTTGTCTTTTGGCAGTATCAGGAGCCCCTCACAGTCACCCAAGGGTCGATCCTCAGTGGCTCGCCGTACACTCCTGATTCCTACTGTTGACATCCTAAGTAGAGCTTCTCCAGCTCTTTTTGCTATCACCAAATGTGGTGGTGTCAGATCCTGGATTACTTCCAACGCAGTGGTTGGGCAGGTTCTCATTGCTCCTGCGATGCAGAGACACGCAAGTCTCCGGACCTTCTCAAGTTTTTTCCTTGCTGTTGCTAGCTTAGTTCTCTTGTACCAAGCAACCGCTCCGTAGGTGATGATAGGTCTCACTATCATGGTGTAAATCTAGCGCAAAATGTATGGGTTACAGCCTCATGTTCTGCTAGCCATTTTCCTGCACATAATGAGTAAGATAGTGGCTTTACTTACTGTTTTGCCCAGGTGCTGGTTCCATAGTAGTTTTTTGTCTAGTGTAACTCCTAGTCTAAATCCACACTTCGCTCAAGCGTATAGCTTTGGTTTTTGGAAGCTTGAGTCTTCTTGTGAATGGTACAAGTGTTGTTTTTGTAGGGTTGATGTTTAGTCCTACTTCCTGAAACCATTTCAGGGTTATATTTAACCCTCTCTGTATAATGTCGCAGCGAGTACTTTCAAATTTACCTCTGGCCATTATGACGATGTCATCGGCATACCCAATGCAGGTAATGCCGTTCTCGTAAAGTAGCCCGAGGAGTTCGTCAACGACCAGACTCCACAGAAGGAGGGATAGCACTCCTCCTTGTTGACATCCTTTAATTGTATTTATCTGGATGGTGTTCTTGCCCATATTGGTTTCAACTATTCTCGTAGGCAACATGTTCTGAATCCATTTGGATGTTGTGTTGTCTACTCCTCCTTTTGCTAAGGTTTCTTGGCAGCATCGTGCTTTGTATTGTCGAATGCTCCTTCTATATCAAGGAAGCCGCAATGGCGATTTCCTTGTACTCGAGGGTGTTCTGAATCTTTTCAGTCAGCTCGTACAGCGCGGTCTCTGTCGACCTGCCCGCTCTGTACGCATGCTAACTTGGGTGTAGCGGTACCCTGTTCAGTGTTTCTGTTCTTATATAGTTGTCGACGAATTTCTCCGTTGTCTTCAATAAGAATGATGTAAGACAGATGGGTTTGAATGACTTCGGGAGAGTGATGTCCTTTTTTCCCACTTTGGGAATGAAGGTGACCCGTGATCTTCTCCAGGCTTGTGGTATATACCCATTGCCAAGCTGCTTCTGAATATTCTAACCAGGTGTGGTATGAGATCATCCAGTCCTCTTGGCAGGAGGGCCGGAAATATGTAATCCCTTACGGGTGATTTAAATGGTTGAAAGGTGTTGATGGCCCACTTCAACCTTTCGGGAATGCATATTTTTTAGCAGTGTCCCAATTTTCCTTTTTTTGGTTTCCCAAATTTCACGTGCATGGGTGGTCTGATCTCTTTCCAGTGCACTACCTGGAAAGTGAGTTTTTAACAGAAGTAGAGCCCTCTACTCTTCATGTTCCGTATAGTTACCATCCAGTTTTCTGAGTGACATTGTTCCCTGAGCAGTGCCCTTCGCTAATGCCTTATGTAGTCTAGATACTTCAGGCGTTGTTGTGATGTTGTCACAAAATTCCCTGGAGCGCTTTCTTGTTGCTTTCCTTATTTCTTTGTTGTAGGTTGTCAAAACCATGGTGTAGTCCAGCCAGTTTCCGTCGCGCTTGGCTTCATTAAAAAGCCTTCGAACTTATGTCCGCAGTTTGGAGAGGTGTTCGTTCCACCATGGGGTTTTTCTACAACTTTTTTTTCCCTAATGGGTTAGCTCGATTCATATGAGTCCTTCAGAGATCCGTTTACTCTGTGATCATATATGACTTATACACAAACTGGCAAGTGTTATGTCAATTACATCACACATACATTACAGTCACACTAGATAATGTACCGGGTGGGCATCTAAGAATGAACAGCGGCCATATCTTGGGAAATATTGATCCTACAGTTTCAAAATGAAAATTTTCCAGACATAAGTGACTATGCGAAATGCAATGAAAATATTTTCAAGATGGTCGCACTTCCGGAAATACCGGAAGTTGACACCTACTTCGTTATTTTAACGGGGACACCCTTTATATTATTGTGTTTTTAAATTGCCTGGCAAAATCTAATACAGGTGGTTTTCACAATTGGAATTTAGGTTGAGTAGTTTATGAGTTATAAACAAGTGAAAATCGCAATTTTCAATTTTCAAAGCATCTCACATTGAAAACGGCTCAAGATATTTAAAAACGGCTTACATGTCCCTATCTTAACTTTTTTTTTTAAATACAATAATATAAAGGGTGTCCCCGTTAAAATAACGAAGTAGGTGTCAACTTCCGGTATTTCCGGAAGTGCGACCATCTTGAAAATATTTTCATTGCATTTCGCATAGTCACTTATGTCTGGATTTTTTTTTTTGAAACTGTAGGATCAATATTTCCCAAGATATGGCCGCTGTTCATTCTTAGATGCCCACCCGGTACATGTCTGCATTTTTATTTTTTTCTCAAAATGTAGGTATATACCTACAGTCAGTTTGCCTTTAGGTAGTTTCAAATTTAAAATGAAGTATCCATAATTTGCAAAATGTTGCAAAAAAATTTTGTTATAATTGCTCAATTATTGCTCACTTAATGGCCATATTAAGTACGGCGAACTTTGTTTTTTGCCGCCCCTAAATGTCAGTTACGATAGTTTATCAGGAGTCTGCCTGAATTATTTAGTAAAATAAAATTTAATTCATCAATTTATGTCATACAGTTTCGTAGATAGAACTGTTTTAGTGGGACTGCAAGTATCAAAAAAATTCATAACTCAAAAACAATTGAAGGTCGATATTATTAATATTAGTATTATTAAAACAGTATTTTCAAAGTCTCGTCAATTTGTTATGAAGAATATGAATCCATCAATAAAAAAAAAAAAACGCACCGTCCAAATTAAAATAATGAAGTTTCTGTCTACTTCCGGTATAACCGGAAGTGATGTTGTGCTGAAAATATTGTTTAAATGTTGGGTTCTTCCTGTAACACATAAATGCAAAAAATGAAAACTGTCAGACTGACAATAGATTTAGCCTCTACAACTGGTATATCATCCCCCAAAGGTTGACCGCCTATATATCTACAATAACGTCTTATCTCTGACTAATTGGTGATTAAATCAATTCAGAGTGGCAAGTATGTTCCTCGGGTAAGTTTTTCTTCTTCCTTATACTAATTTTACTTTTTACTTACTCATATAGGATCATAATAAATTATCACAGAAATTATTATACGTAAATTAATATTAAATATTACCTGCGAGAAAGACGAATACTCTAAATTGCATTATCAATTAGCAAATTTAATTAGGATTATTTTTAATTGATGACGATAATGAAAATGCAATTAAATTCAGAATTTTATGCATTCCGCGCAGTTAAAACAGTTGTGAATTCCAATGAATTGTCGCTCGTGTTATAATTAAAAAATCAGATATCCACTAGAAGAATATTTTTACAGTCATAATTCACCAGGTTTTATCTTCGTCATAAATAAACGACCCTAATAATTAAAAGTTTTTCTCGTTCACAAAAAGATGGGACAATGTCCTAAGGGGCGCGCTTAAGCGGCAGGTTGGGAGCGGTAAGTGGCGTTGAATATCGCAGCTCGAATGTCAGTAGCTGGCAGTACGGGGCGTTAATAGACGGGGTAAAGCCGGGCTCAGGCAGGTGTGGGGGTTCGCAGCGGCGGACTGCTCCACATACCCCTAAATACGAACTCTCTACCTATAATTATCAAGGTATAATCCCCGGGATAAAAAACATGCATGAAATTCATTTTAATGAATATCTAGTCACAGGGTTAAGCTACAAGAATATTTACATTAATTTTGTTTTAGACTACAAATATTTACTTGATTCACCTACCTACTGTCTTAGTATTAGCATCAGTTGTCTTTTTTGCCGTATTCAGTGACAAAAATTGGAAGCTAACAACTGAAAACTGTTAGATTATCTCAGGATGTCACATGCAGGACCTTCGACCTTCTTCTTTCTTCGTTCTGGCACTATAGTCATGCGTTAACCTTAACGAAGTCAAGTGCCCGCATCCCCTTTTAAAGACTATAGAAACCTTAAAGAATTATTTAATAAAAAACTTCCCCATTCAAAAAACTTCACAAATGTCTTCACGGCAAAATAAAAAGAATATGAAGAGATTAAGAAAAAATATGTGCTCTGCACAGCCATTATCTTATAATATGGAATTAAAAATTTAATATGACTTAAAAATTGATTTAAGTTTTGCGCTGCATGGGGATTTAAATCGCACTTTCTGTAATAAATCTAATAATAGGTATAATTTAAATGACCTGCGTGGGGTAAAAGTATGGTTGCTTTTCAATTCGGATTTTCATCAGTTCATCACATTTGAGATAAAAAGACTGCTTGATATTAATATATATATAAACGCATTTATTGAATCAATGCAATGAAATGAACTTCTTTCATAATAACTGAACATTTCTTTTTTCAAATTTAAATCTTGATGGAAAACCACGAATCTTCAATTGGTAAAACTTGATCGTTCTTGGGTGTAATTCTCAGGTGTTCATTATCAATGTCAATAAACACAACCAAACATTCTGAAGAGCCGGCATGAGAATAAGAATTACAGCAGACCGGTCAATGTAAAGTATGACTAAGTAATAAGGGAAAAATATCATGTGAGGATATAACGAGTCGACCCTGTCAAGTTAGCTGGCCGTAGAGGCCGAGACCGAGGCGGTAATAAACATCCAGCGGCGATCAGCGTCGACACTCTCGTTAATAGGGAGGCCTGCCCGCTGGTCGCCCCCTCATGTTTGTGTACGCCAGCACGGATGCTGGCCGCCCTTCACGGACCCTCCGAAGTCCATCTAAACTCCAGGACCGGACCTCGCCCTACACATCGACCATACCCAGGTATGATACGGTCAATTACTCAAACTCTGCACCCCTTTTCACACACCTCAATAATGCTGCAACCCTAATCCTGGCTACGTTTCTCAAACTGACACTTTATTACATCGATTAAGTGATTAATTTAGCAATATTATAGGGATACCCATGGTGAGGGAATAATTGTAAACTGGGTTAATTGGGTGAAATACTTAGCGTTATTTTGATTTGGTTTTACATGTTTTACATGTTTTATGAATAGAAATTGCTTCATCGCAGTTTCAGTGCTGTGGAATTTAAAAAAAAAAATTGCTGATCATATCCTTTCTTACTCTAATGACTCTTTTATAGTATATCTTATAATTTAGTTTGGTTTTAATTGATTAAGAAATATGAGCTACTGCTGAGCTTTGAAGTGTAATTAGTCACTGAGATCCGGATCTGCAAGTCGATGGGGTGCTTTGGCGAGTGGACGAATGCAAACATCAGCAAACATGTCCCGCTAGCTCGCGTCTCAAATCCCGTGCATTCTCTAAGGGACACTGATGACGGGAATACATGCCCTGCTCTCTCCCCTTATTGTTCTTACTCATCTGTTTGTCGTCCCATCTCTCACCCTCTCTAGTTATCTCTCTCCCCTCGACCCGAGGCTCGTTCACTTCATAATATTAACGCATTAAGGTTCGAATAATTAGAAATAACTAACTATTTGCGATATAATTCAACCTTTTAGTGTATTTTTTAATAAAAAATATACTATTGAGGACATCACTTTACGGAAATCACCATCATTGGGAAATCAGAATACTCTGTTTGCTGACCAAGCTTTCGAAAAACTTTATTTTTCTTCTTCGGGGCTGAAAATTACACAATTTTCCTGTCTATATTTTCCTGAAACAGTTGAGTTTTGCGATCATCCTGTAAATACAGGTATTGAATCGAAAATTTTAAGAGTGATTTTGAACGCCATCACATGCACCCTGTAGAAACAAATAATTTTATAGTTTTTTTTTAGTTTATAGATCCAATAAAGATCATCAACAAGGTTGCAGCCAAATTCTTCAATCAATTACGAAACTGCGAAGGCGCCAGATTCTATAACATCGGACAAAGAAATATACACACACGACTGACAAGAAAGCTTCCGCAAGACATCTTCGCTACCAACGACGACGATAATGACTGAAGCCATGGTTCAACAGTCAATGACATGTAAATAAATCATGCAAATAAATTCAAAACTGCTGTGAATAACATTGTGTACAATATGTTGAGCCGGCAATAAAATAAAAAAAAAAAGATCCAATAAAGCATAAAAATGAAGAACGGGGTTGCAGATATGCGAAAACAAAATCGAAGTCCCTTGGGAATATCGAAAGTTATCCCATCAAAATCAGGCAAAATTTTGGGATGATGCGACATTTTCATTTTTGCGTAGTGTATTTTGTCCGGTCTATAATCTAGGAGCCACCCTAGATAACATATCTATCATGAAGCTATCTGAAGCAGATGTACATCATGGAAACATTTTATACATGATTAACTATTAGAGAGTGTCTTTGTTTTGTCTTACACGTTGTTCTTAAAAAAAAATTATCAAAAGGTCCAATTATCTCGAAATATGTTGTCTAGTACATATTTGTATCTTTACAGAGATATTTTGGAAAAAACTTGCAATTCATTTAGGTAAAATTAATATGTGTTGTTTTTTTGTGCAGCCTGTTATTCGCATACATAGTAAGGAATTGTTCATTTTTTTCTCATATTGTAGGATACTAATGTATATTGTATTTTGCTTCATTTAAATTTATTGGGGTAAAATTGTTACCCAATGACTCATACAATCCAAGATAAATTTTTCTTAAAACGACTTCCAACTAATTTTATTCTGTGTGACAAAAACAATATTTAAACAAAGTTATGACGACGCCTACGTCTCGTTCCTTATTTCTTCAGTTGAGTACTCCTGGGAGAAGTACTTATTTGAGAATAATGAATAAGATCCAGAGCTTAAGGGGACTTTATTTCACTGAAACAAATACGTCGTCAAACCAATGGGAGCGGTATGAGGTCTAGATCACGGGAGCATTCAGATCGAGACTCGCCATGCATCTGGCCCTAACGCCGCGACAGGGTGCGGTGTTTGTTTCGGGTATCATAGTCGGGGGAGAACCAGGCCGCCGCGCTGAGAGCAGGGCAATAGGGTAGGGTAGGATCTGCTGAGCGTCGGGGGCTACGGTTCTACACCCGCGCTCGAACCCTAAACACCCGGTATCGATTGAAAACTAGTAAACAAGCCTGGCGCTTGTTTACATGCAACTGAGTTACAGCCTTTATGCGCAAAACAAACACATCCTTTACGTTTATAATTAACGCTACGGCTGTGTTACGCAAGTATGAAAGCCACGCCAGACGCTGGTATCAATGTCAATTGAGTAAATATCAACCAACTAAAGAAGCTTGTTGTTCGAAGACTGAATATTGAAAGAATTTCTCCCTTAGTATAGATATATGCATGCAACGATTGATAATGCTGACCAAAAGAGAATAAAGCAATATTAAATGAGCCTTAATTGATTAAGCGAGACAAAAACACTCTAACAAGCTAATCATAACAATAACTTTATCTACGAGCTACATCATAATGCAGTTGAAGATTTAAGCAAACAGAATAAGTCTATATGTAATCTTCATAAGAACGATGAAGAGATATACATAATAGTCATAATACATAAAGTAGTCTACTGTAATAGCTTGTCAGGTTGTTACTAGAGATATAGATATTATGATATGTCAATTAACACCACAAACGAGAAAATGGGAGAGCACAATAATTCCTAACCATAAGGAGCTATTCTGTAGACCAAGCAGTAGTCACGTTTACAGATGTACTTTGTTAAGCCTCCTAGAGAAGACTAATAAAAATCTCAGTTCACAGTATAATCCAGGCGTTAATTTAGGAGGACGCAGTTAGATTGGGGAGAACCTGGCTCGAGCATCGAGGGGAACAGACGAAAGGGATGCTGGATCGGGAATCTCTCCGTAATTTGTGTTATTAGGACGTGCGGAGTATCGCGAACGGGGCAAAACAACGTCCCGCACCCTCTATCTCTATATTACACCGTCCTCTGGTCCTACAATGTGTGTTGGTGTCGGGGTGTGGGGCTTTCCACCTCGTGCCACCTTTGGAGCTTCGTATCCTCTTCGGCAGGCAGCAATAAGGGCCTGCTCGACTGAATTAATTAAGGCCGACGGGATTTACACGATAGTTGTTAACACCTAGGCTCTAATACGTGCACGCAGGGCAGACCCGCTTTACTCCTTTAAATGGGGAGGATGTTGGTGTACAGGGCGATGATACTGAATTATTATCAAAGCTTTCTACGTATACAATTTAATGTTAATCACAAACTCCTTCGATATTACAAAATAATTGAAACTCGTCATAGTCTTTGCATCAGTATAAGTTGTAAAAGCAAAAAATTAAATGATCTTGTGTATCGGCAATAAGTATGATAATTATTTCACATTTAAATAAAATTAAATTATGTAGATAATAAAATTATTTTTGAACCCTATACGGTCCACGTGAATAGGACAAATATTCCTATATATGAGGGGATTGACCGAAGACGGTAGTTGATTGGTTCAACCAAATCTGGGATGTGCTTTAATATATTAATATATATTATGTTTTTTTAAATGAAATGTTAATTATTGCATTTTTACATTGTTTGAGAAAAAATAAGATTGGTTTTTACAGTTATTGGTGTTTAAATTGAGAAGTTTGTGAGTTATAAACAAGTGAAAATCGTCATTTTTCAAGTTCAAAGCCCTGTACAACGAAAACTGCTTAAGATAGAGAAAAACGGCTTACATCTCCCTATTTTCCTTTTTCATGTACTATCCTATGATGTAGATAAAATATTTATACAGGGTGATAAAAATCTGAAAACATCTAAGATTTCTCCACGCGTCTCTAAAAAAACGAAACAAAGAAAGTACAAATGTTTCTATACCATAGGATGCGTACATAAAAAGTTAAAATTGGGACACGTAAGCCGTTTTTCTCTATCTTGAGCCGTTTTCGTTGTACACGGGCCTTGAACTTAAAAAATGACGATTTTCACTTGTTAATAACTCACAAACTTTTCAATCTTAACACCAACTGTAAAAACCAATCTTATTATTTCTCAAACAATCTAAAAATGCAATAACATAGAAGCATTCCATTAAAAAAAAACATAACTTTGATACGCCACTCTCATATGGGGGGACATCTGTAAGGCGCAAAAAAGTTTGAAAAAATCCATCGTTTGGTCCACAGAGACACCGCTTTGAATGAGCTGGGACAGCATGTATGTATATATACAGCCGCCCTTATTGTCTCATCAAAGAATTGCCGCTTATCGGCCGCTTTTTAGTTATTGCTGCATGTATCAGTTAATTATAATTCTCTTTTCTGCGACGTGACAATGTCAGAAAGAACCTAATATAACCACTTTTTGACTCATAACATCATCTGATAATGAAGGACGTAATCAGACAATCATAGAGCAATAATAATTATTGGTTACTTGTTTTTTTTTGTCATTTTCTTTTTGGGAAATTAACTATTGGGAAATCAACCTACTGTTCCCTTCGTAAAATTTTACTTCTGAGGCATGCATGGAGTCTGCATGGTTTAACTGTCCCAGCTCGGAAGTCAGCATACCTGAATTATTAAACACGTCCTTATCGGCATCGCCGTGCGGCAGTGATTATTTATACGCGTTGCTGGGTCAGAGAGCTTCGACGGGGAGAAGGAAGATATCGAATTGAGTACCTCCAGCATCTGCAGCGGTGGCGGTTCGCATTCCGCCCGTCGACTTACACCTCTCGCCGCTCCCTCGATCATCCCCTCGCCTTATTCTTCATGCTTCATGTGACAATGCACACGGGATGGAACGGCAATATCCTCTATAGCTCCGCGCCCGATATATAGCCTTCTACGCCCCCCTTCTCCCTAATTTATGTCCAGGGCACATACCGTATTCATTATACGAACAACGAACCTCTATCGCAATAGAATAGTTGTATAGAGAACTTACGCAAACACATACAGATTTTAAGGATAGGGTGTAGATTCACCTATACAGGTGAATGCGGGTTATATGGCTTATAAAATCAATGCTTATATTATAATGATCTCATTTTCACAACCACCCACCATACCCTCTTTCTCTATGAAGCATCAAACAGAGAATCTGATAACGATTTTCCGTAACTCACAATAACGATTACAAATTAAAGGCAAATAAAAAAAAATAAAATCTGCTAAGTCCATTTTTGGTAATTTTGAGTTAAAATGACGTTTAGTAGCATTTTTCATAATCTGCAAGCTGGTATATTACTCCAGTGAAACAAACCGCTCAGTATCATTTTTTTCCACTAAAATTACCCATTATAATACAAACTCATAGACCAAAACCTCAAACATTTAAAAATAGTAAACAATAATCAAAGTAGTTTTTCTAGAAACCTGTAAGTTATTGTGATTGAGCGGGTTTTATTACAGTACCCTTCAAATATGTAAGCGGATTAGGCGAAAACTGCAGTTTAGGTTAGTTGATTAGTTTAGCGAAATTTGGGATGTATACCTTTATTAATGTATTAATTTTTTTTATCTGACTATAACATAAGAACTTATACGATTAAAGGGAAATAAAACACAGGTTTTCGAAGCCAAGCAGGGATGTGATTTCACTTATAATTAATTATTAGTATTAACATCTATCTTTATTGGTGTAATTTTTGTGAAATTTATTAGTTTAATTAGTATTTTGATATATTTTTACCTAATTAGGTACCTATTTAATATTCAGTATAGCATTTTTGAGAACTTTTATTCTTTATTTATTGGGAAATAGATAGGTACCTATACAGGGTCAGGTTTTATCTTGTTAACTAGGGTCTTAAAGTTTTAAGAAAAAATTCGTATTTTTGAAATATATAAAAATTGGAATAATTTGAAATTTTGAATAGTAGTTGTGCTAAGCTAATTGAAATACATGATTTGATACTTCCGATGAAAAATTCTTCACTCCAGTGGCAGAGATCTAGGTGTGTTGTTACCTTTTTTATTAAATTAATATCTACGCCACTGACTAATGCAAATTGGTGATTTATGGTGGATACCTTGTTTTGTTTAGAGGAGAAAAGTCATCCTACGTTTTTGTTGTAGGACGCACTGTTTTCAAGATATTCCACAATTTGGGCGGTCATGCAAGCTTTAATTTTGTAATGCAATACAAAGTAAAGATCACAAAAATTATTTAATTTCTGGAAAAACGGGTTCCTACATCGTGAAGTATCTCGGAAACAGTACGTCCTACTACAAAAACGTACGATGACTTTTCTTCTCTAAACAACACGAGGTATCTAACAAAAATAACAAATTTGCATTAAAGTCAGTGGCTTAGATATTATTTAATAAAAAGGGTAAGAACAAGCCCAGATCTCCACCACTGGATTGAAGGATTTTTTATCGGAAGAATCAAATTATGTACTTCAATTAGCAGAACTACTGTACAAAATTTAAAATTTACTCCCATCAGTCAATTTTCATATATGTATTTCAAATATACGAATTTTTTCTTAAAACTTCAACACCCTGTATTTTCTTAACGAAGCATTTCCCGAATATAGTTCATAAAGGAAACTCATATTATGTTGCGATTCTCTATCGTTCCCTGGAGTTAAGAAGATAAAAACTGAATCACCCTGTATAATTGATAATAAAAATTTTTGTACCTTAATTCTTACTGGAGGAGGAAAAATTTAAGGAACGGATAGAAGTTTTTTTTATCTGAAAGGTAATTAAATTAAAAAGCGTGGAATAATAATATACTTGAATGTTTTTTTTTACATTTTTTTTTAACAGGGATCATCGGTCTTGACTGTGTAGATAAGACATAGTCAAAACACTCTCGTAATTTGGCTTAGAGAACTAGCTCATTTAGCCAGACACAAATTTTAAATTTATAAATAATTTTATAAACGAACACAAATAACCATGCCAGCTGGGACTCGAACACAGAGACGATGACAGTGTCAACGGCTTAATAAACAGTCAGCGACCTAAACGGTCGCGCTACCGCCCGCATTAATCTACCATGTTTTTTCGCAATGAAACTTTATTATATTTTTTTTATTTTTTTCCGCCACCCATGTTTCATCAAAGAACTATACGAATTATCAGCTGCTTTTCAGTTTTTTACTGTTTTAATTGACTTTGAAGAGACTATACCTATTCATCGAATCCAAGATACGGCAAAGCATGCAGCAAAGAATACATTTTTGGCTATACACAGAGCGGTTAACATTCGATCCTCACCATTGGGATCTCGGAAACATTCAAAGATACAAAGTCGGTTAAATAAGAAAAAAGTTTCACAATTTTATGCCTAATAAGATTCTGAAACAAAATTTATGGAAACTTCAGACGTTGCTGAAATATCCAGAAAAAACTGAAAACCCTAAATTTGTTATTTTGCCATATATTTTTTATTATTGAAAATAAATTAATTGTTTTTTGTAAGTTTAACAGCTATCCATTTCAAATTTCAGACATTTTGAAAGTTGACTAAATTCCAGGATTTTCATAGTCGACTTTTGTTTTTCTTATGGCCGCCTTATTGTTTTTTCGTGTCATTCGGTGTTAAAAAAATCACATTAAAAAAAATTTTGATCTTTTTTCGAAAAAAGATAGCCTTTCGCTAAACCGAATGACATAAGAAAATCATAAGACAAGCAACGGCATGTCGCGACGTCACTTCGACGTCATTTGGTGACATAATTTCCTTTTTTTATTCGAAAAAAGAAGAAAAACATTTTTTTACGACTTATATTAATAACCAATAGAAAACTATTTTTATTTATTTTCAGCAATCAACAAGATAGGTATGACTAAAAAAAGAAATCTCGATTTTTCAGTTTTTCAGGATATTTGTGCAACGACTGAAGCAATCCTAATTTTTTTTCAGATTCTTATTAAGTGTAAAATTGTTCAACTTTCCTCTAATTTAACCGATCTCGTATTTTTTACCATTTCCGAGTTCCCAACAGTGAGCATCGAATTGTCAACCACCCTATATATGAGAGGAGAATTACATAGGCGCGCATTATAATTACAGGTATTCGAAAAACTAGGGGTTTCATTGTTTTTCTAATTTTAATAGGTACTTAACGATGAATTCAAAACTACTGAAAACCGGTCGTTCGATAGGAGGCAGGGTTTCAAAGTTAAGTGAAAAATTTTTCTACCATTCTTCGTTTTTTACGTTGTAAACGCTACTGGAAATATTTTAGTTTTTGGTGAGAGATGTAGATAGGTAGGCACCTAACAAAGAACAGCAGGTAGGCGTAAAACGCGATAATCTTATATGCAGTGTCACACGTACATAATGTCTGACTTTGTGTGTGACACACGCGTGTACCAAGTTTGAACCCTCTACTAAAAAAAATTCCGCTACGTTCTCTTTGTCACTTGAAACCGGAAGAATGACCAAGTACCCGTGCCGTGTTCAGTCGGCAACACATCCTCAAAATGTTTCTATTGCACACTGATGAGGTCATAATTAGACCGAAACCGCTGTCTGTGATTTCGGAAGGTTGTTTAGATGGCTCTGTTTTATTGACTGCCATAAAGCTCGATCGAGTCAACCCCGTTATTTTATAGCTTTATCTTTCAACTAACGGCTCAGTTAATTATTTTCATTATAAATATTGTATACCGGGTGTCCCAGACTTAATTGACTTGGCCATATCTCATATACAGGTTGAGATAATCGAGCCGAATAAAAGGCATATTATAATAATTTTTCAAGCTGTATAACATGACAGCATGTAAACAACCCCCACTCCAACATCCCCTAAGTTACAGCCCCCATGCACCCTTAAAAAAATGAATAGCACCCTGTATATATTTTTGTATATTCAAAACCAGTATTCGATTGTCTATTCAGATGATTTTTCAGATTCAAAATTGATTGGGAAATAACCAAGAAAAAGAGTTCATCAAGGTGGTCATGAATTTTTATCTGAACTTTCTCTGAATGACTTTAGCTGTCAAAATGTATCAATATTTTGGTCATAGTTTTTAATTATCAGGTCACAGTCATCATTAAGGTTCATGATAAAGTGCTTTGTCTCTTGTTTATTTTTTAAAATTTCCCAATAAATCAGAATTAATAAATAAATTGTTTGGACTTGAATTATTATAATAATGACTATCACCTGCCTGTTAAAAACTATGACTAAATATTGATAAATTTTGACAGCAAAAGTCATCCAGAGAAAGTTAAGATAAAAAGTCATGACCACCTTGATGAACCTTTTCTTGGTTATTTCTCAACCAATTTTGAATCTGAAAAATCATCTGAATAGACAATCGAATACTGGTTTTGAATATACAAAAAAATATACAGGGTGCTATTCATTTTTTTTAAGGGTGGGGGCTGTAACTTAGGGGATGTTGAAGTGGGGGTTGTTTTCATGCTGTCATGTTATACAGCTTGAAAAATTATAATAATATGCCTTTTATTCGGCTCGATTATCTCAACCTGTATATGAGATATGGCCTGGTCAATTAAGTCTGGGACACCCGGTATATCGTGGGAAGGTAAATTTTGGAAAATTACTTTTTCGTGATCTGGGAGGCAGGATCAGTGACTGATCTGATCAAAGATTTCTTAAGAAACTTTTTCATATTTTTTCCCATTTTCATTTCTCAGCCGATTCTGACACCCCCTCTTATCTTGGAGGCGCACTTGCTGTAAGTATACACCTATTGCAATCATAGTGTTAAGATTTTGATAATTTCTAAACTAAAACTTCTATATTTCACAAAGGAAGTTGATAAGGCAAGAAAGGACTGCAATCGAGACAAGAACGAGGGAAGAGGGTGAAGCCATCATGTGTAGACCGATATCGGTCTAATAGGTTCAGACGAAGAGGTAAAGGGAGCGGATTTCGGACAGGAGGCCGACCTCGACACGGTCGGCAATGAATGCAAGCGACGCGGTGAGAAATTGCGCCCCCGGCCCGTCCATTGTCACTGAATAATCACTGGACGCGACGCAGATAAGGAGCCAGGGGCCTCGGGGACGGCGTAGCCGAAGCACTATTTGTATGGCTGTCAATGGCGACGGCGGTGAGTGCAGGCATGTATCTACATCACTTCCCGAGTCCCGAATAATCCTCCTGCCGCTGCCGCCGCCTGCTTACCGATACTCCCAGGAGTGACAGCCGTTTAGCTATGTCCTATTACGTGAACGCACAATGGATCGCACTTCATTACATATCAATACGAAGAATTAAATGCTTTAGAAGATTTAGAAGAAGGACTGTGGAATGTATTGTTTTGTTACATTGTAAAGTATAAATATATGTAGATAGATCTATAATAAATGAAATAAGTTGAAATTAATGAGGAGGAAAGTGGAAAAACATACACCTTTAAACTACCTCACGCAACTGTTATATGGGTACCAAGTCTTACGGCATACATGGCACGAGATAGCGGACTCAGCGGCAATGTCGGCCCACAATAATTCTCTTCGGAAGTGAATTGTACCGTGTAGGTATGCATGTAAATATTGTCAGTCACTAATAACTCTTGCTTAGTTTGGGGCAGCTTAAACTATCAAATTAAAACAATCAAGAGAAAAAAAACTCAAGCAAGCAAGTATATTATATTCGTAGTGAAAAACAATGTCAGGCCCCAAAAGATCGATTCAGTAAAACACTTGAAACACGTGCATGAAGTGATCGACGGGCATTCAGGTGTACGGCACGTACGCAGCGTCGTCCCCGGTCCTGTAATGCCGCCCCGGGGACTCCGGATCTGCATGTTATTGATATCCCGCCCTGTTTATTGCCTTCAGATACTTGAGGCTCTAGTCGTCATCATCCGTAGATCCTGCCTCTGAATGTATAGCTTATACGATATCTGTCTCCTATGGAAACTTGAATTGACAGATTTACATAAATGGCCGCATATAAGAAAGATGTGATTGGATTGGTTCTAAAAAGCTATAAATATCGTCTTTTTGGAGATCTTGGTACCTAGATTAAAAATTAAAGCACTTAAAGTGTAAATAAAAGTGAAGCTTCTTAATCAGAAACCAAGAAATTATCTTATAGTAGGAATTCTGAAATTCTGGGATACCCTTTCACTATAAATTACTTTACACAAAAAAAACTGCTACACCGGCTCGAGATATTTCTTTTAAGATCAGATCGCCCAAAGTTTTACTACTTATACTTAGCAGTTTTTCCTTCGTATGTCTTATGAGGTTAGATAAATCGTGGTCGTAGGCGAAAGGCAATGAGTTACAGTGACGTGTCTCACGTGTCATGCACACATTTATTGTATCTGCGGTATTAGTAAAGGCGGCGGCTGCGAGCGGTGACCGGGAGAAACGACGACCGTCATGTAATCAGAAGCGCGCTATCGGTCGCTTCACGGTTCATTTACCGGACCACAATGAGAACCGGCGACGGGCAGTGGTCAAGGAACAATGGCAGTCAGAGATACGCAGCTGGCCGTTACCGGGCCACCCCCGTTTATACGCGTCGGTCGCGACGTCCCTGCATGAGAAGGAACCTGTATAATAAAAAATTCTTAAAATGTGAAAAGGAAGAATGACAAATCAAGTGTCTGCTGATCTGCGTTTCATGATCGAATATAATTTTCTAGCAGGTTTGGATGCTCACAGAAAGTCAAGATGCTTGTGTTTTTTTTGCTGATTGGTCTCAAATATGCCCATCCAATCGATTAACTTCTCCTTTAATGAACAAATGTGTCATTTGTAAGAAGTTGCGATGTAAGCCTGGTCAAGAATCATTTGCACCACTACCAAAAATTAGAAGTCTAATGTCCATCAATCTCCTTTTAATGATACTGGTGTAGATTTTTCCGGACCGTTGTATGTTTTTAAGGAACGTAACGAAAAACGTAAATGTTATGTAATGCTTTAACCTGTGCATCAACTCGTGCCGTACATTTGGAGTTGGTGCTGGATTTATCGACGAACAGCTGTGTCAGCTGACAAGAAGAGGAGTACCCAGTTCCTTCTATGCCGATAACGCCAAAACCTTCAAGAGAACATCGTTAGAACCAAGCAAGCTTTATGAATTACTATCGACCGAAGAAGTAACCGACTTCGCCACGTTAATCGTCGAATTACATGGAAATTCATTGTTGAGCGAGCTGCATGGTGGGGAGCAGGTTTCTGGGAGCGAATGATAAAAACTGTCAAAGATTGCCTAAAGTCTGCTCTTGGAAAAGCATCTGTCACTGTTGATGAACTTCAACCGGTTTTTACAGAAACAGAGGCCACTGCTACCGCCCGACCTCTGACCTATATGATAACGATCAAGATAATTTGGCCATTCTCCCACTTTCTAGTTTTTTAATAAACGATAATCGGCAATTGTTATAAATCTAACGACACTTTAACGAAGTAAAATGAAGTGGTGTCTTTGGAATGTCGTCTCGAAGGTCCTGCCCGCACATTGTAACAACAGCAACGCTGATAATAAGCAACTTGGAAACAGGGAAGAAGGAAAAGCTCACATGTGACCACACAGAGCACAGAGAACCATCGTAGATGTTACAGGGCGATTCGAATTGTTCGTCCGTTCGTCGTTGTAATCGTCAGCTACTCCCTCCAAAACTGGCCATCGTCATCAGATACGAAATTACCCGGTATTAGGTGAACCGTAGAATAATAACTAATAAGATTTACACCTCGTTAATTACTCGTTTCGTCGGGAATCGTCAGATATTCTCCCTCAATCGTGTCGTAACAACTAATCGTGATTAGTGAACATTAAACCTATTACAACTTCGTTAATTAAACAAGTGTCCATTACCAATCAACTCGTCGGGACAGAGATGTAATCAACAAGGCCAGTACATACTTATTTGAAGTCTACTGTGTGTTCCTGTTTCAATTTTAGGCACAAGCTCTGGTTCTTAGCCCTATGACAACATCTATATATCAATTAATCCACATTTAATAAGTGTAACACTCGCTCAAGCTTCAAGCTCAACAATTATTATTGATCCTCGAACTACTACAAACATTTATTTGGTCCCTAAATAGACATTATGACGAATACGAACTTTAAATTTCTCTCAAATTTCCGTTTAAATTTTTCTGTACTAGACGTTTTATAGAAAAAAAAAAACTTGAATCACGAAGTATTTGATCCAGATACTATAATAGTGACTGCAGTTATTCACTTATTTTTATCATAGTTACTGAAATAATTAGCTTCAAACTTGGAGGAGAGAAACTATCTAACTCGAAAACTAAACATCGGATTAAGTTTATTTCTGTGGATTATCCTCAATATAAATGGGCTGTATAACGTCCGGCATGCGCGAGTTACTGACCGCCCTGTTTTAAAGAATCAAGGAAATGAAAAATCAATTATTTTTATTAAATATAATTTTATTGTTCTTTTTTCTAAAAGAAAGATCGAAGGTCATAAAAATTCATTTTGCAAGCGATATTTCAGGAAGTATATTATTATACGCAAGCGATATTATATACAGGAAGTATTGTGTTTACTACATTCATTAGTTGAATTTACGACGTGGTTAGAAACAAACAAACAAAAGTCAACTAATAACATAGCAGAAGTGGAAGAGAGAAATGAGGTGGCTGGCTTAAGGACTAGCAGCGACAAGGTGGAGGGTTGTTGGGAGAGGTGGGGGACGTAGCATTGAGGCGGCGATCATCAGAGGGGTCAGGTATGGTGCATCGGCCGTCGGGCGGCGGCATTAGACGTTGGTGGCGGAAGAGGGAGTGAGAGAAGACGCGACCGAATCGGTAATTCGGTTAGGGAAGGAACGTGGAACGTTACTCACTCCTTTGCTCGGACGGAGTTTCATTGTCTCGTTATTCCGAAGCTGGAATGCATTCATTTCCCTTTCTCATTACTGAAGTAGTTCATCACGGTGACTGTCGCGGTGATATACAGATGGAGGCGGGCTGTTAGCGGGGGCGGCACGCCGACACAATGTATACACCCGGTCCCACCTGATATATACTCGTACCTGGAAGGCGAGAACAGTTCGTTACGTCGAATGGCTTCCCGTAACTCGTCACAATCATCAAAGAGAGTTATCGCCGCCGCCCGATCATGTAATCATAGGAACACGGTCGACAAGGCAGTAACTCTGCCTCTTGCCCTTAACAGCCTGCCCTGTCTCTCATCCCGGTCACGTATTCGCGACTTGCGCTACACACTTTATAAACTCATCGGGGGCGGCTTGGCTGCAGACGCGCCGCCGATATGCCGACCCCTTGGAAAGCTATGATGACGGACCGGATGTATGTTGTCTCATCTTATATCCATCACAAAGAGAGCAGGTGTGATTCAATGTCTAAAAGCAAATCCAGACCTAGTTAGATTTCGAACGTATATATACCGATGTGCTTCTAGAAGTTATATTTTATATGCTTTTATATGAAAACAATTTTTCAGTTCGATTTTTGCAAAAGAACAAAAATAATTTTATAATACCTACATCTGGAAGTAAGAAACGTAGGCCAGTTGCAAAAGGATAGACTTTATTATTATTGTGGCTAAAGGTAAAATTTAATTAATTAACTAATTAATGATCCTCTATAATAAAGACTACTTTGCACTCAGGAAGAAGGTTAGAGTGCATGCAGCTGACCAGACAAGTATCAGCTATTAAACATTAGACAAAGCTCGTATATTTGGAGGAATGTCGTGTCTAGGCGAAAGAGAACAGACAAGTTGCTATAAATAAGGCATAGCCGAGAGGTAACGGGAAATCGAACTCTTAACGACCAGAACTATTTCCTGGATCCTGGCGGCTATTTAATAGCTAACTGACGGATTCCGGAACTGGTAGATCGCGTACAGTTGCTCCGCTGATTCCCTTTCTCGTGCCACATAACAACACCGATCCCTCGCCTCCTACCCCATCCCTCCTCCCCCCTCCTCCCGAGACCGATCCGTAGAGCGGCAAAACAAACACCGCACGCCAATACACCTTCGCACGACGGCCGATGTCGCTCGTTCAGCGACATTACTTGATCGCTCGTCCTCGTCTAAAACTCCCAACTTTCCAAACTCATATTGCCAGGATAAAAACAGTAGATATACTGCCGATGTCGACTGATATATTCCATGTCCTCTAGGAAGCATTATTATGTCAGGGAAAGAATATCCTCTGAGCAAGCATGTAAGTTAACCAAGATCGATTCGTGTATCTAAACCAAAGTTCTTGACTGGAATTACCTTGAATATCCTAACTATAGTATGTAGAAGAGTTAAATTTTTTATCAGATTCCTATTTTTAAATTAGCATTGTGTAAAATAATGGACCGTTATAAAAAAAGCTTTATTTTGACATAAGACTTTTAGGTACGCCTTTTCAGATAGAAATTTTTTTATTATAAGTATGTATAACTATAAGTATATGACGACTAAAAGCAATAAATTATATGTGATCAAGGTGCTAATCGGCACCGAAACATTTCGATCAGATGTTGTTAATTGTTTTATTTGACCATGATGAACCTAAAACCTCAAAAATAATGCAGAAAAGTAACGTGGTCCAGATATTATCTTTGAAAATGCCAGGGGCGATTCTTGAAATAATTTCAAACATAAAAGTCTAATAAGCATTAGTCCTCAGAGGTTTCAGAGGTTTGGTTTTTGAGATTTTGCAGGGTATTGAAGTTTTAAGAAAATTTTACATAATATTTTTTGAATATTATCTAAAAATTGGCTGATCAGAATAATTCGAAATTTTTTACAGTTAATTGTTATACTGATAATTGAAGTACATGGTCTGATACTCCCAATGAAAAATTCTTCTATTCAGTGGTGGAGATCTGTGTGTGTTGTTATCTTTTTTATTAAAGAATTTCTAAGCCTAAACTTTAATGCAAATATGTATAACATTTTTGGTAGATAGTTCTTGTTGTTACTGGCGGCGAAAATTTGTCTTACGTTTTTGTCGTAGGACGCACTGTTTCCATTATACGCAGACTGCACCATATATATCTTTCTCTATATTGATCTATAAAAATTTATTTTTTGAAGTTTAACAATTTTTAGTTTTTATGAATTTTTTTATACCGAACAACATAAAAAAACAATATGGTGGCTATAAGAAAAACGAAAGTTGACTATGAAAATTCTGGGATCTAGTCGGCTTTGAAAATTTTTCAAATTTCAGATGGGTAGCTTTTGCCCACTTATGTAAGCCCACAAAAAATTATTCATTAATCTCCAATAATAAAAGAGTTATGGAAAAAATAAGAAATCTCGATTTTTCAGTTTTTTCAGGATATTTCAGGAACGGTCACAGATATCTTGTATGTCTCGACGGAATCGAGATGGCCACAAAATTGCGCTTCTTTGGTCTTGTTTAACCGACCCTGTATCTGTTAGCGTGAAGAGATAGCAATATAGAGAAGGATATACGGTGCACCCTGTATTCCACAATTAATGTATGTAAGAACTCGCACAAGGCATAAAAATATCATAAAAATTAATGCTAATGAGTATTCCCAGAAATTTTATCGTTGTGATCGTTATTGAAGTGTGTTATTGCGTTACAAAAAAATTGCATGGGTTCCTATTTTGTGGAAAATCTTGAAAACAGTGCTTCCCACAATAAAAACGTAAGATGGCTTTTCTCCTCTAAATAACACGAGGTATCTACCAAAAATATCATATCTGCATTAAAATTAGTGGCGTAGAAATTATAAAAAAAAGATAACGACATACCCAGATCGCCGTCACTGGATCAAATAATTTTTTGTGGGGAGTATCAAATCTTGCACGTCAATTAGTACAACAACTGTCAAAAATTTCGAGATATTCTGATAAGCCTATTTTAAGATATTCAAAAAAAAGTTAAAATGTCATTAAAATCAACGCTGAGCTGATACGAATTTTAGGAAATGAATCATTTTTATGACGGTTGTTGAAGCGTGTTACATAATAAATAACTTGAATGGATTCTTACGTTGTAAAATATATTGGTCTTGGGAAAAAAGTAACGTGACAGTATTATACAGGGTGTCCGGAAAAATGTGGGAAATCTCTCGGAATCAGATAGAACATTAAAAAAAAGATGACAAGTTCCCATAATTTTTTTTCCTAGCGCCCCCCCCCCCCTACGGAGATATGGTCTCCTAAAGGACGCCACTGGAAATAATTTTTTTTTAATAACTTTTAAACTACAAAACAGTAATAAAGACCTCTTAAAATACTGCCCATAAAACATAAATTAGCTTGTTCAGTTTACCAGGGGCGGACTAGGTTGTCCATTTTAATGCTTACATTTTTAACACCCTGCATGATAAAGAGTTAAAAAAAAAAAAAATTTGGGTACCTTGAACATTAAGCTACAGAAAAGGTACTCTTGTTCCTTAACGATAAAATGAACCGTTTTCGAGAAAAAATAAATAAAAGAATTAATAATGTTTTATTTCATAATCAATAAAAAATTTCATAAGTGGGTTCATTATTATTATTATTATTACTTCTAGGATAGGTTCAAAGCCCTTGTATACTGAAGCTTGAAGCTTGCGCTTATGGTACCCCTTTGGATAATTATCTCATCGATCCCATCTCCGGAAAGTATTTCAGTATGAGTCCAATGGGTGCTTGTTCTACTTCTTTTGGTTCTGCCATTTCGGTCCCAAATACTAGAAGTCTAGTTCCCCCTCCACGCATCTGATGCAATCCGGGATATTTTTCACTCCTATTATTGAGAGGTGTCATTAGTGGGCAGTGTCCTGTTAGAAGTCCAATTGCCCATCTCAGCTGGTGCTTACTCAGCTTTTTCAGTTACATCTTCTCTGCTCCCTCTTCCCTTTACCCACCTAGTCGCTTGAACAGCACCCCAGTTAGGTTTAGGTAAGGTTTGCATTGAAGTTGCTCTATTTTCTACCATAGGTTTTCTCCCATGAGGAAAATTAGTTGTTGGCCTTTTGTGTCAGGTTTTCTGTCCAAAAGGATCCACGTTTTATTAGTGGATTCAAGTGGGTTCAACAATCGTAGTTCTAGTACAATGTAATAGAAATGAAACATTAATTCTTTTATTCTTTTTTCCTCGAAAACGGTTCATTTTATCGACAAGGAATAAGAGTACCTTTTCTGTAGCTTAATGTTCAAGGTATCCAAATTTGTTTATTTTGTTATTATTTTGCCTATTTGCCTAGAAATTATGTAAAACAAAGAGAACGAGATACCCATCAGATCTCCGCCACTGGATTGAATAATGTTTGATTGCGGGAGTAATAATAAACTTAAATATTATAAATATTTAAAATTAATAATATACTTAAACATAATAAACTTCAATAAATACAACTATGTACTGTCCAATATTTCCCTATCGATTTGTAATACGTATTTATCATCCCCGTATGTATATACAGGGTATTTCAATAAAAACTCCCAGGCCAATTATTTCGGGAACTAAAAGTGACATGTGAATACTGTGAACGCCAGTTTTTAGCCTCTATGATTGGCTTCACAACTGTGTAAAAAATGTGTTTGAATAATACAAGATGTAGGTGGCGCCACGTGCAAAGGATTTTTTCGATGACAGGAACTTTTAAATAACCAACAACATCCACGAAACGGTATCCAACTTCACCATCGGCCTCACAGAAGCGGCCAAGAGCACCATCGGCATGAAAAAGACCACCTCAAGTCCTAGAACAGTCTCCTGGTGGAACAAAGACTGCAAAACAGCTATTCGCAACTACAAGACCGCGTTCAACCAGTACAAAAAGGATAAAACTATCGAAAATCTGATAACATTCAAGAAACTTAGAGCTACAGCAAGACGCATAGTTAAAAACAGCAAGAAAACGTCATGGCAACAATATGTCTCATCAATGTCAAGCTCTACACCAGTCGCAGAGACCTGGAGAAAAATCAAACAAATAAAATGTGCACCCACTTGCTTCCATATCCCAGCCCTAAGAAACCCCACAAATCAGTTGATAACGACAAAAAACGAAATATCAGACATATTAGGCCACACATTTTCAGAAAATTCCAGTGACCAATTCTATATGCAAGAATTCCTGCAGAAAAAGAAGAAAGCTGAGAACATCGCTCTAAATATCGACCCACAAGATAAGCACCCTATAAACTTGCCCATCAGTATGGAAGAACTAACCACGTCATTATCCGAGACTGGAAATTCAGCCCCAGGCCCTGACAAGATCCCATATAAATTCCTGCGAAACCTGTCAACCAAATCTCTTCAAGTCCTGCTCAACATATACAACGAGATATGGAATAAACAATCCTTTCCTGACTCTTGGCGGAAATCGATAATCATGCCCATCCTTAAACCAAATAAAACCAAAACGGAACCTTCAAGCTACCGACCTATCTCTCTCACCTGCGCGATCTGTAAGCTCCTAGAAAAAATAGTAAACCACAGACTCAAGTGGTTCTTAGAAGAAAACTAACTGCTAACGCCAAACCAAAGCGGCTTCAGAACTCACAGATCAACCAACGACAACCTAGTTAATCTGCAAACAGAAATCCTGGATGCCTTCGTAACCAACCGGAAGGTGGCTGTGGTATTTTTTGATATTGAAAAAGCCTACGACACCACCTGGAGGCACAAAATCCTTCAGACGCTCTCTAGGTGGAACATAGGGGGCAACATGTTTGAATTCACTAGAAATTTTTTGTCAAATCGAAGTTTCCAAGTTAGAGCTAATGGCTCCCTATCCAAAACATACACCACCCAAAATGGACTTCCCCAGGGATCTGTGCTGAGTGTCACCTTATTCTTGATGGCTATTAATGACATAACCTCCATGATTAAACTCCCTGTAAGATCTGTTTTATATGCCGACGACCTAGCTATCTACTGCAGAGGAACAGACAATAAACGGATGCACGGTCTCCTCCAAAAATCCATTAACTCACTGGCAGAGTGGGGCGAGAATACAGGATTCAAATTCTCCACCACAAAAACAAAATTAGTAATATTCTCCAAGAAAAAACATACCCCATTCCCAACGCTTATACTAAATGAGTGCCGACTTCCCCAGTGTGCAGAGATACAATTCTTAGGGCTAACCTGGGACGAAAAGCTTACCTGGAAACCACACATCAAACAACTCAAAGCGGATTGTATCAAGAGACTAAACCTTCTTAAAACTCTGGGTCACCACCAGTGGGGAGCACAAGAGAAACTCCTAATTACCGTATACAAATACCTTATAAGATCTAAGATAGATTACGGATCAATAGTCTACGCATCTGCTCCCTTATCCACCCTCAACAGTCTAGAAACCATCAATAACACCGCCATAAGAATTTCCACCGGCGCTCATAGAACCAGCCCTGTCAGAACCCTACAAAAAATAACTGAAGAACCGCCCCTCTGGATTCGAAGGCAGCACTTGATCCTGTCGTATGCAGCGAAAACCACAGCAAACCCACAAAACCCAGCATATCACTCCCTTTTCTCCACCATATATGCAAATATATACGAGTCCAAACACCGATCGAGCTGCCCACTACACCGGGCAATCATAAAAATACTGGCATCACTAAACCTCCCTCTAATATCAAAGTCTCTGATCCTAAGCCACGAAGTTCCCCCATGGAGTATCGCCCCCCCCCCCCAAATTATAACCTCTCCCTAACTGCACTTCCAAAAAGCACTACCCCCCCCTTCTGAATACTCGAGACACTACAAAGATGTCATAGATACCATCAGTGCTTCAGTGGTGATCCATACTGATGCTTCCAAGTCGACAAGGGGGGTAGGTGTAGCTATTTCAATCCCAACATCCCCCATTAAAATCTCTCTCCCACCTACGTATAGTATCTTCTCAGCCGAACTCATCGGAATTCTCCAGGCAGCAAAATATGCCCTCGAAAACCCAAACAAGAGCTTCCTCATATGCACTGACTCACTCAGCTCAATCCAAGCACTACAAATAATGTATTCCAGTAACCCCATTGCAATCCAGATCCAACAGACTAGGTATATCAAAAGCAATTGAACAAAGAGGCAAGAAGGTCACCATAATGTGGTGCCCGTCACATGCTGGCATCACAGAAAACGAAAAAGTAGATGCACTCTCAAAGGAAGCAGCTGAACTCCCCCAACTGAACAATCACCTCGCAACACACTACGATGTCAAATGCACATACAGCCAAGAACCGCAAAAAAAGTGGAAAGTGATTTCTTCAGGCTATGCGGTAGGAGGAATAAGCTTCCAACCCTCCCCTTATGAAATAAAAAAGAAAAACAACCTATCACGCAGAGAGGAAGTTATACTCACACGGATAGCTACTGGTCACACAAACATAACACATAACCACCTGTTCACAAAAGAGGATCCCCCCCTATGCCTCACATGCCAAACGCTCCTAACAGTCCGCCACTTGGTGACCGAATGCCCATCAAAACATGCCAACAGACAACTCTACGGTTTTCACGACGAAAAATCACTAAATGATCTTATATCATTGGAAGAAAATGGCCTCGAACAGTTTTTCGCTTTTCTTCACACGTCTGGCCTTTTTAGGGAAATATAGCTTGACACTGCTCTAACCCAAAATACCTGCCCTCTTCCCTCACAGAAATAAGTGCTAATAACCTCAGCAGTTGACGCACTTTAATAATTAATTAAAAAAAAAAAAAAAACTTTTAAATATTGTGGGTCTTGAATATAATTAATTTTTTATTAAATTATGTCCCACAAAATTTTTTGATGAATTTAATATGAACGGAGATATTTGGGATTATTATTACTTTTATTTTATATTTTTAACGAGTAGGTATTTTAATTTCAAATATTTTTAATATATTTTAGCAGATTTTAGTTTAATTGTGGTAATATAAATTTTAGTGATAAAACGATCGTGTAGCGCTAAATTATTACGTCCAGTGACGTCTCAGGGGGCACCTTAACAAATCACATTGGAAAAAAATATGACCCCACTGAATTTTTGGTAATTTTTATATTTTTTTCGAATCAAACAACTAAAAATATCCTTTATCTACGAGTGATTCATAAAATGCACTTTTTTAGACGTTTCTTAGTTCATAAAATGTATGATTATCTTGAAGAGTGAAATAAAGTATTTCGGGTGAAATAAAGTGCCGTAGCGGTTCATTATTTAACGCTAAATCTGACAAGTTACTGCACGACGAAGTGACGAACCAAGTACAGTACAAGTTCTAGTCAGCGGAGTGGCTCGATTCGGCGATCGCTATAATGCTTGTGTTGCTCCGTGCTCGGTTTGTTGACACCATGCACCTATACTAGAGAAACGTCGTAGTTTATTAGCAGAGCGCCAGATCTATGTACAATTAATATTTTGTGTTTTGTGTCGTTTAATTATACCTAAAATGGATACCATTGTAGATAATTCAATGAATGAAATATCTTCTACCCCAGAAGAAATTCTTTTTCAGTCAAATATGGCTGCACAAAATCTGTTAGGTACCTACCTCAAAAATCTAAAGAAGCGTATATTAAGTAACATGTCACCTTTATGAACTGACGTGATGAAAAAAGCGTTAATAGCTTCAAAGAAACACTTACATAAGATATGAATGCATTGGAAAGTTTTTTTTTTTTAATTTTATATTCGTTCTAGTTCAAGTCACTCGTAGATAAAATTTTGTATGCAACATATGCATAAAGTGCCTTTTTTCACTTCTGGGATTGCCGCATTCGCCTGCGGCTCATGCGGTCAAACTTCCCAGTCGTGAAAAAAAGTACCACTTGATGCACTTGTTGCATAAATAACTATTTCTTGTCGGTTAAATTGTTTTTATTGCTTCGTTTTAGAGAAATAAAAATAAAAACAATTTTACTGAACATCCATCGAAAAAAAATCATTAAGAAACGTATTAATATCTAGTTATGGTTTTGTTTCTTAATGATTTTATTTCCATGAATATGCAGTAAAATTGTTTTTATTTTTATTTCTCTAAAACGAAGCAATAAAAACAATATAACAGACAAGAAAAGGATATTTTTAGTTGCTTAATCCGAAAAAAATATAAAAATTGCCAAAATTCAGTGACGTCTTATTTTTGGCCAATATTATTTGTTAAGGCGCCCCCTGCCTGAGACGTCCCTCGATGTAATAATTTATCGCTACATGAAGAGTTTTATCATTAAAATTTGTATTACTACAAATAAATTAAAATTTGCTAAAAGATATTAAAAATATTTGTAATTAAAATACTCGTTAAAAATATATAAAAAAAATTAATCCCAAATATCTCCGTTCATATTAGATTTATCAAAAAATTTTGTGGGAATTTAATCAAAAATTAATTATCTTTAAGACCCACAATATTTAAAAGTTCCTGCGTCATCGAAAAAAGTATTTGCACCGTGGCGCCACCTACATCTTGTATTATTCAAACATATTTTTTACACAGTTGTGAAGCCAATCATAGAGGCTAAAAACTGGCGTTCACAGTATTCACATGTCACTTTTAGTTCCCGAAATAATTGGCCTGGGAGTTTTTATTGAAATATACCCGTATACTTATAATGTATAAATCTATTCTATATTCAGAGTTATATTTATCTAAATTGAAAGGCTTTCCTAGAATTTCAGTAATTAGCTATTGCCACTTCAGCAGATACCTACTAAGAAAAAAATAAATCGACGTGATGTATACCTATACCTAGAATAGTATATTATTATTTTAGCTATTACGATTTTTACTATTATGGTGCCATTATTCATGAGATGATGATAATGTCACGAGCTTCAGCTTCAGCGAGTGGCGTTGTTATCAAATGAATAATGGCCATAATCGTGAATGTAACACTTTGCTTTTCTTTTTGTACTCTTTGATATAAAAAAACAAATTTTAATCAAAATATTTTTTAATTTATTTTACTGCTTGGCACAACTTCTAGTACCCTGTAGCGATGCGTGGATTCTAAGAAATGTCAGTTATGGTTCCTATTCACAGCTTTGCTTGATGGTTTATCAAATTTACAGTTTTTGATTGGTCCACGAGCGGGAATTATGAACTCTAATGCAATACCTACAAATAATAACCCTCATATATTCATCAAAAAAGCTCTAATAATAATAATTGTAATATTATTCAATAAGAGTAGAAAAATTATTTTCTAAATAAATTTAATATTTTTATAAGAACATTTACGGGTCGCTTTTAAATAGCTTTATCACTCATCAATTAGTAAAATTTAATAATAAATTTTTGTAAATATTTTTCTTCTTTTTCAGTTTTGGTGTTGTTCCTTATCGAGAGTTCACCAGCTCATTCAGGACATCTGCATTTAGGTATCTGGCTCGGAACCAGGTGTCTAAATTGTGAATTTTCTTCGGGTGGTTGAAATTACTAATACTTAATTTCTTCTTATTACAGTACTTTGGTTCAGATTATTTGTTTATTATAAATTAATTTTTTTTTGTAAATCTGTTAGTTTCCAAATACAAAATAAAATAAAATGGTAGAAATTATGAGCCCAATAGGTAGTTATTTTAATACCCACTTAAAAAGCTTTTATGGGGTAATAGATACAAATTTTCTAAATATTATAAGAAAAATATTAAGGCAAAATATTTCATTTATATTATTAATATTATTTCAGTCATTCTTTATACAGGGTGTCTCTGAAAGGTGCGGAAAAAAAGCTACCACAAATTCCTGAGGCCTAAATAAGCCGATCTAACCCAACTTATCTCTGTCCAAAAGTTGATGATTTCGGAGATACAGGGTGTCAAAAGTTCAATTTGGTTTCCGTTTTTCTTAAATAAATTTTTTATTAATTGATATATTTTCACAATATTCGGCTGAAGGGACTTTTGTGGGGTGAAATATTAAAAACTGCGATCATTTTTATTGTAAAATTTAGAGGGCGCCACCTGCGGTACCTTGAACACATTCAAAACGAACTATCTTTTTTGGGCCACTCTGTATTTAACTTTTAAATAAAAATTCTTATTCTTCAACGTCTTTTACCAAAAAAAGGCATACGTGGTAAGAGTTGATTTGAGCAGCCGTTTCTGAGATATCTGGATTGAAGAAAATCACTACGTGCCAGGCCTAAGTAAGTAGTTATTAGTAATTGTATTAATTGAACACAATTTGAAGCAAAGGCCGTTGAATTAAAATAACTGTCACTGAAAGCTACAAAAAAACGACTAGGTACATAAATGTGGATTTAACTTTATAGGTACTTTAGTTGAAACAGTCAATAAGAGATTTATCAACAACAAAAATTCAGTTTAATTTAATAAAAAAAAAAAATGCTTTTATCAAATGTTCAAAATCATTTCCATTTTCGTGTATACAAAGATTTATACGTTTTAAAAAATTAAATTGAACTCTTTGGAGCATTTCGTGATCATTTTTCAAAACGTCCATTCCGGTTTCAGTACGTCTCCTTAATTAACCTTCTGTATTTACTATGGCCTAGAATACACAAGGGTTTTCAAAGTTCCCCATAAAAAGTAATCCATCGGTGTCATAGCAGGCGATCGAGCTGGCCAACTTGTGGGTGCATCATTGGCTCTACCTATCCATCTATTTGGATACTGTTCGCTCAAATAATTACGTACATTTATCGAAAAATGTGGAGGAGCACCGTCATGCATAAACCACATTCATCTTTGAAGTTCCAAGGGCAGGGGATCAAACAAGTGTGGTAATTCGTTTTGCAGATGTTCCAAATAATTTTCGCCATTAAGTCGAGGTGGTAAAATGACAGGACCAATTATGAAAGTGTCTATGATTCCTGCCCACACATTGATCTTAAACTCATGCTGATAATGGCTTACTTTTGATATGTAATGGCTTACTTTTGATAAGTAATGGCTTACTTTAATCGCATGAGGATTTTCTCCAGCATAGACATGTTCATTGTGCAAATTAGTTATGCCACTCCGCGTGAAAAAGGCTTCATCTGTGAATAAAATTCCTTGTGTAAAGTTCCTATCCTGATTCTTCTTGGAAATGAACCGGCAGAAAGCTAGACGTGGTTCATAATCATGGGGTAAAAGTTCAACATGAAATGGGTGCAGTAATTGTTTTCTGGTCACCCTGTTAACAGTATCTTTACATACACCTAGCTCTAAGCTCAATCGTCTACTGCTGAGTTTAGGATTTTCTTCAATCCTATTTAAAATATCTTCCCCAACCACTGGAGTTCTTATCGTACGTGCACGACCTTAATTATTAATAGAAACAGGCGTAAACCTACCTGTTTCACGGAGACGTCTTTCATTAAAGGTTTTATGGTTTGGTAAGCGACGATTCGGAAATCGTTCACTGATAATCTGCGAGATTCTAAACCATTTCCTTGGCAATATCCAAAAACCAATAACATATCGTTCGTTTCTTCATTAGTATACTGTACGGCCATTACTAAAGTAAATTTGAAAATTGTTTGACAATTATTCCAGTGTATGCTTGAATTGTTTTTTTTAGATTCGATTTGACACCAATTACTTACTTGGTTTATAGTGACAGTGATCTCGTTGATGTAAATTCGTTAAGTGGGTCCCGTGGTGTAGTGGATAGAGCGTTCGTCCACCAGCCGGTAAACCTTGGTTCGAAACTCACCAGCAGCCGAAAAGTATTTGTTGTGCTACTCGAGCCAAAATCGGGATGCACCTTGTGGAAGGCAATGGAAAAGCACCGCATAGTACTCTGCCTCGTAATACTTCTCAAATAGTGCCTTTCGGACTCTTCCGATAAAAAAGGTGGCCCCAAAAGAGTGAACTTCAACAGTACGCGCACCACAGGCATATGTGAGAGGTAGCTCACACCTGAAACCTGGTATGGCACTTTAAGTAAAATAATTTTAATTCAATGCCTTCGCTTCAAATTGTGTTCAATTATTACAATTATTACTAATAACACTACTTACTTAGGCCTGGCCATGCACGTAGTGATTTTCTTCAATCCAGATATCTCAGAAACGGCTGCTCAAATCAACTCTTACCACGTATGCCTTTTTTTGGTAAAAGACGTTGGAGAATAAGAATTTTTATTTAAAAGTTAAATACAGAGTGGCCCAAAAAAGATAGTTCGTTTTGAATGTGTTCAAGGTACCGCAGGTGGCGCCCTCTAAATTTTACAATAAAAATGATTGCGGTTTTTAATTTTTCACCCCACAAAAGCCCCTTCAGCCGAATATTGTGAAAATATATCAATTAATAAAAAAGTTATTTAAGAAAAACGGAAACCAAATTGAACTTTTGACACCCTGTATCTCCGAAATCATCAACTTTTGGACAGAGATAAGTTGGGTTAGATCGGCTTATTTAGGCCTCAGGAATTTGTGGTAGCTTTTTTTCCGCACCTTTCAGAGACACCCTGTATATCATATATTTCCTATACAGGGTAAGTCATTGATATGGGAAAGCTCGATTACACCTATACCATTAAAGATATCGAAATGAACCAAAAAGTGCTGTAAATGGAAGGGTAAAGTGCAGTTTGTAAAATTATTTTCAGATACACAGGGTGGCCCAATATCGCTGTACGCCATACAACTTTGTTATTTTAAATAGGACACCCTCTATATTATTACATCTTTAGATTATTTGAGAAAAGTAAAAAAGAATGGTTTGTAAAGTTGAAGTTTGTAATGAGCAATTTATGAGTTATAAACAAATGAAAATCGCGATTTTCCATTTTCAAAGCAGCTTATATTGAAAACGGCTCGAGATATGGAAAAACGGTTTACATGTTCCTATCTTAACTTTTCAAGCGGTATCCTATTGGATGGATGAAATTTTTATACAGAGTGGTAAAAAATTTGATTATTTTCATCACCCGGTATAAAAATTTCAGCTACATGATAGGATACCAAATTAATAATTAAGATAGGAACATGTAAGCCGTTTTTCCATATCTCGAGCCGTTTTCAATATAAGCTGCTTTGAAAATAAAAAATCGCGATTTTCATTTGTTTATAACTCATAAATTGCTCATTACAAATTTCAACTTTACAAACCATTCTTTTTGACTTTTCTCAAACAATATGAAAATGTAATAATATAGAGGGTGTCCTATTTAAAATAACAAAGTTGTATGGCGTACAGCGATATTGGGCCATCCTGTGTATCTGAAAATAATTTTACAAACTGCACTTTACCCTCCCATTTACAGTACTTTTTGGTTCATTTCGATATCTTTAATGGTGTAGGTGCAATCGAGCTTTCCCATATTAATGACTCACCCTGTATACCAGAATTTTTGACCCAGAACTACATGTCATTTATCTGTACCTAATCTGTATTTTCCAAGTAACAAACAACACACTACTTAGTTACTTCGAAAATACAAATAACACCCTAAAATTGAAAAGTAAAATATCACACTAGAGTGATAGGTACAAAAATTTGGCTTTTTATATCATTTAAAATCATAAATCCCCTCTTGGAGTGGGTATGCTATTATAAAACAGGGTGGTCACTTTCAAATGTCTTTGGAATCTCCTAATTCCAACATTGAGATTCCAACAGAGATTCCAACATTGGAATCTCCTAAACGCATAGGAGATACAGAGTCGGTTAAATTAGAGACAAGTTGCACAATTTTATGAATATCAAGAATCTAAAACAAAATTTAGGCTAACTTCTATCGAAATTTCTAATTTAGTCATATCATTTTTATTATTGAAAAGTAATCAAAAAAATTTTTGTAGGTTCACATGAGTCGCCAAAAGCAATATCCAGTTGACATTACAAAAAATTATTAGGTTACGATTACGAAAATCAATATTTTGGGATCTAGTCGACTTAGAACAATTTTTAAATGTCAAATGGATAGCTTTTGATGACTTATGTAAACCTTCAATATCATTAATAAGTTATTTTCCGGAGTGAAAAAGATATGTCGACGATAAAGAATCTCGAAGATTCGTTTTTTTTTAGCATATTTCAACAATGACTGAAGGTGTCCTGAACTTTGTTTCAGATTCTTAATGAGCATAAAATTGTGAAACTTTTCTCTAATTAACCGACTCTGTATCTTCTATGGTTTAGGGAGCTATAGTTGAAACTGAGCACCTTGTATAGTATAATGCCATCCCCGCTCCAAGAGGTTTCTGATTTTTAATAAAAAAAATTAAAATCAGAATCATCGAAATCAATAATAATGTTACTTATTTCGATTCTATAATTAATTTTAAATAATCGTTATTTTAAGTTTTTCTAATCCAATTATTAGTTTTCAATGTAAAGTTCTCAAATAAAAGTAAAAAAATAAATAAATTGAGATTGTGCATTAAATCAGTAGTCGTAGGAAAAATAGTGTACATTACTTGTGTGGAAAGTACCATTTTACAAACGTGGGATACGCGTCGTTCGACAACAATCTCCCACTTGTATGTGAAATGTGTGTCAATTTTCTCACTAGTAATGTAATATATTATTGTAACAGCTCCGCATCTTTCAAATAAACTTTATTTTTTATTAGTTTCTTCAGAATAAAATCGAATGACACATTGCGACAGTAAGTCTTATTATACCAAAAAAAATGTTCTGCTAGTAGACCAGAGTAAAAAAGAATAAAAAAAAACTTTCAGAACTAGGAGTATAGTCTTATTCAAAATATTGCAGGAATTGGAACCGATTGCGTGAAGATTATTCTAGAGAACTCATAAATCTGTTGTAATTTTTAATTTTCTCTTATTTCTCAAAAATTTAATCAATATGTTGAATCTTGGGGTAAATAGTCCATAAATAGAAATGGGAAAGTTTTACTTTATGGCACTAATATGTAAAAAAAGGAGATTTCTTTTAATATAAATTTTATAATCAACTAGAAGTATACCTGTACTTAAGAGCTTCCTATATACAGTGTGACCAAGATAAGGATGTGATAACATATGTGATATTGGAAACAGTTAGAGATACTAGGTCGGTTCAATTAATGGCATTTCGAAAATTTTCACAGACGACTAGATCCCAGAGTGTTCATAGTCAACTTTTGTTTTTCTTATGGACCCCGTATTGTTTTCTTGTCATTCTCCATTAAAAATTAAAAAAAAAAATGAATAACATAGTTTTTTTTTAATTCTTCTTTTAAGAGAAAAAGACAAATTTTTATACTGAATACTACAGAAATATAAATAACCTATCATGCAAGTAATACACATATTTTACTACCTACTTACATATTGACGTTAATTAGGTGAAAAAAAGTTAATTCGTTTTTCGAAAAAAAAAGTTTTTTTCAATTTTCTGTAGACTGTTATTAATTTTTGGTTTCCCTCATTTTTCAATACCGAACGACATCAAAAATATTACGGCGGCCGTGAGAAAAACAAAAGTTGACTATCAAAATTCTGGGATTTAATAGTCGGTTTAGAAAATTTTTGTTATGTCAAATAGATAGCTTTTGATGACTTATGTACCTACCTAATGCTACACAAAAATTTAGTCAATTTTCAATCATACCTAAAAAAAGATATGGCTGGGTATGAGAAATTTGCTTGTGCCCCTTATATTATTTTTTAAAGTTAATTTTAATATTAAGTGATAACAATTAATAACAAACCTATATAGTTATATAGAGGCACAACTTTCAGAAAAAAAAAACATCATATCTTTCATAAGATTTAATCTGGGTATCGATCAATCTGCAAATTTCTTATTTTTTGTTTGACTCATCTATTTCGAAATATTAAAAAAAAAAAAAAATTTTAAAGTGTACAAAAATTACCTTCGACAAAATTTTTTGAAAGTATCTGAGAGTCATTGTGCCAAGGCTTGGAAAGTAAGTCCATTCAGATAGGTATGCACAACAATGAAAAACAAACTTTTAATAGGTAATATACCTACACAAAGAAAAATTAAAGTGTCGCATACAAACTTCCATAGATCGAATGAGATTCGAATCCCCACAGCGGTTTGCTCCCGGTTTGCTTCCCGGTTTGTAGTTTTAAATACTAAGACGCAGGTAGGTACTTGCAGTAAAAAGAAAAATGAAGCAACGTGTCGCCAATTACAATATTTTGAGTGTACCTACTTAATTAACGAAAATAATAAAAATTCATACAATTTATTTGTGCATTTTTGCATTATACTCTAACACCATATTTTTTATTGTTCCACATTTAAAAGTCAGATCATCAAAGCATGCGAGCTGTCCAACCACTCTCCCAGATTCAGGTTTTGGGGGGGATCACGCGATCCTCGCTTCGAAGCAAGCATTCGGCCCTCCAGGGAGGCACGGGAGGAGAAAGGAGGAACCTTGGAGGCGGCAATGATGGGGTGAATAAGGAGTACAAGTAGGGGCGGTCCGGCAATGGGAGGCGGTCTTTGGGTCCACGCCGTCGCGGAATGCGGTGTGAGAGTTACCTGCACGAGTCTCCAGCGCGGCTCCAGCATCGCGACGGCGGATCCCGTGGATGCGACTGCTGCTGCTCTCACTTCTCACTTTCTCAGCGGCTGCGGGTAGAGGGAAATGTGACGTTTCTCGTTCGATCGCTTTCTCTTTCTCTCTCTCTCTCTCTCTCTCTGACGTTAGCTGCGATACGGGACACGGCACGACGACAGCCTGCTGGCCGCCGATGGTAGACTGTGGTGGTAGCCGCCACCGAGGACGGCGATAACTCAACCCTATGCAGGCTGGTTAGAAGTCAGAGGGCCGGCGACGGCGCACTTACCTACTGGAATACATGGAAGTATATCCCATACGTGTATACTTTTGTACACACCTGCGGGATGCTTGATTGCTTTGATAGGTGCTCGCGATGTACTATGCTGCTGTTTACGGACTCTAGCCTCTAGCTAGAGAATGAAAGTAGGCTGCCATCAACTTGCTTTTACGCTCATCACAGTCACTCCACAATCTGACTTCTATATTATAAAAGGTACATACCTTATTAGGACAGTTTGTACTATAAATAACCATAAAATAATCGGGGTGTACCTACTGATTTCTCAGTGAAACAGGGAATAGGTTTGCGAAAAAAAAATTGTTTTTACGTAGGTACCTATTATTATTATTATCCGTTTAGAAGTTTTAGAAAAACAGTACATACTTATGCACAAATACATACTATCTCTCTTACAAATTGACTGAGAATAGGTAGGTATATGAAGAGGTAAAATTTAGAACTCAACTTCTTTAATATTGATATTAAAAAAAAATGTTTTCATAAAATAAAATATAAGATTGGGACCTCTTGCTTTCAAAATACAGGGTGGGCCATCTAAAAGGTAACAAGCCTAATAGTTTGGAAAGTGAAGATGTATGCAAAAAACGCCGAAACAGGTCGATTTTTTTATCGAGGGGGACATATTTTCGTGACAAATTTAACTACCAAAGTTGACCCCCTTGGCAGGGGTAGCTACCCCTTTGCTTATCATCATAGGTAACAGATATCGAGTGATACATCATTTGAAAGCTACTTGAATTCTCTTTACAACGATATCAAACATTTTGGGTTTCGCTTACACACAGGGTGGCTCAACGAAAACGTAACTCGCCCTAATAACTTGGAAACTGAAGATGTACGCGAAAAACGCCGAAACAGGTCGATTTTGCTATCAAAGTAGGCATATTTTCGTGACAAATTTAACTACCCAAGTTGACCCCCTTGGCAGGGGTAGCTACCCCATTGCTTATCATCATAGGGAACAGATATCGAGTGATACTTGAATTATCTTTACAACGGTATCTAACATTTTGGGTTTCGCTTACATACAAGCTGGCCCAACGAAAACGTAACTCGCCTTAATCACTTGTATCTTGTATGTAGGCCACCCTGTATGTAATCGAAACCCAAAATGTTGGATATCGTTGCAAAGAGAATTTAAGTAACTTTCAAATAACGTATCACTCGATATCTGTTCCCTATGATCATAAGCAAAGGGGTAGCTACCCCTCCCAATGGGGTGAACTTGGGTAGTTAAATTTGTCACAAAAATATGTCCTCCCCGATAACAAAATCGACCTATTTCGGCGTTTTTCGCATACATCTTTACTTTCCAAATTATTAGGCTTGTTACCTTTTTGATGGCCCACCCTGTACAATATCAGTGGAAAAAAACACGGTTAATATTATATAGATTGCGCAAATGAAGGAGACGTGGGAAATTAATTATGAATGTATACACGCTGTATGAACTACAAGAACGCGTGGAAGGTGCAAATATTTATCATCAAAACAATCCGTCAATTGTGGCGACTTATAGCGAAGTTTTCGTCGAAAATATGGTCGACGTCTGATTCCAAATCCGAAAACAATACGGAACATTGTCAGACGACTTGAGGAAAGAGGGACTCGCTAAGCGTTCTGGAAGGCCTCGCACAAGCCGATCAAGAGGTAATATTGACCTACAGAGAGAAAATGTTGAGGCACATCCCAAAGTATAGGCACATGAAAGCTATTAACGCAATTTGGCCATTTCTGGCGGTCACTCCAATGAATTTTGGTGCTGGACTTACGCAATTCCTAAGACTTGGAAAGGCGTCTGGAATATTGAAATGCCATCGTCAACCTTGAAAACCACATTTCCAATTTTTAGAACACAATCATCACGAGCATCACGAAGCACACTTCTGTCTCAGTGGGTCTGTAAATAAGCAGAACCATCGCTACTGGGGTTGTGAAAATCTGTGAATCATTCACAAAACTCCACTATTACATGCGCCAAAATTGACCGTATAGCCTTTATAGCAATCACAATGATTGGTCTTGGTCCGTATTTTTTCGAAGGATCTTTGACGTACTGTCACTGTGAATGAAGAGTGATGCTGGACGAAATGCATCGCAAATGCAGGAATTCTATCAAGAAGTCATGTGGTTCCAACAGGATAGTGTCACAGCACATACAGCCCGCCAAAACAGAGTATTCTAACTTAAGTTAAGTAGCTAATGTTTTTTAAATCTATTTTAAATCTAAAGAGGCCAGGGTGAAAAATGAGCCAATAACATCTTAATTCGTGTATTAAGATGTTTCGTCAAGAACCATATTCTTGACGTGCTGCAAAGAGTGCGCATGTTAATATCGAGTTTTCATGAATTGATATTTCAGTTTTTCAAGTTCTGATTGCCACACTTGTCTCATTAAATATAGTGAAACGTGATTTATGTCATTGAATTAGTGTCATCACTCTTCTACAATAGTTAAAACTGTAAAAACTGTGATACTTGGTTAGTTATTTTCAAAATTTTAATTTCACCAAGGCAGGGTATCGCATAGTATCTCGTTTTTTGGTCGCTGATATCGCTGCTGTATATCCCTGATTCAGCTGTCTGTTTTTTTACATTATTTTTTTGTAGTAATTCCAGGCTACTGTTTAGTTTGTTCTTCTGCTATTACTCCAACAACTCCCTCTACTAAATGCAACGGGTTGTGCAGGAAGTCTGTACATATCAAATGCCTGAATCTTAGTGACCTACAATCTAAAACGATTTCCTGAAACAAGTGGCAGTGCTCACATTGCAACGCGAACCAACCAAATGCTTCCTCTCATGATTGCAGATGCAATGAAATTGCAGTTTGAGACATTTAAGTCCAATATAATGCAGGTTATTACTGAGCAATTAATATATGACAGATAAGCTCTTGAAAGTGATTTCGCCACTGTGAAAGAAAAGTTGAAGCAAATGAAGGCTGCCGTTACAACCGAAATGCAGCTTCCGGGGGTGTCTGAGGTAATTTCGGAATTGGAGGACCGAAGGTTGCCGCAATGTTATTATTTACAACATTCCGGAATCGGCATCTCCGAATCTGTGGCTGATTGGGTGCGAGAAGAGGATTGAGATTCTGTCACCTTTGGGGACCAGAAAGGACAGAGTTCATTCGGATATTGAAGATCATTTATCCTAAAGGGAGGCTGGTGAAGTCTTTCGTTCGAACAAGCGCAACAAGGATCGCAAGCACCTCTTCCACGCTGATCTAAAGTATGTCCAGAGCACCGCCAATGGAGCAGTGGTACAGGAGTTTAAAAGGAGGATTGAAAAGGGGGAACAGAATATCACCTTAAAATACAGAATTTTTTTGGATCGATCAAAGAACATGTAGACGCCCAACCTAGCAAATCCAACATTAGGTGTTATTTCAAGAAAAACTCTTTTCTAAATGAATTCATTTAATCTCAGGGTATGTTTAAAAGCGGAGGTCCAAACATGTTAGCAGTACTCCAAAGATGGTCGTATTTGGCTGTTCAGGCGTATAAAATCTCTTTGTGCGGAACAGTGTTCCAAGTTTTTGAAAAGCGCTCCTCGCCAAACCCGCAACATGGTCATGCTGAGAGTGATCCGCCATTACAATATCTCGATCCACAACGTTGACTTTTTTGGAGAAGATGACCGACTGTGTTTCTTTTCACAGCATTAAACTACACCTGATTTCTATCGCCTTAAGCTAGACTCTCTTGTAGATCTTTCTTAAGTCGGAATCTCTTATATCTTCCAACGTAAAACATTTCTGGTCATACATAAGAAATTTGAAATGCGATTCTGGTTTGCCTAAAACTACGATATTTAACGACATGACTGTAGAGAGCGAAACAGATATAGCAAATGCTTTCGCAGATCACTTTGAGTCATGTTACTCCACGCATGTCAGCGTAGATGCCACCTTCGTGTCTGATTTCAGCGATTCAGCAAAGTATACTATCACTACCCACGACTTTACCACTGAAGAAGTTAAACAGAAGCTTCCTTCTCTGGACGTGAAGAAGGGAGCTGGTCCCGACGGAATACCTCCCCTTATATTAAAAAGATGTAGTTCAGCATTGGCATATCCAATTCAACAACTATTTCAGATCTCCTTTGATAGTGGGATATTCCCAGATACTTGGAAACTTTCCTCTTTGAAACCAATCTATAAATCCGGTGATAAAGTCAACATCAAGAACTACCGAGGGATATCCAATCTTTCAAGCTTGCCCAAAGTGTTCGAATCCATCATCACCGATGAGCTTTTTTTCAAGTTTAAGCACGTTATATCTCCAGAACAACATAGCTTTTTTCGGGGTCGTTCAACGGCAACAAATTTGGCAGTTTTTCAACATCACTTAACGGCTGCCTTGGAGCGTGGATGTCAAGTTGACACTGTCTACACCGACATTTCGAAGGCATTTGACAGTATTCCCCGTGAGTTAGTTGCCGCGAAGCTGGAGGCTCTGGGTGTGCACGGTGTTTATTTGAGGTGGATTGTGTCATACCTATCTGATCGGGTGCCGCAGTGCGTAAAGATCGGTTCCTGCGTCTCTCGGCTAATAAATGTCACGAGCGGAGTACCGCAGGGATCACATATTGGCCTGATTATTTTTACTCTATTTATTAATGTTGTAGTAAAATGTCTTGAATATTGTAAGTGCTTGTTGTATGCGGACGATCTTAAGTTATTTTGCAATGTATCCTCTATTCAGGACTGTCTGAATATTCAGGAAGATTTAAAAAGTCTCTCAATGTGGTGTCAGCGTAATTTGCTAAAACTCAATATTGATGCATGTAAGGTGCTGCGCTTCTCAAGAGGATCGAATCCTATAAACTTTATGCACAATCTCAATGGTGCAACTCTTGAAGTAATTAGTCAATTTAATGATTTAGGTATCACTTTTGATCAGTCTCTGTCATTCATTCCACATATTGATAGCATTGTTTTGAAGGGTTCCCGGATGCTGGGCTTTGTGAAGCGTCATACAACACATGTGAACGACTGCAAAGCTATTGCCATGCTTTACAATTCTTACGTACGTAGTATCTTAGAGTACAATAGTGTAATTTGGTCACCACATTATCAATGTCATATAGATAAACTAGAACGCGTACAGAATAAATATGTCAGGTATTATCTGTGGAAATATAAATTTCCGTATGAGGAGATATCTAACAAAGTCCGGGTGCAACTTGTTGGTATCTCTACACTGCAGTTTCGAAGAAACCATTCCATGATTTTTTTCCTGCATAAAATTTTGAACAATCTTGTGGACTGTGAGGAGTTATTGAACAGTCTTATCATACGTATACCGGCTAAACGTACGAGATCGACCCGGTTTTTTGAGATAGCTCATCACCGTACTAATTATGGAGCTAATGACATAATTAGTAGAATGTGCATGTTGTATGACGATTCATACCAGAAATTCGATCCATTTAAATCTTCGTTTCCCATATTTAAAAGAAACATAATCACAAGTTACTTCTGACATTTGTTTTATAATACTTTTTTGTATTGACCGGTGTATACCTAATTTTAGTTGAATTTAAGTTTAGTTCAGTATTCATCAAGTTTGTGATGTATGTAAATGTAAATGTACCAATTGGAATTAATTTTCTGTGGAGTACTCGCTAAATAAATAAATAAAAAGTATTGAGACTTCCTGCTCTCTGCGAAATTCGTTGCTCTCTGCGCGTCGATGGCAGAAGTTCGTGCATCTAAGGTATAGGAAGATATAAGTGTACTTTCATCGGCAAAACTGTATATTGTGTTTTTTGTCGGAGAAAGAGAGTCGCAGGTAAAATGGATCCCTGGTAAGTGGTACGTCATCGGTACCAAAAGCTTTGTTTTGCTGCAAGGCTAACATAATGGGCTTTATGACCCACTGTCGGAATACAATTTCTGACATTTTAATTTTCTACGGAAGGCATAATTGGCGGGGTTTTTCCCCGAAAATCGACGGAAGAGTATGAAGAAAATAATTGTGCCAACAGGTTGGCCTTCTCAGGAGCCGTCGATGCAATAGTCCCGTCGATCCAAGTAAGCGGTGGAATGGTGAATTTGGTCAAATTCTGGCTAACTGCCTTAGTGGCAGACCAAAACAACATTTCGAACCGTTGGGCAGGAGAGAAGTTTATTCCTGATTCTCAGATTTGAGCTTCCTCAGTTTGGTCTATTATTTCTTTGCATCTGTTTCGAGCACGGGTGAAGTTGTGATGATTTGTGCCATCGGGGCTCTTTCGCCTCTGCTGAAAAGCAAATTTTTTGATTGCGACAGCTTCCTTGAATCTTTTATTGAACCAAGGTTTGCTGTTTGAGGGCCGTTTTTCTGAAAATGGAATGTAGCCAGTGACTTGAGAAACTTCCCTGACACAAATAGATGGATCATCAGAGCCAAAACAGACGCTCCTCTATGGAAAAGCTCGATAGTGTTCCCTGAGTTCTTCTCACTTGGCCGATCTCCATATAGTGCCAGATTACACGTGGTTTACTTGCTTCGTTGACACTAATTGGTAGGACATATGATGCTGAGACGAGTTCGTGGTATAAAGAACCGAATGGAGCCTTCACTGTAATGGTATAAATTTGAGGATTCGTAGTCAAAAAGAGATCCAGAAGTCTATCAAAATCCCTCGCGATCGGGAATGCTGGTTGGCTCATCAAAGAGCTGGATAAAGCCATCATAGCTGATAGCAAAAGCTTAAGCTCCACGTCCTTCTTCGTATTAAAATTAGAGTTTTAAGCCAGTTTGTGTTATACAGAGTGATTCAGGTTTTACCTACTTAACTCTAGGGAACGATAGAGAATCGAAAAATAATATGAGTTTGCTTCATGAACTATATTCGTGAAATGCTTCGTTAAGAAAATACAGGGTGTTAAAGTTTTAAGAAAAAAAAAAAAAAAAGTTTAAAAAATTCGTATTTTTGAAATATAAAAAAATTGGCTGACTGAAATAATTTGAAATTTTGAACAGTAGTTGTGCTAATTGAAGTACATGATGTGATACTTCCGATGAAAAATTCTTCACTCCAGTGGCAGAGATCTGGATGTGTTGTTACCTTTTTTATTAAATAATTTCTACACCACTGACTTTTATGCAAACTGGATATCTATGGTAGATACCTTGTTTTGTTTAGAGGAGAAAAGTCGTCTTACGTTTTTGTTGTAGGACGCACTGTTTTCAAGATATTCCACAATGTAGGCACTCATGCAAGCTTTTTGTAATGCAATACGGTTCAATAACGATCACAAAAATTATTAACTTCTGGAAAAACTCAGTAGCATTGATTTTTATGATATTTTACCTCGTACATCGGTTCCTACATTGTGAAGTATCTCGGAAACAGTGCGTCCTTAGGACAAAAACGTACGATGACTTTTCTTCTCTAAACAACATGAGGTAGGTATATAACAAATTTGCATTAAAGTCAGTGACGTGCAAACTATTTATTAAAAACGGTAAGAACAAGCCCAGATCTCCGCCACTGGATTGAAGAATTTTTCATCGGAGGTATCAAATCATGTACTTCAATTAGCACAACTACTGTTCAAAATTTCAAATTATTTCAATCAGCCAATTTTTTTATATTTCAAAAAAACGAATTTTTTCTTAAAACTTTAACACCCTGTATTTTCTTAACGAAGCATTTCACGAATATAGTTCATGAAGCAAACTCATAATATTTTTCGATTCTCTATCGTTCCCTAGAGTTAAGTAGGTAAAACCTGAATCACCCTGTATACATTGAAGTCTCCCAAGATTGAAATCTCGGCTTTAGGATAATTTATTTGTAGAAAATTAACAGTATTTGTCAGGGATAAAAAGTGTCCTATACTGTGTCTCGCTGGGTGGTCGGTATAAGCAACAGATAAATCTAGTCATTTGGTGGTCTGTTATCCTAAGCCACATGACATCAAAGTTCTGAAGCTGAAAGTCTTCCTCATGTTGGCAGGAGAAGTCACTTCTGACAAAAACTTCAATGCCGAAGGTCAGTCTAAATTGGGAATAAAAGTCGTATCCTGGGTAAAGATAATTAACTGTGTTTGACGACGCTTGGACTTTATAACAGTTTCACACAGTGCTAAAATGTGAGGTTTATATGCCTGCAGATGGTGGTAAACTGAATTGATGTTCGTGTTTAAACCACTAATGCTACAAAAGTCAACTATAAATTTTCCCATTCGATAGATGTTACTCTGGAGATGTGCTCCTGGATTAGCCCCCGCCCAGAGATTCGAATGGGGGGTCGTTTTAAGTCCTGAAAATTTTAACCCCGGGAACGCAATCCATGCATTTTTTTGTATCTCACGCCATGGACCGGAATCTCTCACACAGCAACGAAACGTCAACTCTTTAACTCTTGATTTAACTCTTTAAATCAATTTCACGCCGCATTAGCCAGAAAGATGGTATCGCACCGGGCGAGGCTGGGTGGGTTATATGTCTTCTACCATCTGGTTTGCTAGTTTTGGTCAGCCCCGGGTATTCAATTTCCCCGGTACCATCCATATTGGACGATATTCCCCTATCCGCCATCCGGGGAGGCTCCCGATGGTGGAACAGGCGGAACAGGCAAGATTCCAGGGAGAGGCATTGAGCGCCTTATGGATTTGCCTCTCTCTGAATCCATTATCAAACACTCTCAATAACACCAAACTTGACTACCAAATCAAACATAACAAACAGGTTATCTACATCATAAACCATCTGATGTATATAGACGACATTGAAATCTACACATCAACGCGACCACAATTACAACAGTTACTCGGAACAATAGAAACAATATCAACAGACATAAAAATGGAGTTCGGAGTGGACAAATGCAAAACACTTCACCTGAAAAAGGTGAAACTAACTCAGGAACCAAATCATCAAGTACTGAATAATCAACCATTGCAACAACTTGAAGCACGCCAATGATTCGGACACTGATATTGTACCTATAGACTAAGAGTGAATTATGTGAGGTGGGGGTGAAACTAAGGAAAGGACCACCACGAAGCTGGATGGTGTAAGGGAAGTGCGAATTTCCACTGTTGTGAAGGGAGTCGGGTACTAGCGGTGCTCGACGAAGGTGTGAGTCGTGGATTGAGTTGCTAATCTAAGAGGGTTAACAATAACAAGCGGGTCAGCAGAACAACAGGTACTCTTTACTAAAAAAATCACAGTTTGTTATGATCAAAATGACATCTTGAGCATGGTTAACAATAAAATAAATTAAGAGCGTGGAGATTAGCCGAATGAAATGGTTGGTAAAAATGGACCAGTGAAGGCACTTATCTTCGATTGGTTTCTCCCGCTGGAAGATGGAGGGTTTCAGCCGGGGGTACTGGACTTCACAGGTTCAGCTGCTAGTTATTGGTCTATGTTCGTGCTATGATGGTAAAATCGGCAGCTTCGGTAGTACAGGTGGGTTCCAAATGAAAAAGATGTGCTCCCGTAGGGAAAAGTTTATCTGGTCGGAAAAATCTTGGCTGGTCGGAAAAATCTTGGCGGGTCGGAAAAATCTTGGCTGGTCGGAAAAAGCAATCTGGTCGGGAAAATAATGTGATCCAGTGGAAAAATTTGTCTGGTCGGAAAAGTCTGGCTGGTCGGAAAAAAAATGTGCTCCAGTGGAAAAATTTGTCTGGTCGGAAGAAGTAATGTGCTCCAGTGGAGAAATTGGTCTGGTCGAAAAAAATCTGGCTGGTCGGAAAAATCTTGGCTGGTCGGAAAAAGCTGAAAGTTCAATACGTATCAGAGATACTCTTGATTGTATTAACGGTCCGATCGAGTCTGGCCTACCAAGGGTAGGTACATAAAATTACGTCCCATCCTCAAGACAAGTAAGATCAAAATGTGATCGACAAATTTTACATGCGGGTAGCCATGAGCGAAACTCGATCGGATTAATTGCTGTAATAAAAATTGCGTAATGCATTAAAAGGAAATATGATCGGTACAATTCAAGCAAAAATAAAGAAACCATTTTAGGTCACTCACCAAGCCAAAAACGTGGATGATGTTTGCGGTATTTTAAAGGAACTATTCACGACGCCATTACCGGTGAATTATTTGCGACAGGTGTTTTCGTGAAGGCGATGTTCCTTCCGCAATTTCCAGAAGAGAAAGGAAAATGACATCTCAAGTATAGGTGGACTCGACCTTCCCGACTATCGAGGATCGAAGTTCGACACTCGAGGTCGACGAAACTCGAGGGCTCCAGCCAGGCACGTTCGCAACGCCATCGACCGACCAAACTAAAGGCCACCATCACTCACTCACGCGACGCGCGCAACGCGGTTGTCTACGGGTCCCTGGCATTTAGCCAGTAAGTACAAAATGTACATTACAAGATCTTTAATCTGAGATGATCTACAAATTGGCATATTCTTAACATTATAAGGATAGGAAATGTGAACCTTAGTACTACTATACGTAACCACTTTACGCTTGTTGGTATTCAAAGTCAAGCCATTCACAATGCACCAATTGTTGTGTAACTTTTCCAAGTCCATCTGCAGAGATAATGAGTCGCTCACTGTTGTTATAACCAAAAATACTTTAACGTCGTCTGCAAACATCAAAATTCTGCAAATTATATCTACAGGGTGTCCCAGACTTAATTGACCAGGCCATATCTCATATACAGGTTGAGATAATCGAGCCGAATAAAAGGCATATTATTATAATTTTTCAAACTGTATAACATGACAGCATGAAAACAACCCCCACTCCAACATCCCCTAAGTTACAGCCCCCACCCTTAAAAAAATGAATAGCACCCTGTATATATTTTTGTATATTCAAAACCAGTATTCGATTCTCTATTCAGATGATTTTTCAGATTCAAAATTGGTTTAGAAATAACCAAGAAAAAGATCATCAAGGTGGTCATGACTTTTTATCTTAACTTTCTCTGGATGACTTTTGCTGTCAAAATTTATTCATAGTTTTTAACAGGCAGGTGATAGTTATTATTATAATTAAAGTCCAAACAATTTATTTGATAATTCTGATTTGTTGGGAAATTTTAAAAAATAAAACAAGAGACAAAGCACTTTATCATGAACCTTAATGATGACTGTGACCTGCTAATTAAAAACTATGACCAAAATATTGATAAATTTTGGCAGCTAAAGTCATTCAGGTAAAGTTAAGATAAAAAGTCATGACCACCTTGATGAACTTTTTCTTGGTTATTTCTGAACCAATTTTGAATCTGAAAAATCATCTGAATAGAGAATCGAATACTGGTTTTGAATATACAAAAATATATACAGGGTGCTATTCATTTTTTTAAGGGTGGGGGCTGCAACTTAGGGGATGTTGGAGTGGGGGTTGTTTTCATGCTGTCATGTTATACAGCTTGAAAAATTATAATAATATGCCTTTTATTCGGCTCGATTATCTCAACCTGTATATGAGATATGGCCTGGTCAATTAAGTCTGGGACACCCTGTATAGGTTAGTCATTAATAAACTAAATAAAGAGCAATGGACCCAGGTTTGACCCCTGGGGTACCCCTGATGTAACGCCATATTAACGAGAACAGAACTCAATGTATGAAACATATTGCGATCTATCAGACAAATACGATTTAACCAATGCCAATATGCTTTCAGAAAAAAAAAATTTCCTTAATTTGTTAAGAACTGTTTTATGATTAATGCGATCAAATGCTTTGGCGAAATCGCTATAGATTGTATCGACTTGACCGGTTAGTCATAGATCTGCACTCGAGAAAACCATGTTGAAATGTAGAAATGAAGCATTTGACATGGTTGTAGAAACATTTATAGAGGATAATTTGAAAACTTTTAGAGCAAAATGACAATATCGATATTGGTCTGTAGTTAGTAACATCAGCCTTATCCCCGCTCTTAAATACAGGACAAACCCTTGCCATCTTCCATTTATTGGGAAAAGTATTATTTTTCAGAGATAAATTAAAAACAAGAAGCAGAGGTTCCACCAGGACCGATCGCAATCTCGTACCAAAAATCCGGGGAGGTTAAGGTTGGTCTATTTTTTTTTAGGGCCTGAATATAATGGCTAATATTCAGAGTAGGCATATTTATTCCACATGTCGTAGTGGGGACACCGAGGGATTCAGTCTTCTGAAAAGTTGATTGAAAAAATTTGGCAAAGGCATCAACTATACCCTGAGCACTATCAATACAGCGGTGCTCATCAATCATCCTACCTGGAACCCTCGAAACACCTTTTCTAGAGTTAATGAAGAACAACTTTTTTGGGTTAGACAATACGGAGTTTTGCATTTCATCAATATACTCCCTGTACGAAATTTGAATTTGCCTCTTTACAAGGCAACGCTTTCTTTTTAATTCGTCAAGTATTAGTGACCGTCTAGATCTCCTCCATCTACGTAATAAGAGAGCTTTTGTCTTAATATTCCCTATAATTTCACTGTTAAGCTAAGGTGGAAACTTTTGGTTGGAATTCTTGAATAGTGGTACATGTCTGTCAATAGAATATTATAACGAACACCGCTCTGGAGAAATTCTAGTAATTGCTTCTTTAACCTTTAACATTCTAGTCCACGAATTTGCTTGTTTGTTTACATTCTTTTTTTATACTGAGTTAGTCAATGACATGTTCGCGACAGTTCCAGTCACATGTCATGTGACACATCGACAGACAGACGTTAGTTCTATGGATTTCTGGAGCGGGCTCGCCGAACAATCTGACATTTCCAGAATCCATGAATCGACGGCTGGTGCGCCGGTGCGACGTTCGAGAATGTACCTGCTAGAACGGAGTAGAACGTGACTACTGATGCGTCGGGGGACTATATAAGGACAGCCTGCGGTTGCGTGGAGAGTAGTAGTATCCTGAACGTGAAACAGTGAAGACTGAAGTATAGACAGAGCAGAAGTGAAGTGTGAAGTAAGGGAGCCAGTAGTGACAGATAGCGGATAGAAAGAATAGACAAGTGCAAGTAGTAGTGTAGTCAGCTGTTTGTGTTTTGATTATTTAGAATAATTATTAGAGGTTATAAGTACTTGTGGTATTAAACAATAAAGGAATTTACAGACTTTGGTGGTGATTTATTTATTGTGAGACCCGTAACAATATCATAAAACCCGTCACATAAAGAATCCACATCCCTTAATCAACGCAGTACGGACCAATCGATCTCAGACGTATCCTGATAGAGAGCTCTAAAATCAGGCTTCTTAAAATTATATTGCTTAGCTGATGTACTTACATTTTGATCAACATTAAAATTATGTAATAACCTGCTAGACCCAAAATCAATTGACACAGACAGGGCTGGATGGTAAGCGTCTTAGACCATTGGTGAGAAGACATGGCCTAGCATCACAATTATGTACATTATTAATCTGCTTAGGGCTCATAAAATCACAAAAATTATAAACAATTGAGGTCAGTTTCAATCAGAGGAAAAAAAATTGTGCAGTAATCAGCTCACTCCCAGTCCACTACACCTCGGTATAATGGGCTGGTAGTGAGCTGGTTACGGCACAATGTAGCGAAAAAACATTTCTACAGTTTACTCTTTTTTTATACCAACGTTTCGGAGCTTATTTGGCTCCTTCATCAGGGTCTACAAAAATTACGACAATCAGTAATCTCAGTCAGGCTGCAGAGATGCTCTTTTATAGAGGAAGAAATCCTTACAAAAAGGTGAGGTTGATAAAAGTACGTGGCTAACATTCTTAGGAGATTTCATAAGCAGGACATATCAGTTATTTATATCACAGAACCATCACCACTAGGTTAAAAGCATGAGGACTATTACTACACAAAATTTACCTTCTTACATTACTAAATCAAAAGATGAAAACAATTAAAAACTAATAAAACCCAGGATGTGTGAATGACGAATCTTTCCTGTCACTACATCATCTTGCTGTGGGTAGAAATGATCGAATGATGAAATTTTTACATTATTAATTTTTTTATTATTTCTGGCAGACTGTCAATTTCAACAGACAAGACCATGACTACCATGAGTGACGGAACTGAAGTTTGAAGAGAGAGAGTTGAAGTCTTCTTTTAGAGCTGATTGACAGGTCAGATGTACTGACAGTTGATCGAAATCGAATTTTTATTTTTATGATTATGAAATGGGCCACACCAGCTCACATATGATTATAGAAATTAGGGAACAGACAAAAAATAGAAAATAGAACAAGCTAGTATACAGGGTGTCCCAAGATTTCTTTATCAAAAGATATCTGGGTTATTTCAAAAAATAAACAAATGAAAGTCGGGAAATTTCAACCATACCCCTAAGGCTTTGCAGCTGCACCCTCAATGCCCCTTTACGCCTTTCCACCCCTAAGTAATCATCCCCTACTTTTTTTTCAAATGACACCCCCATATTTTTTTTGCTCGACAGGATTGTTGACTTCTTTCTGAATACAATGTCATACGATTTTTTTTAAATCGAGACATATCTAGCACGCCGAAAACAAAATAATATCATAACAAACGAGGGTTGTCAAGGAATAAAAATTAACATTTAATATGACATTAAAATCACAGAAGCAATTATTATTATTAACGCCTATATCGAGTAACACCGGTATTACTAGTTAAGGTGGTTGGAGGAAACATTAACACAAAAAACAAGCAATTGCAACTCCTTGGCAACCCTCGTTTGTTTTGATATTATATTGTTTTCGGCGTGCTAGATATGTCTCGATTTAAAAAATTCGTGTGACATTGTATTCAGAAAGAAGTCAACAATCCTTCCGAGTAAAAAAATATGGGGGTATCATTTGAAAAAAAAAAGTAGGGGATGATTACTTAGGGGTGGAAAGGCGTAAAGGGGCATTGAGGGTGCAGCTGCAAAGCCTTAGGGGTATGGTTGAAATTTCCCGAATTTCATTTGTTTATTTTTTTTAAATAACGCGGATATCCCTTGATAAAGAAATCTTGGGACAGCCTGTATATATAGGAATTAGGGTGAAGAAACTTGGAAGACTGTTGTTTTTATGAATGAGTGTTGTTTAATTTAATTGGATAAAGGTAAAAAAGAAAAGAAAAATTCACAACCAATGACTCCTGCCACTGTGTTGTTTTTTAGTTTTGTTTTTAATTTGATTTGTGGAAATGTGAACCAGTCTGTTATTGAACATTTATATCAATAACAACTACCTCTCTTATGATAGAGAGATCATGTAGGAGTATTATATTACTTAGGTTTTTTGTGTCTGTTTTTGAATTCATTGCATTGGTATTTTTTTGGATATGAACCATTTCTAGGAAAGATCGTTTGGAGGTTTTTTCTTTAGTATCTAGTATTTTTGCACCGTCAAAGCTCATTACTTACGTGGCCAGTAGTTCTGCAATGTGTCGCCAGGACACAGTTTTTATTGGTCTTTTTTATGTCACTTTTATGTTGGGTGAGTCGTTGTTTTAATTGTTGGGATGTTTGTCACTTTTGTTGGGAGAAATCTTTTAAAAGTATCTGGAATAGTATATGAAGTATGAAGTATAAATTAAATATCCAACAACAGGCTGAAGTGCGGTGTTTGGGTCATGACATGCAGTACATTAACGTAGGTTACGTGAGGGCTGCGAACTGAGGGTAGTGGTGGCACCCTTCACCTATATAAAAAATATAGAACCAAAATCGAGTAAGATCGGCAATAAGTATCGAACAAACCGTCAATCACACTGTGAATATTTCATGGCCGGCGGCTCCTTTCCTTTCAGCTGAAACAGCGATTCCGACCCCGCTTCGTTTAGGGTCAGCAATTAAAGTAGATGCCATTCAATTATTTCAGATATTTAATTACAATTAAAGCTGTCGTCCCTATTTAAATTTTCATTGGCATACTTTTTATCAACATAATTAATATTTGTTAGAAAGTTGCCGGATAAACTGAATCATAATGAGAATTTAATAAAGAATCACGCAGAGATGATTGAGAAGACCTACCGAGGGATTATTAATAACCGCCGCCGAATATCAGTTTCGATATTTTTAATTATAAAGTTATAAATTATTCACGGAGGGTCACAGTGCTTTTATTTCAGCGAAAATAAATGTTTGATGTAAATGCCTAAATAAAATCAGGTCTTTGGTCATTTATGTTGAAGTAAGCCAACGATATTAAATTGATTGCAAGGAAAACAAAAATTTGACTAAACGTAAAGAAACTGCACTACCTATATAACTATTTCGGATATTAGGTCAGATTAAACTTGAAAATTTAAGGATCAGAATTTAATTACTGAAGTTGATTCACCTCATTAAGGTCTTGCTTTAGATATCTTAATTCAAACAGTAGTGTTTTTTTTTTGTGATCGCGAAACTAGTCATCGAAATTCAAACGTTCTAACGTTACGTGACTATACTTTGCTGTGGGTTCTTAAGCTTTCAGGGAACACTATAATGAAGTCTTAGAGACTTATGGCTATATGACTAAGTAGAAATATTTGAATTTGACAACTAAAGATTTAATGAACGACTTTAAAACACTTCAATCACATTTTCAGATATAACAGAAACTGAGAAGGAAACAATTGAGCACCTCCTCAGAATCCACTTCCCGGGAACAGACCAAGTCGACCCAGAAAGGCGGGCGGAGCCAGCCTCGGACTGGCAGCTAGCCAAAAGTCTGGTAAATGACGAGGTCATACGAAGGGTAAGCAAAGAGTTCCGCCCATACAAGACAGCAGGACCTGATGGCATTTTCCCAGCATTGCTGCTGGCGGGCCTGGAAACGATTCTCCCCAGCGTGAGAAACATATTCCGGGCTAGCCTAGCAACGGGATATGTGCCCCAGGCATGGACGAGGAGAGCAAATGTGGTCTTCATTCCCAAACAAGGAAAAGAGGACTACACTTTAGCTAAGTCATTCAGGCCTATCAGTCTGACATCCTTCATGCTTAAAATGCTAGAAAGGATAGTCAACAGATACCTGATAGAAAACACAGTGCGTGAGTTCCCGTTTCACAGGGGTCAACATGCTTACCTGAAGCAAAGATCCACAGAAACTGCCCTACACGCAGTGACTAGAGAAATTGAAAAAGCGCTGCATCACGGGAACTGGGCCTTGGCCATTTTCTTTGATGTGGAAGGCGCTTTTGACAAGGCAAGAACAAAAACCATATGCACAGAGCTGCAATCCAGAGGTACCCCCCCGGGCCTGATAAACTGGATTGCTTCAGCGATCGAAAGCAGGCAGGTGTCGTCGGGTGCGGGAGAAGTTCGAGTGGGCATTGCAGTGAGTGGTGGATGCCCCCAAGGCATCTGCCTGTCACCTCACCTGTGGTGCCTGATCATGGACGGCCTCCTAAAGCGCCTGACAGATGACGGACTGTAGACGACGGGCTGGTTCTAGTAACCGGCCAATTCCTAAGCGTGGTCTGCGATCGCATGCAGAGTGCATGTAAGATAATTGAAAAATGGTGTGAAGAGGCCGGGCTGACCATTAACCCCGGAAAGACCGACATGGTCCTCTTCACAAGGAAAAGGGAAAAAAGAGGATTTAAACCACCCAAGCTGTTCGGCAAACTCTTAACTCTTAGTGGGGAGGTCAAATACCTTGGAATGGTACTAGACGAAAAACTGACCTGGAGGCCACAGATTGACAGAATAGTCACAAAAACTGTGGCATCTCTATGGCAGCTAAGAGGGACAATAGGCAAGGTGTTGGGGCTAAAACCAAAGATAATGCACTGGTTATACACGGCCATCATCAGACCGAGAATCAGCTATGGTTCGGTGGTCTGGTGGAAAACAACCACAAGCAATACCGTCACAAACAGGCTAGCTAAACTCCAACGGCTCGCCAGTTTGTTAATAACAGGTGCAATCAGAACCACCCCGTCAGCAGCCCTGAATGTCATCTGGAGCTGCCACCGCTTCCCATTTGGGTAAAAGGGGAGGCCATGGCGGCTCACTTAAGAATGCGTGATTCGGGACTATGGAAAGGCGGAGGATACAAAGGACACACAGAGATAGCCAAGGTTGCCGAGATGGAGATACCAATCTCAAACCTTATGTCTACCTCAAAAACAAGGAATAACAGAGAAAACAAGCAATTTACCCTGCAAATTCCTGAAAAGGAAAAGTGGGAAAAAGGGGAGGTAGCCTTCGAACCAGGAGGACTAGTTTGTTTCACAGACGGCTCCAGGAACAAAAATGGCTACATAGGAGCGGGGCTCTACCTGGCTGGACGGAAACTGGAAAGATCCTTTCCTCTTGGGTCCACCGCAACCGTCTTCCAGGCGGAGATTTATGCTATCCTGCAAGCAGCTAGATTGGAGCAGATAACAGAAGCCAGGGAACGGACGATATACATATGCACGGATAGTCAGGCCGCCGCGAAGGCGCTGGGCACACACGGAACCAGCTCCCCACTGGTCCAGGAGTGTGTCGAGGCGCTGAACAGACTGGCGGACAGAAAATCGGTGCATATCGTGTGGGTTCCTGCACACTCAGGTATACCAGGTAATGAGCTAGCAGATCACTACGCGAAGCTCGGGACCAGGGAAACCTTTTGTGGGCCGGAGCCCGTCCTGGGTCTGACAAAAAATCTTCTCAAAAAATCTATAAAAGAATGGACTCGCAAGGGTTTAGAGAACCACTGGAAAACAGCACCAGGCTGCAGACAGGCCAGGCTGTTTCTGGCCGGTCCGATCGGAAACAGATGGGCCAGCATGTCCAGAATGAACCGGAAGGAACTCAGACTACTAGTCGGGGTTCTCACCGGTCACAGCAGTCTGAACAGACACCTGCAAGTGATGGGGGTCACTCGGGACCCGGTCTGCCCTAAATGCGGAATGGATGACGAGGACTCCCACCATTATGTAGGCGTATGCGAGGTATACAGCAACCTCGGGCTCAACATCTTTGGGTCTGAGGAGCTACAAGAGGAAGAAATGAAACTCCTCTCATACAACAACCTTCTGGCCTTTATTAAAATGTCGGGGAGGTTCGAGTAGGAGTTTCACCATGGTTCGGGTACGGCGAAAAGGGCCCTCGGTGGCCTAGTCGCTTGGGGTGTACCACCCCAACCCACCATACTACTACTACTTCAGATATAATTAAGGCTTTCTATTTTAATTGATAAGGTCAGGTTATTGTCTGCCTGCTTTAGAACATGACACGCTTGATATTGACTGATTTGGGCAGTAACACTTTCTTCAGTCAGGTGGGGGTCCAAATAGTTATTTTTTTTTCACTGTACAGTGTGTCTACGTAAGGAGTCATATGGAAATTTTTAATATCCAATTTAGGAAAAAAAAGTTATTCTCCATAAAAAATTGTGCATGGTGTCCTAAAATGAAATAGTCAGACATCAAATTTTTGCAGTCGTATTAGAGGTTTGGAGCAATCGTATTAAAGGTAACCCGTGTGGGGTTGCTGGATCCCCCATCGGGCGCCTCCCCAGGTGGTGGATAGGGGAATGCCTCCCAGATATGGGTGGTACCGAGGAAATCAAATACTCGGGACGAACCAAAATCCAGCCTGGAAATGGGCAGCAGCATTTCCAGTACCGAGCTGAAGCACATGAAGTCCAGGAAATGATCCTGGACTGGTTTAAGTAAGGTCAGTGAAGGGCTCGACTGTAGCAGTATTAGATGGCCTTCATTCTGCGATGGAGAAGGCAACGGGAAACCACTCCATTACCATTCCCTAGTACAATAAGCATGGCAGTTACGGATCAACAAATGGGCCTCAGTCCCCGGCAGACCTTAGATGGTCAGAGGCTGCTAAGAATCCCCGGATTAGCTATGCGAATCTGTACGTGGAATGTTCGTACAATGTATCAAGCAGGAAAAGTAGATAATGCTATTCAGGAGATGAATAGGTTAAAAATCGATTTAATGGGAGTAAGCGAGATGAGATGGCCTTGTTCTGGGCACTACGCACAGTCAATGAACCCCAAGTATATTTCTCGGGAAACAATGTGGACAACACCAAAACGGAGTGGGGCTCATAATCAGGAACATATTGCATCGATCAGTGAATAATTTAGTACCCATCTCTGAGACAATACTTCTACTTCAACTAAACACCAAGCCAGTACGGGCTAATATCATACAGATATATGCGCCTATACGGCTGACAGGTGTGATGAAAAGGTAGAGAGTTTTTACCATGATCTTCGACAGTTACTCGGAAAGCTAAACAAAAAAGACATCACAATTATTATGGGCGATTTTAATGCCAAACTTGGCAAAGGAAGCGGTAATGAATTTGTTCGCCCATACGGACTTCGTACACGGAATGAAAGAGGCGACATGCTGAATACATTTGCAACAGAAGAGCAAATGGTAATACTTAATACATTTTTCAAACTACCAGCTCGCCGTTTGTATACCTGGAAATCACCTGCAGATAAACCGAACCACATAATAAGAAACCAGATAGACTTATATATAGATATACTCATCAATAAGCGTTATATGAAACATTTTCACCGCAGTGAAGACTTACCCTGGCGCTGACATTCAGTCAGACTACGTTCCGCTGGTTGGCTCAGCTAGATTAAAGCTGAAAAAATTATCAAAAAAAGAACGTTCTCCCCAATACAAGACAAGAATGAGGGACCCAACAGTAAATGAACAAGCGAAACAACCCATTTCTGGAAAACTAAAGGCTAACGACACCATCGGAGACGTGAATACTAAAATCGACAAACTAATATCTGTTGTGAAATTGGCAAGGGACACTGTCCTTAAGCCTGACAAAATCAGTAAAAAGAACCGATGGATGACTGATGAGATACTAAGTATGATGGAGGAGCGCCGGAAAGTAAAAGACAAAGATGAAGACAAATATACGATATTCAAAAAAACATCCGAAAAGAAATAAGACAACCTAAAGAAACATGGGCTCAAGAAAAATGTTTGGAAATGCAAGATCTTGAAAAAAGCATGACCGCTTCAACATGCATCGTAAGGTGAAAGAAGTAAGTGGTATATGTATATAAAACATCTGTGGTTGGTCGGTTATTAGATGAAAAGGGCAATATCATCATAGATAAAGACGAGAGAGTTAACACCTGGAAGAAATATATCAGCACTCTGTTCCAGGATGAGAAAACTGACGCTCCAGTAGTCAATACTGATGCGGGTCCAACTGTTACTATTGACAAAGTGCGCAAGTCAGTTGAACAAATGAAGGATGGAAAAGCTCCAAGACCAGATGACCTTCATGCCGAGTTTATAAAATTACTGGACGATGATGGAATAATACAATGACTGACAAAAATATTTAACCATATCTACGACACCGGAGTAACTCGGGACTGGTTAAGGAGCACATTTGTCCCTATACCTAAAAAAGCCTCTGCAAAACAGTGCGAAGACTATAGGTTAATTAGCCCCATGAGCCACCTCCTCAAATTATTTCTGAAAATAATCCAGAAACGTATATATAACAAATGTGAGGAAAATATATCAGCAACACAATTCGGGTTCAGAGAAGCACCAGGAACCAGAGAGGTTTTATTTACATTTACAATCCAGGTTCTATCCCAACGTTGTAGGGAGGACTATCAGAAATCCTTCGATAAGGTCTAGCACAATAAATTGATGGAGGTTCTAAGAACAGCCGGCATTGACGAGAAGGCTCTACGCCTTATAGTAAATCTGTACTGGCATCAAACAGCAAGTATCAGAGTGGAGGGTGACAACTCAGATGGTATAAATATAAGACGCGGTGTAAGACAGGGTTGTGTTTTGTACCCCACTTTATTTAACCTGTACTCGGAGCATATTATTTAACATTGCACTAGAGGATACAGATGCTGGAATATTAATTAATGGAGAGTGACTGAACAACATACGTTATGCGGCCGATACCGTCATGTTTGCAGATTCCCTGGAGGGTCTCCACCAGGAATTGATGAATCGTGTCGCTGAAGCTAGCTCTGAGTACGGATTATCACTTAATGTCAAGAAAATCAAATTCATGGTAATTAGTAAACATAACGTACAGCCCGGCCAGCTAGTAATTGATAATAAGCAAATTGAAAGAGTTGCTAATTACACATACTTGGGTACCACGATCAATCAGCAGTGGGACCACTCTCTAGAAATAAAATGTCGCATAGAAAAAGCGACAGCCACTTTTATTAAAATGAGAAATCTATTTAAGAGGCGAGACCTTAATTTACTCACTAAATTAAGATTACTTAAATGTTATGTCTGGTCTGTGCTCTTGTATGGTGCTGAATCTTGGACTTTGACTGAAGCGTTTGAGATGTGGCTGTACAGGCGAATTCTTAGAATTTCCTGGGTTGATCACGTTTCCAATAAGAAGATTTTAGAAATGCTTCAAAAAGAGACCGAAATAATAGACATAATTAAAAGACGATAGCTAGAATATTTCGGACACATAATGAGGAATCAAAAAAGATATGGTCTGCTTCAGTTAATACTCCAGGGAAAAGTTTTGGGCAGAAGAGGGCCTGGAAGGCGCAAAATCTCCTGGCTAAAAAACCTTAGAACTTGGTTTTCTCTTTCTACACGAGGACTGTTTAGAGCAGCGGTCGGTAAAGTTCAAATTGCCTTGCTTATCGCCAACATCCGGAACGGATAGGCACGTCCAGAAGAAGATTAGAGGTTTGTCCAAAAACACTAATCTTGTCGCAAAGAGTAAACTACACTGAAAAAACTACTACCGTATTTCCAATAATTGGAAATAATTATAGTCCTATTTTTTTTATCTTTTCACCTTGGTTGAACACAATAAGCATCATTTCAGTTATAAAAAAATACATTAATAATTAATAGAATGGAATATCTAGTCTCAAGTTGAAAACATATTTCTTTTTAAGCTGATGAAGAATTTACATTTGAGCTGATGATTCACTTCATCTAATCTTCAATAGTAGATATCGATTTAAGGTACTTATACGCAGCAAAACAAAAATAATAATTGTAACGACAACGACACACGATATGCATGTAGTATGTGGTGCGAGTAACGAGTTCTCTGTTCTCTTCTCGGCTCTCGAAAAGCCTGTCAGGAGTGCCAGGGACGAGGACGGATTACGGACGGAGGGAGTGGAGCAGTGTACTGTGCGGACGGGAGATCTATACCCTACCGGCAATACGTTCGCTGATCTAATATGTTTCGAAAATAAAAAAACCTTCTTGCGCATCAATCGCAGAAATAGTGTATTTTTATGCGATTCAATTCTGAATATTTTCACCGCTTTTTAAATTGGCTTTCTGAAATTTTACATAGTCAGGTGATATTCGCGTAGTGGCTTACTGACAATTGCATTTCATTTCGTTTTAAACCGTGCATGCCTTAAAATGAATTTTTAAATTTAACAAAACAAAACAAACATTGGCAAAATTGAAAAATTTTGGCCCATTTCCTATGCCCGCCACTGGCTAACTTTACTTAAAAAATAGTATTTTTTAGACTACCTTTTATAGAACGGTAAAAGTGAAAGGGGAGCTTTGAAAACCTAAAATTTTAAATTTTAGAGGAATAAACATAATATGTAAAAATATTCTAATATCTCCGCCATTTTTATTATTTCCTTCTTGAAATCTTTGAATTTTAAAGTTTATTATTATAGTTGTTGTCTACTGGAAAAATTTTCGTTCAATTCCTTCAAAAATATGTTCATAAACAGTTATAGAAATTTAGCCCTTTTTCCCTTCTCCTACCCACGCCACTGGCTTAATAATAAAAATATTGCAAATTTTATTGCAATATTTAACTCAACATTTTATAACTCAAATTTCAAATAATTTTCTTCCAGTAATGTTAATTTCGTTTAAAAGTTTTTGTTTCTAACTGGCTTATTTAGGGGTTCATAATCTATCAATTTTTCCTAAAATTGAAAAGGCCGTCATTTTGGAACGGCTCTTCTGATTAAACTCAAATGCAGTACCATACGACTACTTGCAGTTATCTTACTATCAAAAAAATTTCAGCCCCCTAGATTGAAAACAGCGACCAGAAACCGTGCCTCATACCCGTTTTTTTTTTTTTGAAATTTAGAGAGACACGTTGTAAAAGTAGCGCAATTTTAGGTAAATGTTTTTTTGTGAAAATCAAACGTCATCCCTAAGTTTCACAAAAGTAAAAAATTACGTTCATTAATCTTGAAAGATGAAGCTACAGGAGCGTTTTTAAAAATTTAGAGAAACTAATTTAAAAAAACATCATGTAAAAAAAAATCGAAAATCTCCGCCATTTTTCTTATTTACTTTTTGAAATTCTCAAGGGTTGAAGTCTATTAGTATAGTTGTCTACTGTAAAAATTTCAGTTTAATTACTTCAAAAATGTGCTCATAAATTGTTGGAGAAATTAAGCCATTTTTACCCTTTTCCTACCCACGCCACTGGCTTATTAATAAAAAAAATGCAAATTCTGTTGCATGAAATTAAATTTCAAGTCATTTACTTTATTGTGAATTTGATATAAAACTCTTTTTCTATCTAGCTTATAGAGGGGTTCAAAAAATAGTCCTTTTTCCAAAAATTAAAATGGCCGCCATTTTGAAACGGCTCAGTCGATTTTGCTCAAGTGCAATACCAGACCACTCCTTGTGGATATCTTACTTCCACAAAAATTTCAGTCTCCTAGATTGAAAACTGCGACCTGAAATGAGGTGACAAAAACCGGATTTTCCGAATTTTGAAGGGACACCCTGTAGAAGTGACGCGACTTTTGGAAATTTTTTTAATGAAAATCAAAATTGTTCCTAATATTTAATAAGAGTGCAAAATTTCGTTCACTAATCTTGAAAGATAAAGCTACAGGAGCGTTTTTAAAATCAAAATTTCGTGATTTTGAAGAAATAAATATATAAATATATAAATATATAAATATATAAATATATAAATATATAAATATATAAATATATATATATATATATTAATAAGACAGGATAAAACCACATACCAACATTCCTTGGGATACCTTTTCCAGTATAATTTCATTCATATTTGAGGCGAATTATTTTGTACATGAAGGCTGTGCCTACAAGATGATTTTTGGATGTCCCATGGGTAGCTGCTTGAGCCCCATCTTAGCGAACATAGTTATGACATCTCTCATAAAGTCTGCACTAGACAAACTCTCTTTCAAGCCCCCCTTTTTATATCAATATGTGGACGACATCATCACGGCCATCCCTGAAGATAGATGTGGAGAGATCCTGGAGGCCTTCAACAGTTACGACCAACATCTGGAGTTTACGGTGGAGAGGGAAACAAACAGGTCAGTGCCGTTTCTGGACACCAGGGTAATTAGGGGTGAAGATAACAGATTGAGGTTAGATTGGTACCAGAAAGCCACACATTCAGGGAAGTACATACACCATCAATCTTACCACCATCTCAACACAAAAATTAATGTCATTCTGGGGATGAAACGGAGAATACATAAGATAACACATCCTAGTTTGTACGAAGATGCGATAAGGAGACTACAGGATCGGTTGTTGAAGAATGGCTACCCGAGGACCTTCCTGAATAGAATTCTCTTCAACTACGGACATGTCGAGACGGAGGAACGAGTTAGACATAACACCCAATCATCGCCAACAGCAATTTCCAACCCAACTGACGCACAACTGCATGAAGCCCCCAAATTGGTAGCACTACCATACATCGAGCATCTGACACAAAAAATTGCCAACGTGTTCAAGGAGTTCAATCTGAAAATAGCTAAGAAGAACATACTAACCAATAGATCTCTCTTCTCGCAACTCAAGGACAGAACTCCCCTACTTTCACGATCAGAGGTAGTATACAGGATAAAATGCAAAGATTGTGACAAATGTTACATCGGACAATGTTCCACAGCCATGAAACAAAGAGTTGCTTTGCACAATAGCGATGCCAAACTAAGACCCAATCGCTGTGCGTTGGCCAAGCACATAAGCCACGATGGACACACAGCAGACTTTGAGAATGTGGAGGTGCTCGCGCAGGAAAAGAATACTAATAAACGGTGCTTTCTGGAAATGTGTTATATCAACGAAGAAGAGAACGTGATTAATTCCAAGACAGACATACAAGACCTCAGTGTGATATACAGCTCCCTGTTGCTTCATGACAAGAAAACACAATCATGATCGGTTGACTCAAACCACAGATTATTTGAAATCGTTGGAAATTTCACCAAATTAACAAAATTAATTTTGGATGGAATTTTGTAATGTAGTTTGGCAACACAACATACAGTATGAAATAAGGATCCATTGGTGACGTTGTTGTTTCGGATTCGGCGCAGTGAGCTCTTGAGGGTATGAGACATTTATTCTATGGTCAGCAACTGTTTTCACACACTAGCACCGGTGTCAGCCTTCGCTTGTCTTGTGTCGGTTTTGTTAATGTTAGTTTACTTGTGAATTGATTATTCTGTACGTCACTCGCTGAAAGTGAAATATCCTTCAGATGTCTTGTCAATAAGAAAGCTTAAAAAATTTTCTAATTTTTTAAAATTCTCTTAATTGTTGTAATGGTGAGAAAAATTATTGCAATTTTTTTTTATATTGTTCAGCCATTTTGTTGCCAGAACTTCCAGTCCAGTTACATTGTCGTTTGTTCTACTCATATTTAACTAGTATGTCGTTCCATCCTGGACGTGAATAAGTTTTATTTATTTGTTAAATCAGAACGTTATAATAATTCAAAGAGTTTTAACAGTCTTAGTCAATTGTCTGTGTTTTTTGTATGTTTTTATACCATGAAATTTACTACTGTACAAGCAGGATCTCTCTACATAAGAGCCTGTGCTAAACTAAGAGTAACACGTGATTACATGTAACCAAATATAGGGAAGCTGAGATTGAACCAAGGTGCCAACCTATTTATTGGTCACTTTGTTGTAAGTACGCATTGATATTGCTGGCTTTCATTTACTACAATCACTGCTATCAATTTCAGAGTCCTGATGATGGCCCGAAGTGGGGCCGAAACGTTGGCTATACATTAAAGACCATTCTGTAAAGTTGTTATTCATTTGCCTACAGCCCTTAATTCTTATTAATCTGATATTGTGGCAATTAATCCTTCAAACTATATATATATATATATATCGTGGGCAGGTGAATTTTGGAAAACCACTTTTTCGTTATCTGGGGGTCATGATCGGTGGACATTTGATGAGTTTGGGTGATTTTTGGAAAGTGATGTCGTCCTCAATAGTGTATTTTTTTGTTAAAAAATACACTAATAAAATGTAGGTACAAGTCGTTTTATTGAAACTAAAATTATTTCTAACAATACGCACGGGTCTGCGCACGGGTCTCATTACGTCTCTTGCGCCGTCATGTTCAATAGTTATTGGACTATTCAAATCAATCAATATATTTGAGCTTTCTGACTAACGTCAAACACAAACTTTTACAGAAACATGTAAAAAAGTGAATTTTATAAATCACTCGTAGATAAAAGTACTTTACTCTTTGGCAAAATTTATATTCTTGGACAAATTTCGTATACGACTGCAAAAATTTGATGCCTGACTATTTCACTTTGAGTTTTAGACCATGCACAACTTTTTTGGGAGAATAACTTTTTTCCTAAAATGGATAATAAAAAAGTTTTTAATAAACTCCAACTCATAGTATTATCCAAATAGACGTGAATATTCCGCAATGGCTCTTCTAAGGGGACTCATCAGTGGAGCTTCGGATTGCCCGGCAATTTTACATACCTATATGCACCACCTCCATGTACCGAGATCATCCGCAACCCGTAATGTTGACACTTTTCGGAATCCCATGCCTCGTACCAAAGTATTGAAGCATTCCCCTCTCTACAATATTTGCACCATTTTTTATAACATGCACAAACAATACTTCGACATATTTAACTGCAGTGTTGCCACTATACGGTCTTTTATGCTAAACTAAGGAGCAACGTTTTAGATTTTAGAATAAATAAATTAATATTGCTACATTTGGTACTGTTCCTTTGCCGCTATTGTTGCTTGCTCTTTGTATATGTCATTTTGGTTACCGTTTACATGCATACCTGGCATACAGATTACTCGCATTTTTTGCACAATTTTTTTTTTCAGCTGTGATTTTTGCAAACATGCTCATTACACGATAAGCTGGTGCTATATATTTGAGAGTTTTTCTTTCTGGGACACATATATTAACTGGATTTTTTTCCGGGGGTCTCACACCATGCAGCAACGAAATCAGTTTCTTCACCCAATTTCTTCTTCAACGCATTTCATCACTGAGTCGACTGCTTTTTTGGGTAGTCTGTTTCGTACCAATGTATCATTGAGTCGTCTCGTAATCAATGGTACGGTGAGCATTTTTGCAAGAGCAAGTAGAAACCAACCTCAGATTATTGTTTCCCAGAATTATGGCAACTGACATGTTCTTGGAAACAAGAAGAGGTCAGATAAGAATTTGTACTACACAGAACCTAACCAATCATGATTTTAAAAGCTCCTAAAACATCTCAAAAATATACATACAATAAATAATTTAAATCTCATTTTATATTTGTCAGTTTTTGTAACACCTAATACCACGTGGGATCCATTTGGACCCCAGCTGTGTTTTTTAGAATAAGACTCCATGTAATTGTAAATTTTGTCATACATTTTTCTCTTTTCATCTTAATAGTGGCTGACAGATAGAAGTCTAGGTTAAGGCTTGTAATAACGAATTTGTGGCGTTACAGTTTATCTACGCTTATTTTTAACTTCAAAATAAAAATTGTTTTCTGGAGCAAAAAATTTTTAACGACCTTTTCGAAAAGAGCATCATGTTTAAATTCACGGACCTTGGGCCAGTTGCGATTTTGCGATTACGATATCACTTGATGCGTGCATCGCACGTACCAAAAGCGATAGATAGAAAAGACGCATTAAATTTACGGATATCATAGACCAAAAATGACATAAGGGTTTCTAATTGGACAAGAAGGCGAAGACTACGTCGCGCGCGCCCTGAAAATGGTCACGTGTGCGTAGTGTGATCGATAGGACCAAGATGAGATAACCTAGGACGCGCGACTAGAAAGAGGGCAGGAAGCGTCAGGTGGAAGACAAACGAAGTTGGACTGTGAAGAAGGGCAGGCGCGTAGACGGGCGGCGGCAAGCCTCACCTGTATATTATCTGAATTTTTATATATTACCTTTATCTTACCTTATTATCTTCATAGCTGGAAGTTAAACCGTTTTTACAAAATTCTAACCACATTCGAGTCCGAGACCGAAGGGCAAACGAGTGTTTATATCCGTTTCTAGAATTTGCGTCTCTAGCAAAATATTGGCCACTGGCTGCCGCATTGTAAATTTTAAAACGCAGTAACTGAATTTTCTTAATATTGAATTGTATACGCACTAATAAATAAAAGTGTTCCCGGTAATTAATCATTTTCAAATAAGTTATGGATTCCAGTTGATCGTCTGTGACAGCAGCTTCAAATTTCCTAAATCTAGTACAAAAAGTTTCGAGAAAAGAACGAGAAGCCTCCGAGTGAAGAAGTGACATCGGTATACTGACTTCCAGCGACGAATTGCGACCCGCTTACCACCGTCGCGTCGCAGCTAAATATTAACGCACTGTCAAGCGTCTTTCCCAAGTTAGTATTTAAATGAGAATGATTGCGGGTAAATTATACACAAGGGTGCTGTCTTGTAACGCGCGACACGCAACGGCGACGCTGTGCCAAAGCTCAACTGCTTACCTCCGCGTTTAATGGCCATTCTAAAAGACGTGCCGTTTAAATTAAAAATATACCCAGAGAATAGGCAATTACCTAGTTCATCCGGTGTTTATGGGAAGTTACTTACAGAGGCACAAGTAAATTCAGCTAGAAGTTTATTATCTAACGGGAATAATTCACGAGCGGGATATAGTTGCTTAAGGTGTTATACAGAGATACAATTTAATTGTAAAATTACTCTTGTGTACAAGAAATATTAGTGAAATAAAAAAATAAAAAATGTTGGTAGATACATTGTACTGATGAGTCCCAAATAGGACGAACCACGTGTCTACAATTTCCACGCCTGCTCGCAGCACAACATCAATGAATGACATATTGTTTTACAACATGTCATTCATGTCTTGTCCAAGAAATAACTGCCTTTACCATTGCCAACAGATGCAATAAATGCCGGCGTATACGTAAATCATATTTAGTTGTAGCAATTAATGAGAAATTAATCGGAGATAACAAACATTCTGCTATAATAGAATTAAGTATTATACATAGATGGCGAAAATTTGTCAGATCCTTCATGAGAAGGTATGTAGGTACAATTTCTAATAACTATATTTTATGAAATTTTCGGAGGTCATAGCATAGTCTAAGCCTAATCGTTTCATCCTGCGACTAGGCCCTTCAGGCTGTTTTTACATTTTTCCCACTACCCCTCAGGCATGTGGGAAATGGTATCACTATAAATGACCATCCCGTAATCCTGAAAAAATGTTAATAAATTTCCAGTAAAGTTTTTTTTCTAAAGAGTATACGTATTAATAATTTTTCGGGATTTTTAGTTATTGAGATTTAGGTTCCTTTTTAAAAACATTAATCACACGCATAGTTGAGACGTTTCGGCCCCGATCGGAGCCTTGTTCACAAATATATTTAATTAAAATCTATACAAAACACAATAATGTCAGATATTTTAAAATATAACAAGTTAGTTGAAATTTACCTTGACGTTTCATTCTAAAACCATCATTATTAATGCTTTATTTTACTTTTCCAAACTATTCTTTATTGAAATGAGTCTTCAGTTTTATAATTACGAGTAGTTTAAAATTATTGTTACTATTTTTGTTTTTTCATTTTGTACTGTGCATGATTTTATTTTGGGATGTTATGGTTCCGAGGTTTGAAAAGGAAGTGAGTGATTGTCGTCAGTCATATTGTAACTGTTTATTGCCATCTATGTGTGGCTATATTGATTTATTTAGACATTTTTTTGTATCGTTAATTAATTTTTGTTTTGGAGCGTCATTTAAATTGTTTGTTTCTGTGGCACTGGCGTAGTCATTTAATATTTTTTTACTATTTGGTGGTGGTGGTGCGGTAAGAACTGACACTGGAGTCGCCCTCCATTGATCACAGACTTTTGTAAACTATAAAATATCCCTTATTGTTGGTGTTTTGATCGATACCGCGGTGGGCACCTATACTATTGCACTTTCTTACAATTTTTACCAATACACAAATTACATACACACGTTGTAGGTAGCCATGACAAAATACTATTAATATTATAACTATTATATTAAGAGATTTTATAAAGAGATTCTTTTTATTATTATTTTTTTTATTTATTTTTTTTTGTATTTTTTTACAATTATTTTTTTATTATCATTTTTTTATTTATTATTATTTTTTTTTCTTTTTTTCTATCTGCATTTCTATGACTAAGGGTTTAATACATAGGACACTTGCGTCCAGGGGCCCTTCAGGACGACTTTGTAACACACTAGACTAGACCACGGCATAGTGAAAAGGTTATAAACACGAGGAGAGTACACAAAGGATCTTCTTCTAATACAGTTTACAATAGTTGCTTTCGATGTGGTTTTACATTTTACAAGATAGGTAATACCTACACTTATTTCTATTCTAATTTTTATGAGTACAAGTTTTTTTTTATAGATTTATTTTTATCTCCCTAGAAAACTTGAATATGGCGATTAATACAGTTCTGTTTTTTGTTAACAAAAGATTCACCACGGTGAATGGCATCCTTAAATTCGTTTCCTTGACAATTATGTTTATTAGTTTGATTCCGGCCTCGTTGTTATGAGGACACATGAAAATGATGTGGTTCAAGTTACCATTGACTTCCTGATTACATGTACAGTATGGGGGCTATCACTTAGACCAATTTTGTGCAGATGATATGGAAATCGACCATGGTTTGACTTTAATCTAGTCATGGTGGTGATGAATGCGCGATTGTTATCATTGTAGACCTCTAGATCTCGCCTGCTTGGTAAGGTGGGGTGAATGTACACATATGGATTGCTTGTGTTAGTATAGTACATAAACGCCATTCATTTTTCCAGGAATTCGTGTTAGTGCTTCTAATTATTGAAAAGGCATCAGGGTATTCTATTGTCCGAATGATCTCGTCGAGGCTTATGATACTAGTTTTAGCCAATTTATCTGCCGCTTCGTTTCCCTGGATCCCGACATGTCCCTTTGCCCATACAAGGATCACTTGTTTGTTTATCGATATCTTCGACATGATCCTGTAAACAACCTTGTGTTTGCTGTTGTCCCCTTTAGGCTGTCTGTGTTATATGTACTTATTAGGGCTGCTTTCGAGTCAGATATAATGATGGCTCTGTGTATACTTATTTGTAGTACTTAACCAGTCTAAGACCTTGTCTATTGCTGTCAGCTCGGCCGTATATATTCAAGCTAAATTATGTAATTTGAATTTCTTAGCGAATTTATGTGTTGGGACAATGAATGCACATCCAGTACCTTCTATATTTTTGGATCCATCTGTAAATATCGGTGTGTGTTCCTTATATTTGCCAAGAATAGCTCTAAGTGAGTTTATTGCTATTGATTGGTGTGTATTTGATTCCGTCGATATTATATAAGCTTCACTGGAAGATGCATACATTCTATAGGCATTGTGTAAAATGGTAGTATTTCAGTTGGTTGTATGTTACTAGTATATGGTAGGGCAAATTCGTAGGCCTCTGTCGATGGGGGCAATCTTTTATTTTTCCAGTATTTGTTATCTATTTCTATAAATAGGTTTTTTATTTCTTTGTGTAATTCGGGGAACCTGGACACCACTTTACATATGTATTTGCTGGCTAGTATCCTGCAGCGTATATATAATGGTACCTCGTTAGCTTCCGCATAGATAATTTCAATAGGAGTGGAATTCATAGCCCCAATGCAAATCCTCAGTGCTTTATTCTGTATAGTCTGGAGTTTTTTAATATTCGTTTTCGAACAGTTGTTGTAGAGCATTACGCAGTAGTCCATTATCGATCTCATATAAGCTCTATAAAACAACAAGGCAATATCTTTGTCCGCTCCCCACTTTGTGTGGGTTGTGAGTTTGAGAATGTTTAATCCTTTTTCACATCTGAGTATCATATGATCGATCTGTTTGGTCCACAATAATTTGACATCCAGGTGTACACCCAGATACTTGTAAACTTGTGCTGTCTTGATCTTGTAGCTTCTGCTTGTCATGACTTCTATGTTTTGGATTCTATGCCGTGTGAAGATCACCACTCTGGATTTTTCTTCGCTCAGTTCGAATTCTCTCTCTTCGACCCACATTTTTAGAACATGCGTAACGCGCTTGTACAGTTTCAGGCGAGACTCGTAGTTATCCTGTGTCGTGTATATGCATATATCGTCTGCGTACTGAATGCATCGGATATCTTCTGTCAGCATATCATGGATATTACGTGTATAGATATTAAAGAGAAGTGGGCTCAAGATTGACCCTTGTGGTATTCCCTTAGACGTATATCTGGGCCCGTGAAAGTTATTGTATGTATCTCTAATGTATACAGGTCGGTTTTCGTACAATTTCACGAGGATTGTGGCTTGATTTACATTCAGTCCCGCCCGCTGTAAATCTTTTATAAGTATCCTGAGATTCACTGTGTCATATGCTCCTTTCAAATCCACGAACAGGCACATGACGTACTTATCTTGGGTAAGTGAGTATTGCAGGTCGGTCACTAGATGGGCCACTGCATCCGTGGTGTCTTGTCCTTTCCTGAAGCCGAACTGGTTTTTGTGTAGGATCCAGTTGCTTTCCAGGTAGTGCTCTAATCTTATTTTCATTATCCTTTCGTATGATTTGGCAAGATAAGAGCGAGATTGGCCTGTATCCGCTTGGGCAATCTAAAGGTTTACCTATTTTTGGGATTAATGTGACCACTATTTCTTTCATTTGCTGTGGATAGTGTCCTGTGATTTGGCATTCGTTGAATATTTTGAGTAGAGTCGTCTTAAACCCTCTGGTTGTATTGTTAAGGATGGTATATGTTATGCGGTCCATTCCTGGTGACGTGTTCGTTGAGGACTGGTTTATTGATTGCAGCAGCTCGTTCATTTCAATTTGTTTGGATGTTACTTCAACTTTATTTTTGGTTTCCTGACGGGTTGTCTTTGAGACCGGTTGATATACACAAGGGAGCACTATGTGATTGAATATGTCGTCTAAAAGCTTTTGTGTGATCGATGGTTTTTCTTTGGCCGAGTAATCTCCTTTCAACTTCCTCACAAACGTCCATATCTCCGCCACGGGTGTTTGCTTGTTTAGTTTGCCAACATAATTTCTCCATTTTTGTCTGCTTTTGGTTTTAAATATCCGCTTCGTTTTAGCTTCTATTTCCTTATATGCCAAAAAATTTTCAATGTTAGATCTTCTCTTGTATTCTGCCAGTGCATTTTTTCTTCGAAAGAATGCTGCTGAGCATTCATCATCCCACCATACAGGTCTAGTGCTAATTTTTGGGGGTGTCTTGTTCTTCTTCATACTAAGATCAGAAGCCATAGATAGGGAGCTTAAAATCTTATATCTATCGTCAATAGTATTATTATTATCATTCATTGCTTGTAAATTTGAGTCTAAACTGTCATGAAACGTACTCCAGTCGACAGTGGACTCCTTCCATTTTCGGAAGGGATTTTTTATTGTTGTTTTTTTTCGATATTACATAGTGGTTTGATCCCAGTGTCTCCGGGAGTACGTTCCATACCAATTTATTAACGATATTACCGCTTGCAATAGTCAAATCGATGGCGGAGGCTGACTCCAACGGCCCAGTGACTAAGGTGGGGGATCCGTCGTTCACCACTATCATGTTTAGTTGCTCCAGTACCAAGTTTAATTGTTTGCCTATTGCTGTGGATTTTGATGAACCCCACGCTATGTGATGGCAGTTGAAGTCCCCTCCAATAATTACATTTTGGTTTGAAAATGCTGAAAAAAAGGCATACCACTCTGTGTATGTGACCCGTATATTTGGTGGCTTATATATGCTGATTAAATGTAATTGACGCTGCAAGAGTGTAATGCCGCAAACATTTACTCCTTCTGGTAAGAGCTGTGGAATTTTTAATTTTACATACGCAATATTATCCGCTATAGCAATAGCTGCGGCTCCCCCTCTGGTTTCTACTCGATCGGTTCGTTCAATTTTGAAATTTTTAAGTTTTAATTTATCTGTCTGTCTAAGCCAGGTTTCCGACGATAAAAGGATATCCAAGTTATTTGTACAAAGATACTGCAGAAGGTTAGCTTTATTTTGTTTAATAGATCGTGAGTTCCACTGACCAATATTTATGCCTCTAGTAGATTTATCAATATGTGGAGTCGTCATCGCGATCACTGGCTATACTCATTACTTCACTATTGTTCTCGCTTTCATTCATGATTATACTTGACCAGACCCGTTTTATATCCTAATTTTCTATATTTAGATCATCTGGGTCAACTCTGGTTTGTACCTGACCTAAGAGTTTACCTATGAAAGCAGTCACCTTCTCTAATATTTTTTCTTTATACTTTATAAATTCATTGATAATTGGGTTATTATTTCTCTTTGGGGGTTGTGGTGTGTTGTTGGGGACGTGGCCTTTCGTTTTCCTCTACTTACTGTTACATTTTGTGTATTAAATTTCATCTGTGTTGATCTGAGCGAGGTTCGTCTTTGCGTTTGTACATGACGTGTTTCGTATGAATGTTTTTCTTGTGTTTGTGAATGTGTTTGGTTGTTGATCAGTTCTGGAAAGTTAGCATGATTTTGCAAGAGGCTAAATTTATTACTTGTCGCGATTGCGTACGAGGGATTTTGTTCAATTTTTTCTGCTTCCCTGAATGACACATTTCTCTGCAACATAATCTCATTGATTCGTCTCTGTTTTTGATAGACTGGACAATTTTTTGACACTGGGATGCGCATCAGTTTTGCAATGAATACAAAATACTTTCTGATCAGGTCAATCTGACGCAAGATGTTCTTCACTACATTTCCTACACATTATTTTCTCCACTTTACTCTTGCACTGACAACTTATATGGCCACACCTAAAACAAATGAGACATTGCACTACAGGGTAAATGTAAGGTTCTACTTCAAACTGAACATTATTTATTCTAATGAATTTAGGGAGGGTAGTTCCCTGAAAAACAACAACAATAACCTGCCTACTCTGGTATGTGGGTTCGCCTTTCTCATCTACACCGATCCTTTTTTTCATTCTGTTCACGCGTAGTACCTTTTGTGAACATTCTATATTATCTAGTATATATTTCTCATTAAAGAAGGTGTCTACTTGTCTGATAACTCCTTTTTATGAGTGAAAAATTCGGTACATATGCCACTAATTTGTGTTGTATTAGCTTCTCGTTATAAACAATCGCATTCGCACTTTCCCGCGTTTTTGTTTGTATTTTCACTCTATTTCTACCTACCGACGTTATATCAACAATTTATTTATTAAAGAGGTTATTAATTCGTAAGTAATGCCCTACTCGAATTGGAAACAATTTCCCTAGGTTTTTATCCATACTTTCTATGTATATACACAAAGAAAGGACCTAGATCATTGTGCGAATATTTATTTAAGATCAATATAAGGCGGATCGGCGTTTCTCAATTGGGCGAAATTACCTGAGTGACCCTTCGTCACGACGGGGGTCCTTATAATCCGGGAGCTCAATTGGGCGAAGGAATTTCTAAATACCGTTGAGTTATGTGCATGCTCTTGTATGGCTACGTTGCCAGATTTTACAGAAATTCCGATTTTCTACATTAAATAAAATTGAAAAAAATTAATAAATAATATTAATACTTGATGCATTATTTTTTTAAGTTCTATCAAATACATCATCAATCCCTTAGTGCATTTACAATTATTATTTTATACTATATATACCTACAGCAGAAACATGAAACATCAATAGAAAAGTAATATACATATAATGAATATGGCGATACACATTATAATTATTAATTATAGTGGTATTTATTTTTTTTTCCGCACTAAAACTCACCGGTAAGCCAGGCCTTTGGTCAGGGTAGGTTTTTTTTTTTAATTTTTTTTTTCACCTGACCAAAGACCTGACTTACCGATGACGCTAAAGTGCAACATAGCCATAGGTAGGTACGTACCTACTGCCTACTCGACTTCAATTATCAATTATTAATAATAAATTGATTAGGTATACCTATCCGATCTACTAAAAGCACCACTAAATAAATCTGGCAACACTGCTATATTTATGGGCAAGGCCGCACATGTATTTCTTGTCTGACCAGTTATCTCTTATAATCCCCTAGTTTCTCGTTTGTCGCTCAATTGACCCCTGGGATTAGTGAATAACAAAATCCTTCGCCCAATTCGGTATCGCCCAGGCGGATATGTAGAAACATTATTTATATCCATTTCACCTTTTTCGTTATCATTTTTATTGATAGCCGTACCAGTACTGTGACTGCCGGGCGGAATGACTCCGCCCGACTCGGTAGGCATTATAGGGCTAATTCACTTACCTTATTAAGGCCGTTTCTTTTGTTTTCTGTATACTCTACCTACTTATTGTTATCGTATTGTTTGAAAGAGTATTTTCAATAATGAACTTGAACTCTTGTGAGCACAATTCCCTCTTCCATCACCTATTAGTCGCTGAACAGTATGGTAAATCTGGGATAAGTTGTCAATGTCTGTTTTATAATTTACGGCATTTTTCTTTTTTTTTTTTTTTTGATTTGAATCATTTCTATAATAGTTCTCTTGTAGCTGTTATGTTCTGTATTAAGAATTGTTGTGTCGTTGTAATTGAATTGGTGGTCTTGTTTCTTGTTTATGCGTGTTGAGTGCGGTGCTAGCCGTTTTTGTGCATTTATGTGAATTGATTCTTTGATGTAAATGTTGTATTGTCTGGCCTATGTACTTTTTTTCTCATTGTTGACTTTAAACAATGAAAAATAACTACCAATATCAATAATCACAATAATTTTAAACTCTTTCTTTGCACCTTCCTAATTTTAACAATATCATATCATTCTTAATTTCTAATCTCCATTCTAAAGTTTCCCTGTCTGACTTTGATGTGCTGATGAGAGGATCGAAGTCAGCCTGAACCTGCTCAGGTTGTGATAAAAGTGCTCTATAGATGGCGCCAATTCCTGTAGCGCCCCCGAAACCCGTTCCCGTGCCGTCAGCGTTTCTCTTCCAGAAGACACTACTGAGGAGGTCGTCACGAGGTTGAGCAGAGTTTAGGAGAGCCTTTCGAAATCACCGAGCTTCGGGAATAGTTGTCTTTATTGCAAGCAAACCTTCGGAAGCAGATGACAACCAACGCTACGCTAACATCTGAAATTCGCAACCTACGCTCCAATAAAAACCTTATGGAGGAATTAAGAAGTCACGTTCCGAGAGTGTGCTGCTTCGTAACACTCTACATTTGCACCGTCGTAAACCCGCGGTCACAGTTTGCCACTGCTGCACAAGATTCATATAGTCAAGGCTGGTAAGACATCTGTTGTAGTTATTTAACCTAAAAACTCCAGTCAAAAGTACGCTGTCACTAAATTAGATTTACGTACCCTCAGATCAGTTGACCCTGTTGCATCACGACTTAATATTGTCGGCGTTAAAGGAATATCTGGCGGAGGATTGCTGGTTTAGCTGTCCATCGAACAAAGACGGTCAAAAACTTAAATAACTAGCGGACGCAAAATTGTCGGAAAACTACGAGATTAAGTCTGCTGCCAAGTTGCAGACTCGTCGATGATATTAAAGTTATGTCGGTCGATTCGCTTCGGAACGACAAGACCTTATTTCAAGCTACTTTTCAAGACGATCTCCTGACATACAGGGTGTTTCATTGGTACCTATATGTATATAAATGGACAAACGGTAACTGTGGATAGAGGACACCGAGGTGGTTCTAAAAACCCATGGTTAATGGGTCTCACGTTCTTAGTAAGATAGATACAGGATGTTTTGTGGATATCGTCAATTTCTTTCGAAGGCCATTACTAGGGAACCACCCTGTATAATTGTTTGAAATTTAGGTAAAAAGTTTCCATTCCCGTGCACAAACGGTTCACATAATAACCAGAAGAATAATCCAGATCCGGACTTATAAAAAATTAATAAATGTTGGTGTTCGTAAAACAACATCCTGTATATCAGAATTTTCAAAACTCGTTTTGGTATTTTAAATGAGGAGAAAATATTGAAATCAACAATGTACTTTTTATAGTTCCGCATCCAAATCTACCAGTGGCATTTTGATCTCGAAGTTAGATTTTTGCTTAAAACCGGTTCAAAACATTTTAAAATGTTAATTTTTTTAATGAACAAAGAACATAAATTATTGTAGTCTATTGAAATTTTGCGACTCATATCTGGCATTACTTTTGCATCTCATTAAATTCTTTAACATTTTTGTATACTTACTTTTAATTGACTTTCCAAAGATACTGTACTGTTATTGCACTGTTTTGTATCATCCTGGTGCTAAATAAATATTCTATTCTATTCTATTTTATTCTATTCTAACAGTTTGAATACCGATCCGTACCAGAACAAAATGACAATCGACAACACACTTACCTCTTGCCAACAAGATATAGTCAATAATTTCGCAAATCACTCATAGGCGTGCTTTAATACCGTATCTTCTCCAACTGCTGCATCAGCACCTGCTGTCTAATTACCATAAATAACAATTACCTTAACATGTTTATTGCATTTCTGGCATGAATAATGACCCCATTAGTATAAAAAAGTCATTAATTTGACAGGTGGGCATGATTAATGGCTTGACTTGCATAATCCACGCACGTCACTTCTACTGGCCACCAGATGGAAAATCAAAGTGAGCCCAGACAAAACACAAGCCATACTCTTCGGAGGCACAAAACACAAACGATATCAACACAGAGTGGAGTTCGAAAACAAGATGCTCCCGGGGCCTCAACGGTAAAATACCTGGGGCTCACATACGACAAAAGACTGGTCTGGAAAGACCACACACAAAACAAAATCAGACAAGCCAGAGCAGCTTTTGGGTGACTCTACTCACTCCTTAACCACAAAAACCCACTAAACACAAAAATAAAACTACTCATCTACAGACAGGTCGTCATACCTGCCATCACATACGCCGCCGCCGCCGCCGCCTGGCACACACTCCCCGCCTACGCCCTACTAACTCCAGGTCTTTCAAAACAAAACGCTCATAATCATGACGAACTCGTCCATAATGAGCAACGAGCAACTGCACATAGACCTCAACATACCCACACTCAAATTATACATACCTCACCACCACATTCAAACAAAAAGCACTGCTCCACACGAGCAAACTTATACGATACATAGTCATTGACTAAAACACCACCCAAAAACCACAAATCACACACATACAGCAAACACAAAATAACCACCTCACGAAAAACACACACCACACACAACAGGAGTAATAGTTATCAAAACTAACTCATTTTCATTTAAGATCCCAGCGGACCCTCAGACGGCACTTCTTCGCAGACAGCGCTCGATTCATCACCTTCCGACTACAGCTCTCGCTCGCCCACGCTATCAAAAGCACTGGCCTTTCATTTCTTCACGATTCACAGACTTTTTTCTATTTTCGCATAACACCCCTAGGCCGTTCGTAACACAGTCAATTATCAGTGAACACGAGTAGTAGAAGTATCGCTTGCGCACACCTCACCGCTGATGATGTCGGAACAAATCTCCATGGACCACGGCAAAACAGCCCGGAATCAATTATGATTTCAATAAATTGAAGTCAGCCGTAAAAGCCTACACACGACAAGATAAAACATCAAATCAAAATTTAAAAAACAGTGTGATTGTTCTGTCTGTCAAAAAAACAGTCTGTCAATGTGCTTTATTTTAAAATTATCATAATAGCAAAATGCAGCCGGAAACAAGACTAAGAGTGAAAGTGAATGTTCAAGTGAACTTTTGTAGCCATCCAAGCCTCTCCAAGCAGATTAGTGCGCCGTGCCTTCTATCGTATCAGCAGGATCTGCGCTCCTGTTTTCGGTAAAGCTCCGGCAAGGCAGTGTGTGTTCCTGCATCTATATCATGTGCTACTGCTAACCGCAATCTACCCACGGTTCTGTCCTTCGAATGCGGATGAATGCACCGGTTAGGACGGAAGAGAGGTTTTCCTGTTAAAAAAAACTGTATTTCCTCAGAAAACAGGAAGCAGGATAACAGAAGTCTTGGTTTAGCGTCTCACTTCTACGAGTTTTTTCTCACAGCTGCGCTAGTGAAAATCTTTCCCGGTTCCAAAAATGTTTACTCAAGGATTATACTTACACAGATGATCTCTGACATGGTTATATATCCGAATGAAATTCTCAACTCAATTCTGTTAGTAGGTATACAAGTAAAATACTAGTGCGTCCTTAAAAATACTTCATTTCCTCAGTTGGTATAATTTGTATACTTACGTCTAGAATTATGTGTTTAAGTTATTAAGTACACTTAAATCAATCAAAATTGGCTTTGCTTTAGATTTCGAATCTGTGCGGGATCAAGTAGTTTGGAATGTATGGAAAGAGAGATAATTGAGCTATAATAGCTTGCTAGGAGATGAAAATCAGATACAAGAGAATGTAGTTGTTCACAGAATTTGCGTCTCATGACGTCGGTTCTATAAATGACGAACCAGACAACAATATCTCCTGTCTAAAGTTCAAACGAGGAACAAGAAAACTCAACCTGTCCAATAAAAATGGACACTCAACACGATAATTGATCGAACTACGTAAAAATCGAATCACAATAAATATACGTCTATTTTGCAATGAGATAAATTAAATGAGTTTAGTAAAACGCGGTGATCATATCCCATTTATAATGATCCCAAAAGTATAATGACATCTAGACCGAGAACCACATTAAAAACGCATATTTAACTCTTAATCTAACTAAATTATGGAAGAGAGTGGTGAATGCATGGATATTTCCGAACTTACAATTTCTATAAATGAAACCCATACATACTGTAAGTATCATTCTTAGTTATGTCATAGATATGTGAAGCGAAACTAAGACGGTCATCAAATAATACTCCCAAAACTTTGATTTTGTTCAGCTTTTTCAAAAGAAGATTGTTTATATGATATTCAAAATTGGAAACCGCCTGCCAGTCCCCATGTGCATGATGTTTGACAGTCCGTAGGTGATAAAGCTGAGAGAAATTGTGGGCAGTTGCTCCCATATTCTAAGCTCAAAGCTTCCGGATTCTAGAAGGGCAAATAAATCATGCTTCAAAGATAAGGCACCATCGACAGTGAAGCTTCCAGCACAAAAATGTCATCCATAAAGTTTTTTTTTTAAAGGAGGGAGCATCGGTCTTAACTATGTTGGTCAAACAAAGTCGCTCCACTCCAGTAATTATGGGATTCGAGAACTAGCTCATTCACCCAGATACAAGTTTACCAATTAAATAGTAGATGAACGACACAGAGATCCAGAGCGCGACTGAGAATCGAAGTCAGTCCGAGGCAGTCCAACGGTTTAACAGTCTGCAACTCAAACCGCGATGCCACCGCCGGCTCATCCATAAAGATGTTATCGGGAAGAACTTTTGCCGCATCTGGATATTTTTCATTTTCACGAGTTGCCAGCTCTTTTATAGTGCGAATGGCTAAATATGGACTGGGACTAACGCCGAAGGTCACACAGTTTAACTCATTCCTGAAAGGCTGGTCGGGACTAAAACGCCAAAGTAATCGTTGGAACTTTCTATGATTTGTATTCACAAGAATCTGCAAGTACATTTGTTTTATATCGGCTAAGAATACTACATGATGAAATCTAAATCTGAGTAAAACCTCCGAGCTCTAAATCTGAGTAAAATATCGCTCTGCAGCTTAGGGCCCGTTAGAAAAACTTAAGCCCTTAAATCCCTTGGCAGAAGCATTAAAAACCACCCAAAGCTTGGTAGTTTTGGTAGTTATTTTATCGTTATTTTACTAGGAGTAACGATACAAAGGTGCGGAAGATAACTTACCTCTGATTGGAGTATCCTCTAAGATCAACGATATGTGACCATTCTTTAGATAGTCCCTCATAAAATCGGCATACTGAAGTTTTAAATCTGGACGCTTTCTAAGTTTCGATTCTAATGACAATAATAGACAACGGTGAGCTAATGTGTAAGTGTCTCCTAAAATCAACGATAAAACGACCAGAACTGTCACGAACGGTAGTGTTTTGATATATGTTTTCACATTTTTGATCCTCAAGAGATTTATAAATTTTTGGCACAATTGCCTCCAGTTCCCAAAATTTTCGAATGGTGGAATCAAGTGAGGCTTTGAAGGAAGTTAAATAAGTCTATACTGTTACAGGGATGGAGTCTTGCGTTTTTCCTAGCAGAACCCAACCGAAGACTGTCTCGAAAGCACTTGGCTGGTCCTGTCCTATGACACGCCCCGATTTGAGAATTTTTTCATAGACGTCGGCCCCGAATAACATATCGACAGGAGCGGGGACGTGGAACGATTCATCGCCCAGTTTTAGATTAGAAATAGGGGACTAGTTTTTCGGGTTAATTTTAACTGCTGGCATGTCAGAACAGACTTTTGGTAAGACCAAGATCTCGACTGAAAATGTAGATAAATTTTCTCCAACCGGTTTAACACAACAATTTAATACGCCTTTGGCGATAGATGAATATATGTATTGATTCAAGCCTAGAATGGATACAGAGTGTTCCTGTTTCGGTAATCCTAATCGACTTAAACATCTCTGGCTAATGAAGTTCGCCTGACTAGCAGAATCCAAAACAGCTCTAACCCTTTGGTAGTTTCCCTAAGCATCCAAAACTTCCACCGTTGTGGTAGATAAAACAATAGTTGTATGAGGTCTAGAATTTGATAAAGACGTACAACCGCAGTTAACATTCTGATTCAAATTTTGCGCTACATTTTGGTAGGTATCTTGAGACACACTTTGAGGTGCTCCTTTATTATTATTATTACTACTACTAGGGTAGGTTCAAAGCCCTTGTACTGAAGCTTGCGCTTATTGTACCCCTTTGGATAATTATCTCATCGGTCCCATCTCCCGAAAGTATTTCAGTATGAGTCCAATGGGTGCTTGTTAGGTGGTATGGGGTTTCCTCCCCCTCCCCGCATCTCCTGTAATCCGGGATATTTTTCACTCCTATTATTGAGAGGTGTAATTAGTGGGCAGTGTCCTGTTAGAAGTCCAATTGCTCATCTCAGCTGGTGCGCACTCAGCTTTTTCAGTTACATCTTCTCTGCTCCCTCTACCCTTTCCCCACCTAGTCGCTTGAACAGCAACCCAGTTAGGCCTAGGTAAGGTCTGCATTGAAGTTGCACTATTTTCTCCCTTAGGTTTTTTTCCCATGAGGAAAATTAGTTATTGGCCTTTTGTGTCAGGTTTTCTGTCCAAAAGGATCCACGTTTTATTAGTGGGCAGTGTCCTCTTAGAAGTCCAACTGCCCATCTCAGCCGGTGTTTACTCAGATTTTTCAGTTACATCTTCTCTGCTCCCTCTGCCCTTTACCCACCTAGTCGCTTAACAGCGCCCCAGTTAGGTCTAGCCTATAGGTAAGGTCTGCATTGAAGTTGCTCTATTTTCTCCCTTAGGTTTTCTCCCATGAGGAAAATTGGTTATTGGCCTTTTGTGTCAGGTTTTCTGTCCAAAAGGATCCACGTTTTATTAGTGGGCAGTGTCCTCTTAGAAGTCCAACTGCCCATCTCATCAGCCGGTGTTTACTCAGCTTTTTCAGTTACATCTTCTCTGCTCCCTCTGCCCTTTACCCACCTAGTCGCTTGAACAGCACCCCAGTTAGGTTTAGGTAAGGTCTGCATTGAATTAGGTGTGTCTTGGTCCATATGGCCCACGAGTAATGGAGCTATTAAAGAAATACCATACGCAGAGCTCCATACGTATGGTAGGCATTTATTTTCGAAGGTGCGCCACTTCTTCGAGGTTGAATCCAGAAGGGACTGATCTACTATTCAGCCACGCATCCTTTTAGCCTGGGTTCCCGCCGTAGGATTTAGGTTTTTAAAGGTTGTCTCCTTTTGGTCCAGGCGGTAAAGCCTAGACCCCCGTATTCCTCTGTTCGCGAGATATAACCTCGACAACAGAGTTTTACGGTCTTTCGGAGAGTCCACGTTCGGACGTTCTCCGGCATCGTTATAACCCCTGTGCAGACCTTTAGTCACGACACGACAACTAGGTTGGGGGAGGTGGTCCGCGGCAGGGCTTTGAGCTACCAGTCTGGAATTTTACCTCCGACAAGCTTTATCACCACTGCTAACCTTACTCACTTACGCTCATTGTAAGGCCTTCCCCCTATCCGCCACCTGGGGACGCGCCCGATGGGTACTCAACCGCACGGGGAGGTGCTCCTTGATGTGCTTGATGAACAAAGCTAAGTTTCTGCGGATATTTATTATTCGAACGATAAGAATCAGATGGTTCCGATAAATGCACCATTAGTGTGGTGCCGACAGCGGCAAATTCGACAGTTATATGTTGACGGGCAATCTCTTAATAGATGATTGAATCGTAGACAATTTAAACAATTATTCTGTTGCGAAACATACGCGAAGCGATCGCTTGGATTCTTAGAAATGAATACAGGGCACTGTGACAATAGATGTGAGTGATTATTACAAAGTCTGCATTTACTGATTTCCGTTAAGTCTTGTGTTGTCTTAGATAATGAATTATTTGTAGCGATTTTTGAATTTTGTAGATGCTTAGTATACGGCTGAACATTAGTATTGGCAACAAAGGATGAAGCAAATTGAGAACTTTGATAACCCGAGGTATTTTTTAGCTCGGCTTTTTTGCCTACTTTTTGCTAAGTGTTCATTTAATACGTTAGAGACACTATAACGTCTAATGGTTTAGCAACCCAAGTGGGGAGCACAAAAAAAGGAAACCTGTTTGTTGACTTTGCCGGTCCGTCCGTCGATGATAGTCGGAAGTTTCAAATCATGGCTCGTAATCCGCAACACCTCTCCGGAATAGAGAATGTTATCCACACAAGGCAGAGATAATCAGCGTGATGAGGAACCAGGAAGATAAAAAAAGTGCTCCAAAAAAAGAGAGGAAAAGAAAAACACTGAAACAACCACTTATCTCAGAAACCTAGGTAAATGCTAAAAAAAAGATGCCGATGGCAATGAAATACCGATTAATTTACCTCAATCATGATTGAGGGTTTCCTGGACGTCAAGAGAAAACGAACACTCGTACAGGGTTTTGTGCATCAATTATCACCGTTGCACCAAAAACAACCACACACCCAAATTACTCGCTTTCATATTTTATTTTTCGAACAGCTTGTTCTTAAAATTACTAGGACTCACCAGCGTTATCAAAATTTGATTAATTCATTTCTTCTAAAACCTTTAGCAAGCAACGGTAGGCAACCAATAATTCCTGACTATTTTGGAAAATGTTGAGGGGGGAAATAAAAAGTGTCACATTGAGAAAGGAATACCTTTTAGTTGGTTGAACACGTCTTAAGAAGGACCACAGCATGACTTACAGCGGGTATTATAAAGGCTCATTAAATTTACGGGCAGATTTCTGTGCTCGTTTTTGAAGCTAATAATATCGACGTCAAATGACTTTTATTAACATTTTTGTCATTATTACTTTAATGTCAAGAATAGATAAATTTAAAAAATTTCCACACAGAATCGATACAATATTCAGAAACGGCCACAGACATTTGCCAGTTAACTTAATAATGAGCCTTTATCATACCCGCTGTTAGGCAACGATGAAGTACGAAAAGTTGCAAGAAAAATTCTTGAAATGATCCGAATCTTTCAACTAATTTTGGCCATTAACAATAATAGGAAAGACGAATAGGTTCCATCAATCAAATAATAGACGCATAAGAATGACTTTTCTAATCGCTTTTACGTGTAGACTACAACACTTCTATACAGTTCGACACGTTTTCCTGACTCAGCCTATATTTTATACTAAACATGAACAAAAAATTGTAAAATGAAAAAAGAACAAAATTGAAATATAATATGTCAATCACTTATACCTTATATCTATTTTTTTTTAATTGACTAATCAATTCATTCATTTTGTTTCCCTAATGTGATATCAAACGCATGTACTGTGAAAGGGAGATGTACTATTCTAGAAAACAGCATGCTCTGAGTCGTTGCCTAGCAGAAGCCACGCTGGAGATTACAAAAGCATTTCCTCTAATCACATGCACCTGGTACATGTTGTTAATTACGATCCAGGCTTGTAACAAGTATCTGAGGGTTTTGAGCTGAGGGACGCTAATGTAGTCAGTTAAAGCAATGCGGTTCGTAAGCAAACATCAGCTTAGCTTATTAGCGTCATCAGGTTCTAGCAATGATATCTTGGCCCTAGAGATTTAGATAGGTGGATACAGATTTAGCATGTACCGACCATACCTTTAATATCTATTAGATTTCAAATTTTATTAGTAACAATAAATTAATTCCCGGAAATTTGGTAATGCAGTTCTTCCTAGCATGAATCAACATGGCTAGATGGAATTGAACATACGAGATGTTATCGTCATTCATAATATCAAGCCTCGTATCCAGATAAAATTCTACGTCTACGTGATGAGCATCTAATAAATAGTACAATTTTGTCTTGTGTTATTTTAACAAGGAAATTCAAAACTTCTTGGACACGGCGACGTTATTTCAATAAAACTACTAAGAATTTTATAAGAGTAGGATGTCGTTTGAATAAAGTTTGCGATTAAGGCCATAAAGCAATTAATGACAATCTTCTTGAGATTGAGGCGGCAATTCATAATGCCGCAAGGAAATAAGGGAGCGGCAAAGCGAGGCGAGGCGAAGTTTATCTGTCCAAGCAGACAGGGTTAAAACAGACCGGGAACCGGGAAGAAAGCTCTGCAGAGACAAATGAGCGTTGTTTTTAATTATTGCTGGGAGATTAAAATATGCAGCTAACATTCAAAGGATATTACTTCATTTATAAAGGCAGAAAGTGCCAGGAGAGCAGGAAGAGTGGAGATAATTTCCTGGTACAAGCAGGTACTTTGGAGTTATATGCTTTTCATCGATGGTTAAATACATTATCTACAAAAACTCTGCATGGCTATACGATAATTCTTTGCCTGAGCCTTGAAAATCTCACTTCACTGCACTGAGAAAAATATGTTTCTTATTAGAATTAAAAACTCCAGGGATTTCGTCCAGATATATAATATATATATATATATATATATAAAAAAAGAAGACGTTTGTTTGGGTTCTAGGGCTCATAGATAATACTGATCTTAAAGCCAAAAGCAGACAAAAGCAATGTTGAAGACATGGATGGCCATTTCGCTCTTATTTGAGCTCTTCGGCATGCCATATCAACAATCGCAATTGTCTACTTCTAGCTAAAGATCAGTTGATACTATATACAGAAATATTGATATGGCATGCCGAAGAGCTCAAATAAGAGCGAAATGGCCATCCATGTCTTCAACATTGCTTTTGTCTGCTTTTGGCTTTAAGATCAGTATTATCTATGAGCCCTAGAACCCAAACAAACGTCTTCTTTTTACTATATGTACTTGGCTCGAATAACGCTCCACTTTGTTATTGTAATTATTATACCTTGGGTTATGGTGCACGCGTCTGCCAGCAATGAGCTAGCACGCCCTTATTGACTTGTCAAACCCCAAAAGGTTATAAAACACCACCGGGGGTCTTGTCTATTAGAGCAACAGCTTCTCTAATTGTTGGTAGTTTCCGTCACTTACACAGATGTCACTACTTGATACAGATAACGGAGTTCATTGTGAATTTTCTGTATATAGTATCAACTGATCTTTAGCTAGAAGTAGACAATTGCGATTGTTGATATGGCATGCCGAAGAGCTCAAATAAGAGCGAAATGGCCATCCATGTCTTCAACATTGCTTTTGTCTGCTTTTGGCTTTAAGATCAGTATTATCTATGAGCCCTAGAACCCAAACAAACGTCTTCTTTTTACTATATGTACTTGGCTCGAATAACGCTCCACTTTGTTATTGTAATTATATATATATATATATTTTTTTTTGTTCAACAACATTTTTATTTACAGAAGTCAAAGGCTCAGTTGGACTCATTAAAATTTAACAATTGATGCAGTTAAATAAATGAATTGTTCATTCTGTAGAACTAAACAGATTGTTTGGCTTGCAAAGAAAGGCAATCAGACTTATTTCTAAGAAAAAATATCGTGAGGATGTGAGGCCCACATTTGTTGAGCTTCAAATCCTTACGCTGCCATCGCTTTATATACTGAAGTGTTTGGTTGAATGTAAAAAAAATAATCAAAGCACTTTTATTAGTGATGTTCATAATTACTTCACAAGGCAGCAGAATAATATTCACATTGAATTTCTTAGGTTGGAGTCCGCCAGATTTGGTTCAAATTATTATGGTAAGGTATTTTTTAACAAATTGCCTGAAGGAATTAAGCTTCTCCCAATGAGGGAGTTTAAGACTACCATTAAGGATTTCTTGTTGAGCAAGGCATTTTACCGCATGGACGAGTTTTTGAAATGTGAGTTTGCTTGAACTAATCGTATCGTTGAATTTAATTGTATTTGATGTAGTATATGTATTCCTTTTGGTTTACTATAGTTTTTACTCTTTGGATTGCATCATACCAACGGAATCTTTTTTCCGTAAGATGATATATTTGTGTATTTTAACTTATATTGTATTATTTGTATTATTTTTGACAATTGTGAACATTTTGTAATAGCAAGCAAATATAAACTAAAAACTAACTAAAACTAACTAAACATATTTTGTACGGGCATAATAATTTTACTTGTTACTAAATACCTAATCTGATATTATCTAGAGGGTGTCCAAGATAGGAAAAAACCAGGCGACCTTCCTAATCTGATAAATGCCGTTCAAGTTTCATTGAAAAGAGCAATTTTATGGCTCAGGGTCAATAAACTAAAACTCAACTTGATTGATTTTTACTCTAGCCGATCACGTCTTCCGCCTTACCCCCCATACCCACCGACGGTGCTTTGATCGAGCCGAAGGGTGTCGTGAAGTTTTTGGGCTTCCACATCGACCAGAACCTAAACTGGTCGGCTCACACAGATCATTTGTGCCGTCGCCTTGCTAGTGTCTGCTTCCTTCTCAGATGCATTCAGCACACGGTGTCCCCTGAGGTTCTTCTCTATGCTTATTATGGGCATTTCATCAGCCACGTGAACTATAGGCTGGCCGACTAGGAGGGGTCTGAGAGATCTTTCCGAAGGGTGTTTCTCCTTCAAAAGAGAGCGATTAGGATCCTGGCAGGCTTGTCAGTGCAGCAGTCATACAGAGGCCATTTCAGGCGGCTTGGACTTCTTACCATGCCTGCTTTGTACGTCTTCTCTCTACTCACAGTGATCCACAAAAATCAGGATAAACTTTTACCTTTCCGATTCACCCATCACTACAGTACCAGGTTCAATTTATTCAAACCTCCTACACACCATCTGTCGTCTTCAGAAAGGACGCATTCCCGTACGCATCTATCAAATACCTGAACCACTTCAAAATAGATCCTGCAACTGTTCTCAGCGTATCTCCGGCAGCACCTCACGGAGTTGGAACCATACACTACCTCTGATATATACTTCTGATATATTGTCCTTCCACCCCCCATCCCTACCAGCAGTCTGATATTAAAATACCTAAAACCCTCAGCCTTGATACATCTTTCTCATAGAGTTGGAACTATACGTCAATTGAGATCTGATGTCTTTAGTGTCTCTGCGCGTCTCGGCTCTCACTGTTGCCGGTATTATGTTGACTTGCTGTGCGTTTTTAATTTTTACTTATTTGTCTTTATGTTATTTTTTATTATTTTTGTAATGACGCTGTTGTACTAAGCAATGATTGTTGTAATTCAAGTATAATAAAGAAATTTGTACTGTATTGTATTGGATGGGGCAGTACCTATGGGGATCTCAGAAATGGTCCTCGAAGATGATCAAATTACAAAAAAGTTGCCTGATTAAAGGACTAATTTCTTTTAGAAATATTTCATATGATTTTTGGTTTTCGTGAATCTAGGAACAAGATCACATTTAATTGCTTTCTTTCAACGTTCACCGTTCTTCGTAGTGTCTCAACTTGATTTGAAAGTTTTGTTTTGTTTTATTTTGCATATACAGGGTGAGTCAGTTTCAGTTTTCGCCGCCGCATAACCTGGGCATTTCTCAATATCTTAAATTGATACCAAGAGGTTATTCAGTATCATTTAAAGCAAATGCCTAGAAGAAGTTGTCTAGCATTGCCTTTGAGCAATATCTATAAAGTCGTTTCAAAATGGCGACCATTTAAACTTTCATAAGAACTGAAAAAAATTTTGCACTGTACAGGGTGAGTCAGTTTTTCGTAGCAGGACTGCACCAATTTATAGAAGACCTGTTTAAAGTAATAAAAGTACCCGTAAACATATGCCCGGAAAAGCTTAGAAAACAATATAGCAATGTTGAAAACAATTTTTTTTTTCAGTTTTTGCCGCATAACTTGGACATTTCTCAATATTTTGATTTTATACTAAGAGTTAGTTATTATAATTTAGAAGACACAACAAAGGAATAAAAATACGGGTGTAAAAATTCATCAGTAGCGTGGATACAAGATATATGAGCCTTTTTCGCCCAACAACTTCTACGCTTATGCACTTACAAGACTTTTCTTATCAGCGTTGGATTACCCGGAGCTTTCTTCTTTTCCAATTGCTCTTCAAGAGAAAATTAACTTTCAGCGGATTCGCTCTTCTTCATTTTCTTTGTCTTGAGATTATTAGGTATTTGGTTTTAGGGGTTTTGTAATTCTTCGCTTCGTTTAGGGAATTCTTCGCAGGGTGTGGAAACTGTAGACGTGGAAGGCGATTGCGCTTTAGATTATTTGCGGGAACAGCTGTTTCTGTCTGTACCAGAGGGATTTCTCCACTTCGTGTTGTCAGTGTCTTTATTTGGACATTGGCCTGCAACGTGGCTTGTTTTTCTACAGGTAAAGCATTTTAGATCATCGTATGGGAGGAATATTATTCTATAACTCGTGTTTTCGTGTTTCAGGATTATTGATGATAGAAGAATGATGTCTTCATTCGACTGGACGTAGATTTGTTTGCGGAAGTTGAGTACGTGTGAAAACTGTTCATCTCGTAGTCTTGAGGTTTTGTATCTTGTTTCGCGGTGATAAGCAGAATTCGATGAAAAAATCTATTAAATTATTTTACTTGTTGTAGCATTTAGGTGTTATCAAAATTACTGGGCTATTATTTATTTGTTTGAGGATTTTCATTCATTATTTATTTGTTTGAGAGTTTGCATCCAACGAATTGAATCTTGTTTATTAATCTGTTGGTATGAATACGTTTAAATTTAACTTTAACTCACTTGGGTGAAACTAAATGTAGCGCAGGATTTCCACTGCGGAGCGGCACCCGTGTTATCACTTCAGTATAGTTTAGGAAATTAACTGGCCAGGAACTGTGGCGAATCGAAATTTATTGGACCAGAACCAGCATTTGCCATATCACCGGATATTTCCAAAACAACAATACGAAACTGGGCTCCAGCTCTGGCAAAACTTAACAAGATTGGACCAATCAAAGACCTTTATACAGGGTACTTCGAAAAAAAGGAACAAAGAACTATTGGAGCTTAACAGGAAAGAACTGAAACCATAATACGCACATATACAGAGCATTGCAAACTGAATCATCATCTGCACGGGATGGGCCTAGCGATCAGCGCTGAATGCCGCCTGTGTTTGGAGGATGACGAAACAGCAAAACTCATCCTATATGAGTGTCCCGGTTTGGGAAGGACCAGATTAGAAACCTTCGGAAGAAACTTACGCACACCGGAGGAGCTGGATTCATTACCAATAGTCAAGATTGTCAGCTTCCATAAAGAGGCTGACCTGATGGGGTTAATGTAGCATGACTAGATGTGAGCCACAATAGGCCTTCGGTCGCAATGGAGGTGTCACAATGGCCCACTCAATATGAATCTAAATCTAATCTAATCTAACTGGAGCAGCCTCAAGAGTGGTGATCTGACTTTGCACACTATCGCAGGAGTTACGAGCGGCATCGAAAGAATTATTTATTAACCAAAATAAACCTTGAGATGGCATACAAACACTTGCATGGTATGGGCAGTTACATCACATACAAGCCCCAAAAATTTCATATACACTAACGGCAGTAAACTTAGCACAAATTTTGCACTTATTATCACAAGTTCTGTTTGAATCTTCGGATGTCGAACCGCCTGCCCCATTTTAATTTTCGCACCTGGATATCTATGTTGGTAAACCAGAAACAAAAAAATTGTGCGGACAAAACTTGTTCAAGACAATGGGAGTCACTTGACTGTACTAATCTCTTTCTTTGACCTTGAGGACCATTTTCAAAGCCTTTTGAAAGTCAAGATAATTTTTTAAATAGGACACCCTATATATTATTGGTTTTTCATATTTCTTGAGAAAATCCAACAAGAATGGTTTTTACATCAGTTGTAGTCTAAAATGAGTAGGTTATGAGTTATAAACAACTGAAAATCGAAGTTTTTCATTTTGGAAGCAGTGTACATCGAAAAATAACGGTCCCAAATATCTAAAAACGGCTACATGCCCCTATCTTAACTTTTCATGTGTTTACAGTATAGTTGAAATTTTTATGCAGGGTGATTCAAAATCTGATAGTTTTCTTCTATATTAAAATTTAAACCATATGTATAGTAAGACACCATGTGAAAAGTTAAGATAGGAACATGTAAGCCGTTTTCTGATAATATTTTAAGCCGTTTCCGATGTACACTGCTTTCAAAATGAAAATCTGCGATTTTAACTGGTTTATAACCCATATAATAATCTACTCATTTTAAACTGCAACTGGAAAAACCTTGAATGGCCTTGAAATTGGTCTACAAGGTCAAAGTCAGATCACCTCCATTGTCCTAAACAACTTTTGTCAGCAGATTTTTTTATGTCTGCCTTAGTAACCGATATCTCCGGGTGCGAAGATGAACATGACTCACCCTGTATAGCTTCCTTATCGAGTTTATTCTATGCACTATGATTACTTTTTCGCGCAAGTTTAGCGTCGATTCACGTGCTAATCTGAACAAAGATAGGTAACAGCGTGTTTTATTTGTAACCCTACCATTTAGGATATAACCTACGTGAAGATCTTCAAAACGTTTCGAGAATTGTGTTGTAATGTTGTAATTCTCACGAAATTTAAAAATTACCAATATTGGTTCTATATTCTATACAGGGTTATTCACGGTATACGCCACGGAAGATTATGGCCGTGTCTCTGGATTTTAGGATCTTTTTATTTTTGGAGTGGATAGAGACCCGGTAGAGGTACGTTTTAAAATTATATTCATAATGTACAGGTTGTCCCAAAAGCATGAAACATATCAAAGTTATGTTTTTTTAAATGGAATGCTCCCTATGTTATTGCATTTTTAGATTGCCTGGGAAGAAAAAATAAGATGGTTTTTACAGTTGGTGTTTAAATTCAGAAGTTTTTAAGTTATAAACAAGTGAAAATCGTCATTTTTCAAGTTCAAGGCCCTGTACAACGAAAACTGTTCAAGATAGAGAAAAACGGCTTACATGTCCCTATTTTAACTTTTCATGTACTATCCTATGGTATAGAAACATTTGTACATTCTTTGATTTTTTTATTTGTCGACGCGTGGAGAAATCTCAGAATTTTTCAAATTTTTTATCACCCCGTATAAACATTTCATCTACATCATTGGATAGTACATAAAAAATTAAAATAGGGACATGTAAGCCGTTTTTCTCTATCTTAAGCCGTATTCCTTGTACAGGGCCTTGAACTTGAAAAATGACGATTTTCACTTGTTTATAACTTAAAAACTTCTGAATTTAAACACCAACTGTAAAAGTCAATCTTCTTTTTTCTTCCCAGGCAATCTAAAAATGCAATAACATAGGAGCATTCCATTTAAAAAAAACATAACTTTGATATGTTTCATGCTTTTGGGACACCCTGTACATTATGAATATAATTTTAAAACGTACCTCTGCCGGGTCTCTATCCACTCCAAAAATAAAAAGATCCTAAAATCCAGAGACACGGCCTTAATCTTCCGTGGCGTATACCGTGAATAACCCTGTATATGAACAAGTTATTTATCAGCCCAAAAAAGCCTTTTTAGCCTTCCCCAAACTGATGTTCAAAAAACGAAGATCTATCTCAATTCTCAAAGTGCACAAAGCAATAACTATAGCCACGCTGATACTTATTCACACCATAAACATTTAAAAATATTTTGGATCATGAATAAAGCAAGGAATTCGTCTATGTGCTACATACTATTAGCCATAGATTTTTTGTGTTATGTTTTATTCGGACGATTTGTAAAAGTTTTGAAACCAAATATTTATTTTACGTAGCAAGCAGTGACATCTTTGTGTGAATTGCAGAGGTAACGACAACTTGCAGTTGGTTTTCTACAGTGTAGGAGTTGAATTCCCCAAGAGAAGTGGCAAGTAAAAATCAATATGTTGCGTTCATTTTAAATCACAAATCTGATTTCAGTTGGAGCTTGGAATAGCTAATACATTTACTTTTAGGTATGTAGGTAGGTAGTTTAGGTTTTTAAGGTGTTAAGGCAAAATTCCGTGTCCATAGTTAACCAAATGTCAAATATAGGTAGGTACCTACTACCTAGTTATATTTTTAAAATGTGATTATAACTGTAATTATAACTGGATAACTAGGTAATGAATGCATCTCTTAGGTCCTTATGGTTTTAAATTTAAAAAAAAACTTTTAATTCACAGATAAAGCCCTAACAATATCATGAAATTGCATACTTATTGTTTCCGTCATTTAATTATTGCTCTACTCTAAACTAACTAGTTAAATCCTCATTATTACGTGTAGGTTTTCTACTAGTGTAGACTATGTAGTCATGGACTATCATATAACTACAATTTTTTATATCTACCTAACTTTACATAAAAAATCTCTTAGAAGATTCAAATATTATTTTAATAAAAATGCACTTGCACTGCAAGGTAATCCCTATGAACCTCTGAGAGCGGTGCATGAGCGGAAATATCGGTTCACGTTGAATATGAATCGCTGCAGGTAATATTCGTCGGGAAGCACACTTCTTGGAAGGCTATTCCAAAGTGATGCGGGTCCGATACATGAAAGAAGTCTGAAATAAAGAGGTGCGAGATGTAACGAGCTGCACCTGATATAGGGATGAGTTATTGTTTTCCGACTTATACTTCTGTCTGGCCTCGTTCTAGGTGAGATCAAACGAGCCACGTTACAAACAACAAAATTTATAAACACTTTCCCATATAAGTATGTGTAAAAAAAGGCTTAGGTCTGGGTCTGCTACCTTTCTTCGGTGTTCAAGACTATTTAAATTTTTAGTCAAAGTCGGGTCTCCGATCAAGCGGATGGCCCTTTTCTGGATGGAGTCAAGTAATTTCAGCGTATGTTTAGGACCTAAGCTCCAAACATGTGAACAGTACTCCAATGATTGTCGTATTTGAGCGTCGTATAAGAGGAGAAGCTGTTGAGGTGTATAAAATTTCTTCGTGCGGAAGAGTGTTCCAACTTTTTGAGAAGCACTCTTCGCCAGACCTGCAACATGGTCATGCCAAGACATGTTCGCTCCGATGCTGACGCCAAGTAAACGAAGAGATGATGATGGAGGAAAGTGTCCCGCCATCACCATACCTAGTTCCAAAACGTTGACCTTTTTGGAGAAGATGACTGCCTGGGTTTTCTCAGCATTAAATTGAACTTTATTTCTGTCCCCCCAAGCTAGAGTCTCTTGTAGATCTTTGTTAAGTATTAGGACTTCTTGCTCTCTGTTAGAATGTGCGTCGATGGCAGATGTTCGCGCATCTAAGGTATAAGAAGGTATTGGTGTACTGTCATCGGCAAAACTGTATACAGGGTGCTAAAAAATAAGTATCGAATATTTGGAGAGAGTACAGTATGGACCAAAATAAGTCAAAAAGTCTTAATAAACATTGGTCCGCAAATTGACGGTTTCGAAGATACGGAGGGTTTTTCAAATTATTTTAACATTTTGCGTATGCACATTTTTTTTTATATATATAGGTACACGAATAAACGATGGAAAGGATAAACAAAAACAAAAGATTAGATACAAGGTGATACAAGAAAAAAGATAAGGGGATAAGGTGATCAGGTAAGAAATAAAATAATCTTCCACAAGATAATTATTTTTTAAATTTTTTTTATTTTGCAATAACCTGCATTTCCTGTCATAGTGGCTATTAATCAGACAAATACTAATTAAATGACATTAGTTGGCAGTGTACAACCTCTAAATTTTTATGAATGTTTATTCTAATGTTGGAGTTTTAGACAGAGTTCGAGTATCCTTCCAGAGATGTCGCGCCTGCGTGAAAATGGGAGGAAGGCACTTTGAACATCTTATATAACACTTTTTCTTTTGGTTATGTTTATACTTTCCATCGTTTGTTTGTACATAACGAGAAAAAAATAATGTGCAGACGCAAAATGTTAAAATAATTGGGAAAATCCTCCATATCTTCGAAACCGTCAATTTACGGACCAATGTTTATCAAGACTTTTTGACTTATTATTGTAGTCCATACTGTACCCTCTCCAAATATTCATTACTTATTTTTTAGCACCCTGTAGCGTTTTTTGTTGTTTCAAGCAGATCGTTTATGTATATGATAAAAAGTATCGGAGATAAAATGGATCCCTGAGGTACGCCGACATTGATATAAAATATCCTTGAAAGAACTCCATCGACGAGCACCGAGATAACTCGCAAGTGACAAGCAGAGCTATGGATAATGGGCCATCCGACTGGTAATGACGAAAATTGTAAATATTAATGCGCGTTAAAAAAAATCAAGTTAGAAATGGATCATGCGAGAAGGGCAACGAAAATTTTTCAAAGGTCAACATGGTCAACATGGCAACATGGCCTTGCGTGAAAAATTGGTTGTTGAGTTAGACAAGCTGAAAAAATCTGTTTTGGTTGACATAATAATAAAACAACGCTTTCTAAACGACACATTTGCCCTAATGATATGGTGAAGACAGAGACATCGATGTTTCAATGGTTATTTCCATCTCATCAGTCTGGCACATCACCACCACTAGAGGAATGTCAGACTGATGAGATGGAAATAACCATTGAAACATCGATGTCTCTGTCTTCACCAGACCATTAGGGCAAATGTGTCGTTCAGAAAGCGTTATTGTTTTTTAACAATCGGATTGCTGTAATTTATATAATAATTTATTATTAGATCCATTTGTTTCATAGACATAATAATAGATAAAAAGGTGACAAATGGGGTGAAAGTAAGTGACGAATTGCTGAAATTATTATATGAAGAAGATAAGGACGAGAAACACGACGATGTGAATGATTTAAATAAGCTGAGCGAAAACACTGATAGAGACATCAAACTAATCACCTTGAAAAGTGAATTAAAGTGCACCCGGACTGAATTATCGTGTGTAAATAGAGTCAATCATGAGTTTGAACGAAGAATTGCTGACCTGGAGCAGATCATACAGTTGTTAAAAGGTAGTGATAAAATTAGTAGTGCCCCTAAAAGAAAGGTTATAATGAACGGTTCATCCAGCGTTGCCACAAGTGATGAAAAATCGGGCCCAAATATGAGCGGGGAAATAAATTCTTCAAAAAAATATAGTACAGAAACTACTTATAAGACCGTTAAGGTACCGAGTGAATTACAAAATGTGAGAACTGTCAAACAGGACACCGAAAGAGCAAACGTTGTATGGGGAACTGGTAAGGAAGACCCTTCCTTCTCAGCAGCGTCTCCTTCAAAATTGGAGCAGATGTGTCTCTTCTGGACAGGCTAAATTACCCCAACACATTGCCAAAGGATGTAATGATGAGACGATTTCGGTTTTTTCGAAAATGAACGCGAGACATTTCATAAGAGGGAGCAGTACTGTGAACCTGACTATGATCTATTGCTTTTAAATTGTCAAGGGCTCACAATAGAAAAGGGCAACCAGCTAAGTGTGACTTTACTCTTAAAGCTATAGTATTTTGGATCATATTTACGTCAAATATAATAGGAACAAGGGTGAGTTAGAAATTTTAGAAACTTTGATATCAGATCATGATGCTGTACTGCACAGCACTCAAATGAGTAATGGAAATAACACTAAGCCATACAAAAATCATAACAAAAGTTATGAGCGACTTTTCAGTCAATCCGCAGTTGCTTGTTTTGTTTCTGATCTAGGGAGCGAGAGTCGGGACGGGGTTTACGGGAAAACGACGTTTCCAAAGTGACAGTTATCATTTATTTTTCAAATTTATTTCACAGGAGTGTCGTAGCGTAGTCTCTTCGTTACGTAAAATTGAAAAAGTCGCCGCCATCTTGATTTTTCGGATAAAAGAATATTTCCTTCGGTCGCGTTCGTATTTTCCACATAATCAGGTATTCGAACGCCATTTTCTCCGACACTATCAGCGAAATCGAAAAACGGTTTTCGGTTCGAATCTCGCCAGGATTCAAATGTACCGATCTGAATTTTTAACCGTTTTGATTTTGTTTCATTTTTTTTATGAAATTTTCAAAGGCCATCGACAGGGTTTGACGACTACTTGCGCAACGTCAAATTCCGATCGCGATATCTTTAGAAATGGCCGCCACAGACGCTTTTTAAAATTGGTCTAAAATTTTTTTTAGATCGACTTTGACAGCTCATAGATGACAGATGATTGCGTCGATTGCGACGAAACTTTGCAGTCGTCGAAAACGATTTCTCAGCTACACGCCGATGACATTCAGATCTTCTTAAGACAGATGAGGCCGAAGTTTCGGTCAATAATGTCCGAATGGTACATTTTCTCATTCAAAAACTCGACGATTTTCGTGAAAAATTGGACAAAAACAGCTAAAATTTGAATTTTTTTCTTCGCATTTTTTAAAGTCCACATACTTAAAAAAACATCCTGAAAAATAATTATTAGAAAAATAGTCGCATTTTTTGTAAATCCACGTACATGAACAAAATCTAAATTGGCATTTTTTTTATTCAAGAGACCGCTTTGACATATTTGACAGCTGTCAGATTTGAAATTTTACAGCATTTAAAAAAATTTTACGCGCTTCTTGCGACCTGTTACTCTCTTTCACGATTAACTTTAGCTGTCAAACTATAACGCGTGACTAACTTTTACGCGCGATCTCGCAAGTTCCCATATTGGTCCTTCAGGAGTGATATAAAAATAGTAACACAAAATGAGGTGACAGGCTTTAACTTTGACGGGAAATCTACTGCTTTTAGGGCCGAAGTGATATAAAAAAATGTGAGTAACAAAAAAATATTTAAAAATATTAAAAAACAAGTGTAAAAACCAATCTTATTTTCTCTTCTCAGCCAATCTAAAAATGCAATAACATAGGAGCATTCCATTAAAAAGAAACATAACTTTGATATGCCACTGTCATATGGGACACTCTGTATACTCCAAAATAATTTTAAATTATGGCCATTGTGACCCTGTACTTGAATTTGCAAAAATAAAATTGATAAAATCCATCGTTTGGCCCGCAGAAACCGCTTCGATTAAGCTGGGATTATTGGGATAATTCAGAAAGTAAATTTCCAAAATGGCAATAATATTAACAAATGAATGAACGTATAAAAAATTTTTATGGGATTGATGCGGAAGAAGATTTCTTTATTTCCAAATAAGAAATAATCATATACGTACCTACCTATTGCATGGGAAATTAGTCTGGTATACAAAAGCTGTGCACGCGGTTTTCATGTATGGCGATTAGGGAACCTTTCACAGTAAAGGGATGAGGGCAAGTCATCTGGACGTCATCTAATGGTCGGGTAATCTGCTGCTAATTGCGATAAGCGCGCTTTGCGGGACTGTGACCTCTGGTGGTCATCGTTACGGAAGCTTATCTATCGTCAGCCTAGTGACTCAGAGGTAACTGAGAACCACAGAGCAAATATTAATTAAGAGGATTTTTATTTTTTTATTTTTACAACCCTGCAATTTCACTATCTTCATAATTATTACTTATTCATAGATAAACTTATTTTTTCTTTTCTATTTATTTTAATCTGATGGTTTATATTTGTTAACTGTTAGATTTTTAAGTTATACAGACTGATTCTTCAGGCTAATATAATGAAAAACCGTTATATACAGGCGTGTCCGGAAACACTTCCTAAGAAAGATATACCTACACATTCATAAGATCAAGGATTTCAATTTAAGAAGTTATGAAAATTATGAAAAAATAATGAAATAAATAAAATACAAATTTATTAAAGTAATTGATGTATGTACCTACTTCTATTAAAGTGATTGTTCGAAATGCGTCCCTCTGCAGCAATATATAGACGCATGCACAGCGCCATACTACACCCTCTAGGATTCTTAGATTTCTAATTACATACTTTGAAATTCTGAATAATATGTTCACGTTCCCTAAACTCTTCTGCGTTATTAAGGTCCTATACCTACACGAGTGAGTTTAAATATTCCCAAAGAAAGTAATCGAAAGGATAACAATCAGGGAAGCGTACACTGGCCAAGCAACGACGGGTCATGCCATGCCCGATTGCCATACTCGAATAGAAAAATAGAAAAAGTAAATGCACTCTAATGATAATAATAATAATAATAATAATAATAAGAATAATAATAATAAATGACTATAAATATAAATAATAATAATAACTATACATGAATAAGTATATACTCCCACAACATATACGGGAAGATTCCACACTGACAGATACACACACACTGATATATACTGCAGCAGTAGCGGTAGTTAGGTATCATGGCCTAAAAACAAGACCTCAGGACTCGCAGACACAACATAAACAAAACAAACCGGCCTGGGAGCATCGGCTTGAATCGCAGATAGACGAAATTCGACGAAATCTGGGCCGGCTCACACAATATCTACAAAATAATAGATCCAAAACACTGATGAAGCATATGCACCACATTTTCAAGACAGTAAAAACTCACACAAAACATGAACATCATAACCAACACATCACTGAATACATGGACACCTTAAAACAGAAACTTGCAGCCAAAACGCAAAGACTACGTAGATACAGAACATGCACTCAGCGAAAACAACACAACAAACAGTTTACAGAAAACGAAAAAATATTCTATAGAAACATGAATCAAAATAGTTCACAGAAAAATAACTATGAAACACCCACAAGAGAAGAACTCACACGATACTGGTCGTCCCTTTGGTCCAATCCGGTCCAGCATAGCAAGGACGCGAGTTGGATCAGAGAGGAGGAAAAACATACACAAAACATCACAGACATGCAATTCAGCGAGATTACACCACGAGACATAAGCGATACAATCAAAAACATTCATAACTGGAAGGCACCCGGGATAGACAACATCCATAACTTCTGGTACAAGAAGTTCACATGCCTACATCCGAAACTGGCCACACATTTTACAGATATCCTCAATAATCCGCAGAACACACCTGCATTCTTTACACAGGGCATCACATATATGATGCCAAAAAACAATAATACAGAAAACCCTACACAATACAGACCAATAACATGTCTCCCAACAATTTACAAAATTCTGACTTCAAACATAACAAACAAAATATACTCTCATCTGGAAAACAATAACGCACTCACAGAACAGCAGAAGGGATGCCGCAGAAACCACATGGGATGCAAAGAACAACTCCTTATCGACTCAGTGGTTCTGCGTCAGGCACATAAACAACATAGACAATTAAACATGGCATACATAGATTACAAAAAAGCATTTGACAGCACACCACATACTTGGCTGATACACATATTAAACATTTACAAAATTCACCCCACGCTCATCGCCTTCCTCGAGAACATTATGACACACTGGAGAACTACACTACGTCTTACGCTCAATAAAACAACTATAACTACAGAAGAAATACCTATACGTCGAGGCATATTCCAGGGGGACTCATTGAGTCCACTGTGGTTTTGCCTTGCCTTGAATCCACTCTCAAACATGCTGAATAATTCAAATTATGGATTCAACATCAGAGACAACAAAACAACACACTATACTCTGTCGCATCTGCTATACATGGATGATATAAAATTATACGCATCCACACAAACACAGCTGCAACATCTGCTGAAAATTACACACACATTCTCACAGGACATACATATGGAGTTTGGGTTGGAGAAATGCAAAACTCTCAACATCGAAAAAGGAACTCTGGTGGCAGGTGAATTCGCTCTTGAAAATGGCGACAAGATTGAATCCATGGAAGAGGGCGAGGTCTATAAATATCTTGGTTTCCAGCAGGCCAAGCTCACAGAACATACACAAATAAAACAAACACTAAGAAAAACGTACATAAACAGACTAAACCAAATATTAAAAACAAAACTGAATGCCAAAAACACAATAAAAGCAATAAACACATACGCTGTACCGACACTGACATACTCGTTTGGAGTTATACAATGGACACAGACAGACTTAGAAGACCTCCAGAGGAAAACCCGAACAACACTCACAAGACACAAACAACATCATCCTAAATCAGCCACAGAAAGGCTGACTCTACCTAGAGAGATGGGGGGAAGAGGCCTTATTGACATACCCAATCTGCACCACAAACAGATAAATAATCTTCGAGAGTTCTTTCACGCAAAACAAACCACGTCCAAACTACACAAAGCCGTAAATATCGCAGACAGAAACAACACACCTTTAAACCTACATAACAAAAACTTGGAGCTACACATAACAGATAATAATACAAAACAGCAGTCGTGGACCCAGAAGGAACTCCATGGGAGACACCCCCATGAGCTGAGCCAGAACCATGTCGACAAACAGGCGTCGAACAAGTGGCTTAGTTGTGGGAACCTTTTTGGGGAGACCGAAGGGTTCATGATTGCTATACAGGATCAAACAATAAATACTAAAAACTACAGAAAACATATACTCAAGGACACCACAATCACAGACGATACATGCAGAAAATGTCATTTATCACAGGAAACAATACAACACATTACAGCTGGATGCAGAATACTTACACAAACCGACTATCTACATAGACACAACCAGGTGGCGAACATTATACATCAAAAACTCGCAGCTCAGTACAAACTCATCGACATGTATACACCATATTACAAATACAACCCGCAAACAGTATTAGAAAATAGCACTCACAAATTATACTATGACAGAGCCATCATCACAGACAAAACAATTCATCATAACAGACCAGACATCACATTAATAGACAAAGAAAACAAAAATACATATATAATAGATATAGCGATACCCAATACACACAACTTGCAGAAAACGGACACTGAAAAACATACAAAATACATAGATCTAGCACAGGAGGTGCGACGCCTCTGGAGGATGGACAGGGTAGTCATCGTACCGATAGTCTTGTCCTCTACAGGGGTTGTACCATATACACTACATAAAAGCTTACAGACACTCAAAATGCACAAAAATACGTACATAGAACTACAGAAAGCCACAATAATAAGTACATGTCACATCGTTAGAAAATTTCTGTACGCAGACATACAAATAGATGAACATCCGACACATTTAACAGAATTGACACAACACGCAAACTAAACACATGTAGTAGAACTTCTATGGCGACCTTGTCTTGGTGATAGCCCGACATGGTTGCTTGCCGCCGGGAGATGAGACCCGAGATGCTACATATATGCAGAAGAAATAATAATAATAATAATAATAAATATTATACATAAAAATTTTTGGAAAACGGCCTTCTCTTTCCTGAAACCGAAGGCTTTCTTCTTGCCATCCAGGACCAAGTAATTGCCACCAATAACTACAGAAAGCACATATTAAAAGATGCAACAATAGTCAGTGACGCATGTAGAAAATGCCAACAATTTCCAGAGACAATAGATCACATCACCTCTGGTTGCAAGCTATACTGATAGACACAACACAGTAGCAAAAATAATACACCAAGCCATTGGACTCCACTACAATCTTCATGCAGACTCTCAACCCTACTACAAATATACACCGCAAACAATAATGGAAAATCAAGATCACAAATTATATTGGGACCTCACCATCCAAACTGATAAAACAATCATGCACAATAGGCCAGATATCACGTTTGTAAATAAAAAAGAAGACGTAACATTCATCATTGACATCGCAGTTCCATCAGACTCCAACATAACAAATAAATATGCAGAAAAGAAAACCAAATATCAACCATTAGCCATAGAAGTTGAAAGGATATGGAAACAAAAGTCGGTTTACATCTTACCCTTTATAATATCAGTAACTGGAATCACGCCGCACATGCACATTCACACAACATCTCACACAACTCCAGCTGCCACGTTACATACATACACAGGCGCAAAAAGCAACGATACTTCAAACATGCAACATCACTCGAAACTTGTTAAATCAAAGATAATGAAATCTGTGTAGACTTGGCCTGAGCCCGTCTGCATGGATAGTCTCACCAGCAATGATGCTGAGAATGAATTGAATAATAATAATAATCTCCGCCATCGACGGTCCCAAGCCCGTGTGAAAAAGGAGGAGGGGGAGGAGTAACAACCTCGTTAAAAAACCAAGGTTCATCTGGCCCGGATGAAAGCACCTTGTAAGGGCTCCTGTCTAGGGTTACAGGCACCTTCAGAAATGGAGAGAAATAAAAAGGTAAGCCTCGGAAATGATTCGCTGCCTGGGGAGCGCCAGGGCACGTCTGGATCTGGTGCTGGACGTGACAGTATGCGAACCACCAGTGGTGGGTTGCTGAGCAGGCGGGCATCTACCGGGGAACCCGAAAGTAATACAGCCGAAAACCGCCCGGAACTCCAAATTCTGCAAACAGATTCACAAACCACCGGAAGTGTTTTGCCGGGACAACCGGCAACCACCAAAGCTGGCCTACCTCGACAGCGCATGGCATGGACAGCCGATATGAATATAACTCTCATGCGTTGTTACTACAAATCAACAGAATTAGAAACAATAGCAACTGGATATAGACACCAACTTCATAGACTGTTCACCGACACATACCCAGATTTAAGGCCAAAAGTGACAGAACAAAGACTGATTGATCAGAAAAATATGATTATAAAAAAGAACATACTTTCACCAATTCAGCTACAAGACATCAAAGAAAAAATAACTAAGGAATTAAATCCATCACAACCAAATACAAGCTCATTATCACAGGACAGAAACCCTAATGGGACAGAAGCTCAACAGGATACACCAGATACACCAAATGAACTCCCAATTCCACAAGCAACACCATCAACCACTAATGAAACAGAAAATCAACAAAATACACCAACCGCGCTAAATGAAAACTCAATACGAAGATCAATACCAACAACTATACCACCACAAGAAATTATAAACGAAATAGAAACAAATATAATTAAGTGGAGAGGATCAAACCCTAACACCAGACCAAGCCTTCCCAGACTGAACATAAGTAGTCACTCACAACAAATCATAAAGATAGTTAACGAAGACATCATTAAGAAATATATCAATGTAGATACAAATCTAGAAGAACTACACCTCGTCACATATGCCACCGCAATTCTAACCCTTAACAAACAGAAGATAATAAACAACCACAACAATAAACCGAAAACATTCAAAAAGCCAAACTGGAAAATCAGACTAGAGAAAAAAATAGAATTCCTCAGAAAAGAAATCGGTAGAACGACACAATATCTTAATGGAAACAACAGCAAAAAACTAATAAAACACTTCACTCAGTCAAACTCCAACAAAACAAATGTCACAATAGAAACACCAGAATCATTAAAACAAAAGCTCGCACTCTACGCAGCCAGACTAAAACGTTACACACGATCAAATGACAGGAAAAATCAAAACAATATTTTTAAAAACAGAGAGAAAACATTTTATAATAATGTGTGCAACAAGGCAACAGACATCAATATAAAACCACCATCCAAAGAACAAATAACAGAATTTTGGAGCAACATTTGGTCAAACCCAACCGATCATAATGACAAAGCAGAATGGATCAAACAGGAAATACGCAAACAGCAGAACACACCACAACAAACAGACTACGAAATCACTCAAGAAGAACTAAGCCACACAATCAGAAAAACACAAAACTGGAAGTGCCCAGGTCCAGACAAACTACACAACTACTGGTATAAACAGTTCACCTCAGTGCACACAAACCTTGCCAATCAAATAAACAACATAATCCAGAACCCACATCTCACACCACACTTCCTCACAGAGGGCACAACATACATAAAACCTAAAAACCAACAAACAGAAAACCCAGCCAACTACAGACCCATCACGTGTCTATCCACCAACAAAATAATTACAGCCATCGTATGTGATAAAATAGAGAATTAAAAACCTTACTACAAACAACATTCTCACCGAAGAACAGAAGGGATGCCGAAGGGGCAGCAAAGGATGTAAGGAACAACTAACAATAGACACGACCATAATGAAACAAGCAGAAAAATATAAGAGAAATATCCACATTGCCTACATAGACTATAAAAAAGCTTTCGACATGATACCACACAGCTGGCTTTCGAACAGCTGTGTGGTTTTCGATTAGGGAATCTTTTATGGTATTCTCTTGCAGCTGCTCTTGAATTTCCATTGCAGAAACCATACACAACCATAATGTCTGTGTATTCATTATTACTGAAATGATTTGTGATTATTATAGTGAAATCTGAAAATTTTGTAGTTGACCCCCGATTTTCCAGTAATAAAGCTTGGCCTTCTGTCAAACATTTTCCCCACAGAAACAAGTCAAAAAAATAATTTGAAGGAATTCAGACGAACATTAAGTAAAATATGTCTGCTCGAAAACGATGGTTTATGAGAAGTTTTACTTTGACATTTTTTTTTCGAGACGGTTTGGGTGTGCCGTTCAAATGGAGAAATGATTTCTATAGAGTTTTTTCTTATCTTTTCAAATTCGATGACAGTTTTTCAGAAAAATCGTCAGAAAATTAACTTTTTCAACAAAGACCATGGGGACACAAATTATCAAGTCCGGTCCTGGATTTTTCATTAACTCAGAAGGCGATTTTGATAAGTTTCCGGAAAGCAACATCCCTAGTAAATTTCGACAAAATATCTTCAACCGTTTCATAGATATCGCCTATCAAAGTTTTGTACTTGAGACGTAAAACACCCTGTAACTTCGCAACTAATCACAAAAAAAAAATCTTTTGTGGTTTTCGACCCGCCTCAATCAATAAGTCCGATTATCACCATTGGTTTATGTAAGGTCACTCATGAATCACCCTGTATAAAAAATTGCTGATTGAAATAATTTGAAAGTTCTCAAAATTACAATGCTAAATGGGTCTACAGTCTACCATTCATAGTAATTTAATCCAGTGGCGGAGATTTAGATATGTCGTTACTCTTTTTTTTTTTAATTTCTTCGCCACTAAATAAAATACAGTTTTGATTATTTTAATATATTTCTTGTTCAATTTAGACAAAAAACTGTCTTTTATATTTTTTTTGTAGCAACAACTGTTTTCAAAGTATTCTCCGATTTATGAACTAAGGTCAAAATACAGAAAATACCACAAGTTATAATTTTCATTGACAACAGCAGGCCGGGTATCTATCACATATTGCATTGTTTTTATTTACTACCTGTCAAACTTAACAATAATTAATTGTGTTGTTGAGTCTTGTTAGTATTTACAGTCAGTAATAATAATTGCAAGATGCCAATTACGTTTACCAATGAGGAATTTGCCGACATTCATTTTATTTGCGGATTTTGTGATGGCAATGCCGTAGCAGCAGTTCGAGAATACCGTCGGCGATATCCAAACAGAAGATGTCCAAATCGTCGTGTTTTTTGTTTTTTTTAAACTCACCGTCGTTTTCGAGAGCTCGGTTTGAGAAGACGTCAAGCAATACCTATCAGAGAGGGAATACAGAATTCAGTATTTTATCGTGAATCGGTGTGCAGCTCGATTTTTCTTACTCCGCTTTGTAATTTATTTAACCGGTTTTCGAGTGTTTTTTCGTGTGGCATTTTGAACATTATTTTGTGACATCACTGAGTACCCCCTGATGTAATAGCAACTAAGTGACTAGTGCTGGAAGTTGCCTATTGGTGGTTGTTTTTCTTAAAGAAGGCCACTTGTTCCCTTGATATTCTTGTTATCTTCATAAATTCTGTACCCAGTCATATCGAGTATTATCCTTATCGCAAACCGTTAATCACAAATATAGTTGGATATTTAAATTTAAATTTATTTCCTGATCAGCTGTTCTCTATTTACATTTTTTTACCTTCATTTTACCTTGTTGCTACTATGCCAATCATCTGTCTAATTTGTGATGGTGCGGTTACGCCCACCACACCGTCGGTTAGATGTGCGGGATCATGTAGAAAGCACGCTCATCTCAAATGTGCGGGACTGGCTGATGGCGCTCTTGTCTGGACGTGTGTCAAATGCATGGGCGTCGCCGGCAACTCTCAGATGGTCCAGCAGTTGCAACACTTTATCGCCGAGCAATTCGCATCCATGAGGGCCGATTTGAAGTCCTCCTTTGATAGTTTTGCCGAGAAGATCAATGATCGAGTTCTAGCCCTCGAGAGTGACGTTGAGGGATTGAGCAACAGGTTGACTGCACTTGAATCATCGAACAAGAGGATGGTTCCAACGCAAGACATGAACAGCATGATAAATGAGTTGGAGGATAGGAGTCGGCGTGCCAGGAACGTGTTGCTTTTTGGAATCAATGAGGCTGTGGGTGATAGTTCTGAAGCGAGGATCTCGGAAGATGTAAAGCAGATCAATATAATTCTCCGCTCTATTGGGTCACTTCCCAAACCGAAACCAGTGAGTATATCTCGATTAGGCATCTACAACCCACAAAAGGTTCGGCCTGTGAAAATTACCTGCAGCAACGAGGAGGCGGCCAGGACATACTTGAAGTCTAACAAAACAAATTCGGTTCGCAAATATCATTTTCGTTCGGACTTGACTGTGAGGCAGAGAGAAACCTACAGAGAAGTCATTAGGGAATTTAAGACCAGGAGAGAGAGCGGCGAAAGTAACATCTTGCTTCGATACAGAGACAACATTCCATTCATTTCTGTCAGGTCTGATGCTCCTTCGCTGGCAAAAAACTAATTGTTTCCGACAGAATGCGGAAAGACGGTGTCGCCGGTGAGGCAATGGAACATCGCTCCAAGTCTATTGTGTTATCGTGCCTTTATCAAAACACCAGGGGACTTAGATCCAAAACGGTTGACTTCTTCAATTTTATGTGCTACTGCAGTATGGACCTCACTGCCATTACTGAGACCTGGCTCCACGCTGGCATCAACGACTCAGAGCTTTTTCCGTCACATTTTTCCGTGTTTCGTAAAGACAGAAATTACTCTTCTCTGGATTGCTCGCGTGGAGGCGGGGTGCTATTGGCGGTCCAAGGTGACTATATTGTGAGTGGAATAGATCTGTCTGGTGTTTATGAATCTGTGAAATCAATTGATGTGACAGGTGTTAAGATCATGTATAATAATGTAGAGAGTATGATTTTTGTTGTGTCAAAAATCTGATTTAAATACTTAAAATCTGGTCAAAATACTGATTAAAGATGGGGAGGAATAGTATGCATATGAGGGCAAATTGCTCGCATTCATTATTGGTATAGCTCGTGCTCTGCTCCCTCATTGTCTACTTTGTATTGTATATTTAGTTTATCTTTAAGTTTTCTGGGTGATTTGTTAATGTATCTAGGCATACAAACTGACTTATTTGCTTATTTTAGTTTTTGATTGTGTGAATGTTTCCTGTTATTAGGTATTCCTGTACCTGTTGGAAATAAATTCTGTTATTATTATTATTATTATTATTAATACGTGAAAGAAACATCCTAAGAGTATTTGACAACAATCCAAGACCAAGTTCTCGCAGAGTAGCTATAGACAATTAAAAGTATCAAAGTCAAAAGTGCTACGTGTTTTACATGGTGATCATCGAAGAGCTTACCATTTGCAGCCAGTGCAACATCTACATCCCGGGGATGAACAAAATCGCGTGAATTCCTCTCAGTGATGTTAAACTCATTGGTAGTCACTCCAGATATTTTGCATAAGATATTCTGGACCGACGAGGCAACTTTCACCAGAGCTGGAATAGTTGTTAACTATCACAACCTGCATGTGTGGGCACAAGAAAATCCACATGAAGTTCGTCCTCGATCATTTCAACAAGAATTTAGTGTGAATGTATGGCTAGGCATCATAAATGGCTACGTTTGTGGTCCGTATGTCTTGCCACAAAGATTAAATGATGAATTATTCCACGATTTTCTAGAAGATCATCTATTTGAATTGATGTAAAACGTACCAATAGATTTACGAAATGGGAGTTGGATGCAGCTAGCCTGCGCACTCCGCACGCATATGGTTCGCGAATGGATGGATGCGAATTATCCTGAGCGATGGATAGGCCGCTTTGGTAATAACAACCCACAAATAGGAAGAGGCACAGTAGCTTGGCCTCCAAGATCACCTGATCTTACACCCTTAGATTTTTATGTATGGGGTTTGTTAAAAGAAAATGTGTATGCTACGCCCATTACAACCAGTGGCGGATTTCCGATTAGGCTAGGTAGGCTATAGCCTACGGCGGCAAATTTTTGTAGGCGGCAAATTTTCGAAGACAAAAAATATTTTCGAGTGCTGGGAAATTGCGTGACCATGGATATTGAAAAAAAAATTGCCTGCGGCGCTTTATCGAGAGGGGAAAACAGTTTCGAATCCTTTTGAAACCCCGCTTCGCCTTTGAATTCATATTCTTTTTGAAGCCCACAAGAACACGCGGCCTGTTTACCCACTAAAATCAGGCTAGAGCCTAGAGCACTAAAAATTCTGGCATTTTGCGATCTTTTCATCACTTTTTTAACAAATAATTCTCAAAATTTCCCGGGAGGGAACCCCCGAATTCTATGCAACGAGGGTTAATTAATACCATAGGCGGCAATTTGATTCAGCCTATAGGCGGCACATTTGTAAATCCGCCTCTGATTACAACTAAAGATGATCTTCTTGGTAGAATCCAACAAGCTTGCCTGGAAATGAGAGAAAATCGGCATCAAGTGGCCGCCGCTATTAACTCTTTAATCAGAAGATGTCGCAGATGTATCGATGCTGACAGAAGACATTTTGAGCAGGTGCTTTAGTTGTAATTAATAATTGTTTCTTTTCGGTATTGTTCTCATCTAAATTAATTTAAGTTTCTTAAATTCGAAATAAATTATCACTATTAAACTTTTTTTGTCTTAACTATAAGCTTGAGAAATCGACACTGATATTTCCATTGATCAAATAATAATAATAAGTAATTTTGAGAACTTTCCAATTATTCCAATCAGCAATTTTTTATATTCTCAAAAAGCTGGAATTTTTTAAAATTTTAACACCCTGTATCTCGAAAACTAAAGCTCTGAGGACCTATGTTTTATTGAAATTTGTATGTTTTAAATTACTTGAGGAATTGCCATGTGTAAGTATTGTCGCAGCTAAAATCTTGACCACCCTGTATAAGTGAATGTATATTTATGAATATTGCCATCATTAACACAGTCAAAAATTACTATTATAAAGCAAGTAATTATTGCATCCACAATATTCGAATATTTAATAAAGTAGATAAATTATTAACATGGTACATTATAGCAGATAAAGTGGCAGAAATATAATGTTAATGGCTTGAATGATAAAGTGGATTGCGTGCAGAAACAAATCGATGTATAAAGATGTATAAATTGAAATCAGAAAATGAAACTTTACAATGTATTGGAATTGAATTAATGTACGCCGGATACCTACCCTCTTGACACCAGTTTTTGTAGACTGACCTGTCTTCTGTCAAAAGAGGTGGACCGCTATCAAGTATGCCAGCGGTTTGCCAATGATAGTCGTCAGAGAGGGGTGAGGCACGTAGATTAGGGGGCTGCTAAGGTTAGAGCCCTGTTGGTTGGTAAATCAATGTTTAAGGTGGTCGAGGGTGGTAAATATGAACACCAAAATAATAAGAAAAAAATAATTTCCTAAATAAAAATTAAAAAATGTACTCTAATGATATATAAAGAATAATTAACTCAAATATGTTATGATGTAACTAACTTACTAACTACCAATTAAAAAAATTAACTCAAAGTTACAATCCCTAACCAGCTACCTATTTTGGTTGTTGAGTAGTGCTATGGCGGTACCTGATCTGATTAATTAATTTAGTTTTACAGAGGTCACGTTAATAATATAAAAATAAAATTTTTTGAGCTCAAGAAAATAAAAATAATAATAAAACTGAAGAAAGGGGAAGCTCCTCTTGCTAGGGTTTCGAAATTGAACTTTTCCCCGGACTGTTGTCGCTTGAACTTTTATTTACTGGTCGTATAGTTGTTTTTTTTTGTGTTGCTGTTTTTTGGCCTAGTTAAGTAGTTTGCTTTTCTGTAATAAACGCGTATTGCTGAATTTTTTTTGCGTAAAATGTTTTATAATTGGACAATTTTATCGACTCCGGCTTATTGTGAAATATCCTTTTTTCTCTACCAGCAATTAACAGTTTTCTTGCATCGATTGTGAAAAATTTAATTCATATATATTTTTTTCTTCTTTCAAATCTTAAATAAATATTATAATATTTATATATATATATATATATATAATATATATAATATACAATAATTATAATAAATATATAATAAATATGCCAAAATTCCCGCAACTATCTGGCTCCGCCACAAACGTGAGCAAACGGCCAAGTTTAAGAATGTTCAAGAATTGAACATTTGTATGCCATTTGAGCCATACCTTGACAATAGTATGGCTCAATTTTCAAAGCTGGGTACAAATGTGCTGTTGAGCGATATTAAACGTTGTTTTGGCCCACACACAAAAATTGCCACATTCGAATAAATGACACATGGGTGCCATTTTCATTATCCGAATGTAACTTCTAATTATGCACGTAAAGTAAAAGAGAAGTTGATTTGGAAAGAAGTAGAGAAACCAAAATCAGTGGTGTTTCGGGGACCGAACAGGTCGATGCTCAGTGGGTCGCGCGATATAAGTGATCAATGAGGGTGTGATTCAAGTAGGTGATTTTTGGTGATAAAGAAGTAGAGGCTATCGAGTACCTAGTGTCATGACGTATGTAAGTAGCCATTTATAGGCATAAGACTATGTGTAATGCTATTTTACAAAGGACTCTCTGTTTCAACCCCAGGAATCACCAGGTGTTCATTAATATTCTTAAGATATCATTTTATGTTGTATCGTTTAGATTCCTGAGGTTATCAAATATTCAACCCTTAAACTTCCAGAAACGATAAGTGTTAGTATATATATTAGAACCTTTGAAGATTTGATTAAGTTAGTTTGTAGCCGTCTTGCTGCTCGTTACGTTAGTCAGTAAGTTACAATAACTTCCTCGGAGTTGTATCAGTTTGCAAATAAAATAATTGTGAATAAATTGTTTTTAAAAACTGTGAGCCCGAGTAACAAATCATAATTGGCGCAGTCAGTAGGATCCAGAAGGTTTTTCCATCGAGTGAAAACTAATCGTTCAACGGTGAATTCTGGATCGACATGAGAATCGCTCTCATCATCATCATCAAACTGTAAGTTCATTCCTTTCTATCCTTTATATTATTTTATTTTATATTTGATAATTAGTGTATGTCTGATTTTAAAATTGACGATTTAACTGAACGAATTCAAAATATTCAAATAAGTAATAAAAAATTAAAAGATAAGAAGCAGAATCTTTCCAAAATGGCACAGCCACAATTTCCTGAATTTTATCTTAAATCTATCCCAGACTTCTCACGAAATCCTGCAGAATTGGCCGGATTCTTGAAAAGCTGTGATTTAGTTATGAATCAATTTTATAGGGCTAATGAACCTAATAACTTTTTGAATTTATTTCTGATTAACTTTATAATTAGCAAGTTGCATGACACAGCACAAGTTATAATAAATACGGGAAATTTTACGACCTGGCAAGAATTAAGAAATTCCTTGATAACCAACTTCGCAGACATTAGAGATGAATCTAGCCTATTAGCAGATTTATTGCTCTTGAAACAACGTAATAATGAAAAAGCGTTAGAATTCAGCAACCGATGCAGGTGCATCGAACAATTATTAGTTTCAAATTTAATCTGTACTGAGCAAAATGTAAATATTAGACAGGTAAAAATGCAAACTTATAGAGCTCTTACCTTAAAAGCATTTTTAGGAGGACTTAGAAAACCTTTAGGACCCATAGTTCGATCTAAATCTCCCGCGGATATAGAGACCGCTTTGAAATTCATTATCGAAGAGGAAAATTATGAGTAGGTACAGGGAACAAACTATTTTCAATAATAAACCAATTTCACTTCAAAATTCCAATTCTAATAAATTTAATAAAGTTTTCTCTGGTCCGAGAAATCAAAATCCTATGCAACGTCCATCTAATTTCCAAAATTCTAACCCCTTTAGGAACTTCAATCCCCCGCAGTTCCGAAATTACCAAACCCCTACTTTCTCCAACCAGAATAACTCGAGACCGAATTTCCAAAACTTCCAAAATAGAAATCCGAATACCTTTCAAGCAAGGACCAGTAATAACCAAAGTCGTAACCATTTCAAACCTACCCCAATGGAGGTAGACTCTAATTCAAGAATGACAAGGCAGGGAACCCAGCAAACCAGAAATTTCTTTATAAATGTAATCAAAAATTCACCTCACTATTCCGTCGAGGAACTTTTCAATAATGAAGTGGGAAACGAAAACCCTTCAACAAGTAGATACCCGGAATTCGAAGAACAAAATTTTCAAAACTATCACCCGTCAAAAGACGTGAAGTAATCGAAATTAATTCTCTAAATGTAAAATTACCATATATTAAGATTCCCGAAATACCAGGCAACATTTTAGTAGATACAGGTAGCTCTAGGTGTCTAATTAATAAAGAAATAGCAAATAATTTTAGAAAATACTTAATAAAGGAACCTTTTGAAATCCGCACAGCTCATAATAAATCAAGGCACGAGTGGTGCGTAGAAATACCATTACCTTCCATTTGCAATATTAAACATAAATTTTATATTTTTAATTTCAACCCTAAGTATGTAGGATTAAAAGGTTTAGATTTATTGAGTAAGTTAAACGCTAAGGTAGATTTTAAAAATAACTATAAAATGTTCACGGACAATGATCCTATTTTTAAACGAAAATTGAAACCTATATGTCTAAAGAAACCATAAAAATTCCAGTTAACCAACCAAATGGTATTGGAATAATAAATAATTATTCAAAGAATGAAATTGAAATTCCAGATTCGCTGGTAAAAATACATAATTCCTTAGCTACTGTTCATGTATACAACAATAGCTTAGAGCAACAATTATTCGAGCTAAGCGAACCTATGACTGTCGACTTAGACTTCGAAATTGCAAAGCCAGATTTTAATAAGAAAATTATGGATAAAAAAATGAAAAATGAAATACTAAGTCAATTAAGACTTGAACATTTAAACGAAGAAGAGTCAAAAGAAATTTCCACGTTATGCAGTGAATATATAGATATATTTCACCATGACGATTTACCCCTAACTGCGACGAATGCTGTTAAGCATAAATTAAGATTAAAAAACGAAACCCCGATTTTTAATAAAATTTATAGGTATCCTCATATTCATAGAGAGGAAGTAAATAAACAAATTGAAAAAATGTTAAATCAAGGAATAATAATACCCAGCACTTCCCCATGGGCCTCGCCTTTGTGGGTAGTCTCGAAAAAACCAGACACTAGTGGAAAACAAAAATGGCGCATTGTAATCGATTACCGGAAATTAAATGAACAAACCGTAGACGATAAATACCCCATTCCAAATATTACAGATATTTTACACAAATTAGGCCGATGTAATTATTTCACAACTTTAGATTTAGCATCAGGTTTCCATCAAATTGAAATGTGTCCTGAAGACATAGAGAAAACAGCTTTCTCTACCGAAAATGGACATTACGAATACGTTCGAATGCTTTTCGGATTGAAAAACGCTCCTAGTACTTTCCAAATAATGATGGATAATGTACTAAGAGATTTGCAAAATAATATCTGTGTAGTTTACATGGACGACATAATAATTTATTCCACCTCTCTACAAGAACACATGGTACGACTTAAAAAGGTATTTAATAGACTCAGAGAATTTAGGCTCAAAATACAATTAGACAAAAGCGAGTTCTTGAAAAAGGAAGCCGCATTTTTAGGTCATATAGTAACGCCCGAAGGCATAAAGCCAAACCCTGATAAGATAGCTGCTATTCAAAAATTCCCAATTCCTAAAACTCAAAAAGAAATAAAATCATTTTTAGGCCTTATAGGATATTATAGAAAATTTATAGAAAATTTTGCGAAAATTACTAAACTTTTGACAAAATGTTTGAAGAAGAATGCGAAAGTAGTTCACGACAATAAATTTATTGAATCTTTTGAAACGTGTAAAAATATTTTAATGAACCCTCCAATTTTACAAGGTCCTGATTTTACTAAACCATTTATTGTCACGACGGACGCATCAAATTTTGCGATTGGAGCAATTTTGAGTCAAGGTGAAGTAGGAAAAGATAAACCAATTTATTATGCTAGTAGAACACTAAATGAAACCGAAATAAAATATTCTAGCGTGCACAAAGAAATGTTAGCCGTAATGTTTGCTGTGAAAACATTCAGACCTTACCTTTTCGGTAGGCGATTTAAAATTTATTCTGATCATAAACCCTTACAATGGCTATTCTCGTTTAAAGAACCCAATTCAAAATTATTAAGATGGAGATTAAAACTCGAAGAATATGACTACGAAATTTGCTACAAAAAGGGAACCGCGAACTCAAATGCCGACAGTCTTTCTAGAATCGAAATTCATCCTTTCGCCGATATAGACCTAGCATCTATATTAGCTGAACCAGATTATGAAATAAATGTAGACGAAGAACGATTAAAAGATTTCGACTTAGACCAATTTGTTAACGACGTTTATGAGAGAGACTACGACATACAAGACACGATTCACTCAGACGAAGATTTTAAGTCAGCCCCAGGTATTCAAATAATGGACGATATTATTAATAACAAACCGCGACAAATCCGGTTTAGACTTGTGAAAACGCTAAAGAATATCAGAACTTTTCCCGTGAAAAAATTTGGTAATAATACAATTTTTAATGTTGACTTACCAAGTAAAGTTAACAAAGACTTGAGTAAAATTCTAACAGAATTATGTGTCCCAAATATTAATAACTATTTCTATTTTCCAAATGACGAATTATATAAACAGATGAGCAAACTAACATGCAAAATCTTTAACAAAAAACATTCCCCAAAATTTATTAAATGCACCAAATTAGTCGAAGACGCGGAAGACGAAGATGAAAGACAAACAATCTTGCGAATGTATCATGAAGGCAAATATCATCTGAAAACTAAAACTCAATTAGAAATTGCAGATTCACTAGTTCATTATTTTCAACACTACGGATGTCCCACGATGATAACAAGCGACTTAGGAACTGAATTTAAAAATGATACACTGATAGGACTTTTGAGACTTCATGACATAAAATTACATTTTACTAGTCCCCAACATCCTAGATCAAATTCTCCAGTAGAACGAGTTCATTCTACCCTTACCGAACACTATCGATTGTTAAAAAATAAATTTCCTACAGAAAGTCCATCTAAACTTATACCTTATTGTTTAATCGCTTATAGCAGTAGTATACATTCTAGTACCAATTTCTCGTCATTTGAAATGTGCTTTGGACCCACGAGTACTATAGATCCACTATCCCTACAATTTCAAAAATACGCGTTTGACCGCTACAATTCATTGCATAAAGTAAAACTCGAATATATTCATAGAAATGTCCTAAATAAATCAACTGATGACAAAAGAAAAACTATCGACAAAATTAATGAAAAAACTAAAAACCCATTTAAAGTAGGCGACAAGGTTTTGAAAAAGGATAATTCTCCCAGAAAGAAAAAATCATCAAAATTATACACCGGACATTACTTCATTTTTAGAAGAACTAGAACATAATAAATTTAAAATTAAGAAAACAGACACTGACGAGACTGAGACAGTTCATGCTGACAATTTACGATTTGTTTCAGAGTCTTCTGGACAAAATCAATAAAAAGTGATAATGACTACATCAATAAAATTACCGAAAACCCAGGTCTTCTTCCCAAAAAGATTGGCAACGCAAAACATGTTAACGACCAATGGACCTTTATTCACATACATGACCTAGAAAATTTAGAAAAAGAGGCTGAACAGTTACAAGAGACTTTCGTTAAATTAAATAAAACATTTACCCCAGAATATCGAACTCACTTCCTAAATTATTTTAACGTATTAGAATTTAATCTTAAAAATTTAGATAAAACTAGAAGTAGGTTATTCCCAACAAAAAATACCACGAACAAAAGAGGTTTAATCAACGGACTAGGTAGTATATTCAAATCTATCACAGGTAACCTAGATTCAGAAGATGGTGAAAAAATACAATTAGCTCTTGAAAACTTAAATGAAAGGACAGATAATAATTTGCAACTAATAAAAAAGCAAACGTCTGTTTCGATAAGAGCAATCGAACTGTTTAATAACACGATTTCGAGTATGGCTAATAATCAGAGAAAATTAAGGAATTATACAAATTACTTGAAATCCATGATAGTAGCAAATCAAAATAAATTAGCGAATGCCGAAAATATAACGTTTATAACTGACATGTTTGTACAACTCAATTTGCTGGTTACAACAGTAAATCAGATGTTTTTAACGACAGAAAATGCTCTAACTTTTGCAAAAACTAATGTGTTCCACCATTCGATAATAGAACCAAAACTGTTAGAAAACGAAATTTTAAAAGCTATGAAAAATGTTGAGAGTTCATCTCTACTATTTTAAAAGGAGATTTATAAAAATGAACTGATTCTTGAAGTTAAGGCAGTCAGGAAAGATTTTCAAATAATATTCATATTAGATTTGCCAACGAATTCTACGAATTCGACAACGAAGAAACTTTCCACATCATAACTCCTCAACATCCCTACCTAATAATGAACATCAGTACTTTGGATTCATGGAAAAGAAATGCATGGAACTACCAGACGATGTATTCTTGTGTCACGTACCTGAATTATTCAACGCAAAAGAAGAAGCGAGCTGCGAAATACAACTAATCGAAATTAGCAAGCCATTCGACAAGTGCCGAAGCGAAAATATCAAAATTAACTCAATAAACGTCGAGGAGATATCGAGCAACCAATGGATTGTTATCTCGCCAAAAGAAAATCTACTCCGGCATTCCTGCCCAAATCAAGAAACCGTGCAAAATCTTCAAGGAAGCTACATAATAACAGTTCCCAAAGATTGCATAGCGAGAGTAAATACGACGATTCTTCGCACCTTCCAGGACGCAACGACGCCTGAACAAATCATCCACATTCCCAAGTTGGAAACTCAATTTGTACGAAAAACAGAAGACATCAGTTTAGAATACCAGAAGTGAAGATAAATTCAATACATCTGGACGAAACTAAACAATTAGTTGGTGAATTAGAAAACCTGAAAAACCGGTATAACGTTAATAAAAAAATACCAATTCATTATATTAGTGTATGGACAATTTTATTATATATTCTTCTGTTTATTTCAATAACATATTTAGCATTCATCAAATGTTACCCTAGACTTAAAAATAGAAAAATTAAGCCACAGGTAGAATTAGAAAACTTAAATTTATAAAACTTCTCCTTAAAACCCGAAGTTTTATCTTCAGGGGGGGAGGTGTCATGACGTAGGTATGTAAGTAGCCATTTATACGCATAAGACTATGTGTAATGCTATTTTACAAACAAAGGACTCTCTGTTTCAACCCCAGGAATCACCAGGTGTTCATTAATATTCTTAAGATATCATTTTATGTTGTATTGTTTAGATTCCTGAGGTTATCAAATATTCAACCCTTAAACTTCCAGAAACGATAAATGTTAGTATATACAGGGTGATTCATGAGTGACCTTACATAGACCAATGGTGATAAGCGGACTTCAAGGCGGGTCGAAAACCACAAAAGATTTTTTTTGTGTGATTGGTTAAGAAGTTACAGGGTGTTTTATGTCTCAGGTACAAAACTTTGATAGGCGATATTTCTGAAACGGCTGGAGATATTTTGTCGAAATTTACTAGGAATGGTGCATTCCGGAAACTCATCAAAACCGCATTCTGGTTAATTAAAAATCCAGGACCGGACTTGAAAATTTTTGCCCCCAATGGTCTTTGTTGAAAAAGTTTATTTTCTGACCGTGCTACTGAAAAACTGTCATCGAATTTGAAAAGATAAGAAAAAACTCCATAGAAATCATTCCTCAATTTGAACGGCACACCCAAGCCGTCTCGAAAAAAAATGTCAAAGTAAAACTTCTCAGTAAATTATCGTTTTCGAGCAGACATATTTTACTTAATGTTCGTCTGAATTCCTTCAAATTTATTTTTTGACTTGTTTCGGTAGGAAAAATATCAGTGTAAATTAAATGTTATCAATATTAATGTTATAAACGGTTCTCAAAATGTCCTTTACCAACTTCAATACATTTCCTGCAGCGTTTCCATAAATTTTGGTTTGCTTTTTGAATTATTTGCATTGTTTCTAATTTCATCAGCAACTACCAGTATTCGCGTCCTGAGCTCCTCTCTGGTACTTACTTCCGTTTTTTAGACTTCCTGCTTCATATGGCCCCATGGGTAATAGTCTAAAACAGTGAGGTTGGGGGACCTCACTGTGGTCGGGAATGAGGGCCGCCGCGCCCGAATCAACGATTGGGGTACTCATTGTGGAGATGCTCTCTGACTTGTCGAAAAAAATGCGATGGTGCCCCATCTTGCTGGAAGGAAAGAGCACGCCTGTTCACGTTCGCCTCTGCAAGCAAGCCGGGCAAAAAGACTTGTAGGAAAAGTAAATAAATTTCCCCCGTGAGCCGCCCAGCAAAAAATGGGGTCCTATTAGGGTATCATTTGCAATGCCACACTGAACATTTATAGAAAATCTGTTGCGAGTTCTTCTGAACAACAGAGCGCGGATTTTCATATGCCCATAGGTGGGAGTTTTTTTTATTCGTTACACCATCCCGCGTGAACTGAGCTTCGATCAGTACACAAAATTCTACGCAGTCCATTCAATGGAACTTCATTGAATGGTTGAAGCCTCTGTACGCTTTGTACGTGACAGGGATATGCATCCGCGCTCTTCTTTTTTTTTCAAGGTTCCCGATACTCTTGATTGAGAAATGCCCAGTGCTTGCCCAATTCTTCGCGTAGTTGTACTTGGATTTACTGCCACCATCTCCACGATGTTTTGATGGTTCAGATTTTCCAATTGAGGTTCAGCATTCCTTTGAACTCAGGGAAATATGCCGTGGTTTCGAGAAAATTGGAAAACAGACGCGAAACATTACATGGGCCGGTGTTCTTCGATTGTGATCTCCTATGGTATTCTCTCACAGCTGCTCTTGAATTTCCATTGCAGAAACCATACACAAACATAACTGTCTGGTATTCGTTATTAGTGAAATGATTTGTGATTATTAGTGAAATCTGAAAATTTTGTAGTTGACATGTGATTTCCCAGTAATAAAGCTTGGCCTTCTGTCCAACATTTTTCCCCCAGAAACAAGTCAAAAAATAAATTTGAAGGAATTCAGACGAACATTAAGTAAAATATGTCTGCTCGAAAACGATAATTTACTGAGAAGTTTTACTTTGACATTTTTTTTTCGAGACGGCTTGGGTGTGCCGTTCAAATTGAGGAATGATTTCTATGGAGTTTTTTCTTATCATTTCAAATTCTATGACAGTTTTTCAGTAGCACGGTTAGAAAATAAACTTTTTCAACAAAGACCATGGGGGCAAAAATTTTCAAGTCCGGTCCTGGATTTTTAATTAACTCAGAATGCGGTTTTGATGAGTTTCCGGAATGCACCATTCCTAGTAAATTTCTACAAAATATCTCCAGCCGTTTCAGAAATATCGCCTATCAAAGTTTTGTACCTGAGACATAAAACACCCTGTAACTTCTTAACCAATCACACCAAAAAATTTCTTTTGTGGTTTTCGACCCGCCTTGAAGTCCGCTTATCACCACTGGTCTATGTAAGGTCACTCATGAATCACCCTGTATATTATAACTTTTGAAGATTTGATTAAGTTAGTTTGTAGCCGTCTTGCTGCTCGTTACGTTAGTCAGTAAGTTACAATAACTTCCTCGGAGTTGTATCAGTTTGCAAATAAAATAATTGTGAATAAATTGTTTTTAAAAACTGTGAACCCGAGTAACAAATCATAATTCTAGCAGCGCAGTCAGAACTAGGGCGAGGCATTTTCAGAGATACGTCTAAGTAGTAAGTGGAATAACTCGTTAGTTAGTTAAGTCTAATATAACCAACAACTAGGGCACTGCTTTCCGGTTCATAAGCCTTACAAAACTAGATTTTGCTTAGATAATTTTGGGGAATAAATTTGGAGAAAGAGGGGCACATTAAAACTGCTAATGATTAGGTAGTAACAAATTTTTGGGCAAAATTCAAGTTGAAGCCCACTAATGGCAAATAGTGAACTTGTGGAACTTTTTAGTTGATACAATTCAAATTATTCGCACTCTGTCACAGACAGGCAACACAACTTTAAATAAAGTATTTTTCTCTCTTATTCATTTCTTTTATTAAATCTTTTATTCATTTCACCTGTTTAAGCTATATTTCTAAATCAGATCACAGTTCCGGATTGATCGCGATTGCGGATGGATCGATAGTCAGTCAGGGAGTGAGAATTCTGTTTTTTATCGGTTTAGTGCTGGTGAAATAATATCAGGATAAGTACAATATAATATATAATTGCTTAGTTTAAATAATAATTTTGTTCCTTTTATTATTCTTTTTCAAATTCTGTCTCAACGTAAAATAAATATTATAGGTATTTTTAATAAATTTTAAGTAGTACTTAGTTACAATGCCCGTCGACTCGGGCGGCCAAGACCGGCCGCCCGATACGGTATCAATATCAGTAAATAATCATACTTTATCGTCGAATGTAGTAGAGACAGCCTCAGTCAGTAGCCAAAATAATTCTCGTTATGCTATTGATTTTAGTAATGTATATACATCATCTGATACAGGTCCTTATTTCGTGCATGTCGAAAGCATAGATAAAAATCTCGGTAGGCTTTTTCCTATTCGAATTGGTCATTATTTGAGATTCGATGATTTTTATAAGAAGGCAGTGCAAGATATTAAAATAGCAGGTAGAAATAGGGTTAAAGTAATTCTGGACACTTACCAAGCAGCTAACAAGTTAATAAATAACGAATTGCTGACAAAAAACGGATTCGTAGCATACATACCTAAATATTACACGCAGCGAAAGGGCATTGTAAGGATGGTTGATACCTTCTTTGACGAACAATATCTGCTCAATGCAATTGAGAGTAACAAACAAGTGGTTCAGGTAGATAGAATGATGAAACGAGTAACTGATGAAAAAGGGGAGAGCATTTTGGTTAAAAGACAGATGATCATTGTTTCCTTCATAGGTTCAGTTTTACCGCAAACTATCAAAATAAACGGAGTTATATTTCCCGTAGAACCTTATATTTATCCCGTAGTTCAATGTATGAAATGTCTATCTTACGGTCATGTTAAAGCTCTTTGTAGAAAAGATAAAGAATTATGTAGAAGCTGTGGTGGAGTGCATCTGACAACAGATTGCAAGGCTGAAGCTCATTATTGTATTCACTGTAAAAGTAACGATCACTCATCCACATATAGGGGATGTCCGCATTATCAAAGACAGAAGCGTATCAAAACTATTATGTCCACCAAAAATGTTACCTTCAAAGAGGCTGAAACATTAGAAAAAAATCCATCCTACTCTAGAGTGACTGTAAATAATAGGTTCAGTATACTCGATAATTTAACGAATTTCCCTACTCTAGTTCAAAATTCTGCTCCAATGCAAAATAATTATCCTTCCTTTAAGCCACACATGAACACAAAAAATACCAAAACTCGAACACAGACAAATACTCAAACATTTCACCCGATTTCTCAGCAGAGTTTGCAAGGTACCCCAAAGAAGAGGAAAGCAAATGATTCGAATAATCCAAATTCACCTTCATCAAATCCAATAATCCCGAATCCTTTTAGGAATGATTTCATAGCGTATAAAGAGAAATTAGCTGACAAAATAACGTCGTTTGTTATGTCAAAGTTAGCCGGCCATCAGGATAGTCCTCAGAAGGACGCTCAAAATTTTATAGGTGATGAGGTGGTTATAAAAGAGGGTGTTTTTGCTTTAATTGATGATTTAATTGATAAACCAGACGCTAGACAACCAAATAACAAATCGATAGATGTAGACATGGTAGATGATGGAGACTTTTACTAAATTCATGGGGTTAAAAATTTTACAGTGGAATGCTCTTTCTATAAATAAACATAAATGTGATTTGTCAAAATTTTTGCAGGACAGTCCTGCGGACATTGTCCTGCTTACCGAAACATGGCTAAAGAGAAAGCATTCAAGTTTTAATTACAATGGTTTTAAATTGGTGAGAAAGGATCGAGAAGGTCAAAGGGCAGGCGGAGTAGGTATTTTGATTGCCGATCACTTAGATTTTCAAATCGTGCAACTCGGAAATGTTCCACATAATAAAGTTGACTTATGCTCGATTAAACTAAACGACCCCAAATTAATTTTAGTCTGCATTTACCGACCACCTAGAACTCACGTAAGCTGTGCGGAGTGGAGAAATATTTTTAGTCAATTGGGTGATACAAACTGTGTTGTGGGGGGAGACTTCAATGGCCATCATGTCTCTTGGGGCTCACCCAACACCGATTCATATGGCTCTATATTATATAATGCGATAGAGGACTGTAACTTAATTTTACTTAATGATGGTCGTCCAACTAGGATTTCCAGACCGTTGGAGGCTCCCTCTGCAGTAGACCTCACCATAGTCACTAGAGATTTAGTCGGTAGGACGGGCTGGAGTGTTCTCCCAGAACTGCTGGGCTCTGATCATTACGTCATTGAAATTGAAATTGATATCACGTTCACTAAGAAACAAAAAATCTCTTACAAAAAATGGAAAGAGTCTACAGCGAACTGGGAGGGATTCCAGGCTGACTTAGACAGGAAGTTAGGTGACTTAGACGGTAGGCAACCCCGAGATACGTACAAATATCTCATCGACTCGATAACTGAATCTGCTGATAAAAATCTTAAATCTACTAAACCCAAGGTAGTTAAGCATAAGCAGCCAATATGGTGGGATGACGAATGTAGCACGATATACAAAAAGCGAAAAGAAGCTTTAAGAATTTATAAAACGATTTCGAATCTCGACAACTTCCTTGCTTATAAAAACCTAGAAGCACAAGCAAAGAAAATATTCAAGAATAAAAGTAGAACTTCTTGGCGTAATTTTTTGGGGAAACTTAATAGAAGCACTCCAGCTACGGAAATTTGGCGATACATTAAGTGTATGTCCAACAAACATAATTCTACATCAAGAGGATCCATCCCAGATCAAGTTTTGGAAGAGGTGCTGGACCAGTTGGCTCCTCCTAGCGTAGCTCAAGAGATTCAGATACGGAGAAGCAGTAGACCGCCCCAGCAAAATTACATTGGAAGTCCACTCAAACTTGCAGAGTTAAATAAAGTCACAACTACTTCTACAAACACAGCACCAGGAATAGATAAAATAACCTATAAAATTCTCAGTCATATGTCAACTTCTTCGAAGCAATTCATGCTGCGCATATTCAATAATTGGTGGGAGGAGGGAATATATAACGATCAAATGAAGGAGATAGTAGTATGTCTGGTACATAAATTTGGTCACAACCTTACATCGCCTACATCCTACAGACCTATATCACTGATGCCATGTATCACCAAAATATTTGAGAGAATAATTAAATCGCGTTTGGAACACTTGTGTGAATCAAGTGGAATCTTACCAAATAGTCAATATGGATTCCGAAGAGGTATAGGAACTCTAGATGCATTAAACCACTTGGTCGCGGAAATTCAATGCAGTTTGACAGAAAATAAATACTGTATGTGCATATTCATTGACTTAAGAGGGGCTTATGATTGCGTCAACCTTCGCCTGCTTGCGCAGGACCTATGCGACATCGGACTTTCGGACCTTCAAGCTAGAAATATTGTCAATTTATATAACAATAGAACAATTTACATCAGAGATGAGCATAACAATCTTCATGGTCCAAGGTTAACGTCTTCAGGGATTCCTCAGGGTTCCATATTAAGTCCTTTGTTATTTAATATTTACACCCTACAGATTCACCGCCTCTTTGACGATTCTACTAAGTGTATTCAATACGCCGATGACATATGTTTGTACAGCACTAAGAACACTTACAAGGAATGCGTGAGGGAACTGAGACGTACACTGTATATTTTGAAAAATTGGATAAATGATAGAGGTTTTCACTTAAATGAAAACAAATCAGCAGTCATGTTCTTTACAAGACACCGCGTGACTGCTCCAGAAATTATTAAAAATAATTCTTATAAAATTAAAACAGTCAAGACCTACAAGTATCTTGGGATCCATCTTGATCCTAAATTACTGTGGACCAAACACATTGAATATATCCAGAAAAAATGCGAAAGAGGACTAAATATGTTGAAAGTAGTTGTTCATACCAAATGGGGAGCCGATGTGGACACTTCCTTAATTTTTTATAAAACGTATATAAGGTCTATTCTGGATTATGGATGTACACTCTTTGGATCCACCTCCAATTCCAACATGAAGAAATTGTGTCGCCTACAGTGGAGCGCTTTGCGTATTTGCTTGGGTGCCATGAAATCGACTCCAACCGAAATATTAAATGCCGAAGCCCAAGAACCAGATTTGAAGATTAGAATCCAGTATTTATCAGACAAATACCTCATGAAGATTAGATCCAGATTCCCCGATCTCCTCAGACAAATATACTACTTGGCATTAGAAAACCTTACCAACAAATTGTGGCAGAATAGAAATAGCCCTCCGTTAACGGATTCATACCTAAGAACTCAAGAATATGAACGCTTCATCTCTCCTTCCCCCATGCTCCCTATTTTCAATCTAAAATATCATGAGATATATTCACAGCTAAAAGTCATAATTCCCACGTATAGTGAAAACGAAAATTTGAATTTAATAACTCTTAATTATGCCCTGCAGCCGTACCCCGACTATATTCATATTTACACTGATGGATCGAAGTCTTACGATGGAACAGGCTGCGCCTATTATGTTCGTCAGTTACAGCATGGGTGTAAATTCAAACTCAATGGCCTAACTTCGATATTCACCGCGGAATTATGCGCCATTAAAAAAGCCTTACAATGGATGATAGATCAAAAACGACATAACGGTGTCATTATCTCAGATTCACAATCAGCTTTAAAAAGTATTAAAAACTTCAGTTTCCATCAGTCAAGAAACCAAATCCTGGTCGATATCATCAAATTGGCCCACCAGCTAGAGGTATCTGGTCATGTTGTCTTTCTTTGGACTAAGGGACACTCGGCAATTCCTGGAAATGTTATTGCGGACGGTCTCGCAAAGAGATCTATTCGTGATTTTGATGATATAGTTGAAGATTTGACATTAGAGGATATAAACATCTGTCTAAAGGAAAATGCTCACGCCACCTGGATACTACATTGGAATAGGTTCTTACTCGCCACAAACAATCCTTACAAGCACATTCATCCACAGCTACCAAACAAGTTGGAAGTCGGATTATACAGGAAGTCCAGAGCCCTTTCAAGTACAATTTTTAGATTAAAAACCAATCATGGTAGATTTCCATCCCACCTGTTTAGATTGGGCCTAATTGGAAATGGCCACTGTACATGCGACAATAATTCTACAGCAGATCTCAACCACATAATCTTCTCCTGTAGTAAGTACAACGATCAGCGTGTAGATTTCTTCAACCACTTAAAGATGATAGCAATTCAACACCCTATTTGCCTAATAAGTCTACTAGGTTTGAAAGATATACAGGTCTATCTTGCATTGTATAAGTATTTCAGAGATATCAATTTAGACATATGAATTAGATTTAAGCGATAAATGTTCATTGGTATAATTTTAGTTCCTTTGTTTACTATCCTCGTGTTTCAATAACCTGACAATTCGAGGGTCCAGTGATTGTTTGTGCTTTAAAGTCATCCTGATGGACCTCTGGATGCGAGTATCCCTGTCTCTTCCCAATAAGGTTTTTTGGAAAAAAAATTATAAAAAAAAAAAAAAAACAAAAAAAAAAGATCTTAAAAAAAAAAAATTGAAAAAAAAAAAAAAAAAAAAAAAAAAAAAAAAAAAAAAAATATATTAAAAAAAAAATAATAATAATAATAAATAAAAAAAAAAAGGAAAAAAAAAGAAAGGATATAAATGGATAAATTACCTGAATATATATAAATATATAATCAAATAAATGAAAATATAAAAAATGATGGTATAATGACAATACTAATAAATATTATGTAAGTAAATACAGGTATGTAACTCACACCGCACACTTGCACAGTGATTCTTAGTTGGATGTTATACTTGCTTATCCTGCCTTCTCGAACCTTAAGGTAATTAATAAAAGTCTGTGGCTAATGGAGCTACGTCTCCGAGGTCGAGTAAAACCCCTACACACACACACTAAATCAGATCACGAACCTCTATGGGCACGTATGTTAATTACGTCCCGTGCGGTTGAGTACCCATCGGGCGCGTCCCCAGGTGGCGGATAGGGGGAAGGCCTTACAATGAGCGTAAGTGAGTAAGGTTAGCAGTGGTGATAAAGCTTGTCGGAGGTAAAATTCCAGACTGGTAGCTCAAAGCCCTGCCGCGGACCACCTCCCCCAACCTAGTTGTCGTGTCGTGACTAAAGGTCTGCACAGGGGTTATAACGATGCCGGAGAACGTCCGAACGTGGACTCTCCGAAAGACCGTAAAACTCTGTTGTCGAGGTTATATTTCGCGAACAGAGGAATACGGGGGTCTAGGCTTTACCGCCTGGACCAAAAGGAGACAACCTTTAAAAACCTAAATCCTACGGCGGGAACCCAGGCTAAAAGGATGCGTGGCTGAATAGTAGATCAGTCCCTTCTGGATTCAACCTCGAAGAAGTGGCGCACCTTCGAAAATAAATGCCTACCATACGTATGGAGCTCTGCGTATGGTATTTCTTTAATAGCTCCATTACTCGTGGGCCATATGGACCAAGACACACCTAATTCAATGCAGACCTTACCTAAACCTAACTGTGGTGCTGTTCAAGCGACTAGATGGGTAAAGGGCAGAGGGAGCAGAGAAGATGTAACTGAAAAAGCTTAGTAAACACCGACTGAGATGGGCAGTTGGACTTCTAACAGAACACTGCCCACTAATAAAACGTGGATCCTTTTGGACAGAAAACCTGACACAAGAGGCCAATAACTAATTTTCCTCATGGGAAAAAAACCTAAGGGAGAAAATAGTGCAACTTCAATGCAGACCTTACCTAGGCCTAACTGGGGTGCTGTTCAAGTGACTAGGTGGGTAAAGGGTAGAGGGAGCAGAGAAGATGTAAATGAGCAACTTCAACGCAGACCTTGCCTAGGCCTAACTGGGGAGCTGTTCAAGCGACTAGGTGGGGAAAGGGAAGAGGGAGCATAGAAGATGTAACTGAAAAAGCTGAGTAAGCACCAGCTGAGATGGGCAATTGGACTTCTAACAGGACACTGCCCACTAATTACACCTCTCAATAATAGGAGTGATAAATATCCCGGATTACAGGAGATGCGGGGAGGGGGAGGAAACCCCATACCACCTAACAAGCACCCATTGGACTCATACTGAAATACTTTCGGGAGATGGGACCGATGAGATAATTATCCAAAGGGGTACAATAAGCGCAAGCTTCAGTACAAGGGCTTTGAACCTACCCTAGAAGTAATAATAATAGTAATAATAATGTTAATTACGTTATTTATGTAAAAATTGAGGAAACATGAGCTCTTCCACCGACAAGAATTCGTTCTGGAGAATTTTTTCTCCTTTTTTTATCTGACAGGCAAAGTTAAAAAATTTATTTAAAAAATTATTCATTTTTGCAATTTTTAAACAATTTTTAAAAAAAGAACTGACAGACTGTCACATTTGGTTGAATTTCTGTGACATCTGACGTATAGATTGTCATCTGTGGTTAGCAAGGCGCCAGTTTGTTGGCATGCGTTAATGTCGCCGCTAAGCTAGTAAGTACTCAGGCTCATTGGAATTGAAAATGGTCAAAAAAGTTAATTAATTTGGATTGAATTTACAAAATGGATGGAAGGAAACGCAAGAATCGATCGCAAGGCAGCATCATGACAAAAAAACCTCATCGAGTTTCATTTCGAAAGGCACAAAAATTATACAAAATATACAGTGTGTCGCATTTAAGATGAAGACACCCCCATATTTTAGTTATTTTAATGAATACAGATTTGAAAGATTCGCACAGTCATAAGTGGTGATGGGTCCTATTTTTTAAGATACCTACTTAACCGAATTCAAAATTTTAAGCTCAGCCTACTACGAATTGACAAATAGGGCCGATTCTCAATATTTAGTTTCGCGTTCGAGATATCGAAAAAAAGTTATTAGAAAAAGTTGTGCAGAATATTTTTTTATGACCATATACCAATTTTCATGACAAAATTAACATTTTTAATTTTTTCAATATTTTGGTCTTATACAATTCAAAATTGAGTGTATTTATTAATTTGATAACTAGAGTCTACCATGGAAAATAATAAAATTGACAACTTGACAATTTAGTAGTGTTATGTATTTAAATATTTCAATAAAATAAATAACACAAAGGAATGATAATTATTTTATTGTTACGATAACTGATTAAATTTAGAAAAAAAGCATGAAACAATAATTTCCCTAATACAAAATAATTAATTAACTGTAATTAGATGCGGTCTCTCTCAACTAGGTCTCCGTCTATTCGAATACATTTTTCAATTTTTTTTCTATTCTGTCCAGCTACTCGTCTAAGTTCAGGAATGGTGATTTCTTGACATGCTTGTCTTATTCTGGGGTGTAATATGGGGGTGTCTTCATCTTAAATGCGACACACAAAGATCAACCAGAAACAAGCCATTATGAAAATTCAAAGTGATCAAAGGCTTGCATGCTTAGGCATCACGGAAGCCATGAACACTACATCAACGACGACGAAACAAAACCAAAACCGGGACAAACCTGGGAAAACCGGGCATTCCAGAATAACTGATACCATCGCAGATCCTATCCTGGAAATGCAATCCGATGGTATGAGTACTACGATATTGTCAAGAGGGCACTAGGGGAGAATTAGGAATCAGGTATTATATTATTTTATTAGGATCTAGTAAAGATAACAATAACAAATTAAAAGTTATTCAGGCCAACACACGAACTACTTACCGCAAAGTTTATTTGTTGTGGTCGATCAACGTGCAAGCTTGCAATTACTCAAGACACGAGCCATATTTTGGAAATATGTTATTATTACAAGCAAGTAATTGAAGGCAGTGTAACAAGGCCGTGCCAGAATTGAGAAATGCAGACTTGCACTTTTCGAGCTCGCACGTGGACTTTGATCTAGCAAAGACACCAGAAACGAGGGCGACAGACGATGACGGGGGGGAAGTAATAAAAGGTTTGGTCGGTCGCGCCTCGTGAGTTCTGACCCGAGGGGACTCCGTAGTAGTCGGATCCAGGGGTACGCGAAGCTCGCGAAAGGGGTGAGTTAAGTTGGTGTGTGGCGCCTTTGCCTTGTGGACCTACGTAAATCAGCCCGCCAAAACCCGAGAATTGGGTCATCTGGTCTCCACTCCGGACAAGCCGGCGAACGAGCACGGGTTACCCTGAGAATAAGAATGTTGATGTAAGTACCATTTTATTTATATTGTTGAAATCATCTCAGGAGGGAACTAGGTGCTAACATTCCAGGACACTCAGTGTTGTGTACTGCCCCTTTTAGAAATCATAACAATCGTCATAGTATTGTACGGATTTATAATAAATCAGTAGGGACCCCCCGAGCGAGAGGTAATTGTATTATTTGTTTTAAGTTAAATAAATTGAATGATTTTGTACTCTGTGTTCCCATTTACCCCCCTACATTCAAAATAAACAGCTACGTCCCGCGCCACGCGCGACATAGTGTAAAACATTCAAGGTTCTTATGGACTGGAAAGAATGGCAACAAATGGAACACCTGTGCCTGAAAAAAGGGCTGGTCTGGTACACAGACGGCTCAAAGACAGAGACAGGTACCGGAGATGGAGTGCATGGGGTGATCCCCGGATGCAATATTTACGTGCGACTGGGGACTCATGCCAGCATCTTCCAGGCTGAAATAAATGCAATTAGGCTATGCGTTGGAGAGAATACCAGAAGGAACTATCGAGGTAGGGAAATCTACATCCTCTACGACAGTCAGGCTAGCCTGAAAGCCCTTGCAGCTTATGAAATCAGATCAAAACTGGTCTGGAAATGCCTGCAAGACCTCATTGACTTAGCCAGGTGCAACGTGGTGACACTATAGTTTGGGTTCCGGGTCACCGTGGGACGCCTGGTAATGAGGCTGCAGATCAACTAGCCAAGAAAGGCGCTGGGATGAACTACACTGGGCTCGAACCAGTGTTTGGCATCCCAAGGAACACTGTACGCGGGGCGGTGGCTCAGTTGGTAAGAACCCAACATAGAGGACACTGGAACCGTATAACAGGAAACAAACATGGTAAGGTGATGATCAAGGAGCCCTCTCAAAACCTTGCCAAACAGATACTGCAACTAAACAGAATGCAGATCAGAACGGTGGTGGGTCTTCTCACAGGACACTGCCACCTAAGAGTACACCTACATAAGCTGGGGATATACACAGAAGAACCAGTTTGTAGACTCTGCAATGAAGAAGATGAGACAGCTTCTCATGTGATATTCGAGTGTCCAGCACTCGCAAGAACGCGCTATGCGGTCCTGGGACTTCTTAGCCCCGGGAGCCTACATGCGGAAAAGACTTCTAATCAAGGAAAATCTAAACCATCTAAACCACCTAATCCAAATACCAAAAATCCACAGGAGGATTCGGTGTATTCCCCTGGATGGTTGGCATAGAGAGCAACCTTCTGATGTATAGGTCAGGGTAGCCATTAGTTCTCATGAGGTTATGAAGTCTTTGGAGAGAGGCAGCCCTGGAGCAGGGGTTAACAATGTCTAGAATACGCTTCTTCATGCCAAGGTCATGTTCTTCTTCATTTTTTCGTGGTGGTAAGACGTGAAATGTACGTAGCGACCTGAGCTGGTAAGCTTTTGGTACCAGTCGAGTTTAATGGTGTTGTCTAGATCCCTGTATACTCTCGTGTCCAGAAAGGGAACCGATCTATCGCTCTCTCTCTCTACTGTGAACTGGATGCTGTCTTCATAACTGTTGAAAACCTCGAGGACATCATCGAAAGATTTCGGGTTTCAGTTTAAAGGTTTTTTCGGTATCACATCTTATTAATCTATACTCATTCAAGGCTCACTTTCCCCAACTTCCTCTGCCACATCCGTTTCTGATAGATACAACACAACGGCTTCCAATTTTCTAGTAGTAAATCCAAATCATGCTTATGTCTCAAATATCTCTGACAGTTCAAGTAAACAATAGAATGGTCACCTGATTGCTATATTCTAACTCTTTCAGAATATTTTTTCAATTGTCTTATAAGAAAAGGGAAACTTGAAACGAACTATTTAACCCTTAGAGGGGAAAAATAGTCGCTGAGAGCATGAGACAAGAAAAACAAGGGTCGTAGGTTGAGTCGCTAGTCTAGGAGGATCAACAATAACAAGCAGGTCAGCAGAACAACAGGTACTCTTTATTAAAATATAAAATATATCACAGTGATTAATATTACACTCTTGAGCACGGTTAACAGATAATAAAAAAAACAAGAGCGTGCGGTGCTAGTCGAATGAATGGATCGGGTGCTAAGAATTTACAAGGCACTTATCTTCATATGGCTTGGCTCCAGGAACTTGCTTGGTTTGAAAGGGTGACTTGGTATCCAAGAAAATCTGCCTTGGTACGTGGAGTTCTTCCCGGTACGAAAAAGATGGCCTCCAGGGAAAAGAGTGAACTCCAGGGAAAAGATGACCTCCAGGGAAAAAGTTGCCTCCAGGGAAAAAGCTGTAATTTCATGGATATCAGAAACACTCTTGCATTAATGAACGGTCCGATCGAGTCTGCTTGTCAAGGGTACATAGAATTATGTCCCGTCCTCAAGATAGGTTGAGATTAAAAAATGTGACTGACAAATTTTACATGCGAAGCGAAACTCGATCGGATTTAAAAGCTGTAATTAAAATTAGCATACGGTATTTTGAAAATATGATCTGTATAATTCTAGCACAATTAACAAAATCATTCTACAACACTCACCAAGCCAAAAACGTGGGCGATGTTTATAATAATTTAAGTGAAAGTTCACAACGCCATTTCGCTAGAAATTCCCTGTGTTTGCGGAAATGTACCTTCCTCTAGCGAATCCAGAAGTGAAATGAAAGTGAAAGGGCCGGTATGAAGATGAACGCACCTGATTTCAACTCGACAGTCGAAGTCGACGAGACTCGACGAACTCGAGGCCTCCAGTCGGCCGATGCACTAAAACCCACCATCACTCACTCACTGCGCGCGCCCGCCGTTGTCTCTGCATCGCTGGCATTTAGCCGGTACGTACAGGGTACATTACAAACTTCTGTCATTTGCGGCATGATCAAAATCATCCCTAATTTTTGTTTTTTGCACGGCACTAAAGCAGTTTATACACTTTACTTGATTTAAATTTGTACACCACCAATTTTATGATCTTACTACATTAAAGTGTTCATATATTCTACAGCTTCTGCAACGTATAAACAATTTTCCCGTTCTATAATATAATAACTCCTCAGTTATCGACTTCAAATATAATATTTCCTGAATCCTTCCTGTCACCCTTTATGTACTTCCTGACCTCTTTCAATTTACTCTTCATCCCAGAGAGATCATTTTGATCCACCAGAACATTAACAATTTCTTCATCTGATCTACTTATGTAGTCTTCTTCAACGTTTATCATGATGAACCTTGGCAATCTCATTTTTACATCTTGAGTTTTATATTTTTTACCCAATTTATTCTTTACCTGGTCCACTAATTTATTCTTGTAATCTTTATTGTTGCAACTTATTAGAACACCACCGTTTTTCAAATGCTTTATGCCATCTATACCAACAGACAACTCAACTGCTGGGTCAATTGTATCTTTAATTTTCTTTGATGTGGTATTAGATGTCTGTTCTGCAACAGGTCTAACGGCCACTTTTTCTATAACGTTCTTTGTTTCACTTTTACCCATTATTTAGCCTTCTCCATTTTTTTCTTCACTCAACTTCTCAATGATCATTTTCATCATTTTCTTCATCTCATTAACTTCTTCAATTACACTCTTAATACAATAATCTTGCTGTGCATCACACTCATCATGGCAAAATAATTTTATTGATTTTTTTGAATCGACTATTTTTAGTCCATCTTCACCAATTTCAGTACATTTCATATGACAACAACTTTTTCATACACCAACCATTTTAAGTTGTCTCTCCGATAACTATATTCAATCACAACAATTCAACAAACTTGGCAGTGTATGGCCACCTTTAAGACCACTTGATTTAATCACTGGCTACGCTATCAGGACCTTTATCTGTATTCTCTTTCGTCTTCTTAATACAAAGCAAATAATATACTACAACATCCATAAACACCCATATCATATTATTCCCGCCTCACATTTTACACGTACAATACTATACAACTTTCAAAATATTCACTTTTTTGAAGAGCAAAATTTCACAACAGATATCTAAATTAGGCAACACACAATTCAATGAAAATATTTTCGAGATGGTCTTCTTCCGGAAATACCAAAAGTTACGACCTACTTCGTTATTTTAACGGAGATACCCTGTATATTATTATATTTCTAAATTGTATGAGAAAAACGAATATAGGTTGTTTTCACAGTTGGAGTTTGAATTGAGGTTTTTATAAGTTATAAACAAAAATAAGTGAAAATAGCAATTTTCCAACTTCAAAGCAGCTTCTGTTGAAAACGGCTCAAGATCTTATAATTCGGCTTGCATGCACGTCCCTATCATAACTTCTCATGTTGTATCCTAGGATGCAGATGAAATTGCTCTACAGGGTTATCAACTTTTTCATCCCCCTGAATAATAATTTTAACTACATAATAGGATAACACATGAATAGTTAAACTAGGGACATGTAAGCCGTTTTCTTGTGATTCTTGAGCTCTTTTCAATGTGAGCTGCTTTGAAGTTAGAAAATTGCAATTTTCAGTTGTTTATAACTCATAACCTTCTCGATTTAAACTGCAACTGTGAAAAACACTTGTATCCGTTTATCTCAAACAATTTAGAAATATAATTATATACAGGTTGTTCCCGTTAACATAACGAAGTAGGTGTAAAACTTCCGGTATTTCCGGAAATGCGACCATTTCGAAAATATTTTCATTGAATTTCTCGTGGTCACTTATTTATATCTTAAAATATTTTATTTCGAGGCTCTAGGACCAATACTTAGTTTCCGAGATACAGTACGTTCCACGGCTTATTCCATAGTAGATAATGATGTTGTACTTGAGATCATCTCAGTTATTGGGACTAGGTCGTCGGGATGTGATGGTCTTGGGATGGGTATGATTGCCATGAATAGTCCTCACATTATATCTTATTTAACTCATATTATAAATTATTGCTGTTTGACTGAAAATTATTTCCCATCTCGATGGAAGACTTATTATCTATTTGTCGTTATTCGTTATTCCTATTCCTAAAAGTAGACAACCGACGGAGTACGGACATTTTAGGTCAATTTCTATACTGCCAACGCTGTTCAAAGGTTCTCGAGAGAGTGATGTACAGCCAGCTTCAAGAATACCTGACAAAATATAAAATCTTACCAGATATTCAGCATGGTTTCAGACCTAATCATAGCTGTTGTACAGCATTGCTATCGATGTCTAATGATAATTTGAGGGCCACTGACGCAGGAATGCTGACAATTTTTATTTTGCCTGACTTCTCGAGGGCGTTTGACACGGTGAATCATGAGGTATTGCTCACTGTGCTGGGAAAAATAGGTCTTGGAGCTGATGCGATGGCGACACTGAAGAGCTACTTGTCGGCTCGGGAACAGTATGTGCAGTTGGGCCTGAACAAATCGAGCACTAGATCTGTACGTGCGGGGTGCCACAGGGGTCTTTGCTTGGTCCTCTTTTGTTTGTTATATATACTCGTTTTTTGCCAACCTGTGTTCAGTAAAATGATGATGTACGCAGATGATACCCAGGTTTATATTATTCGTTTGAGGCATCTGAATTAAACGAAGCATTGAAGAGAATTAACAGTGACTTGGCCAACATATCTGCTTCTGCCAGGAGATATTCTCTCTGTCGGAATCCCTCGAAGTCGTCCTGCATACTATTCGGTGGTAAACTGGCGTGTGAGCGGTTGGGGGCCGCAGTAAATCTTGCTGTTGATGGAGTTGGCATCCCGATCGTCCAGGGAGCGAGTGTACTGGGGGTCCAAATGGACAACACATTTCGGTATCGTGACCACGTCGCTGATGGTTGTCTGAGGGCAGGGTATAGATCGCTGAATGTGTTGTATAGACATAGAGATTACCTGAACAGTTCCTTGAGGAAGAGTCTGTGCAATGCGTTGGTTCTCTCTAAATTGAATCATTGTTCACAGGTTTTCTCTCCTTGCTTGGACTGCGAGACGGCGTATCGCCTCCAGAGACTTCAGAACGCTTTCTTGAGATTTATATTCGGGGACTGAAAGTATGATCATATATCTCACCGACTTGTCGAGGCTAGAAGGTTAAATATGAAGAACAGATTTACATTACAAGCTGTTAGGCTATATTGTTCACTCATAAAGTCTTGTGTGCCTTCTTACCTTTATAATAAAATTACCTTTAGAACGGACGTTCACAATATTAACATTCGTTGGAAAGACTATATTGCTACACCTGCGTACAGGCCGGCACTTTTTGAAAGATCCTTCACATATGATATTTATCGGAATTGTGGCAATACTCTTCGGGAAATAAGACTTGCTAGCGTCCGGGCCAAGTTGAACTCCACCCTGAGATTGAGACGGATCGTACATTTCAGTGTATTTGTTTTTTGGTAATTTCTCATGTAAATTTTGTACATCTGTTATCAATAATGGCGTTATTATTATTATTATTCGGTCACACGGTACATACAAACTAAACTTGCTGCAGTCACTTACATTTTACTAAGGAGGACAAAACATTTCTTACAGTGCAAGGAGACAAACAACTTCCTACTTTTGATTGGAAAGAAATCTTTCATTGACTTCACTCACATTCTGAAAAAATATTTTCTGGCTGTCAAACGTCAAAAACGACCAATTACCTACTGTTTTTACCAATTTTCGGTGAAAAAAGTACAAGAAAATAAGACTACAATTGCAATGATTAAAGAGAGAATTATACTGTTTAGAGACAGAATACTCGATCGTTATGATAGCGTTTTTCAAACCTACATAAGGAGATTGTATTGAAGTTAGCAAAAAAGCACTCTCCATTTATTTTATATAAAATCAGTTTCCTATTAAATTAAATAAATATCTCGTCATATCTCTCCAGGGATGAATCTTTCTTGCGTAAAATCCCGGGAGTGTTACCATTTTTCCGCAAAAATTGCACATTCTTTTGCAAGTTGTTTATTGGTTCATGCTCAATGCAGCATTTTTCCGCGAACACATCCATTAGAATACCCATATAAGAAAATGCTGACTATGATGGGAAGCATGGTTACTCTGCGTTTCCACACAGGAGTATTCTCCGTATTTTGCAAGGTGTCTGTTTACAGGTTGGCGCACCGAGATACATAATAGATCCTTTTTAGTTAGTCTAGTCTTAACATTCATACTGTAAACATCTTATTCCAATTGTCTTAATTAATAATAAATGTATTAAATTCATAAATGTAACTTTTTAAAAAGCGACTTCGAGTAGGTATCCCGAAAGTTAATTTATGACACTTTAGGAACAATGTAAAACCTTATAATTTGTATTTATATTAACTAAGCCATGAAGATGACCAGATTAGCTGAAGAGAATGTCAGTTTCAGGAATATCCAGAACAGAGTCAACTCTAAATCTACGTATTTTATAATATCGCGATGCTACGATTGAATCTAGATCGTTGATAAATGACCAGTAATTGTCCATTTTACTTTCTCTGCTGAATCTAATTGTATACTAGCAAGACAAGGAGTTCTAGTGGTCCTTTTGACTATCAAAAGCACTGTTTAGAAAAGCACATCCCTAGTCATCACCTGTCATCTACAATGCCCGTATTGGTCCTATCTGCTTGGCATATAATTCGGTTCAGAGGAGTTTAATAGCCAGATATATCTCAGATCAGTATAGGGTTTTAGTACTACTCTCTACACTTTGTAGGTATATTAATAGCAGCTTGTAGTTAGTTATACAGGGTGTTCAGTAACGGGCCAGCCAAAATCAAACGTCATGGATAAAATCGTATTTTAAGTATAAAAAAAGAAAACCTTCTTGCGCATCAATCGCATAAATAGTGTATTTTTATGAGATTAAATTATCAATATTTTCACCAATTTTTAAATTGGCTCTCTGTAATAATTATCCATGGTCAGGTGATATTAGCGTAATAATTTGCTGTGGAAATTTCATTTTATTTCGTTTGAACTTTAACTTAAAATAACTTAAAATAGGTAATTTAACAATTTAACAATTTGGTCCCTTTCCCTATGCACGCCACTGGCTTACTTTATTTTAAAATGCAATTTTTTACACTACCTACCTTCAATATATTCGAAAAAAGTCACCGGTGAGTTTTGAAAACCGAAAATTTGAAATTTTAGAGAAATAAACATCATGTTAAATAAATTCGAATATCGTCTCCGCCATTTTCCTTAGTTGCTACTTGAAATTTTAGAATTTTAAAGGTTGTTAGTATGGTTGTCTACTATGAAAACTTCAGTTCAATTGCTTCAAAAATGTGCTCATAAATTGTTAGAGAAATGTAGCCATTTTTGCCCTTTTCCTACCCACGCCACTGGCTTGTTTATAAAAATATTGTAAATTTTATTGCACTAACTCAAATTTCAAATACTTTCCTTCCGATCTTGGGAATTTGGTATCAAAGTTTTTTCCATCTTGCTCATACAGGGGTTCAAAAAATAGCCAATTTTCCGAAAATTCAAATGGCCGCCATTTTGAAACGGCTCGGCCGATTTTGCTCAAGTGCAATATCAGACCACTCTTTGTAGATGTCTTACTCCCAAAAAAATTTAAGCCCCCCAGATTGAAAACTGCGACCTGAAATGAGATGATAAAAACCGAATTTCTGGAATTTTTAAAGGACACCCTGTAGAAATTAACGTGACTTTTGGAAATTTTTTCAACCAAAATCTAATGTCATTCCAAAGTTTCACAAGGATCCAAAATTTCGTTCACTAATCTTGAAAGATAAAGCTACAGGAGCGTTTTTAAAATCGAAATTTCACGATTTTGGGGAAATACATAAATATATAAATTACAATACAACAAAATGAATAGTTATTCGAGCCAAAGTACATATTAAGTAAAAAGAAGACGTATGTTTGGGTTCTAGTGCTAATAAATAATACTGATCTCAAGCCAAAAGCACACAAAAACAATGTTGAAGACATGGATGGCCATTTCGCTCTTATTAGAGCTCATCGGCATGTAATCAACAATTTTTTTTTTTATTGAAAATGCACATGCACTGCAGGGAAATCCCTATGACACTCTGGGAGCGGTGCATGAGCGGAGATATCGATTCACGTTGGCCTTGAATCTCTGTAGGTTGTATACTTCGGGAAACACGCCCTTTGGAATGCTATTCCAAAGTGATGCGGTTCTATACATAAAAGAAGTCTGAAATAGGGTGGTACGAGGTGTAACGAGCTGAACCTGATACGGATGAGCGTCTGCGGCTCGACGTGTATTTCTGCCCGGTCTTGTTCTTGGTGGGATCAAGCGGGCCACGTCTTTTGAACACTTTCCATTAAAATATCTATAAAACAGACTCAGGTCAGCTACTCTTCTTCGATGTTCGAGAGTGTCTAAATTTCTTGTCAAATCTGGGTCCCCAATCAAGCGGATGGCTCTTTTCTGAATAGAGTCGAGTAGTCTCAGCGTATGTTTGGGAGCTGAGCTCCAAACATGTGAGCAGTACTCCAAGGATGGTCGGATTTGAGCCTTGTATAAGAGGAGAAGCTGTTGTGGTGTATAAAATTTCTTCGTGCGGAAGAGTGTTCCAAGTTTTTGAGAAGCACTCTTCGCCAGACCTGCAACATGATCATGCCAAGACATGTTCGCTCCAAGGCTCACTCCAAGTAAACGAAGAGATGACGCTGGGGTAAGAGAGTGTCCCGCCATCATCATATCTGGCTCCAAAACGTTGGTCTTTTTGGAGAAGATGGCTACTTGGGTTTTTCCAGCATTAAATTGGACTTGGTTTCTATCGCCCCAAGTTAGAATGTCTTGCGAGTCATTGTTAAGTATGGCAACTTCTTGATCCCTGCGAGTCTGTGCGTCGATGGCAGATGTTCGCGCATCTAACGTCTGTCGTCGGCAAAACTGTATATTGGATTTTTTGTTGTTTCAAGCAAGTCGTTTATAAATATTAGAAAGAGAGTCGGAGATAAAATGGATCCCTGAGGCACACCGGCATTGATGGAAAAGGTCTCAGAAAGAACTCCATCGACTGCCACCTGTAATGAACGATCTCCGAGATAACTCGCAAGCCACAAGCAGAATTTCTCGGGCATGCCATAGGCCTGCAGTTTTACCAACAGTCCATCATGCCAGACACGGTCGAAAGCTCTAGAAATATCAAGCGCAACCCCTCGAGACTCCCCATGGTGCTCGATTGCGCTGTTCCGCACCTCGGTGACGTAGGTGAGGAGGTCACCAGTTGACCTCTGTTTGCGGAATCCGTATTGGCGGTCGCTGATTATATTAGCTCCTTCCAAGTACTTTAAAAGATGTTGATTAATAGCTTTCTCCATAATCTTGGATATTACTGAAAGCAGTGCCACTGGTCGATAGTTACTTGGTATAGTCTTTTTGCCTTTCTTGGGAATAGGTTGGATCCGTGCACATTTCAGCAAGAAGGAAATATTCCCTTTTTATACGACAAGTTGAAAAGTCGGCAGAAAACAGATGACAGCTCAGTGGCGCATTTTTTTAGTACGATACCCGGTACGTCATCGGGCCCAGAAGCTTTATTTGGGTCTAAGGCTAACATAATGTGCTTTATGACACGCTGTCGGAAAACAATGTCTGACATTTTGGACTCCACGGAAGGGATCTTTGGCGGAGTTTTTCCCCGAAAGTCGACGGAAGAGTATGAAGAAAAGATTCCCGCCAACAAGTTCGCCTTCTCAGAAGCCGTAGATGCGATAGACCCGTCTATCCGTGTAAGTGGTGGAATCGTGGATCTGGTGAAGTTCTGGCTGCTACCTTAGTTACAAACCAAAAAGATTTCGAACCGTTAGGGCAGGAGAAAAGTTTGTTCCTAATTCTTTGGTTGTGAGTTTCCTTGGTTTGATCTATTATTTCTTTGCATCTGTTTCGAGCAAGGATGAAATTGTGGTGGTTTATGCCGTCGGGGCTCTCTCGCCATTGGCGAAAAGCCAGTTGTTTGGAGGCGACAGCTTCCTTGCATCTTTTGTTGAACCAAGGTTTGCTGTTTGAGGGCTGTTTTTTTGAAAAGGGAATGTAGGCTTCCATGCCCGTCAGGATTACTTGAGCAACTTCCCCAGCACAAACAGATGGATCATCAGAGCCGAAACAAACACTCCTCCATGGAAAATCTCGATAATATTCCCTGAGTTCTTCCCATTTAGCAGATCTATAGTGCCAGACTACACGCGGTTTACTTGCTTCTTTACTACTAGCAATTGGTAGGACACAAGAGGTTGAGACGAGTTTGTGGTCTGAAGAACCCAGTGGGGCTTTCACCGTGATAGTATATAATCGAGGGTTCGTGGTCAAAAACAGATCCAACAGGCTAGCGAATTCTCCCTCGCGATCGGGAATGCGGGTTGGTTCATCATCAACGAGCTGGGTAAAACCACAGCTGATCGCAAAGATTCCGCTTCACGGCCTTCTTCATCAGTGAAATTTGAGTATTTAAGACAGTTGATGTTATGTACATTAAAATCACCCAAGATGGATATCTCGGCTTTGGGGTAGTTTATCTGTATGAAGTCAACAGTCTTTGTCAGGGACAAAAAAAGTGTCCTATACCGTGTATCGCTGGGTGGTCGGTATAAACAACAGATAAATCTCGTGTTTGTCGGTCTGTTATCCTAAGCCACATGACGTCGAAGTCATGGGGCTCAAAGACTTCCTCACGCTGGCAGGAGAGGTCACTTCTGACAAAAATGCCAATTCCGAAGTTAAGTCTAAATCGGGAATGAAAGTCATATCCTGGATAAAGATAATTAACTGTGCTTGACGTCTCTTGGACTTTTGTTTCGCACAGTGCTAGAATGTGAGGTTTATTTGCCTGAAGATATTGGTGTACTGAATTGATATTCGTGTTTAAACCTCTCATGTTACAAAAGTCGACTTTAAATTTTTCCATTCTGGAGGTGTTTTTATTCTTTCTCCTGCATGAATGTGCCCCTGGATTAGCCCCCGCCCGGAGATCCGAATGAGGAGTCGTTTTAACTCCGGAAAATTTTAACCCCGGGAACGCGCCATACATGCATATTTTATCGTTTCTTACCCCATGGACCGGAATCTCTGGCACAGCAACGAAACGTCAGCTTGTTAGAGCAACTTCACGCCGTCTAAGCCAGAAAGATGGTATCACACCGGGCGAGGCTGTGTGGGTTTGTCCTCTACCATCTGGTTTGCTAGTTTTGGTCAGCCCCGAGGTATCTAATACCACCGGTGTCATCTATACAGGGTGTCCCAGCTCATTCGAAGCGGTCTCTGTAGGCCAAACGATGGACTTTTTCAAAAACCTTTTTGAAAATTCAAGTACAGAATCACAATGGCCATAATTTAAAATTACTTTGGAGTATACAGAGTGTCCCATATGACAGTGACATATCAAAGTTATGTTTTTTTAAATGGAATGCTCCCATGTTATTTCAGTTTTAGATTATCTGAGAAGAGGAAATAAGATTGGCTTTTACAGTTGGTGTTTAAATTCAGTAGTTTTTGAGTTATAAACAAGTGAAAATCGTCATTTTTCAAGTTCAAGGCCCTGTACATTGAAAACGGTTCAAGATAGAGAAAAACGGCTTACATGTCCCTATTTTAACTTTTCATGTACTATCCCATGATGTAGATAAAATGTTTATACAGGGTGATAAAAAATTTGAAAAATTCTGAGATTTCTCCACGCGTCGCCAAATAAAAAAATAAAAGAAAGTACAAATGTTTCTATACCATAGAATAGTACGTGAAAAAGTAAAATAGGGACATGTAAGCCGTTTTTCTCTATCTTGAACCGTTTTCGTTGTACAGGGCGTTGAACTTGAAAAATGACGATTTTCACTTGTTTATAACTCAAAAACTTCTGAATTTAAACACCAACTGTAAAAGCCAATCTTATTTCCTCTTCTCAGACAATCTAAAAATGCAATAACATAAGAGCATTCCATTTAAAAAAACATAACTTTGATATGCCACTCTCATATGGGACACTCTGTATACTCCAAAATAATTTTAAACTATGGCCATTGTGATCCTGTACTTGAATTTGCAAAAAATTTTTGGAAAAAATCCATCGTTTGGCCTACAGAGACCGCTTCGAATAAGCTGGGACACCCTGTATAGACGACATTCCCCTATCCGCCACCCGGGGAGGTTCCCGATGAGGGACTAGCAACCCCGACACGGGTTGCTAGTCCCGTGTATGCATGTATGCATGTATGCATTATGCATTCAGCATTGAAATGCACATGTGGAATCCCTGCTTTAGTCTTCCCAAATCCCGATAAACATCAGAAAAGAGGAATCGGTGGTCTTATATGAGAAGACAGCACAGGCTCCGTCGCTAGTCTTCTCACCACTGCACAAAATCGCACCTACGACAGCCTAAAAAGGGTCACTAAAAAAAATATAGTTGAACTATTCTGAGGGATTTAGACCAGTGGCAGTTTTTCATATGAGAGGCCGAAAGAAATTAAACTATTGACCCGGCGAATATGGCGCCGATGGCGATAATTATTTTAATATTTACGGTCACAAAATTTCACAGCATTAAAATTTTACTCATAATCTGCTGGTTGAAAAGATTATTAACATTTTAACCATTTTGGTAATATTTTCTGGCTCTTTTATATTGGGTAATTCGCCAGTAATAATATTTTCTCACATTAAAAAAGAAACAAAATTGGGCTAAACTTCTGTAAAAAAAAATCAATGATTCTCATGAGAAAAGTTTAAATTATCTTAAAATAAAAAATTATTAACTATTTATTGTATTTGTATTTGTATTTTTGAGGGTTATTAAGTTACTGCGACCTAAAAGATCTATTGTATCCCCTCTACTGTGCTTCGCCTGGTGTGGAATCCCTTTAGTGAAGCACCCTCTCCAAGTCCGTTTCCTTGAGAAACTTCAGGATTTTGAGAGGATCAAGGTCGGGTAATTTCCCTGCCTCTAGCTGGTGATGGCCCAGAACATTACTTCTTTTGAGTTCTATCGCATCGCAGTTGAGTCGCAGGTGACGTGGTGTCTCGTCTCCTTTCCCGCAGAATCTGCAGACGCCATTTTCTTCTATGCCTAACTTCCTCAGGTGTTCCTTGAGCTTGCAATGTCTCGTTAGGAATCCCGTCAGTGTTCTGAGATGTTCCTGGCTGAGGTTGAAGAGTATCTTCGACCTCTCTCGGTTAAAATTCCCGAGAAGTTCTTTGGCTTGTCTCAACCCCGAGAGGGTCCTCCAATGGGTTTCTCTCAGTTTTCTTCTTCCTTTTGGAGTTCTGCTTGAAGAAAGTGTAACATCTCAATTGAGATGTTACCATTTTTACATAATTTACAATTATTTTTCTATAGTGCGGTAGTGACCGTGATCGCCCTGTATGTGTATCTCGATGGCTGAGTTTTACATTTCACCGCCTTGGTGAAAATTCTCGGTGGTAGGGAACGTTGTTCGGACGTCGTCGAGCAGTCGGTAGCAGTCGCCGGTGATAATTTAATTTTGATAAGAAGGGAAATAAATTTGGCGCTTTTGGCTCTCCTAGACGATTTTTCTTTAGAGTTCTAGAAATCCAGAACCATGTCCGGCTAGAAAGTGATTGTTCTCTTCCAACAGGGTGAGTACTGAATTTTACTAATTTTTAATATTCCATTATTTTCTCGAATCAGCGACAGGCGATGCATTTATAATTTATAATAATCTTCATCAATGCTTATTTTATGGCTGTTAACTTTTTGTACTATTTTATTTCATATTTTGTTCATGAGTGCTTTTATAGCTGTAAATTAATAAATTATTATCTTTCGTATTATTTCATTTCATATTTTGCTTTTTATAAATAGGTATAGCTATTGTTATTATCATTAAATTGGTTACATTTTATTTGTGAAATCATGTAGGCGTATCTTCAAAGCGATCTGAACGACATGGCGTCAGGTGGCTATTGAAGATCCGGCCTAGTTGTTGGAGTGCAAGTACTGATCTCTATTATTATTTTGAAGGCACTCGCCCTCCTTTTCTGGAGATGAAGGAGCAGCGTCCATAGACAAACACCATCCCTTGCCGTCAAGATGAGTCCACAATACCAGGACTCATCAGTAGCAGGACCCAGTCACCAGAACTCCAGGGTGACAACTGGGATATCCTGAGGCAGCGGCGTGCCGTAATTCCAGAGATGCTGGAAAATCCGATCCTGAGGCCACGTCAAGCATCGCATCAGAACAAAAGCTAAGTGCCTGACGTCATTATCATTTTTCTTGTTTTGAGTTAATTTATTTCAATAAAGACATCCCTTGAAGATTCGTGAGATCTTAAAAAAAAAATCTAATGCTCATTCTTAGTATTAATTATATAATATAGTGATTTTGTATTCTCTTTTTGATAGTTAGTTTACGCTCAAATTTTTTCTAAATTAATTTTTTTTGATAATTAATCATTACTATTACCTATCACTTGTTAGATCACTTAAGTTACAAATATTCAGCTTTGTTAATTAATTCATTACTGTGCCTACCTATTGCCCATTTTTATTGTTATTATTATTAGCATCTTGAATAATTATTGTGCAATTGAATAATGCAATCTTGTTAAATAAATTGTTTTAATCTGTGTCGTTCTTATTGTCTCACCCCATCTGGTTACTCTTAATGTGCATTGCCATTCAGTAAAATGTTGCTTAAATTTCGCTTAATATGTAATTGATAAAATTTTATTGAAAATTTATTTGGAGCTAGCTGGCTGCTAAGTAGCGTTCTTTCCCTCCCCGAAATTTGCTCGGGGTGGAATTGAATGTTATAAAAGTATCTTCGAAACCACAGAATGGTTCTCGTCCTATGAAGGGCGTCGATGCTCCTTTTCTTGCCAATGCGTGGGCATTCTTCTTGCGTTCGAGGTGGTCTCGAGCACAAGGATTGTTTAGATTGCCGACTGTCTTGACGGGTGACAAGCCCCGCTCGGTCAGCAGTCTGTTTCGCGGTGATGTCCCGCGATTTCTTGGTTTTTTGTTTCTTACCATGGTTGATCCAACGAGTAGCTAGGGAAGGGTGTTCCACCTATGCGCATGCAAAGGTGAGGGGATTGATACAGTGGGGTGCCGCCTGGTGCACCTAGGTTGAATCCAGTAGGGCTGATCTTCTATCCAGTCACGCATCCCATCAGCCTGGACCCCCGCCTTAGGATTTAGTTTTTTTAGTGAAATTGTCTCCTCTTGGTTCCGGCGATTAAGCCCAGACCCCCGCATCTCTCTGTGCGCGGAACGTGACCACGACAACAGATGATACGACGGTATATCAGAGATTCCACAGTCGGACGTCTCTAGCGCCGTTGCCCCTAGTGCAGACTTTAAATGTCGTTCCGTATGGAAAAAATAATGGAAACTAAAAATTAATAAACTTCAAAAAATAAATTTCAAAAATTTTTCTTTAAAAAATTTCTTTAGAAAAAAAAAACACTTTTTAGACCGAATATCATAGAGAAATTAATAAACCATAAGGCAAGCAGTATGACTTCATATTGACGTATTTCAGCGAAAAAGTTTTTGTTTTTTTTTTGAAAAAAGAATAAACATTTTGAATTTTTTTTGAAATTTATTAATTTTTTGTTTCCATTATTTTTTTATATCGAAAGGCATAAAAAATAATATGGCGGCCATAAGAAAAACGTAAGTTGACTATGAAAACTATGGGATTTAGTCGGCTTTGAAAATTTTTGAAACGTCAGATGGGTAGCTCTTGGCGACCTACAAAAAATTATTTATTAATTTCCAATAATAAGAAAGATATGGCAAAAATAAGAAATCTCGTTTTTTTAGTTTTTCAGGATATTTCAGCCCCGACTGAAAATATAAAAAAAATCAGATTCTTAATAATCATCAAATTGCACATCTTTTTCTTTAATTTAACCGACCCTGTATGTTTACGATGTTAGCGTTTACGAGATAGCAATATAGAGAAGGATATACAGGGTGTGCCATCGAAAAGGTAACAAGCCTAATAATTTGAAAAGTGAAGATGCGAAACAGGTCGATTTTGTTATCGAGGGGGACATATTTTCGTGACAAATTTAACTACCCAAGTTCACCCCCTTGGCAGGGGTAGCTACCCCTTTGCTTATCATCATAGGAAACAGATATCGAGTGATACATCATTTGAAAGCTACTTGAATTCTCTTTACAACGATATCATATAGGGTGGCCCAACGAAAACGTAACTCGCCCTAATAACTTGGAAACTAAAGATGTACGCGGAAAACGTAAGAGAATTCAAGTAGCTTTTAAATGATGTATCACTCGATATCTGTTCCCTGTGATGATAAGCAAATGTTATCGAGATACCCAACCCCCTGCCAAGGGGTGAACTTGGGTATCTCGATAACAAAATCGACCTGTTACGGTGTTTTTTGCATAGATCTTCACTTTCCAAATTATTAGACTTGTTACCTTTTCGATGGCCCACCCTGTATGATGCACCCTGTATATATTTTAGATCCCCTTCAAAACACAATTTTGATTTTCCTTTCTAGCCTGCTTGACTTTCCAGCAATAAAGATTTAATTCCATAAATAATGCCAGTTTAATTAAAATCGAAAAAAGTTTTGCAGAGATCCTTGTAAGTTTTCGATGAGTGAATTTAATAATATGGATAGTGATTTTTATGAAAATTCACATAATATTTGTCGTTGTTTGATATAAATTTAATGAGATCCGAGTGTTATTAACAGTAGTTATACCTATGCGTCCAGTTCTTTTCCTGTTTTTTCCCTGCTAATTTACTGTTTACCAGGGAAAAAAGCAGTTCATATAATTAAGTGGCATTTTGTATGCCCGCCAAAGAGGATAAAATGTCACACGGTTTTCCCTTCGCAGAAAAAAAAATTCACAAAGATGATTCTATTTTTTTATTTTACTTTTGCAAAAAAAAACTTGCATTTTCTTATCCTAGTCGGCTATTAACCAGTGAAACACACATTAAGGTCCGGTTGCACGAACATAATTAAAATTCTTGCAGATAATTACTGATTTTAAATTGCAAATTTTGAAAATTTGGTGAATATTTTCAATGATCTTTTACTTTTTATCGATAATTAACTCTTCTAAGGGGCAGTAGAATTTATTTTCAGTAATATCGTGACAATATTTTGATAATACGGGGCATTTTAAAATTGTTGATTGTCTGATAGATTTTTCATTACGTTCGTGCAACCGAGCATAAGTGATAAGAAGAAGCAAAGTTTTTTTGCAAGAGTGAAAAAAATAAAAAAGAATAATATTTGTGAAATTTTAAATTGCAAATTTTGAAAATTTGGTGAATATTTTCAATGATCTTTTACTTTTTATCGATAATTAACTCTTCTAAGGGGCAGTAGAATTTATTTTCAGTAATATCGTGACAATATTTTGATAATACGGGGCATTTTAAAATTGTTGATTGTCTGATAGATTTTTCATTACGTTCGTGCAACCGAGCATAAGTGATAAGAAGAAGCAAAGTTTTTTTGCAAGAGTGAAAAAAATAAAAAAGAATAATATTTGTGAAAAATTATTTTCTTTTTATTACCTTATCGCCTTTTTTATCACGTATTATAATCTTTTCGTTTAAGTTTGTAAGTTTCTATCGTTTGTTTGTACAAAACAAAAAAATAATGCGTAGGTATAAATATCAAAAATGTTTAAAAAAAATTAAAAATTCTCCATACCACTGAAACCATCAGTTTGCGAACTCATGCTTATTAAGTTTTTTTTACTTATTTTGGTCCATACTAAACCCCCTTCAAATGTTCGATCTTATTTTTTAACACCCTCTATATTCAATAGGTAGCGGCAAAAATTTTAAATAAATAAACAAAAATTCACGACCATTTAAAATTTTACAATTTTTTCAAACTATTTTTTAGGAAATTAGCCAATATTTTTTATAAGAATCAATTTTTGATATCTTCAATGGTTACGAGTGATAACGATTTTGTTTTGAGGGTGGGAGGAGGCAATAGGTAGTCCCCCAAAACTGTTTTAAGAGGTAAAATCGGTCTTATGTATGTAGATGAGACATAGTTAAGTCGCTCCACTCTGGTAATTTGGCTTCGTGAACTAGTTCATACAGCCACAGAAACATACCTATTTACTATACAGGCTGTCCCTGATATGACTCTACAGCTCACTGCCAAATAATGTTCCTCGGGTGAAGCTAAGTCGATTTTAGGCAACTTATCTCAGTACAAAGTTGCTTGGACAAGAGATAAATTACATTTTTTTAAACAGTATGCCATTCATATGTTGTGCTGTGAGTAGAGGTGAAAATTGCAGACACGTGCTTCGTGCTAATAGGGGACTCATCAGAACAGTGAATATTAACACAGAGCACACAACACACAGCACAGTGGCGAAACCAAGCAAAGCTGCTTGGTTTGCCCACTAGGATGTCAAATGTATCAATTTTGAAATTTTTTTTTTTTATAAAAGCTAACCGCTAAAGCGATTTTGATGAAATTTGGTATGGCATTATAATTTTATGCGATAAAAAGTGAAACACTAAAATTACTGGCGACGTCAATTCATTGGCGTAGATCATGGAGTTTTTTTTTAGGTCTCACACCCTTTTGAACTTCAATGCCAATGAATAACAAAATTTAAATACCCATCGTAGACGTCTCTTTTCTACAAAGAATGTATCCTTGATAAAAGACGCCTAACCTTATCGTTTAGAAGATAATCGCATTTAAATGTTGATTTTTATAGGAAATTTCGAATTTTTTCCCATGGGATTTTCTTTATTTACATAAAATAGTAGAACTATTTTCAAAAAAAAATCACAATAAATTTTAACATTCAAATATTGAAATGTGAATTGGTTTTATTATTTTAGGTAAATCAAGAAAATTAAATGGGAAAAAAATACGAAATTTCCTATAGAAATCAACATTCAAATACGATTATCTTCTAAACGATAAGGTTAGGCGCCTTTTATCAAGGATACATTCTTTGTAGAAAAGAGACGTCTACGCTGGGTATTTAAATTTTTTTATTTCATTGGCGTTGAAGTTCAAAAGAGTGTGAAACCTAAAACAACTCAATGATCTACGCCAATGAATTAATGTCGCGAATAGTTTTAGTGTTACACTTTTTATCCCATAAAACTATAACGTCATACCAATTTCATCAAAATAAAAAAATAAATAAAAGAAAACATTAGCGGTTTAGCTCTTATAATCAAATATAGAAATGCTCACACATTTCTTTTTCTATAAAATTTCTTAATGACATTCACCAACCTGCACACACTCGTAGTAATGATTTATTCACATATTCGGACTAGCGAAATACAGGCTATTCCGAATATTTGCTACTCCGAACAACTATGTGTCTGATATGATTTAGATTAACAGGACTCTACTTTACTTGCATTATTGTGACTTATTTTCCTATTCATTTGGTTATGGAACAAATCTTCTGAGAAGCTATTATAAAAGCTTGTAGCTTGTTAAATTCTTAGATCAAAATATTTTGGCATACTGGTCACTTGAGCACAGAGATTCTGTTTACCGAGAATGGCCAATTTCGAGTATAGGAACCCGTTTTGTTACCACCACTGCAACGAATCTTCATCTGGTTCTAAATTGTAAGACTAATCGCGCATTACAGGCACCAATCATTACATTGTTAAAATGAACATTTATTGATACGTATCATTAGAAATAATTATTGATATTCAAAAGGCACCTATAGTGGCAATTGAATTAGAACTTAAATCTCAAGAATTCTCAAATATTGCATAAGTGGTTTAATATTACATTAGACAAAGTATATTATACAGGTTCACAACGTAAAGTCTTTTTCAAATTTTTATTTTTTATTTTTATTTTTCATTATAAATTAATACAAAGAGAACAATAATCGTTATGTACACTACAAGAGGCAAAAATCACATAGCTTAACGCTTATTCAAGAGAACGCACTCATTAAAATCGAAGTGATATTAGTTCAAAAAGAGATTTCATTCAAAACGAGAGACATAATTGCCATTTGTTAAAGAACAAAAATTATAAGCCCATCCATCCTGCAAAACTTGCAAACTTTGACTCCCTGATATGATCATATCCTCGATCATTCAGACTTATTTCATGAGCGTCCCTCTTAAACATTTCCTGAAAGTGTCCTGCTTATCAGACCCATACTAGAAAGCATTCAAGATATTTTGTACAAGTTTAAGCCTATTAGGCCTGGAATAACATACGTGTGATGAACACAAAACCAAATAATACTCTGAGAAGAATTTGGTAACATGTTTAATACAGGAAAGATTTGCAGAGTGATTCACAGGATCAATAAATACATTCCACTACAAAAAAATTATGAATGTGAAAATAAAGGGAGTTTCGAGAAGGCTCACAACGTAAATAAATTGAAAAAAAAACTTAAAGTACAGGCCTGTATTGTCAACGCAGTAGATTAGCGTTAGATTAGTCTTATAAGAACAGCCATTATTACAGTGAAGTCAAAATTTGCAAGTTACATTTTTAGAAGGACTTCAAAAAATCGAATTAATAAATTATAAAAAGGGGATGTTGAATTTTATTTTGAAGACTTCCTAGAATCCTTTGCTTCTTCCTTCTTGCGCTGCTTTTCTCTCATTACCTCAGCATCCCTGGAACGAATAACCAAAATTATTACCGAACAATAATAAATTGATTTATTTTTTTATTTATTTATTCTATTATTAACAGGGCGAGCCCCATACAAAATATATCGGGTGATCCACAAAATTTTTCATCAACTAGTGCCTTGGAAAAAATGAAGCATGTCTGCCATCAGTCTGTCAGATAAAATGCAAACTATTGGTAGGTGTGCTCAGGTGCAATGAGCTCAGACATGACTGCAATAGCCATCTCTCTCTTCCAAGGCACTAGTCGATGAAAAATTTTGTGGATCACACGATAGCATACAGGGTGTCCCAGCTCATTCGAAGCGGTCTCTGTAGGCCAAACAATGAATTTTTCAAAAAAAAAATTGCCAATTCAAGTACAGGATCACAATGGCCATAATTTGAAATTATTTTGGAGCACACGGGGGTCCCATATGAGAATGACATATCAAAGTTATGTTTTTTTAAATGAAATGCTCCTATATGTTATTGCATTTTTAGATTGTCTGAGAAGAGAAAATAAGATTGGCTTTTACAGTTGGTGTTTAAATTCAGAAGTTTGTGAGTTATAAACAAGTGAAAATCGTCTTTTTCGAAGTTCAAGGCCCTGTACAACGAAAACGGCTCAAGATAGAGAAAAACGGCTTACATGTCCCTATTTTAACTTTTTATGTACTATCCTATGATACAGAAACATTTGTACTTTTTTTGTTTTTTTATTTGGCGACCCGTGGAGAAACATCAGATTTTTTCAAATTTTTTATCACCCTGTATAAACATTTTTTTTACATCATAGGATAGTACATGAAAAGTTATAATCGGGACATGTAAGCCGGTTTTCTTTATCTTGAGCCGTTTTCGTTGTACAGGGTCTTGAACTTCAAAAATTACAATTTTCACTTGTTCACAAACTTCTGAATTTAAACACCAACTGTAAAAGCCAATCTTATTTGTTCTTCTCAGAAAATCTAAAAATGCAATAACATAGGAGCTTTCCATTTTAAAAAAACATAACTTTGATATGCCACTGTCATATGGGACACTCTGTAAACTCCAAAATAATTTTAAATAATGGCCATGATCCTGTATTTGAATTTTCAAAATTTTTTTTGTAAAAATCCATCGCTTGGCCTACAGAGACCGCTTCGAATGAGCTGGGACACCTGTATATAAATAATATACAGGGTGACGGTATCTCAATTCTCAATAATATAGAAAAAATTTAATGGATGATTCTTTGGATAAAAATAAACAAAAAAATTCTATCAACATGTGTCCGGAAATGCACCGTTTTTGAGATACGACACCCTGTATAAAAAAAGATTATTTTTCCACTTTTTTGAAGATATCTGAGGAAATGTTTCAGTTACGGAACTCAGCTTTTGTAAATATCTGATATTGCTATTATTTAATGCCAATTCAGTTTTTTTCATGCGCCACTTGCGGAGATCTTAGGTTGAGATCTTAGTTTTTTTTGACCCTTCATTTTCCACCACTTACAGCCAATATTATAAAGGCTCATGAGGCTAACGGGCAGATTTCTGTGCTCATTTATGAGGCTAATATCGACGTCAAATTACTTTTACTAACATTTTTGTAATTACTTTCGTGTCAAGAATAGATAAATTTAAAAAAAATCCACTTAGACTCGATATCTTCTTCAGAAATGGCCACAGAAATCTGCCCGTTAATTTAATGAGCCTTTATAACACGGCTGTTAGTCTTGAAACATTCAAAGCAAGTTTTTCATGGTAAATGCCCGTTTTTCTCGAAAATGGCTCACTTTAGCAGTTAAGACCAAGAGTATATTTTTTGTGTACAAAACAATGGCGGTTAAAAGTGTGCTTTTTAAATATCAATTTCTTCAGTGTCGTAGATATTAGGGGCAAAAAATCCCCAACCCTAGAAATCTCCGCCACTGGCACATTTAAAAAAGTTAGTTTGCATTGAAATAGTTACTAATATTAATAACAAATAAACAAATAGTTTCTTCAATGGCCCCTTTTATTGCCTGATGTCTAGATTGTTAGCTATTAAATTGTAGTAGTGACTCACCACCTCCTTCGTTGGTGTTTGGCTTCCCCAACTTGTATGATGTACTTTGGTATCGCACCCGATGATCAGCTGCGGTCCTTTTCTCTGACGGCAGTGGTGATTCCAGGGCGTCATGCGAAAAATACTCTGATCCAAGAATTATCTCCCTCGACATATTCCCGCTGTCTGTACTGATTTTTGCTACCGTTTGATCCTAGAAGAGAGATTTATTAGTTGGAAGTATTTTAAGGCCTCTCTTGGCTAATATGCAGGTTCTTGGGGATTCAGATGATCCACTGTAGATTAGTTCTTCCACCTTCCCAAGTCCCATAGTCCCATTATCTTACCTTTATTGATCCAAGACTTGAATGAAGGCCACCTCAAATTTCCTCATTGTCACAGCAAGGGCAGCTGATGCCGCCCTACTGTGCTGGAGTTTCGCTAAGGACCCGGATTTTTCCCGCCATCGACTCCCTTCAACACCCGGAAAGTCACCCTTCCGAGCTTGTATTATGCTGGGAAATTAGTACAATTAAGGTTGTATATTGTTGTGTTTTTTTTTTTTTTTTGTGTATTTTGTTTCATTCCTGTATTTGCGTGGTTATGTATTTTTTATGACTTGGCACATTTGTCACATATGTGGCTCTGGTGTCCTGTGTGCCTATGTGTTCCATGTATAAAATATGTTGTGACGAAGCCGATGTACATCAGTATATGTATCCAAGATGGCGTAAATAAATATTATTATTATTATTATTATTATTATTATGTGGATGTGACCTGAGGGTTCTAATTCTCGAATTATCTCGAATTGCTTTTGGCTCTAAATCACTGGTCAACAATGATTTCTTGATTTTCACATCAGGGTAACAATTGCGTGTGATTACTTTATCTTTAAGATTCAATATAATGAACACAATGAATCATCTGATTTATAACAATCAGATCTATCACGCTTTATATAAAAAATGCGGATATTCTATTTCTTTTATTCTTTGATTGTTTTGAACTTATTTTATGCTTTTTCAGATTTTCTATCATTTCTCTTTTTTCGCCATAACGAGTAGATTTTTCTAATTTACTGAAAATAATTTCTAATTTCTCAACTGTATTTACCGAGGGGTAAACCGCAGGGGAATTAGTAGGAAATTAGGGGAATTACTAGGGAATTAGGGGAATTACTAGGGAATTAGGGGAATTACTAGGGAATTAGGGGAATTACTAGGGAATTAGGGGAATTACTAGGGAATTAGGGGAATTACTAGGGAATTAGAGGAATTAGAAAGAATCTTGGGAATTGGTGTACAAAATTTTTTCTGCGGTTTACCCCTCGGGGTAAACCGCAGGGGAATTTTAGTGTGCACACTTCAGGAATTAGTAGGGAATTAGTGGGGAATTAGGGGAATTAGTGGGGAATTAGGGGAATTATTGGGAATTAGGCCAGGGAGGGATTCCGAACCTCTGGTTCTACCCTCCTGGACTGGAGTATCTGTGTATTTTGTTCTGTCATCATGTTTATTGTGTTTTTTTTTTGGTTCGCGCCGAATTCGGTACCTTCCGTTGTTGGGAAAGCATTCCCCTATCCACCATCTGGGGACGCGCTCGATGGGGGAAACATCGACAACACAAAACCCCGCACGAGTTGAAAGCTTTTTAGTTCTAGTTCTTGATTTTCTGGAGACTTCTTATTTGGGGCGACTACCTCTAGGAAAAGTTAATTGTGTAGTTTTAAAATCCGGTTTTTCGGTTCAGAATTTGGTAGCTACTTGCGTGGATCAAACTATTTCCATTCTGAACTTTTGCTCATTCTTCTTCATTTTCCTCAGAAGAATCGAAATTTGTACCTAAATGTAGTACATGTGGATGTGACCTGAGGGTTCTAATTCTCGAATTATCTCGAATTGCTTTTGGCTCTAAATCACTGGTCAACAATGATTTCTTGATTTTCACATCAGGGTAACAATTGCGTGTGATTACTTTATCTTTAAGATTCAATATAATGAACACAATGAATCATCTGATTTATAACAATCCAATCTATCACGCTTTATATAAAAAATGCGGATATTCTATTTCTTTTATTCTTTGATTGTTTTGAACTTATTTTATGCTTTTTCAGATTTTCTATCATTTCTCTTTTTTCGCCATAACGAGTAGATTTTTCTAATATACTGAAAATAATTTCTAATTTCTCAACTGTATTTACCGAGGGGTAAACCGCAGGGGAATTAGTAGGAAATTAGGGGAATTACTAGGGAATTAGGGGAATTACTAGGGAATTAGGGGAATTACTAGGGAATTAGGGGAATTACTAGGGAATTAGGGGAATTACTAGGGAATTAGGGGAATTGCTAGGGAATTAGAGGAATTAGAAAGAATCTTGCGAATTGGTGTACAAAATTTTTTCTGCGGTTTACCCCTCGGGGTAAACCGCAGGGGAATTTTAGTGTGCACACTTCAGGAATTAGTAGGGAATTAGTGGGGAATTAGGGGAATTAGTGGGGAATTAGGGGAATTATTGGGAATTAGGGCCTCCTTTACCAAAAACATCACAATGCTTAGTTTTTTCCGATTCAGTATTCTTTATGCCAGCTTTAATAATATCGTCGAAAGAGTTACATTAGTTATCTTCCCTGGCAGAAATTTTTGTTTACTTTCGCCTTTACTCTTTCTGGCATCTTCCTCTTCTATGACAACATATAAATCTTTCATCTCCGAAGTGACAGTGAATAACACCATTGTTTGCTACACTGGTTCCGATCGCACTAACTCTGATGGAGCACCCAGTAATAGGGTCGCATTTCCAATATCTAACGAAAGTGTAAATCGTACAGAAGATGTAGATAGAGTTGAATTTCGCAATGAAGGAAAACTGTCGGAACCTAATAAAACCAGCGCTCCTAACGATATATTTATGGTTGAAATTAATTATCTAAGAAGAATATTGACTGATAAACGGAAAATCATTGATGACAAATGTACGACTATCGCTGATAAGGATTGTATAATAGAACTCCAACAGAAGGAACTTACTAGCTCAGGTAACAAAATGTGTGTTTGTAAACATCGGCGACATTATGATTTTCTATTTCCACAAAATCAAAGACACGAAAAACGAGTGAGTGAGAAAGTAAACACAGTATGCGATGGAAGATGACAAAGTGTCAAGTGTTGACCATGACAAGGAAAATATCGGCGTCTTCGAAGATGAAATAACTTTCCCAACTGCTGCTGAACTAAAACAGGTCTCGGTAATTGTTGGAACAAAGGACGGTGAGTTAGCGTTGAAGAGTGCCCCAAATATAATAGTACCATTAATAGTTAGTAGTCGAAATGCACGCGTGCTCCTTTGCTGGCTGGTATCTCTGACCACTCATGCCAGCTGATCACAGTGAGTAAAACTTCCAATGTTGCTGGGCGAGTGGGTGTATTCCGGCATCTTATACCGGAAAGGAGTCTGTTGGAGGTGTGTGAGAGACTTATGGGCATTGATTTGGAATAGTTTTTATCTGACGACGCTGATTGCAATCAGTGTGCTGTTTCATTGTGCAAAATCTCTTCAAATATGATTAAAGAACGCTTCTCACTAAAGAGAGTTGAAGTTAGGAGGAATCAGACAATAAAGTGGTTTAAACCCTTTAAGTTGTACTGGGAGAATAGTTTCCCACCTTGCCTAAGTCGTGTCACTAGAGTTTCTGTGGGAAACTATTATACCATAAAATTAAAATAAAATGTTATACTCGTGCTGCCATCTCTGCGACGTCGTCGGAGCTCAGTTACTAGTAGTCAGGTGGTGTATAAGTGTCTAGTGGGAAATTATTATCCCATTGGTTATTTGCAAAGCCACTTTGTTCAAAAAAGTGTAACCTGCTGCAAATAAATATTCATATTTGCTAAACTAATAGATATTATTAAAAAATTTTGGTAAGTACTTATAAATAAATAATAACACTTTTGAATTAAGATGTAGTTTTTTAATAATGTAGATATTCTCAACGTAATGAGTGTTGAATTGTGCAGAAACTAAAAGAGGTTATGATTTCAATATACTTTTATATTTTAATTTTTCTTTGAAAAAAGTTGAGAACCAAACTTGTTATTCAATATGCAGACAATATAAACACTCTATATTGTATAGAAAATGCAACTACGAGCAGTAACTATTTGGATAGGCTAAAACTGTAAATTATATGTTTTTATCGAGGTTCTTATTGTTCAACAGCATGGTTCCGAAGTTGTAGTGGCGCCGTATTCACAGACTTCATTGGGTTATAAGCATGTGGAAGCCTAAATATTAAAGTCAAAAGGAACTAGACGATGAAATGCGGAAGATAGAAGAGCAACAACAAGATGAAATCACTGACAATATGGCCATAGACTCTGAATGTGAAGGAGACTCAGATGCAGAAGACATGTTGCCACACAATATTAGTCAAAATTCAACACCGATGTCTCTCAGAAAACATAAACAAATATTATCTTGCCGAACAGAAAACAACCAAGATATTCTTGCTCCAGATATGGTCAAAAAACAATTTGAAAACTTACCATCGACATCAGCTCAACAACTAACCCCCCTTGAGAATCAGTTTGACAACGATGAGAGCTTTTTTGAAGACTCAGATGACTCAGTAAAAGATCCAGACTATGAAAGTGAACAGTTTTCTAAGCGCAGAAAGTTCTATCTAAAAGAAGCCCAAACTATTAATGAAGATTTTGATTCAACCAGCGACGAAGAAAATCAAATGCAAAATTTTCAAAATGAAGTCATTCCAACCAGCAATGAAAAAACAGAATCCACAAAAACATACCACTGGTCTAAGTCAAGCCAACTTCCACCCTTGTATAGTAACGCTCGATTTACTGAATATTCTGGCGCAAATATCATTGTAGATACCAATAACCCACTCAAAATTTTTATGGAATTTCTTCCAGACAATTTTTTACTAAAAATAGTAGATGAAAGTAATCTTTATGTTCGACAGTTACATAACAATGAAGACTTTACCAGAATTTCATTATCGGAGTTGAAAGCTTTTTTTGGAATATTAGTATTCATGGGCTTTCATCCGTTACCCAGTATAAAGTTGTATTGGTCAGGTCAGGTCAGGTCAGGTCAGGTCAGGTCAGGTCATTTTGTTTTGATTGTTTTTTTTTGTTTTGAACTTATTTTTTGCTTTTTCAGATTTTCTATCATTTCTCTTTTTTCGCCATAACACGAGTAGATTTTTGAGTGTCCCTTTTTTCTGGCGTGACTCTTTTTTTTTCATTCCATCCAATTGGTCATAGATTTCAGATAGGTACTTTCGTTTATTTTGTTTCTTATTTAATTTATCCTTTAATTTTTTACTTTTATTATTGTCCGTTTTATTATCTCGTTTGGAATGTTTCTTAACTGTATTTACCGAGGGGTAAACCGCAGGGGAATTAGTAGGAAATTAGGGGAATTACTAGGGAATTAGGGGAATTACTAGGAAATTAGGGGAATTAGGGGAATTACTAGGGAATTAGGGGAATTACTAGGGAATTAGAGGAATTAGAAAGAATCTTGGGAATTAGTGTACAAAATTTTTTCTGCGGTTTACCCCGAGGGGGGAATTTTAGTGTACACACTTCAGGAATTAGTAGGGAATTAGTGGGGAATTAGGGGAATTAGTGGGGAATTAGGGGAGTTATTGGGAATTAGGGCCTCCTTTACCAAAAACATCACAATGCTTAGTTGTTTCCGACTCAGTATTCTTTATGCCAGCTTTAATAATATCGTCGAAAGAGTTACATTGAGTTATTAGAGTTACACTGGTCTAAGTCAAGCCAACTTCCACCCTTGTATAGTAACGCTCGATTTACTGAATATTCTGTCGCAAATATCATTGTAGATACCAATAACCCACTCAAAATTTTTATGGAATTTCTTCCAGACAATTTTTTACTAAAAATAGTAGATGAAAGTAATCTTTATGTTCGACAGTTACATAACAATGAAGACTTTACCAGAATTTCATTATCGGAGTTGAAAGCTTTTTTTGGAATATTAGTATTCATGGGCTTTCATCCGTTACCCAGTATAAAGTTGTATTGGTCAGGTCAGGTCAGGTCAGGTCAGGTCAGGTCAGGTCATTTTGTTTTGATTGTTTTTTTTTGTTTTGAACTTATTTTTTGCTTTTTCAGATTTTCTATCATTTCTCTTTTTTCGCCATAACACGAGTAGATTTTTGAGTGTCCCTTTTTTCTGGCGTGACTCTTTTTTTTTTCATTCCATCCAATTGGTCATAGATTTCAGATAGGTACTTTCGTTTATTTTGTTTCTTATTTAATTTATCCTTTAATTTTTTACTTTTATAATTGTCCGTTTTATTATCTCGTTTGGAATGTTTCTCAACTGTATTTACCGAGGGGTAAACCGCAGGGGAATTAGTAGGAAATTAGGGGAATTACTAGGGAATTAGGGGAATTACTAGGAAATTAGGGGAATTAGGGAAATTACTAGGGAATTAGGGGAATTACTAGGGAATTAGAGGAATTAGAAAGAATCTTGGGAATTAGTGTACAAAATTTTTTCTGCGGTTTACCCCGAGGGGGGAATTTTAGTGTACACACTTCAGGAATTAGTAGGGAATTAGGGGAATTAGGGGAATTATTGGGAATTAGGGCCTCCTTTACCAAAAACATCACATTGCTTAGTTGTTTCCGACTCAGTATTCTTTATGCCAGCTTTAATAATATCGTCGAAAGAGTTACATTGAGTTATTAGAGTTACACTGGTCTAAGTCAAGCCAACTTCCACCCTTGTATAGTAACGCTCGATTTACTGAATATTCTGGCGCAAATATCATTGTAGATACCAATAACCCACTCAAAATTTTTATGGAATTTCTTCCAGACAATTTTTTACTAAAAATAGTAGATGAAAGTAATCTTTATGTTCGACAGTTACATAACAATGAAGACTTTACCAGAATTTCATTATCGGAGTTGAAAGCTTTTTTTGGAATATTAGTATTCATGGGCTTTCATCCGTTACCCAGTATAAAGTTGTATTGGTCAGGTCAGGTCAGGTCAGGTCAGGTCAGGTCAGGTCAGGTCATTTTGTTTTGATTGTTTTTTTTTTGTTTTGAACTTATTTTTTGCTTTTTCAGATTTTCTATCATTTCTCTTTTTTCGCCATAACACGAGTAGATTTTTGAGTGTCCCTTTTTTCTGGCGTGACTCTTTTTTTTCATTCCACCCAATTGGTCATAGATTTCAGATAGGTACTTTCGTTTATTTTGTTTCTTATTTAATTTACCCTTTAATTTTTTACTTTTATTATTGTCCGTTTTATTATCTCGTTTGGAATGTTTCTCAACTGTATTTACCGAGGGGTAAACCGCAGGGGAATTAGTAGGAAATTAGGGGAATTACTAGGGAATTAGGGGAATTACTAGGAAATTAGGGGAATTAGGGGAATTACTAGGGAATTAGGGGAATTACTAGGGAATTAGGGGAATTACTAGGGAATTAGGGGAATTACTAGGGAATTAGGGGAATTACTAGGGAATTAGAGGAATTAGAAAGAATCTTGGGAATTGGTGTACAAAATTTTTTCTGCGGTTTACCCCTCGGGGTAAACCGCAGGGGAATTTTAGTGTGCACACTTCAGGAATTAGTAGGGAATTAGTGGGGAATTAGGGGAATTAGTGGGGAATTAGGGGAATTATTGGGAATTAGGCCAGGGAGGGATTCCGAACCTCTGGTTCTACCCTCCTGGACTGGAGTATCTGTGTATTTTGTTCTGTCATCATGTTTATTGTATTTTTTTTTTGGTTCGCGCCGAATTCGGTACCTTCCGTTGTTGGGAAAGCATTCCCCTATCCACCATCTGGGGACGCGCTCGATGGGGGAAACATCGACAACACAAAACCTCGCACGAGTTGAAAGCTTTTTAGTTCTAGTTCTTGATTTTCTGGAGACTTCTTATTTGGGGCGACTACCTCTAGGAAAAGTTAATTGTGTAGTTTTAAAATCCGGTTTTTCGGTTCAGAATTTGGTAGCTACTTGCGTGGATCAAACTATTTCCATTCTGAACTTTTGCTCATTCTTCTTCATTTTCCTCAGAAGAATCGAAATTTGTACCTAAATGTAGTACATGTGGATGTGACCTGAGGGTTCTAATTCTCGAATTATCTCGAATTGCTTTTGGCTCTAAATCACTGGTCAACAATGATTTCTTGATTTTCACATCAGGGTAACAATTGCGTGTGATTACTTTATCTTTAAGATTCAATATAATGAACACAATGAATCATCTGATTTATAACAATCAGATCTATCACGCTTTATATAAAAAATGCGGATATTCTATTTCTTTTATTCTTTGATTGTTTTGAACTTATTTTATGCTTTTTCAGATTTTCTATCATTTCTCTTTTTTCGCCATAACGAGTAGATTTTTCTAATTTACTGAAAATAATTTCTAATTTCTCAACTGTATTTACCGAGGGGTAAACCGCAGGGGAATTAGTAGGAAATTAGGGGAATTACTAGGGAATTAGGGGAATTACTAGGGAATTAGGGGAATTACTAGGGAATTAGGGGAATTACTAGGGAATTAGAGGAATTAGAAAGAATCTTGGGAATTGGTGTACAAAATTTTTTCTGCGGTTTACCCCTCGGGGTAAACCGCAGGGGAATTTTAGTGTGCACACTTCAGGAATTAGTAGGGAATTAGTGGGGAATTAGGGGAATTAGTGGGGAATTAGGGGAATTATTGGGAATTAGGCCAGGGAGGGATTCCGAACCTCTGGTTCTACCCTCCTGGACTGGAGTATCTGTGTATTTTGTTCTGTCATCATGTTTATTGTGTTTTTTTTTTTGTTCGCGCCGAATTCGGTACCTTCCGTTGTTGGGAAAGCATTCCCCTATCCACCATCTGGGGACGCGCTCGATGGGGGAAACATCGACAACACAAAACCTCGCACGAGTTGAAAGCTTTTTAGTTCTAGTTCTTGATTTTCTGGAGACTTCTTATTTGGGGCGACTACCTCTAGGAAAAGTTAATTGTGTAGTTTTAAAATCCGGTTTTTCGGTTCAGAATTTGGTAGCTACTTGCGTGGATCAAACTATTTCCATTCTGAACTTTTGCTCATTCTTCTTCATTTTCCTCAGAAGAATCGAAATTTGTACCTAAATGTAGTACATGTGGATGTGACCTGAGGGTTCTAATTCTCGAATTATCTCGAATTGCTTTTGGCTCTAAATCACTGGTCAACAATGATTTCTTGATTTTCACATCAGGGTAACAATTGCGTGTGATTACTTTATCTTTAAGATTCAATATAATGAACACAATGAATCATCTGATTTATAACAATCCAATCTATCACGCTTTATATAAAAAATGCGGATATTCTATTTCTTTTATTCTTTGATTGTTTTGAACTTATTTTATGCTTTTTCAGATTTTCTATCATTTCTCTTTTTTCGCCATAACGAGTAGATTTTTCTAATATACTGAAAATAATTTCTAATTTCTCAACTGTATTTACCGAGGGGTAAACCGCAGGGGAATTAGTAGGAAATTAGGGGAATTACTAGGGAATTAGGGGAATTACTAGGGAATTAGGGGAATTACTAGGGAATTAGGGGAATTACTAGGGAATTAGGGGAATTACTAGGGAATTAGGGGAATTACTAGGGAATTAGAGGAATTAGAAAGAATCTTGCGAATTGGTGTACAAAATTTTTTCTGCGGTTTACCCCTCGGGGTAAACCGCAGGGGAATTTTAGTGTGCACACTTCAGGAATTAGTAGGGAATTAGTGGGGAATTAGGGGAATTAGTGGGGAATTAGGGGAATTATTGGGAATTAGGGCCTCCTTTACCAAAAACATCACAATGCTTAGTTTTTTCCGATTCAGTATTCTTTATGCCAGCTTTAATAATATCGTCGAAAGAGTTACATTAGTTATCTTCCCTGGCAGAAATTTTTGTTTACTTTCGCCTTTACTCTTTCTGGCATCTTCCTCTTCTATGACAACATATAAATCTTTCATCTCCGAAGTGACAGTGAATAACACCATTGTTTGCTACACTGGTTCCGATCGCACTAACTCTGATGGAGCACCCAGTAATAGGGTCGCATTTCCAATATCTAACGAAAGTGTAAATCGTACAGAAGATGTAGATAGAGTTGAATTTCGCAATGAAGGAAAACTGTCGGAACCTAATAAAACCAGCGCTCCTAACGATATATTTATGGTTGAAATTAATTATCTAAGAAGAATATTGACTGATAAACGGAAAATCATTGATGACAAATGTACGACTATCGCTGATAAGGATTGTATAATAGAACTCCAACAGAAGGAACTTACTAGCTCAGGTAACAAAATGTGTGTTTGTAAACATCGGCGACATTATGATTTTCTATTTCCACAAAATCAAAGACACGAAAAACGAGTGAGTGAGAAAGTAAACACAGTATGCGATGGAAGATGACAAAGTGTCAAGTGTTGACCATGACAAGGAAAATATCGGCGTCTTCGAAGATGAAATAACTTTCCCAACTGCTGCTGAACTAAAACAGGTCTCGGTAATTGTTGGAACAAAGGACGGTGAGTTAGCGTTGAAGAGTGCCCCAAATATAATAGTACCATTAATAGTTAGTAGTCGAAATGCACGCGTGCTCCTTTGCTGGCTGGTATCTCTGACCACTCATGCCAGCTGATCACAGTGAGTAAAACTTCCAATGTTGCTGGGCGAGTGGGTGTATTCCGGCATCTTATACCGGAAAGGAGTCTGTTGGAGGTGTGTGAGAGACTTATGGGCATTGATTTGGAATAGTTTTTATCTGACGACGCTGATTGCAATCAGTGTGCTGTTTCATTGTGCAAAATCTCTTCAAATATGATTAAAGAACGCTTCTCACTAAAGAGAGTTGAAGTTAGGAGGAATCAGACAATAAAGTGGTTTAAACCCTTTAAGTTGTACTGGGAGAATAGTTTCCCACCTTGCCTAAGTCGTGTCACTAGAGTTTCTGTGGGAAACTATTATACCATAAAATTAAAATAAAATGTTATACTCGTGCTGCCATCTCTGCGACGTCGTCGGAGCTCAGTTACTAGTAGTCAGGTGGTGTATAAGTGTCTAGTGGGAAATTATTATCCCATTGGTTATTTGCAAAGCCACTTTGTTCAAAAAAGTGTAACCTGCTGCAAATAAATATTCATATTTGCTAAACTAATAGATATTATTAAAAAATTTTGGTAAGTACTTATAAATAAATAATAACACTTTTGAATTAAGATGTAGTTTTTTAATAATGTAGATATTCTCAACGTAATGAGTGTTGAATTGTGCAGAAACTAAAAGAGGTTATGATTTCAATATACTTTTATATTTTAATTTTTCTTTGAAAAAAGTTGAGAACCAAACTTGTTATTCAATATGCAGACAATATAAACACTCTATATTGTATAGAAAATGCAACTACGAGCAGTAACTATTTGGATAGGCTAAAACTGTAAATTATATGTTTTTATCGAGGTTCTTATTGTTCAACAGCATGGTTCCGAAGTTGTAGTGGCGCCGTATTCACAGACTTCATTGGGTTATAAGCATGTGGAAGCCTAAATATTAAAGTCAAAAGGAACTAGACGATGAAATGCGGAAGATAGAAGAGCAACAACAAGATGAAATCACTGACAATATGGCCATAGACTCTGAATGTGAAGGAGACTCAGATGCAGAAGACATGTTGCCACACAATATTAGTCAAAATTCAACACCGATGTCTCTCAGAAAACATAAACAAATATTATCTTGCCGAACAGAAAACAACCAAGATATTCTTGCTCCAGATATGGTCAAAAAACAATTTGAAAACTTACCATCGACATCAGCTCAACAACTAACCCCCCTTGAGAATCAGTTTGACAACGATGAGAGCTTTTTTGAAGACTCAGATGACTCAGTAAAAGATCCAGACTATGAAAGTGAACAGTTTTCTAAGCGCAGAAAGTTCTATCTAAAAGAAGCCCAAACTATTAATGAAGATTTTGATTCAACCAGCGACGAAGAAAATCAAATGCAAAATTTTCAAAATGAAGTCATTCCAACCAGCAATGAAAAAACAGAATCCACAAAAACATACCACTGGTCTAAGTCAAGCCAACTTCCACCCTTGTATAGTAACGCTCGATTTACTGAATATTCTGGCGCAAATATCATTGTAGATACCAATAACCCACTCAAAATTTTTATGGAATTTCTTCCAGACAATTTTTTACTAAAAATAGTAGATGAAAGTAATCTTTATGTTCGACAGTTACATAACAATGAAGACTTTACCAGAATTTCATTATCGGAGTTGAAAGCTTTTTTTGGAATATTAGTATTCATGGGCTTTCATCCGTTACCCAGTATAAAGTTGTATTGGTCAGGTCAGGTCAGGTCAGGTCAGGTCAGGTCAGGTCATTTTGTTTTGATTGTTTTTTTTTGTTTTGAACTTATTTTTTGCTTTTTCAGATTTTCTATCATTTCTCTTTTTTCGCCATAACACGAGTAGATTTTTGAGTGTCCCTTTTTTCTGGCGTGACTCTTTTTTTTTCATTCCATCCAATTGGTCATAGATTTCAGATAGGTACTTTCGTTTATTTTGTTTCTTATTTAATTTATCCTTTAATTTTTTACTTTTATTATTGTCCGTTTTATTATCTCGTTTGGAATGTTTCTTAACTGTATTTACCGAGGGGTAAACCGCAGGGGAATTAGTAGGAAATTAGGGGAATTACTAGGGAATTAGGGGAATTACTAGGAAATTAGGGGAATTAGGGGAATTACTAGGGAATTAGGGGAATTACTAGGGAATTAGAGGAATTAGAAAGAATCTTGGGAATTAGTGTACAAAATTTTTTCTGCGGTTTACCCCGAGGGGGGAATTTTAGTGTACACACTTCAGGAATTAGTAGGGAATTAGTGGGGAATTAGGGGAATTAGTGGGGAATTAGGGGAGTTATTGGGAATTAGGGCCTCCTTTACCAAAAACATCACAATGCTTAGTTGTCTCCGACTCAGTATTCTTTATGCCAGCTTTAATAATATCGTCGAAAGAGTTACATTGAGTTATTAGAGTTACACTGGTCTAAGTCAAGCCAACTTCCACCCTTGTATAGTAACGCTCGATTTACTGAATATTCTGTCGCAAATATCATTGTAGATACCAATAACCCACTCAAAATTTTTATGGAATTTCTTCCAGACAATTTTTTACTAAAAATAGTAGATGAAAGTAATCTTTATGTTCGACAGTTACATAACAATGAAGACTTTACCAGAATTTCATTATCGGAGTTGAAAGCTTTTTTTGGAATATTAGTATTCATGGGCTTTCATCCGTTACCCAGTATAAAGTTGTATTGGTCAGGTCAGGTCAGGTCAGGTCAGGTCAGGTCAGGTCATTTTGTTTTGATTGTTTTTTTTTGTTTTGAACTTATTTTTTGCTTTTTCAGATTTTCTATCATTTCTCTTTTTTCGCCATAACACGAGTAGATTTTTGAGTGTCCCTTTTTTCTGGCGTGACTCTTTTTTTTTTCATTCCATCCAATTGGTCATAGATTTCAGATAGGTACTTTCGTTTATTTTGTTTCTTATTTAATTTATCCTTTAATTTTTTACTTTTATAATTGTCCGTTTTATTATCTCGTTTGGAATGTTTCTCAACTGTATTTACCGAGGGGTAAACCGCAGGGGAATTAGTAGGAAATTAGGGGAATTACTAGGGAATTAGGGGAATTACTAGGAAATTAGGGGAATTAGGGAAATTACTAGGGAATTAGGGGAATTACTAGGGAATTAGAGGAATTAGAAAGAATCTTGGGAATTAGTGTACAAAATTTTTTCTGCGGTTTACCCCGAGGGGGGAATTTTAGTGTACACACTTCAGGAATTAGTAGGGAATTAGGGGAATTAGGGGAATTATTGGGAATTAGGGCCTCCTTTACCAAAAACATCACATTGCTTAGTTGTTTCCGACTCAGTATTCTTTATGCCAGCTTTAATAATATCGTCGAAAGAGTTACATTGAGTTATTAGAGTTACACTGGTCTAAGTCAAGCCAACTTCCACCCTTGTATAGTAACGCTCGATTTACTGAATATTCTGGCGCAAATATCATTGTAGATACCAATAACCCACTCAAAATTTTTATGGAATTTCTTCCAGACAATTTTTTACTAAAAATAGTAGATGAAAGTAATCTTTATGTTCGACAGTTACATAACAATGAAGACTTTACCAGAATTTCATTATCGGAGTTGAAAGCTTTTTTTGGAATATTAGTATTCATGGGCTTTCATCCGTTACCCAGTATAAAGTTGTATTGGTCAGGTCAGGTCAGGTCAGGTCAGGTCAGGTCAGGTCAGGTCATTTTGTTTTGATTGTTTTTTTTTTGTTTTGAACTTATTTTTTGCTTTTTCAGATTTTCTATCATTTCTCTTTTTTCGCCATAACACGAGTAGATTTTTGAGTGTCCCTTTTTTCTGGCGTGACTCTTTTTTTTCATTCCATCCAATTGGTCATAGATTTCAGATAGGTACTTTCGTTTATTTTGTTTCTTATTTAATTTACCCTTTAATTTTTTACTTTTATTATTGTCCGTTTTATTATCTCGTTTGGAATGTTTCTCAACTGTATTTACCGAGGGGTAAACCGCAGGGGAATTAGTAGGAAATTAGGGGAATTACTAGGGAATTAGGGGAATTACTAGGAAATTAGGGGAATTAGGGGAATTACTAGGGAATTAGGGGAATTACTAGGGAATTAGGGGAATTACTAGGGAATTAGGGGAATTACTAGGGAATTAGGGGAATTACTAGGGAATTAGGGGAATTACTAGGGAATTAGAGGAATTAGAAAGAATCTTGGGAATTGGTGTACAAAATTTTTTCTGCGGTTTACCCCTCGGGGTAAACCGCAGGGGAATTTTAGTGTGCACACTTCAGGAATTAGTAGGGAATTAGTGGGGAATTAGGGGAATTAGTGGGGAATTAGGGGAATTATTGGGAATTAGGCCAGGGAGGGATTCCGAACCTCTGGTTCTACCCTCCTGGACTGGAGTATCTGTGTATTTTGTTCTGTCATCATGTTTATTGTATTTTTTTTTTGGTTCGCGCCGAATTCGGTACCTTCCGTTGTTGGGAAAGCATTCCCCTATCCACCATCTGGGGACGCGCTCGATGGGGGAAACATCGACAACACAAAACCTCGCACGAGTTGAAAGCTTTTTAGTTCTAGTTCTTGATTTTCTGGAGACTTCTTATTTGGGGCGACTACCTCTAGGAAAAGTTAATTGTGTAGTTTTAAAATCCGGTTTTTCGGTTCAGAATTTGGTAGCTACTTGCGTGGATCAAACTATTTCCATTCTGAACTTTTGCTCATTCTTCTTCATTTTCCTCAGAAGAATCGAAATTTGTACCTAAATGTAGACATGTGGATGTGACCTGAGGGTTCTAATTCTCGAATTATCTCGAATTGCTTTTGGCTCTAAATCACTGGTCAACAATGATTTCTTGATTTTCACATCAGGGTAACAATTGCGTGTGATTACTTTATCTTTAAGATTCAATATAATGAACACAATGAATCATCTGATTTATAACAATCAGATCTATCACGCTTTATATAAAAAATGCGGATATTCTATTTCTTTTATTCTTTGATTGTTTTGAACTTATTTTATGCTTTTTCAGATTTTCTATCATTTCTCTTTTTTCGCCATAACGAGTAGATTTTTCTAATTTACTGAAAATAATTTCTAATTTCTCAACTGTATTTACCGAGGGGTAAACCGCAGGGGAATTACTAGGGAATTAGGGGAATTACTAGGGAATTAGGGGAATTACTAGGGAATTAGGGGAATTACTAGGGAATTAGGGGAATTACTAGGGAATTAGAGGAATTAGAAAGAATCTTGGGAATTGGTGTACAAAATTTTTTCTGCGGTTTACCCCTCGGGGTAAACCGCAGGGGAATTTTAGTGTGCACACTTCAGGAATTAGTAGGGAATTAGTGGGGAATTAGGGGAATTAGTGGGGAATTAGGGGAATTAGTGGGGAATTAGGGGAATTATTGGGAATTAGGCCAGGGAGGGATTCCGAACCTCTGGTTCTACCCTCCTGGACTGGAGTATCTGTGTATTTTGTTCTGTCATCATGTTTATTGTGTTTTTTTTTTGGTTCGCGCCGAATTCGGTACCTTCCGTTGTTGGGAAAGCATTCCCCTATCCACCATCTGGGGACGCGCTCGATGGGGGAAACATCGACAACACAAAACCTCGCACGAGTTGAAAGCTTTTTAGTTCTAGTTCTTGATTTTCTGGAGACTTCTTATTTGGGGCGACTACCTCTAGGAAAAGTTAATTGTGTAGTTTTAAAATCCGGTTTTTCGGTTCAGAATTTGGTAGCTACTTGCGTGGATCAAACTATTTCCATTCTGAACTTTTGCTCATTCTTCTTCATTTTCCTCAGAAGAATCGAAATTTGTACCTAAATGTAGTACATGTGGATGTGACCTGAGGGTTCTAATTCTCGAATTATCTCGAATTGCTTTTGGCTCTAAATCACTGGTCAACAATGATTTCTTGATTTTCACATCAGGGTAACAATTGCGTGTGATTACTTTATCTTTAAGATTCAATATAATGAACACAATGAATCATCTGATTTATAACAATCCAATCTATCACGCTTTATATAAAAAATGCGGATATTCTATTTCTTTTATTCTTTGATTGTTTTGAACTTATTTTATGCTTTTTCAGATTTTCTATCATTTCTCTTTTTTCGCCATAACGAGTAGATTTTTCTAATATACTGAAAATAATTTCTAATTTCTCAACTGTATTTACCGAGGGGTAAACCGCAGGGGAATTAGTAGGAAATTAGGGGAATTACTAGGGAATTAGGGGAATTACTAGGGAATTAGGGGAATTACTAGGGAATTAGGGGAATTACTAGGGAATTAGGGGAATTACTAGGGAATTAGGGGAATTACTAGGGAATTAGAGGAATTAGAAAGAATCTTGCGAATTGGTGTACAAAATTTTTTCTGCGGTTTACCCCTCGGGGTAAACCGCAGGGGAATTTTAGTGTGCACACTTCAGGAATTAGTAGGGAATTAGTGGGGAATTAGGGGAATTAGTGGGGAATTAGGGGAATTATTGGGAATTAGGGCCTCCTTTACCAAAAACATCACAATGCTTAGTTTTTTCCGATTCAGTATTCTTTATGCCAGCTTTAATAATATCGTCGAAAGAGTTACATTAGTTATCTTCCCTGGCAGAAATTTTTGTTTACTTTCGCCTTTACTCTTTCTGGCATCTTCCTCTTCTATGACAACATATAAATCTTTCATCTCCGAAGTGACAGTGAATAACACCATTGTTTGCTACACTGGTTCCGATCGCACTAACTCTGATGGAGCACCCAGTAATAGGGTCGCATTTCCAATATCTAACGAAAGTGTAAATCGTACAGAAGATGTAGATAGAGTTGAATTTCGCAATGAAGGAAAACTGTCGGAACCTAATAAAACCAGCGCTCCTAACGATATATTTATGGTTGAAATTAATTATCTAAGAAGAATATTGACTGATAAACGGAAAATCATTGATGACAAATGTACGACTATCGCTGATAAGGATTGTATAATAGAACTCCAACAGAAGGAACTTACTAGCTCAGGTAACAAAATGTGTGTTTGTAAACATCGGCGACATTATGATTTTCTATTTCCACAAAATCAAAGACACGAAAAACGAGTGAGTGAGAAAGTAAACACAGTATGCGATGGAAGATGACAAAGTGTCAAGTGTTGACCATGACAAGGAAAATATCGGCGTCTTCGAAGATGAAATAACTTTCCCAACTGCTGCTGAACTAAAACAGGTCTCGGTAATTGTTGGAACAAAGGACGGTGAGTTAGCGTTGAAGAGTGCCCCAAATATAATAGTACCATTAATAGTTAGTAGTCGAAATGCACGCGTGCTCCTTTGCTGGCTGGTATCTCTGACCACTCATGCCAGCTGATCACAGTGAGTAAAACTTCCAATGTTGCTGGGCGAGTGGGTGTATTCCGGCATCTTATACCGGAAAGGAGTCTGTTGGAGGTGTGTGAGAGACTTATGGGCATTGATTTGGAATAGTTTTTATCTGACGACGCTGATTGCAATCAGTGTGCTGTTTCATTGTGCAAAATCTCTTCAAATATGATTAAAGAACGCTTCTCACTAAAGAGAGTTGAAGTTAGGAGGAATCAGACAATAAAGTGGTTTAAACCCTTTAAGTTGTACTGGGAGAATAGTTTCCCACCTTGCCTAAGTCGTGTCACTAGAGTTTCTGTGGGAAACTATTATACCATAAAATTAAAATAAAATGTTATACTCGTGCTGCCATCTCTGCGACGTCGTCGGAGCTCAGTTACTAGTAGTCAGGTGGTGTATAAGTGTCTAGTGGGAAATTATTATCCCATTGGTTATTTGCAAAGCCACTTTGTTCAAAAAAGTGTAACCTGCTGCAAATAAATATTCATATTTGCTAAACTAATAGATATTATTAAAAAATTTTGGTAAGTACTTATAAATAAATAATAACACTTTTGAATTAAGATGTAGTTTTTTAATAATGTAGATATTCTCAACGTAATGAGTGTTGAATTGTGCAGAAACTAAAAGAGGTTATGATTTCAATATACTTTTATATTTTAATTTTTCTTTGAAAAAAGTTGAGAACCAAACTTGTTATTCAATATGCAGACAATATAAACACTCTATATTGTATAGAAAATGCAACTACGAGCAGTAACTATTTGGATAGGCTAAAACTGTAAATTATATGTTTTTATCGAGGTTCTTATTGTTCAACAGCATGGTTCCGAAGTTGTAGTGGCGCCGTATTCACAGACTTCATTGGGTTATAAGCATGTGGAAGCCTAAATATTAAAGTCAAAAGGAACTAGACGATGAAATGCGGAAGATAGAAGAGCAACAACAAGATGAAATCACTGACAATATGGCCATAGACTCTGAATGTGAAGGAGACTCAGATGCAGAAGACATGTTGCCACACAATATTAGTCAAAATTCAACACCGATGTCTCTCAGAAAACATAAACAAATATTATCTTGCCGAACAGAAAACAACCAAGATATTCTTGCTCCAGATATGGTCAAAAAACAATTTGAAAACTTACCATCGACATCAGCTCAACAACTAACCCCCCTTGAGAATCAGTTTGACAACGATGAGAGCTTTTTTGAAGACTCAGATGACTCAGTAAAAGATCCAGACTATGAAAGTGAACAGTTTTCTAAGCGCAGAAAGTTCTATCTAAAAGAAGCCCAAACTATTAATGAAGATTTTGATTCAACCAGCGACGAAGAAAATCAAATGCAAAATTTTCAAAATGAAGTCATTCCAACCAGCAATGAAAAAACAGAATCCACAAAAACATACCACTGGTCTAAGTCAAGCCAACTTCCACCCTTGTATAGTAACGCTCGATTTACTGAATATTCTGGCGCAAATATCATTGTAGATACCAATAACCCACTCAAAATTTTTATGGAATTTCTTCCAGACAATTTTTTACTAAAAATAGTAGATGAAAGTAATCTTTATGTTCGACAGTTACATAACAATGAAGACTTTACCAGAATTTCATTATCGGAGTTGAAAGCTTTTTTTGGAATATTAGTATTCATGGGCTTTCATCCGTTACCCAGTATAAAGTTGTATTGGTCAGGTCAGGTCAGGTCAGGTCAGGTCATTTTGTTTTGATTGTTTTTTTTTTGTTTTGAACTTATTTTTTGCTTTTTCAGATTTTCTATCATTTCTCTTTTTTCGCCATAACACGAGTAGATTTTTGAGTGTCCCTTTTTTCTGGCGTGACTCTTTTTTTTTCATTCCATCCAATTGGTCATAGATTTCAGATAGGTACTTTCATTTATTTTGTTTCTTATTTAATTTATCCTTTAATTTTTTACTTTTATTATTGTCCGTTTTATTATCTCGTTTGGAATGTTTCTTAACTGTATTTACCGAGGGGTAAACCGCAGGGGAATTAGTAGGAAATTAGGGGAATTACTAGGGAATTAGGGGAATTACTAGGAAATTAGGGGAATTAGGGGAATTACTAGGGAATTAGGGGAATTACTAGGGAATTAGAGGAATTAGAAAGAATCTTGGGAATTAGTGTACAAAATTTTTTCTGCGGTTTACCCCGAGGGGGGAATTTTAGTGTACACACTTCAGGAATTAGTAGGGAATTAGTGGGGAATTAGGGGAATTAGTGGGGAATTAGGGGAGTTATTGGGAATTAGGGCCTCCTTTACCAAAAACATCACATTGCTTAGTTGTTTCCGACTCAGTATTCTTTATGCCAGCTTTAATAATATCGTCGAAAGAGTTACATTGAGTTATTAGAGTTACACTGGTCTAAGTCAAGCCAACTTCCACCCTTGTATAGTAACGCTCGATTTACTGAATATTCTGGCGCAAATATCATTGTAGATACCAATAACCCACTCAAAATTTTTATGGAATTTCTTCCAGACAATTTTTTACTAAAAATAGTAGATGAAAGTAATCTTTATGTTCGACAGTTACATAACAATGAAGACTTTACCAGAATTTCATTATCGGAGTTGAAAGCTTTTTTTGGAATATTAGTATTCATGGGCTTTCATCCGTTACCCAGTATAAAGTTGTATTGGTCAGGTCAGGTCAGGTCAGGTCAGGTCAGGTCAGGTCAGGTCATTTTGTTTTGATTGTTTTTTTTTTGTTTTGAACTTATTTTTTGCTTTTTCAGATTTTCTATCATTTCTCTTTTTTCGCCATAACACGAGTAGATTTTTGAGTGTCCCTTTTTTCTGGCGTGACTCTTTTTTTTCATTCCATCCAATTGGTCATAGATTTCAGATAGGTACTTTCGTTTATTTTGTTTCTTATTTAATTTACCCTTTAATTTTTTACTTTTATTATTGTCCGTTTTATTATCTCGTTTGGAATGTTTCTCAACTGTATTTACCGAGGGGTAAACCGCAGGGGAATTAGTAGGAAATTAGGGGAATTACTAGGGAATTAGGGGAATTACTAGGAAATTAGGGGAATTAGGGGAATTACTAGGGAATTAGGGGAATTACTAGGGAATTAGGGGAATTACTAGGGAATTAGGGGAATTACTAGGGAATTAGGGGAATTACTAGGGAATTAGGGGAATTACTAGGGAATTAGAGGAATTAGAAAGAATCTTGGGAATTGGTGTACAAAATTTTTTCTGCGGTTTACCCCTCGGGGTAAACCGCAGGGGAATTTTAGTGTGCACACTTCAGGAATTAGTAGGGAATTAGTGGGGAATTAGGGGAATTAGTGGGGAATTAGGGGAATTATTGGGAATTAGGCCAGGGAGGGATTCCGAACCTCTGGTTCTACCCTCCTGGACTGGAGTATCTGTGTATTTTGTTCTGTCATCATGTTTATTGTATTTTTTTTTTTGGTTCGCGCCGAATTCGGTACCTTCCGTTGTTGGGAAAGCATTCCCCTATCCACCATCTGGGGACGCGCTCGATGGGGGAAACATCGACAACACAAAACCTCGCACGAGTTGAAAGCTTTTTAGTTCTAGTTCTTGATTTTCTGGAGACTTCTTATTTGGGGCGACTACCTCTAGGAAAAGTTAATTGTGTAGTTTTAAAATCCGGTTTTTCGGTTCAGAATTTGGTAGCTACTTGCGTGGATCAAACTATTTCCATTCTGAACTTTTGCTCATTCTTCTTCATTTTCCTCAGAAGAATCGAAATTTGTACCTAAATGTAGTACATGTGGATGTGACCTGAGGGTTCTAATTCTCGAATTATCTCGAATTGCTTTTGGCTCTAAATCACTGGTCAACAATGATTTCTTGATTTTCACATCAGGGTAACAATTGCGTGTGATTACTTTATCTTTAAGATTCAATATAATGAACACAATGAATCATCTGATTTATAACAATCAGATCTATCACGCTTTATATAAAAATGCGGATATTCTATTTCTTTTATTCTTTGATTGTTTTGAACTTATTTTATGCTTTTTCAGATTTTCTATCATTTCTCTTTTTTCGCCATAACGAGTAGATTTTTCTAATTTACTGAAAATAATTTCTAATTTCTCAACTGTATTTACCGAGGGGTAAACCGCAGGGGAATTAGTAGGAAATTAGGGGAATTACTAGGGAATTAGGGGAATTACTAGGGAATTAGGGGAATTACTAGGGAATTAGGGGAATTACTAGGGAATTAGGGGAATTACTAGGGAATTAGAGGAATTAGAAAGAATCTTGGGAATTGGTGTACAAAATTTTTTCTGCGGTTTACCCCTCGGGGTAAACCGCAGGGGAATTTTAGTGTGCACACTTCAGGAATTAGTAGGGAATTAGTGGGGAATTAGGGGAATTAGTGGGGAATTAGGGGAATTATTGGGAATTAGGCCAGGGAGGGATTCCGAACCTCTGGTTCTACCCTCCTGGACTGGAGTATCTGTGTATTTTGTTCTGTCATCATGTTTATTGTGTTTTTTTTTTGGTTCGCGCCGAATTCGGTACCTTCCGTTGTTGGGAAAGCATTCCCCTATCCACCATCTGGGGACGCGCTCGATGGGGGAAACATCGACAACACAAAACCCCGCACGAGTTGAAAGCTTTTTAGTTCTAGTTCTTGATTTTCTGGAGACTTCTTATTTGGGGCGACTACCTCTAGGAAAAGTTAATTGTGTAGTTTTAAAATCCGGTTTTTCGGTTCAGAATTTGGTAGCTACTTGCGTGGATCAAACTATTTCCATTCTGAACTTTTGCTCATTCTTCTTCATTTTCCTCAGAAGAATCGAAATTTGTACCTAAATGTAGTACATGTGGATGTGACCTGAGGGTTCTAATTCTCGAATTATCTCGAATTGCTTTTGGCTCTAAATCACTGGTCAACAATGATTTCTTGATTTTCACATCAGGGTAACAATTGCGTGTGATTACTTTATCTTTAAGATTCAATATAATGAACACAATGAATCATCTGATTTATAACAATCAGATCTATCACGCTTTATATAAAAAATGCGGATATTCTATTTCTTTTATTCTTTGATTGTTTTGAACTTATTTTATGCTTTTTCAGATTTTCTATCATTTCTCTTTTTTCGCCATAACGAGTAGATTTTTCTAATTTACTGAAAATAATTTCTAATTTCTCAACTGTATTTACCGAGGGGTAAACCGCAGGGGAATTAGTAGGAAATTAGGGGAATTACTAGGGAATTAGGGGAATTACTAGGGAATTAGGGGAATTACTAGGGAATTAGGGGAATTACTAGGGAATTAGGGGAATTACTAGGGAATTAGAGGAATTAGAAAGAATCTTGGGAATTGGTGTACAAAATTTTTTCTGCGGTTTACCCCTCGGGGTAAACCGCAGGGGAATTTTAGTGTGCACACTTCAGGAATTAGTAGGGAATTAGTGGGGAATTAGGGGAATTAGTGGGGAATTAGGGGAATTAGTGGGGAATTAGGGGAATTATTGGGAATTAGGCCAGGGAGGGATTCCGAACCTCTGGTTCTACCCTCCTGGACTGGAGTATCTGTGTATTTTGTTCTGTCATCATGTTTATTGTGTTTTTTTTTTGGTTCGCGCCGAATTCGGTACCTTCCGTTGTTGGGAAAGCATTCCCCTATCCACCATCTGGGGACGCGCTCGATGGGGGAAACATCGACAACACAAAACCTCGCACGAGTTGAAAGCTTTTTAGTTCTAGTTCTTGATTTTCTGGAGACTTCTTATTTGGGGCGACTACCTCTAGGAAAAGTTAATTGTGTAGTTTTAAAATCCGGTTTTTCGGTTCAGAATTTGGTAGCTACTTGCGTGGATCAAACTATTTCCATTCTGAACTTTTGCTCATTCTTCTTCATTTTCCTCAGAAGAATCGAAATTTGTACCTAAATGTAGTACATGTGGATGTGACCTGAGGGTTCTAATTCTCGAATTATCTCGAATTGCTTTTGGCTCTAAATCACTGGTCAACAATGATTTCTTGATTTTCACATCAGGGTAACAATTGCGTGTGATTACTTTATCTTTAAGATTCAATATAATGAACACAATGAATCATCTGATTTATAACAATCCAATCTATCACGCTTTATATAAAAAATGCGGATATTCTATTTCTTTTATTCTTTGATTGTTTTGAACTTATTTTATGCTTTTTCAGATTTTCTATCATTTCTCTTTTTTCGCCATAACGAGTAGATTTTTCTAATATACTGAAAATAATTTCTAATTTCTCAACTGTATTTACCGAGGGGTAAACCGCAGGGGAATTAGTAGGAAATTAGGGGAATTACTAGGGAATTAGGGGAATTACTAGGGAATTAGGGGAATTACTAGGGAATTAGGGGAATTACTAGGGAATTAGGGGAATTACTAGGGAATTAGGGGAATTACTAGGGAATTAGAGGAATTAGAAAGAATCTTGCGAATTGGTGTACAAAATTTTTTCTGCGGTTTACCCCTCGGGGTAAACCGCAGGGGAATTTTAGTGTGCACACTTCAGGAATTAGTAGGGAATTAGTGGGGAATTAGGGGAATTAGTGGGGAATTAGGGGAATTATTGGGAATTAGGGCCTCCTTTACCAAAAACATCACAATGCTTAGTTTTTTCCGATTCAGTATTCTTTATGCCAGCTTTAATAATATCGTCGAAAGAGTTACATTAGTTATCTTCCCTGGCAGAAATTTTTGTTTACTTTCGCCTTTACTCTTTCTGGCATCTTCCTCTTCTATGACAACATATAAATCTTTCATCTCCGAAGTGACAGTGAATAACACCATTGTTTGCTACACTGGTTCCGATCGCACTAACTCTGATGGAGCACCCAGTAATAGGGTCGCATTTCCAATATCTAACGAAAGTGTAAATCGTACAGAAGATGTAGATAGAGTTGAATTTCGCAATGAAGGAAAACTGTCGGAACCTAATAAAACCAGCGCTCCTAACGATATATTTATGGTTGAAATTAATTATCTAAGAAGAATATTGACTGATAAACGGAAAATCATTGATGACAAATGTACGACTATCGCTGATAAGGATTGTATAATAGAACTCCAACAGAAGGAACTTACTAGCTCAGGTAACAAAATGTGTGTTTGTAAACATCGGCGACATTATGATTTTCTATTTCCACAAAATCAAAGACACGAAAAACGAGTGAGTGAGAAAGTAAACACAGTATGCGATGGAAGATGACAAAGTGTCAAGTGTTGACCATGACAAGGAAAATATCGGCGTCTTCGAAGATGAAATAACTTTCCCAACTGCTGCTGAACTAAAACAGGTCTCGGTAATTGTTGGAACAAAGGACGGTGAGTTAGCGTTGAAGAGTGCCCCAAATATAATAGTACCATTAATAGTTAGTAGTCGAAATGCACGCGTGCTCCTTTGCTGGCTGGTATCTCTGACCACTCATGCCAGCTGATCACAGTGAGTAAAACTTCCAATGTTGCTGGGCGAGTGGGTGTATTCCGGCATCTTATACCGGAAAGGAGTCTGTTGGAGGTGTGTGAGAGACTTATGGGCATTGATTTGGAATAGTTTTTATCTGACGACGCTGATTGCAATCAGTGTGCTGTTTCATTGTGCAAAATCTCTTCAAATATGATTAAAGAACGCTTCTCACTAAAGAGAGTTGAAGTTAGGAGGAATCAGACAATAAAGTGGTTTAAACCCTTTAAGTTGTACTGGGAGAATAGTTTCCCACCTTGCCTAAGTCGTGTCACTAGAGTTTCTGTGGGAAACTATTATACCATAAAATTAAAATAAAATGTTATACTCGTGCTGCCATCTCTGCGACGTCGTCGGAGCTCAGTTACTAGTAGTCAGGTGGTGTATAAGTGTCTAGTGGGAAATTATTATCCCATTGGTTATTTGCAAAGCCACTTTGTTCAAAAAAGTGTAACCTGCTGCAAATAAATATTCATATTTGCTAAACTAATAGATATTATTAAAAAATTTTGGTAAGTACTTATAAATAAATAATAACACTTTTGAATTAAGATGTAGTTTTTTAATAATGTAGATATTCTCAACGTAATGAGTGTTGAATTGTGCAGAAACTAAAAGAGGTTATGATTTCAATATACTTTTATATTTTAATTTTTCTTTGAAAAAAGTTGAGAACCAAACTTGTTATTCAATATGCAGACAATATAAACACTCTATATTGTATAGAAAATGCAACTACGAGCAGTAACTATTTGGATAGGCTAAAACTGTAAATTATATGTTTTTATCGAGGTTCTTATTGTTCAACAGCATGGTTCCGAAGTTGTAGTGGCGCCGTATTCACAGACTTCATTGGGTTATAAGCATGTGGAAGCCTAAATATTAAAGTCAAAAGGAACTAGACGATGAAATGCGGAAGATAGAAGAGCAACAACAAGATGAAATCACTGACAATATGGCCATAGACTCTGAATGTGAAGGAGACTCAGATGCAGAAGACATGTTGCCACACAATATTAGTCAAAATTCAACACCGATGTCTCTCAGAAAACATAAACAAATATTATCTTGCCGAACAGAAAACAACCAAGATATTCTTGCTCCAGATATGGTCAAAAAACAATTTGAAAACTTACCATCGACATCAGCTCAACAACTAACCCCCCTTGAGAATCAGTTTGACAACGATGAGAGCTTTTTTGAAGACTCAGATGACTCAGTAAAAGATCCAGACTATGAAAGTGAACAGTTTTCTAAGCGCAGAAAGTTCTATCTAAAAGAAGCCCAAACTATTAATGAAGATTTTGATTCAACCAGCGACGAAGAAAATCAAATGCAAAATTTTCAAAATGAAGTCATTCCAACCAGCAATGAAAAAACAGAATCCACAAAAACATACCACTGGTCTAAGTCAAGCCAACTTCCACCCTTGTATAGTAACGCTCGATTTACTGAATATTCTGGCGCAAATATCATTGTAGATACCAATAACCCACTCAAAATTTTTATGGAATTTCTTCCAGACAATTTTTTACTAAAAATAGTAGATGAAAGTAATCTTTATGTTCGACAGTTACATAACAATGAAGACTTTACCAGAATTTCATTATCGGAGTTGAAAGCTTTTTTTGGAATATTAGTATTCATGGGCTTTCATCCGTTACCCAGTATAAAGTTGTATTGGTCAGGTCAGGTCAGGTCAGGTCAGGTCAGGTCAGGTCATTTTGTTTTGATTGTTTTTTTTTGTTTTGAACTTATTTTTTGCTTTTTCAGATTTTATATCATTTCTCTTTTTTCGCCATAACACGAGTAGATTTTTGAGTGTCTTTTTTTTCTGGCGTGACTCTTTTTTTTTTCATTCCATCCAATTGGTCATAGATTTCAGATAGGTACTTTCGTTTATTTTGTTTCTTATTTAATTTATCCTTTAATTTTTTACTTTTATAATTGTCCGTTTTATTATCTCGTTTGGAATGTTTCTCAACTGTATTTACCGAGGGGTAAACCGCAGGGGAATTAGTAGGAAATTAGGGGAATTACTAGGGAATTAGGGGAATTACTAGGAAATTAGGGGAATTAGGGAAATTACTAGGGAATTAGGGGAATTACTAGGGAATTAGAGGAATTAGAAAGAATCTTGGGAATTAGTGTACAAAATTTTTTCTGCGGTTTACCCCGAGGGGGGAATTTTAGTGTACACACTTCAGGAATTAGTAGGGAATTAGGGGAATTAGTGGGGAATTAGGGGAATTATTGGGAATTAGGGCCTCCTTTACCAAAAACATCACATTGCTTAGTTGTTTCCGACTCAGTATTCTTTATGCCAGCTTTAATAATATCGTCGAAAGAGTTACATTGAGTTATTAGAGTTACACTGGTCTAAGTCAAGCCAACTTCCACCCTTGTATAGTAACGCTCGATTTACTGAATATTCTGGCGCAAATATCATTGTAGATACCAATAACCCACTCAAAATTTTTATGGAATTTCTTCCAGACAATTTTTTACTAAAAATAGTAGATGAAAGTAATCTTTATGTTCGACAGTTACATAACAATGAAGACTTTACCAGAATTTCATTATCGGAGTTGAAAGCTTTTTTTGGAATATTAGTATTCATGGGCTTTCATCCGTTACCCAGTATAAAGTTGTATTGGTCAGGTCAGGTCAGGTCAGGTCAGGTCAGGTCAGGTCAGGTCATTTTGTTTTACCCAGTATAAAGTTGTATTGGTCAGAGAATGAAAATTTTCATGTTGAAAGAATTGCAAGGATTATGACTTTGAAACGATTTCTGTTTATTTTACGCAACTTGCACCTAAACGACAATACAAATATGCCTGCACGAGATGCAAGTGAGTATGATAAATTGTACAAATTACGTCCTTTGATAAATCATTTGAAAAATGTGTTTCCAAAGATTTATAACCCCCCTCAGAATATTTCAATAGACGAATCAATGATAGGCTATAAAGGAAGATCAAGTATGAAGCACTACATGCCCATGAAACCTACGAAAAGAGGTTTCAAAGTATGGGCATGCTGCTGTTCTGAAACTGGGTATCTATTGAACTTTGATGTCTATACGGGTAAAAATGATGACGGCTCAGTTGCCTTATCGTTGGGAGAGAAAGTTGTTTTACGACTTTCGAGTCCTTTTGTTGGAAAAAATTTTTGTTTGTATTTCGACAACTATTTCACGAGCATTTCATTACTTGATCATCTTCTTGAAAGACAGTTGTTTGCGTGTGGCACTTTACGAAAGGACAGAAAACATTTTCCCAAGGATGTGATGAAAAATGACAAAGACCTGCAGAAATCAGAATATGATTTTGCTCAATCCGAAAACATTGGCATAGTAAAGTGGAAAGATCGTGGCACAAAATGTGTATGCGTTGCATCTACAATTCATAATCCCAGCGAAACCACGAAAGTGTCAAGAAGAACTCAAAGAGGTCAGCAAGTGTCCATAAATTGCCCACAAATGATATCCAGTTATAACAAATATATGGGAGGTGTTGACTTTTTTGACCAGTATATGGCATTTTATAATATAAACCATAAATCAAGAAGATGGTAGATAAAAATTTTCTTTTATTTACTGGAAGCTTGTGTTGTGAACTCATACATTGTATATAAATTATCAATGAAAAAAGAACAGAAAAAACCTATTAGTCATCTGCAATTTAGATCTCTCTTGGTCAACCAGCTTATTGGAAATTTCAGTAGTAAGAAAAAACCTGGCTTCTGCCCTGCACAAGGAAAAGGAAGAAAAAGAAATAATCCAGATGGGCAAAGAACGGTAGAAAACACAATCAGGTTGTCCAATGTTGGCGACCATATGCCAACAACAATAAAAACTTATCGTCGTTGTGCGAGATGCAGTACCTACCAAAGTCAAGGAAAAACGGAGTAATATAATTTGTTCCACTTGTAATGTGGGCTTGTGTAAGAACTGTTTCACACCATTCCATAAGTCATAAATATATTTGTAAAGTTTTTGTGTAATTATAATCAGGGTTATGTAAAAAATCTTGAAATAAAAAAAATTGCAAAAAATACAAGAATATATTTTTTTAAGTTCAAAAAATTTTTATAATTTCGTGTTGTTCCGTATTGTATTTAAATTTTCTCCAATGCGAGTAATTTATTGCCATGTGGCAACGTTCACCTCAGGTGGTGGTCCGGAGAAGGGTGTATTGTACCCTCGAGACGCACCGTCCAGTTGACTTTCAGACAGACCTCCTTCATGAAAGGATTCAATTTTCACCTTCAATTTTTAACCTGCACCTGTCTATTTACAATTTATACAAGCGATCTTTATAATTATTTGTTATTCCCAAGAAGTGTCTTTCTTTTAACATTGTAGTTTATTATTACTATCTAAATAATAAACAATTAATATTTCTCAAGTGTTTGAAAACCCCTAACTACAATAATCAAATCAAGTGGCATTAACATTAAAATCCATTATCCAGTCAATATATTGAACTAGCGCGGTCCAGCCTCTGGAAGTTACAGAGCTCCCGCTCACGTGTTCTTGTTTGAAAATTGAATTATAACAGTATACATTAATATAATTAATTAATTAAATAATATAGGAAGAGACAATCTTCTCAACTGCCAAAATCATTTCAGTGGGAAGTATGTCACCCAGAGAACTACTCACTACGAGCGTGTTGCTAAAAGTTCTTTGGGATAATAATTTCCCACCTCAAAAAAAAATACCTGGAGGAAAAAAATAAAACAAAAAATTATTTTATGTTTAAAAAATTCACATAAATGTGACTGTGTAAAAAAAAAACGTTTTGAAATACACCCCAGACTTCTGTCACTTAAAGGGTTAATGAACATTTACGTAGAAAGCGAGACAGGATATTGGCCCTGAGCACTATCTATTCAGTGACAAAAGATCCTGTGTGCCGATCTTTACTAGGCGTGGTTCGTAGGGAGTACATGAGAGATATCGACCATGCAAAAAAAGATACATATAATAGACATTTGGCGAATTCTACTACCACTTGCAGGGATACTTAGCGCCTCGTGAATTCGGTGCGTGACAACTCATGTGACTCATTGTCTGGGAAGTTCTCACAGGAATATATTAACAGTGATTTCTGCAACGCTGCAGAGAAAATAGTGAGTGGTATACCGCCTCCTAATCACGAATTTTCCCATTATTTATCGAAAACTGAGGTCTTTTCCACCTTCAGTGGACTACTACGAACTGAATAGTAGAATAGTCAAGACTATAATAATCGGAGCAATCTTAACTCCGCGAACGTCGCTCTATAATAGGTGTATGATGCGTGGTATCTTTCCTGACGTGTTTAAAATAAGTGGTGTTACAGCTGTGGTTAAGAAAGGTGATCGCAGTCAGTTATCAAATTACAGGCCCATAAGCATAGTTCCAATATTTGGTAAAATATTTCAGGTGCACAGACAAGAGATTTACGAAATTTTTGTAGGTAAGTATATGAGATAATAGACGACAGACAATATGGATTTAGGACAGCATGAAATACGACTACGGCTGAAGGAGTGTAATTGAGTGTGGTTGATGCGTTTGAAGTCGGCAAGGCTATATCAGCATCCATGGTGGAGCATTTGATTGTGTTGATCACAAAATTCTCTTGTCTAAGCTCGAACACTATGGAATTCGTGGAATTTCCAATAACCTTTTGTCGACATATCCGTCTGATCGCTATCAATGTGCAGAGGTAGATCGTGTGTTTTCCGATGCTGGACTGGTGAGCAGAGGTGTGCCGAAAGGCTCAATTCTCGGACAACTACTCTTCGTTGTCTACGTGAAATGACTTTTTAGCTTGCCAGTCTCATAGCTTCTGTGTTTTGTATGCGGATGATACCACACATTGGTCGACGCAGCACCTGATGCCGCTAGTTTGCAATCTGTCGCCCAGAGTTCTGTGAGGAATGCTTGTGAGTGGTTTGTGGCTAATCGTCTTCAAGCCAACCCAGATAAGACACAGACCATCCTGTTTAGAACAAAATGGTCGCAGCGGTCCTCGGCGAAGCTGTTGGGATTCATACTTGACGATACTTTTTCCTGGAGCCCGCATATTTCTCACATATCGGGTGGACTGAGCAATCTGTTGAGATGCCTGAAGAACGTTATTGAGCCTAGGGTTCTGGTTGGCGTTTACCAGTCATTGTTCGGTTCGAAAGGTATTGAAGCTTGATATTTAGGCAAAACAATAACAAACAGGGTATCATAGGAATATTAAATCAGTTTGCAGGAAATAATCAATTATTCTTAGAAGCAGGTACCTGGGTACTTTATCTTTTTGTTACTGTTCCTGTCATTGAATTCAAATTTCGAGCAAGTAGGTAGTGCACTCGTCTATTCAGAGTGAATTGACCTAGGCCCAACCATTTCAGAATGTTGGAAGGTAACCGGGATGGGGATGTAGATGTTGTCGTGCTAAAATCAAAAATGAACAAACGATCTGCAGAGAAGTGAGATAGCTAGCAGAATCACGGTGGGAGGCCAGACAAGTTAACCCGAGAAAGCTGAAAAGGTTAGCAAGGGAGTAGAGCTAACGGAGAGATGAGAGTCTGAGGACTGGCGGTAGAGAAGCCAGCGTGTTAGTTGGTTCGGAGGTGCCTGGTTTTGGCGTCTTTTCTCGAGTTGGAACTTAACTAATTAAAGTGATAAGTCGGAGTTAATTCTAACCATGCGTGTATTGAGATAGGATAGTAGGAAATTATCCTGTGAAAGTGTTAATCTGAACGGCGAAGAACCTGTGTCTGCAGAGGAGCCAGTCGTACTCCATTTTGTCATTTTATAATTTATAAAAGCTACTGATAATAATTATTAATTAAATTATCTAAATTTCATGAATAAATTTAAAGTTATAATACATCTTCCGTTAAAACTACAAGACCGGTTATTAAATAAAGGGTCCAAAAGAAAGAAGACAGTAGATAGGGTATGGAAGCATGCTGAGTTATTATTAATTACTAATAGCGAATTCGAGTTGGCTACACTTGCTCGGAGCGAGATCGATCTGTCTCTGAACCCAGTTCTGCCCAGAATTCTGCTCCAGTCCGGAGCAGAACTTTCGCATTTCGACTGTAACTGGAAAGGCATCAACACATGCTTAACACAAGGGCAAACTGAAGCCGACAAGGACCGCTAGCTTTGGGTATTGCGTGTTCAGTCACACTCGTGTTTAAATGTGATCAGCTGTGAATTTAACCTATATTTTTTAAAGCTTCAGTTGATTATTTTAATTAGATTTTTGCGATTAATTATTTTCTTTGGTGCGTACAGGACAATGGTGAATAACTGTGTAGCCTATAAATGCAATAATTTAGCAGATAAACGAAATGATATCATGTTTCACGGGTAAGCATTGATGCCTAACCTCCTGGTTTTGTATGAAGTAATAAATTAAAACTTTGACTACACATTTCCCTTTAAACGTCCAGAGGTTTTAGAAAAATGGATTAAAGCTGTGAGACGAGAAAATTGGAAACCGTCCGGCCACAGTAAACTGTGCAGCAAACATTTTTTGCCTGAAGATTACCAGTCAATTGGTAACAAAAAAGTATTAAAAATTAATGCTGTTCCGACCCTATTTGATTACCCAAAATATTTACTACCCAAATAATTAGTTGTATAACTTAATTTTTTATGGAACTTTTACAGAAATTGTTGTTACGAATGGATGCCCAGACGTCACCAATAAAACAGAATGTGTCTAATAACCGAAAGATACTGGGTTTAAAACTAAAATCAAAAGTTTGCAACAGAAACTTCGTCGAAGAAATAAGAAAATCTCTTCGATGAAACAACTGATCACAGAACTAAAGAAGAGTGGATGCGGAACAGACAACCTTATAAGTGTTATGGAAAACTATTTTATTGGTTTTCCAATGGAATTTCTCATAAACGAATATAACAATTCTAAGGCTGCTCCATTCTCATGTGATATTCGAGTGTCCAGCACTCGCACGAACGCGCTATGCGGTCCTGGGACCAATCAGTCCCGGGAGCCATCTGGCGGAAAAAACCTTGGTTGGCGGGCTGCTAAACCTTGTCAAAGGAACGGAGCTCTTCTAATCAAGGAGAATCTAAATGTGAGAAATACAATAAGCCCGCTGGCTTCAGTGTTTGGGACCTAATAAACCATCTCTCACATTTAGTTAAAATACCAAATACCAAGGCTGCTCCAAATCGAAGAAAATACAGTGACTTAAATGTTTTTTTTATTTTTAGGACATAATTTTAAATTTTTAAGACAATAATACTGTGTGTTTTATGCAATTCTAAAAAAAAACGATTTCATTGTTTTTAGAGCATTGAATTAACTGGTTTATTAATATAATTTAATAGTGTGGTTAATTCAATCTGTTCAGGTTTCAGTAAAGCTCAGATTCAATGGTTTTTTCGGGATAAAGTTTTGTAAATCCTATTTTCGACAAATTAATAATATTTATCAAGTAATTTATGTTTACGTTCATGTTTGGTAATTTATTATTTCTTATTTGTAAACATAAAGTTTAACCAATAATATTTATTATAATTATTATATATAAGTAAACTGATGTGAAATTTATGTTATTTTCACGATGTAATAGGCAACTTGATGAAAGAATTCGCTCAGACATTGTACTTTTATTCGCCAAGGGCTTATAAGTTTGTGCGAAAACATTTTCATTTACCAAATCCTCGAACAATTAGAAGCTGGATGTCGAAGTTCAACTGCAATTCGGGATTTTTAAGTGAAGTTTTTCAGTTTCTGAAAAAAGAAGTTGTAGGTAAGCCGTATTTAAAAGATTGTTCACTTATATTTGATAGCATTAGCATCAGAAAACAAATCATATGGAAAGAAAATGAAGACAAGTTTTATGGTTACTGTGACTATGGTGGAATTATCGATAGTGATGGTCACACTGCTGCTTCTGAAGCTTTAGTTTTCCAGATTGTCAGCTATGAAAAACATTTTAAATGTCCAGTGGCTTACTTTTTAACCGAAAAATTAGATGCTCAGACACAAGCCCAGCTAGTAGACTGCTGCATCAAAAATTTGTATGAGGTCGGAATTTCTGTTCGCTCCATAACTTGCGATGGCGCTGTACAAATATTAACATATTAAAATTACTTGGATGCTCATTAAATTCTGAATTAATAGTTTCGCACTTTAAGCATCCTTTTGCTGATCATAATATTTATTGTATGTTGGACACTTGCCATATGGTAAAGTTAGCAAGAAACACCTTTGCTGAAAAAAAACTTTCGTCAGATAAAGGTGATATCAATCAAATGGGTATTTTTTAAAAGTTTACTAGACATACAAGAGAAGGAAGATATGAAATTAGCAAATTCTTTGTCGCATTCACACATTATTTTTAAAAACAAAATTATGAATGTCAAACTTGTCACACAGACAGTAAGTAGCAGTGTAGCCGATGCATTGCATTATTTAGAAACGACAGGGCATTCGGAATTTCAAGGAAGTAGTAGTACGGTTGCACTAGTACATTATTGTACTTGTACAATCAATAGTACATTCGCACTATTGATAGAATATTTGATTGTTTGAATTCTGTCAAACAATCAAAACATTGTTAAATATCAAACATTGTTTGCACAGCTTATAAGATTAATCAATTGTTTAATGATCACTTTCCACTCTTGGTAAGTATCGATACTGGGCTGGATAGCTGTCCGACCAAAGTGCATTCCAAACCTATTAATTACAAAAAATTAAATAAATTAGCAAGAAAGGAACCTTGGCATGATTTGTTGTCTGTGCAGGATCCTGAAAATGCTATTAGTGCGTTTATTGATATGTTGAAAAAATTAATTGGGAAAGTACAATCAGCAAAAAATACAAATCAAAATAAACGAAAAAACATGGCAAGTAAACCATGGATTACTAAAGGAATAATAAAATCGTGTAATACAAAAGAATTGCTATACAATATATGGAAAGAGAACCCAAAAAGTGCGGAACTAAAAGAAAACTATAAAAAATATGAAAAAATTCTGAGCAAGCTTATTAAACGAACAAAGTTTGACTATGAACAGAAAATTATTAATGAATGTGGCAAAGATAGCAAAAAGTTATGGAAATATATAAACAACAAACTATCGAGAAGTAAAAATGATAAAAACCATGCAATTGAGAAAATAATAGAAAACAATGTAACACTTAGCAGGCCATGTGAAATGGCTGATTGTCTCAATGGTTATTTTGGAGAGGTGGGAAAAAACGTAGCTAGTCAAATTATTAAACCAAAGAATGAGCAAATAAGTCTTCCAGGCTATAACGAAAATACACTATTTCTAAGTCCTATTTCACCATTGTAGCTATTGAGGATGGTCAGGCAATTGAAAAATAGAGCGGGTGGAATTGACGGAATTAGTGCCACTGTATTAAAGAGTATTGCTAAACATACTGTCAGTCCTTTAACTCACATTTGTAATTTGTGTATATATAAATCAGTTTGGCCAGTTGCTCTTAAAATGGCCGAGATAGTACCAGTATTCAAATCCGGAGACAGAACATTACCAACAAATTATCGACCCATCTCCCTTATATCAAATATTGCAAAATTATTTGAAAAACTTATACATTCTAGACTGTATAAATTTGTTGATAAGTATAATTTAATATCAAATAAACAGTTTGGATTCAGAAGGAATGTTGGAACCAAAGATGCTCTTTCTTTTGTAACTAACAAAATAGTTAATGGAATAAATGAAGGTAAAAAAGTAATTGGTACTTTCCTGGATATGGCCAAGGCGTTTGACACGGTTAACTATGAAATTTTGTTACTAAAACTTGAAAGATATGGTGTTAGAGGATCCACAAAAGAACTTTTCAAAAGTTACTTAACTGATAGAACACAGGCAGTAAAAATAAATAACACATACAGTGATTTTCGTAAGGTCGATACTGGAGTTCCACAGGGTACAACACTTGGGCCCCTTTTATTTGTAGTCTACATTAATGATCTATTAAATAAACTACCGGATAACACTATAGCTTCCTACGCTGACGATACAGTAATAATATGTACGGATGAGTCATGGGAGAAAGCTGAAACAAAAACAAATAACTACTTGGAAGTTACATACAGATGGCTTAGTCTAAATGAACTTACCTTAAACATACAAAAAACAGTTTTCATTACTTTTGGAGCATATACAGGGTGATCCCGAAATGGCAGACACGGTATACAGGGTGTTGTAGAGGATGTTCAGAAAGACTGTAAATTTAAAACAAAAATGGTTTCCTCGGCTTCGTTACCGAGATATAGGGTGTCCTTTTTCTCAACTTTAAATCAAAACGGCAGTCAAATTTAAACAACCACCACTGGCAAAGTACATGATTCCACATAACTATTACGATAGCGTTTGCTTTTTATTTTTATTATTATCGGGAACGGAATTACAGGCATTCAAAGTTTACCTATTCCCTGAGTTCAACAAAAATTTTCAATGTGGCATCGTTGTTCAAATTCGAGCTCAACAATGCAACTAAAATAGATTTTGAATAATATTATCGGATATGTTTCCCCGCAACGATTATTGTTTTGAACATTGTTGAACTTTCCATTTCATATGTTTCCATGGTAATATCTATCTGGGTATTATTGTAGACCTACACATTATTTTTTCCTTAAGAAGGGTAGTGCAGTGTTGTGACTTTTTTTCCACAAAAGTGGTCATATCTTCTTAAGGGAGCCATACTGGAGAAAACGGTAAATAAAACTTACAACCCTTAATCCACAACGGATGCTGTGGTGCTGTCCGTGTCCGCCATTTCGGGATCACCCTGTATAGATAGTGTTCCTAGAGATATAAATATCCGGATTAGTGACCGGGACTTATTGAGGGTCGAATACTGTAAGTACTTGGGTCTACTAATTGACAGTAGACTGAAGTGGGACAAACACATTGATAATGTAATTAAGAAAGCGAAATATTTAATCTATGTTATGTACAAAATGGCTGGAATTATGAATGCATCATCCCTCATGACGTTGTACTACGCTTTTTTTCATAGCGTGGCCAACTATGGCATTGTGGCTTGGGGCGGTGCTTACGGGGTTGTCATGAGGGGTATGCAGAGAGTGCAAAATAGGCTGTTAAAAATTATATGCAAAAAAGATAGAAACATTAAGAAGCCCTTATCAGTTAAAGAATGTTTCTTACTGGAGGCAACTTTGCAAAGCTATGTAACCCTATCAACTGAGTTTAAAGATTCAAAAAAAACTACAAGAATTAAAATGACATTGCCAAAAATAAACAAAACAGTTAAACTAAAAAGTACTGAAGTTGTGGCTATGAAACTATGAAAGTGTTCAATGCACTTGATTTCAGTGTTAAAACTCTGGAATATAAGAAAAATCATACCAAAAAAATATTGAAGAACTGGATAGGCAATAATAGAAAAAAGTTAATGAGTATTGGCTTATTGGAATTACATGACGTTCTTAATTGGGAATGAAAATGTAGTTATGTATGTAGTGAGAATTAACAAATTGTAACAATAAGTTATTCCCTCCTTTACATGTATTAGTTATAGGATTTAGGTTAGTCTTTGGGTTTTGGGTTTGGGCCTTTTTTTTTGTTTTCCTTTCTTTATAGTTACTATTAAGTTTATTTTTTTTTTTTAACTAGGACTGCGCACAGGTTTTCTGTAAAACCTCTTGCAGTTTTTATGTACACTTACATGAAATGTAACTTAATACACCTGGTAAATAAAAAAAAAATAATAAATAAAAATTCAAGGAATCCATTTGGCAAGGGCTTTAAAGCACCAATTAAACAGAACACCTTGACCTATTTCAATGAAGTTTTTAAGAAGGCAATTACTTACTTGCAGTCGTTGAAAATTGATAATGTGCCTGCATTAAACCACCCAAGAAAAACATTTATTTTAGGATTGACAATGACAATGCAAAGCACTTTATTGCTCGCTACTGATTTATTTAAAAAAGATAATTCACTGAAATATTTTCTCACCTACAAGTGCTCTCAAGATCATTTAGAATTATTTTTTAGTTGTGTTCGTTCTCGTGGTTATTGGAACAATAACCCCAATGTATTGCAATTTAAATGGGCTATGAAACAATTGCTATTCAAAAATCAGGTGAGTGCTAGTATTAATTCTAACTGTTTGGATTTTGGAGGCACATGTCAACCAAACTTGTTGGCGGGAGTCTTTTCTTCATACTCTTCCGTCGACTTTCATGGAAGAACTCCGCCAATGATCCCTTCCGTGGAGACCAAAATGTCAGACATTGTTTTCCGACAGCGTGTCATAAAGAGCATTATGTTAGCCTTAGACCCAAACAAAGCTTCTGGTCCCGATGACGTACCTGTTATCGTACTAAAAAAATGCGCCACTGAGCTGTCATCTGTTTTCTGCCGACTTTTCAACTTGTCGTATAAAAAGGGAATATTTCCTTCTTGTTGGAAATGTGCACGGATCCAACCTATTCCCAAGAAAGGCAAAAACTATCGACCAGTGGCACTGCTTTCAGTAATACCCAAGATTATGGAGAAAGCTATTAACCAACATCTTTTAAAATACTTGGAAGGAGCTAACATAATCAGCGACCGCCAATACGGATTCCGTAAACAGAGGTCAACTGGTGACCTCCTCACTTACGTCACCGAGCTGTGGAACAGCGCAATCGAGCACCATGGGGAGTCTCGAGGGGTTGCGCTAGATATTTCTAGAGCTTTCGACCGTGTTTGGCATGATGGACTGTTGGCAAAACTGCAGGCCTATGGCATGCCCAATAAAAATAAAAAAAAGTGTGTTAATTGTAGTCATGCAAATCAGTTTCTGATTAAAAAAATAAATATAGAGCATGAAGCTACAGATAAAATTAACCGTGATACTTATAAAGCTAGACTGCATAAGGTAATTGACACAACTAATTACCCAATGAAACCAGCATTTAACACTGTAAATAATATCCGTTCTTCAAATGGATAATTCACCTGGACAAATATTGCAAGGTGTTTTCTTCACATTATCAGCCTCAATCGATCAAAATTTTGAAATTCTGGAATCATTGCAAGATCAGCTAATTGAAAAGGAGACTTTATATGACAACACCTATGAACTTGATGCTTATCTACGGAAATCTAACAAGGAGTATTTACTATGTGTCAACATAAGAAGTTTGAATGCGAACTTTGCAAATCTACAAACTTTTGTGGAAAGTTTTGAAGTGAAACCGACAATTATAGTATGTACTGAAACATGGAGTGTGGAATCTTTGCCATACTTTAAATTACCTGGATATAAAATGTATCAAAATGAGAGTTGCATTAATCAGAATGATGGTGTTGTAGTTTACTTTAAAGAATGTGTAAATGAAACTACTGAAATAATTAGTTCTGGTAAGCTAAAAATTTTACACTCGTCAGTAGTGATGGATAATAATGTTATCTTTGAAATTTCATCAATATTATAGATGTCATGATTTACCTTAATGTACTTTTGTGCATGATTTGAAAACTTTTTTGTCTAAAAAAAATAAACTCTAGGGATCACGTTATTGTCGGTGACTTTAACATCGATATTCTAAGTCTTGATAATATTGGTCAAGAACATTTAAATGATCTTTTAGAGAAAGAATATTCACCATGTTTCCAAACTATTACAAGACCATCAGTTACAAATCCAAACCAGGGGTCGTGCATTGATAATGCTTTTATTAAAATTAAATCTTGTCAAATCAAATCAATAAAACTAGAAAATCTTTTTAACGATCACTATCCGCTATTTCTCGAGTTTGGAAAGGTAAATTTTCATAAACCTGAAAAGAAAAATATTGAAGTTCTGAATTTTTCACAGTTGAGTAAAATGGCTGAGAAAGTTAACTGGAACTCTATCTTATCAATGGGGGACCCTGGTGAAGCAACTGAAAGATTGTTAGGGTTGGTTGAAGAATGTATAACAAAGTCAAAGTCTAAAAAGAAAAAAATTGATAAAAAATCACCCAGAAATCCTTGGATTACTGGTGACATAATACAATTATGCAACAAAAAAGAAACTTTATGCAAAAAGTGGCAAAAAGATGTATCAAATACGAATCTAAAAAATGAGTACAAAAATTTTGTCAAAGAATTAGATAAGAAAATTTAAAACGCAAAGTATAAATATGAGTATAATGAATTTGAAATAAACTCTGGTGACTCTAAGCGATTATGGCATTTGATTAATAACAAGCTAGGTAAAAGTACAAATAAAAAAGAAAAAATCGAGTATATAGTTGAGAAAGATAATATGGCAAAAATAACTGAATCAAATGATATAGCAAACAAAATGAATTATTATTTTTGTAACATGGGTAAACTATTAGCAAATAAAATAAAACAACCACAGAATAAAGAAAGGAGCTTGCCTCCTATGAACTCCAAAACTATTTTTCTACATTTAACTAATAAAATTGAAGTATCAGAAATAATAGAAAAATTGAAAAAGAAAAAAGGAGGAGTAGATGGGGTGAATGCCAAGGTAATAAAAACGTTATCAAGATATATAGCTGAGCCTCTATCCCACATGATAAATTTATGTTTCATCAAAGGAGAATGGCCTGTTGAACTAAAATGTGCTGAAATTGTTCCCATACATAAATCTAAAGATAAACACCACTCAGAAAATTATAGGTCTATTTCTTTGATTTCTAATTTTGCAAAAATAGTGGAAAAGATTTTACATAATAGACTCCTGAAATTTTTTAATAGATGCAATATTATTTCAAACAAACAATATGGGTTTTTAAAGAATAAAGGAACGAAAGATGCCTTGAATTTTATTGTAGATAAAATACTTACTGAATTAGATGAAAGCATACCTATATCCATCACATTCTTAGATTTAGCCAGAGCTTTTGATACAGTGGACCACGTAATACTGCTGCAAAAGTTATATAATTATGGGATTAGGGGTAACGCTTATGATTTGATATCAAGTTACTTAACAGGAAGGTTGCAGAAAGTCAGAGTCAATGATACTACTAGCAATTTTGTTGAAGTGAATATGGGTGTTCCACAGGGAACTGTCCTGGGACCGCTCCTATTTGTCCTTTATATAAATGATTTACTTGTGGACTCGCCTGAAGGACAGATTGTGTCTTATGCAGATGACACTGCTTTATTAACAACTGGAAAAAATTGTTGGAAATAATATTAAAAATACATATTTAGGTATACAGAGGGACCTCTGTTAGCGCTCTCTTGAAACGCAGGTTCTACTGCTGTAACATTGTAGGTAGGTATCTGTTTATATTATGTCACTCTCTGTAATGTGTGAGAAGTTAATAATAATGGCTGACGCCTGTTTGCAGAAGACTCACAAGTTGTTTTATTACTTCATTTAATATCGAATTAATCCACAATTAACAGTCTAATTCCACTCAATTTTAACAGGTTATTGCCCAGGCTAGACAGTTCAACCGATAGTGTTTTTTCGGAATAACTGAACCTTGTTAACAGTGATTTTTTCGAGAAGCGAAAACATAGTTCTTGTCGAGTGCATCATGGCGGCTAATTACATGGCTAGTGTTCCGCGATTAATCGGAAGAGATAACTACGACGATTGGGCTTTCGCCGTAGTGCTTGACTAGTGCTGAGACTGATACCGTGCAAGTCGCGAAAGCCAAAGCAAAGTTAATTTTAACATTGGATCCATCTCTTTATGTCCACGTCAAGGACGCGAAGACGGCCCCGGAATTATGGGAGAAATTGAAAAGTATGTACGCAGATACCGGTTGTGCTCGAAAAATTGGTTTACTGCAAGTGTTAATTTCATTGCGATTAGACAGTTGTGATAACATGGAGTCCTATGTTCATCAAGTCGTGGAAACATCGCAGAAGTTACGTAAAACTGGTTTCACCATAAGCGACGAATGGATTGGTTCATTATTGTTGGCAGGTTTGCCTGAAAAGTATTCGCCGATGTTGATGGCGATTGAACACTCCGGAATATCCATTACCACCGACACCATCAAGCAGAAGTTACTTGACATGCAGATAGATAGCGTTGCGGGTGCGTTTGCTGGAAGAAGCAAAGTTTGGAAAGGTCCGAGAAGTTCGCCCAGCGATACTAGGCACGAGAAGAAAGATGTTGTGGTCAAAGACATCATCTGCTACAATTGTAAAATGAAAGGTCATTTTAAAAATAAATGCCCTGTTAAGCAACAAAAAACGACACACGCTTTTAGTGCTGTTTTTTTGAGCACGAAATTCAACAACACTGAATGGTACGTAGATTCAGGGTGCAGTTCGCATTTAACTGTAAGAAAGGATTGGATCACGAATATTCAAAGCCATGTGAAATTTCGAGAAATAATGGTGGCGAATAAAGACAAACTTTTGGTCGACTGTGCAGGAGATATAAACCTGACTACACTTGTAGATGGTGAGAAATTCAATGTCACCATCAAGGAGGCTCTGTATGTGCCAGAATTGACAACCAATTTATTATCAGTCAGTCAGTTAATAAAAACTGGTAATAAAGTAATTTTCAATGCGAACGGTTGCGAAATTCAGAATAGTCAAGGCATATTACTTGGAAAAGCTGATTTGGTGGATAGTGTATATAAACTTCGTTTCGTCAAACAAGATGAGCTGTTCCTAGGTTTAGTTGTACCAGGAGAAGTTTGGCATCGTCGTTTTGGACATCTTAATTACACAGATTTAAAGCTGATGAAGAGAGAATCTGTTGTAGAAGGTTTGAATAGCACGGGAAAGTTTGACAAAAATGTTTTTTGTGAAGTTTGTTGCGAAGGAAAACAAACACGACTTCCTTTCAAGAATAAAGGCAAGAGAGCAACTTTTAAGCTAGAGATTGTGCATGGAGACTTGTGTGGACCCATGGAAGCAGAATCTTTGGGAGGTTCGAGATACTTTCTACTTTTGGAAGACGACTACACGAGGATGATATTTGTTTACTTCTTGAAAACGAAAGATGAAGTGCTGGAAAAATTTTAAGAATTCAAGAGTTTTGCAGAAAATCAAGCAGAAACCACAATTAAATTTTTCAGATCAGACAATGGCGGAGAATTTTGTGGTGCTAACTTCGAGAATTTTTCAAGTAAAAGTGGAATCCTGCATCAGAAAACTAACCCCCATACACCTGAGCAGAATGGCATGTTAGAAAGAATGAACAGAACAACCCAGGCAGCAAGGAATGTTCACTGAATGTTCCCTAAATGTTCACCGAACATTAAACATTGCTCTAATGTTAAACAGACTTTCCGAATATTCAGGCAACGTTCAGATTCTAATGTTCGTTTTCAGACCTTGAATAAACATTCATTGAACATTAGATACTGAACATTCAAAATGCAATGTTTAATTAACATTCATACAATGTTTAAGATGAAATGTTTATTGCACGCAATTACATACAGGTACACTGACATCAGGTAAATAACATATACCAAAAAAAATTGGAAAATTACATGCTGAAACGAAAATATTTGGCTTAAAAATTGATAAAAACCAGAATTATAATTATTACGAGGTGTTGCGCGCAGCTCTCTTGTCTATTGCATTCCCAGTATTCTCTTGTGTCCAATATGTCCGCTATTCTTGGCATTTCATCTTGTTTTTCTAAACTATGAATATACCTATGTATAGGTATAAAAGTCACAATAAATTATCAGCAAGCTAAGTATTTTATGCTTGTCTGGTCGGAGAGAGAAGGTGCAGAGAGTGATGCAAACTAATCTAATTCTCCATCCCAGGTATTATAGGTAGGTAGGTATTATGATGTAGACAGGAAGAAGAAAAACAACACGGAAGAGCAAATGTGACCTTATAATAATAATAATTTAATTTATATTGTTCACTGATGGATTGATAAATGGAATACACCTACATAGTAAGTATTATTTTTTTCAGCTTTTCAGCTCCATATAGGTAATACAATTCTTAGTGATGATCAGTTTGATAAAAAAAAAAAAACAAACATTCACTCAACATTTAAAACTAATATTCATTGAATGTTTACGAATCTGTCGTTTTTCACATTGGCTGAATGTTCATTTTTGAATGTTCAGTAAACATTCATTTATAAATGTTCACTAAAGCTTAAATCTGAACATTCACTGAACATTTAAAACTAACCTTCATTGAATGTTCACGAATCTGTCGTTTCTAACATTGGCTGAATGTTCATTTTTAACATTCAGTGAATGTTCGATTGCTGCCTGGGAATAGTGGAAAAATCAAGATGCTTGTTGTTTGAAGCTAAGCTAGAAAAGCCTTTGTGGGCTGAAGCTGTCAACACGACTGTATATCTTCGAAATAGATCAGTTGTAACCGGTCTTGGTAATAAAACTCCGTTTGAAATGTGGACTAGCAAGAAACCAAACGTCAGCAATTTACGTATTTTCGGAAGCTTGGTTGGAAGTTATGGTACATATACCAAAGGAAAATAGACGTAAATGGGATAAGAAGGCGACGAAAATGGTGTTAGTAGGTTTCTCTGAAAACGTGAAAGGGTATCGACTTTACGATCAAGTAAAGAAGAAGGTTATAACTAGTTGAGATGTTGTTATCCACGAAGAAGTAAAAGAAAAAGAAATCGTAGTCCCAATAAATGAGGAAGATGCTGAAGAAAATAAAGAAAGTTACGATACCGCTGAAGAAAGTCTTATCGAGAATGAAAGTTCTGATTTCGAAGAAAAAGACAACAGTGTAGTGATGATGAATTGTATATACCTGACAAGCCAGTGTCAGATAGTTCAGAAGAAATAAGAAGGTCACAGAGAGAGCGGAAAGAAAATAAGCTGAAAGATTTTGTTTACTTAACTGCTGTAGATAATGAAAATGAAGGAGAAGATTGTGCTGAGGATCAAGTTTCAGTGGGAGAAAACTACCTGTGTTTTGTTGAAGGTGTTGGATGTGAAAATGATCCAGTTTCAGTGAAAGATGCATTATCGAGGCCCGACCATGGAAGATGGGTGAGTGCTATGAATGATGAAATGCAGTCCTTCAAAGAAAATGACGCTTGGGAACTCGTTGATGCTCCTGAGGGATCTACAATAGTGCCATGTAAATGGGTTTTTAAACAGAAGATCGACAGTGAGGATAAAGTGAGATACCGAGCAAGGTTAGTAGCAAAAGGTTTTGTGCAAAAAGCTGGTATTGACTACAGTGAAACATTTGCCCCGGTTGTGCGTCATTCAACCTTACGATTACTTATTGCTTTGTCAGTGAACTTAGATTTGAAAATTGAACATTTAGATGTTAAAACTGCTTTTTTGAATGGTTTTTTAACTGAGACAATTTTCATGCAACAGCCTGAGGAATTTATTCAAAGGGGTTTTGAATCTAAAGTTTGTAAATTAAAATGTGCAATTTACGGTTTAAAGCAAGCCTCAAGGGCGTGGTACATGAGAGTTGATGAAGTTTTGATAAAAATGGGTTACACTAGGTCAGTGTTGGAACCATGTTTGTATATTTTAAAAGTGCAGAATAAGTTAACTGTGGTTGCGGTTTATGTAGATGATTTTTTTGTATTTACAAATGACGATGTAAATTGTAAAATTTTAAAACATAAGCTAGGATCAGAATTTAAGATCAAAGACCTAGGTGAAGCAAGAATGGTTCTTGGGATGAGAATTAAAAGAGATAAAAATTGTATTAGCATAGATCAGGAGGATTATGTTAATCAAGTGTTGAAAAGATTTGGAATGACGGATTGTAAGTCTGTTGGTACGCCTATGGACAAAAATTGTTGTTCAGAATTTGATCAGGTGAATTCAGAATGTTCAGATACTTGTAAGAAGGAATTACCTTATCAAAATTTAATAGATAGTAATGTTATATTGTAATTTAACATTGTGTATTTTTAATATAGTGGGAGTGTTGGAAATAATATTAAAAATACATATTTAGGTATACAGAGGGACCTCTGTTAGCGCTCTCTTGAAACGCAGGTTCTACTGCTGTAACATTGTAGGTAGGTATCTGTTTATGTTATGTCACTCTCTGTAATGTGTGAGAAGTTAATAATAATGGCTGACGCCTGTTTGCAGAAGACTCACAAGTTGTTTTATTACTTCATTTAATATCGAATTAATCCACAATTAACAGTCTAATTCCACTCAATTTTAACAAAAATTGGGTAGATGTGGAAGAAAAAATGAACCTTAATTTAAATGAAATCTCTGACTGGCTAGCTTTAAATAAATTATCACTAAATATTGATAAAACTGTATATATTACGTTTGGTAACTATTGTGACAGTGTACCTGAAAAATTGCAAATAGCTGTTGAAAATAAAGAGGGGTAGAATGCTGTAAATATTTAGGCTTAAACCTAGATTATAGATTAAACTGGAAAATGCACATAGACTTAATACTAAAAAAAAAAAAAAAATATCTAGTCTTTATTTTTCGAAAACTGTCGAAGATTATGCAAAGAAACACTTTAATGATAGTATACTACGCATTATTCCACAGTATCCTAAGTTATGGAATAATAGCTTGGGGAGGAGCCTATCAAACACAAACTGTGCAACTACAAAGATTACAATATAAATTATTAAAAATAATCAATAAAAACAACTTCATGTATGAAAAGATTCCTTGCAATATACAGCAACAATTTGCCCTTGAATCTGTATTGTATTACTATGAAACTTTATCCAAAACATTTTCTGAGTCGGCAGGAGTTACCAGATTTAAAAGTATTCAATTGCCAAAAAGATCATTGAAAGTAGGTGGTAAGAGAAGTTATGATAAAGCAATTAACGTTTTTAATAGCCTTCCAAATGAATTTAAAACTATAAATAACAAAAAAAGAAGAAAAAAGAATTGAAAAAATGGATAATTGAAAACCATAATGTTGCATGAAACATGATTTATTGAAGCAGAAAAAAGATGTTTGATTAAAGTCTTCAACTAACCTGATTTAGTTTTTAAGTTTAGATTTATTAGTGGTTTAGATGTAAGTAGCCAGTCTCACAAACAGGTAACATGTTTACCTCTGTGAGAATATGCTGGAGAAGAAGCATGTACTTTTCTGTGTATATTTAAAACAAAACTGGTTCAATAAATAGTAAATTAAACTTAAAATTTATATAAACAGTAGAATAATACAGGATATTCTTCGAAGAAAATAACATCTTGAATAATACGCCACCTGATATAATATGGGGAAAAGCAACAAATGCATCAATAAATGGTTTACTGCCTGCAAAATCAAAAGTGAAATACGATGCGCGACGAAATCTTTCACCCTGATTTTGTAATTTTTCTCCTTTTAAAGTTATTTTACAAATTTTCAGTCGACAGTGAAGTATGTAATATTTTCTGTTCTTTTGCAATATTTCAATAACCAAAATATTTACTCAAAGAGAACCATATTTTTTAATAAATATAAAACTGCAATCCATAAAACTTTTTTACATAAAAATTTAATTCTACCGTAAGTAAAATTATTTTTATTCAAGTATACTCGTAGATAAAGTACAGTATTCCACTCGCGCATAATGACAGCTATTATCCACTTAGATGTTACAGCACTCGCCAAGCACGAGCCTCCATCTTCGTGGATAATAGCTATCATTATGCGCTTGTTGAATAATATACTATTAAACATTTTCTTTATAATTTAACATTTTGAATTATTATCCATCTATTATAATATATAGAATAGAGTGTTTCATTAAATGCTGGCCTGATTAAGTATACATATATTTCGGAAATTATTATTATAGTCATGTAATATTATCTGTATGATTTATATTCTTGAATAAATATATTATTATTTTATATGCATTTGTTCTTATACTTTTTTTACCTTCTACCTATAATGTTGAGAATAAACTGTATCATGAAAACCACAAAAAATCACACAAATGAGAGCAGGTAAGTATAATGTATCTACATTCTGTTCTTTTCAAATTATATTTTTATCAACAGCAGTATGAAACTTTTTAAAAAATAAGTCAACAATTGGTTTGATATAATGAATTCTTATTCACCAACGGCCGCAATTTCAACAAAGAGACCATATGGTACTAATTTACCATTACAAGATGAAGTTTTAAATGAGATGATTTCTACTATTAGTGGAATGACTTGCACGGGTAAAAAGAGCATGCAAATGTTTCAGCGCGGAATAATTATGTCGACAAGAGCTTTGCAAAGCTTGTATGTAAATATGAAGCAAGAGCAGTGCTGGATTTACGTACAAGCTAAATAAGCTAAAGCTTTAGGCCGCAAAATTATTTAGGCCGCAAAATTGGTAGTCGTATGCCATAATATTTTTCTTATTAATTTTTTTTTTAATAAAATTTTATCATTTATAAACTCTCCACCAGGAGAGCGGCGAAAACCAACTTGTTTGTTCCAGCCGCTGCCGCAGACGCAGACGCAGAAGCGAAGCGCTTCTTTTTATCCACAAGATGAACAAAGGTTCATCTCGTTGCTATCCTTCCACCCCCTCCTCACATGCTCTGCACAGTGCACACACACACAGTGACACAGAAGACAAGACACAGTCCACTCAGTCCAGTGCACATGCACCTGATTGCACCTCGCCCACGCGTTCAAACACTGCGTCGCAGCTTAGGAAAACCAAAACTTATTTATACGTATCTATTAAACTTTTAACTATAGACTATAGACTTCTTTTGTTCTTTTCCAAAATTATTCAATTATTATTGGAGTGTATTTTGATTTACGCTTTCTTAATATGTGTAGCATGTGTTGTGAATGACTACAAAACAAGGTAAGTAATCTCTCAAATTAAATTGTTTTTTTTATTTAAATTTAACCTTTACCTGGTAACGTGACTAGACTTGAGCTGTAAGCTGTAACTTTAGTAGAGACTAGATGTTATATAGTCGTGGTGTCTCGCAGACACCTGCTATCGAAAGTACCTATCCTAATATGTATGTATGTAAAATTGATGTTTGAAGTTTGAATAATTAATCTATGATTTATGATTTCACGTAAAATGAGATATTTGACGATTGTTAGGTACATCTAAGAGATTATTTATTGTATAACACAGGTATTGGTAAAACAACAGTGAAACACAAATTTAAAAAATTAAAACTTATTGGCATCATCCAATAATAAAATGATTGAAATCAAGCATTTTTTCTTGAATTATGTACTTAATTTTTTCATATAATAATTATTGCTCTTTTATTATTGTAGATGTACAAAGGAACTCACGATGAGCGTGGTTGGAGTAAGCTTAAAAGAAAAGCAAAACGTGAAGAGGAAAAGAAAAAATTACCAAAAATTGAAAATTTTTTCAAAAAATGGATTCCTCATGCGAAGGTAGTAAATCAGTAGCGACATCTGTAATACAGGAATCTCAAGCTGTTCAAATATCTCCTATTGAATCTACAGCGGCTGCAGATATTGAATCTATAGCGGCTGCAGAAGCTACAAACGATTCTATAAATTCTGCAGAAAATTTAAAATACGATGTAGGCCAATGGAACAATCTTTCTAAAGAAGAAATAAATATATGGATACAAAGAGGACCGGAGCAATGCCAAAATTTGACTAGCTCCTTTGAAAAATCAAGACGGGATTATCCTAATCAAACAAGATACTGTTCCAGTGGACTGTTTTACAGTGAGAAGCCGAATGGGAAAAAAATTAAAAGAGAATGGTTAGTTTATTCCCCCTTTAATGGCAGGGTTTATTGCTTCGTTTGTAAACTACTGTGTTCTTCCTCTACGAAATTGGCCAATGAAGGTTTTGACGACTGGCGAAATCCTGCTGCACTTAAATCTCATGAGAACTCATATGATCACCGAACGGCTCTGCTTGCTTATTTGAAAAGAAAAAATGGAGATGGTGTTATAAACTGTGAATTAGACAAGCAAATTAGAGCGGAACAAAACTATTGGAAGGAAGTTCTAAAACGTGTGGTTGCGGTTGTTTGCACTTTATCTGAGAGAGGCTTAGCATTCCGAGGAAGTTGCGAGAAGTTTGGTTCCCCACTTAACGGAAATTACCTTGGAATTCTTGAACTGCTTGCCCAATTTGATCCCTTTTTAAAACATCACATTAATCAATTTGGTAATCTTGGAAGTGGACGCGTGACATATTTGTCAAAAACAATTTGTGATGAATTTATTAATCTAATGGCCAACAAAGTACGCAAATCAATTTTAGATGATTTGAGAACAGCCGAATATTTCAGTTTATCAGTAGATTCCACACCAGATATTTCACATGTAGATCAATTGACAGTGATTATTAGATATGTGTCACCAGCGGATGGACAACCAGTGGAAAGATTTCTAACTTTTATTCCTTTAAAAAGCCACATGGGCGAAAATCTCGCAAAAGTAGTGTTGGAATACATTTAAAATGAATGTGGAATAGACTTTTCTAAATGCAGAGGAATGGAATGCAGAAAAAAAATTTAGAAAGAAACAAATACGCAATATATGTACCCTGCGCTGGACATTCTTTAAATCTTATTGGTCGTGCTTCTGTTGACTGCTGTTTAAATTCAGTTAATTTTTTTGGAATTATTCAGCAGTTATACGTCTTTTTTGCAGCCCAACAAATCGATGGTCTAAATTAAAGCAAAACTTAGATCCTGAGGGGAAAATAGTGAAGCGATTAAGTGATACTCGTTGGAGTGCACACTGGGATGCAACGTCTGCAGTTTTTTTTGGTTATTCAAATATAATAGAAGTTTTGGATGACATTGTGGAAAGTACAGATGCAAATGGAGATACAAGAAGGGAAGCATCTAGCCTTCTTCACCACATGGAAGAATTTGAATTTGTGTTTCTGCTAATATTGTGGAATGATATATTAGAGCAATTTCACAAAGTCAGTTCTGCTTTGCAAAGCGAAACAATTTCTATGGACACAGCTGCTAAATTATATCAATCCCTTGCAAAGTTTTTGGTGAACATCAGAGAAAAATTTGATCATTATGAAAAGGAAACGAAATTAAGATTACCAAAAGGGAATTATAAATTTGCCAACCTAAATCGAAGGAGAACAAAACGAAAGAAACAAATCAACGACGGGCCCGCTGATCATACATTTAAAGTTGAGAATATGAATCCGAGAGATACATTCAGAGTGAATACTTTCATGATTATTGTTGATTCACTTCAGAGTAATTTGGAAAAAAGATCTCACCTGTATAGGGATTTATCCAAAAGGTTTTCATTTTTATTAAATACAGAGATTAGTTACCCTGACCTGAAAGAAAATATGGATTTCTTGAAAAAATGTTACCCGGATGACTTAATGGAGGAGAATGAAACACTATATAACGAATTACAGCATTTTCATACATATATTAATAGTAATTATCCCGGTACAATTATTACGAATTTCCAAGGTTTGTACAATATTATAATTTGTGATAAAATTGAATCTGCTTTTCCTAATATTGAGACAATACTGAAACTATTTTTAAGCCTTATGATAACTAATTGCACAGGAGAACGGTCTTTCAGCCGGCTTAAGAGAATAAAAAATGAATATCGATCCACATTAGGGCAACAGAAGCTCTCAGATTTAGCGGTGCTGTGCATTGAAGCTGACATATAATGAGAAAATTATCATTTGAAGATATAATTGAAGATTTTTCAATTATGAAAGCCAGAAAAGGCCAATTTTAATTTATAGTTACTTTTGTTTACTTATTTGTGTTTGAATTTAAACTAATATCTATTAAATATGTAGTTTTTTTTATAATAATAAAAATAAAAACATTAAATAGGCCGCATTTATATTTTAGCTTAGAGCCGCCACTACTCTAAATCCGGCCCTGAGCAAGAGTATGGTGTTGATTATATTCTAACCCATAGAATTAATCAAAATTGTCTGGAGAACTTTTTCAGTCAAGTAAGTCTTACAGTCAAATTAGTTGGGACTCAAGAAAGCAATTTTGTGATTTATTTTCAAGTTAGAACTCGCGGAGGACTTCATGACCATCCATCGCCACTAAATGCTATCTGTAGAATAAGAATGATTCTATTAGGAAGAAACCCTGGCCGGGTGACAGCAAGTTCAAATGTGGGAAGCTCTCCAGATGTACAAAACGACGAATATATACTAGCTGCTGCTTTACAACAAGCAAAGCTTGGAAAATTAAAAATGACTGATAAAGATTCTGAAAATCAGTTCACAGACCAGGTTGATGACAAATAGGACTGTGGAAGTACCAGATCATCTAGCAGTATCAACTCCGGGATAGCTCTAGGGAAGAGTCCGAAAAAGATGGCCTAGTCTATATTGCTGGGTATTTAGCTAAAAAACATTGAGAAAAACACCCAGATTTGGGAGAATATACATATAAATCAGAAGCCTTGAACCTACATAATTATAGCAGTTTGCCGTCATGGATCCAAAGTTTATCGTTTGGTGGTTTGATACAACCGTCAGATAAATGGTTACATCAACTTACCAGAATGGATCAGCATTTTCATAAATAACATAATGATAATTTTAATTCAAAAAATAAAATAGTTAAAAGAACTACAGAATATGTAGTTGGCAAAGTTGACGATGATATACCAAAGGAACTTGTGGCTTCATTTTGCAGGCAAAGAATATTTGTAAGGATAAAGTTTCTTAATATAAAACGAGCGGAAAAGCAAGCAGAAAAAAGAGAAGCCTCTTCTGAAAATTTGCGAAAAAAAATTTAAAAATGAAGAAAATTGTTAATTAAACAAATAATGAACTTTGGTTAATTAAAGCTAAAAAGTTAATTTACTTAATTAATATTAATTGTAATATTGATGCTTATCTTATGCTTATTATTATGCTTATTATTGATGCTAAAAAGTTAATTTACTTAATTAATAATTATTGTAATATTGATGCTTATCGTCATTATCGTCAAACTAAATTGTAATAAGTGTAAGTTTATTTTGTTTGCTCGCAGCAAAACTAACAGACTTTCTTTTCGATATAGTATTAATGGGTTGTTTCTCGACAATGTTGACAATATTAAGGACCTAGGATCTATCTATTCTATAATTCATTTGTATAAATCCCTTATTATAAGACCTTTATTAATAATAATTAATTAATAATTACCTCAAGACATCATAAAGTGAAACACCATATTTCTCGATTGCTTCAAGAAAAAAATTTCGATTGCTACGAAGAGGTTTTTGCATTAGATGAAGCAGGAAGGAAGCGTTTCAGTGACATAGTGGCATTTGATAAAAAATCAAATAACGCCTACATAATTGATCCAACTATATGTTTTGAAACTAATAATCCAAATCAAGATTCTGATGTTCAATTGGAGAAACAAAATATTTATGATGGTTGTGTCGAATATTATAAAAAAAAATTTGAAAATTTTGGTAATTGAAATTGGCATACTTTAGGTTTGTGGTTTGGGGCTAGAGGATCAATTAGTAATAGTGTTTAAAAATTTTTCGAAAAATTCAAATTAAATAAAGATGAATTAATGATAATTTCAAAAAATATAATCAGTATAATCAGGATAAGATGTCGGCAAGTGAAGACGCGCGTGGTGTGCCTCCGGCAATAAATACAACTTGTCACCCAGATAGACCATTTAATTATGTTGTTTGTTTGCTGTGTGATAGCGCATTTTGTAGAAGTGACTTTCTAGCAAAGTCTGTGAAGGGAAAGGGATTTTTTCTTTCGAATTCCCTGGTAATCTGTTCGAGACATAACATAGTGTATAAGTCAAAGCATGAGAGTGATATTGATAAATACGAATATAATAGCATTCTAAGTCTCAAAATGGAGTTATTTAAGCAGGAGTTGCAAAACATTGCAGTAGTGCAGCAGGATAGGCTAGCTGATGAATCTATGTATGAAGAAGCTGAAAGTGAGGACTTATTGAGTGCTGAAAATAATGGAGTCATGTCTATTGGCTCCTTATGAACCATGTCATGAGGTAAAAATGTTGAAGAAGAGAAATTCAGAACTAAGCAAGTATAACGAAGATTTAATGGAGAATAATAAATTTCTGAGAAAAGTAGCAGAAAATCAAAACAAATCTAATTGTCTTGAATATTTAACAATAGTTGGTATGAATACCGATTTAAATTCTAAAAAAAAAGCCAATAATTCTGCTGTTCTCATTAAACCACATGATAACTTTAAGGGAGATGCTTTTACGTTTGTTAAGAAAACCATACTAACTAGAATCAAAAACCCTATAATTGGAATTAGAAAAAGTAAACAAGGTGTAATATTGAAGTGCAATGAAGAGGATGAGTCAGCTGTGTTATCCCAATTAGGGCAAAGTTTGAATAAAAATTGTGCAGTGAGTCTTTTAGTAAAAAAAGACCCCATCATTAAAGTATTTAATATTGATAAGGACATGAGTGAAGAAGATCTTGTGCAGGATATTAGTAATAGAAATGAAATTGCGATAGACTCTTTTAAAATTGTGTATGTATACAAGCCTAATTAATGAGTTTGGAGTGAAAAATGCCCTTTTTAGAGTGAACGCGGAGAGTTATATCAAGTTAAGCAGGCAGAATGGAATTTATGTTGGTTACCAAAAGTGCAACTACGTGGATCATTTTTCTTTGTCCAGATGCTACAAATGTCATGGCTTCAATCATGTAGCAAGATATTGTAGCAGTAAACAGGAGTTATGTAGCATATGTGCTGGTGTGCACAAGACTACAGAATGTGATAATAAGGATAACAAAAAATGCATAAATTGTGACAAAGCAAACAAATATCTTACAAATAAAAGAAAAACCGATCATGCAGCGACTGATTTAAAAAATTGTGAGACATTTAAGATCAAATATAATAATGCTGTTAATAATATAAATTATCCTGTGAAACCTACTTCTTTGTTGACAAAGTTCACAGCGGACGAAACGGTAACGTCTGCTACTGTCAATATATAGGTTTATATTGTTGTTTATGGAATCTATTGAAGATTTTGATTTGATACTGGATGAGGAAGAATTTGACAGTGTAGACAAATATAATGAACATGAGTTGTTTAAAGGTTGCAATTTTAGTGGGCTACATTTGAATATTAGAAGCATAAGGAAGAATGTGAATGAGTTGGAATTATTCATCAATGCTTTTGATACTAAGCCGCATGTAATTGTGTGTACCGAAGCTCGTATAAGTCAGTGCCATGGTTTTATAAATTTAGAGGGATATGATCACTACAATAATGGAGGCAAGTTAAACCAGAACGACAGTGTGGTTGTGTATATAAAGAAGAATATTAAATATTCTGTGAATGTAGAAGTAGTTGCAAAACTCGAGATAATGAGTGTTATTGTTCAATTATCTGATGGATCAAGTTTGAAAATATCTGGTTTTTACAGGTGCTTTAGTTATGAGGTAAAAGAGTTCATTAATGATATGAATAATTTTATAATACAAAATAGACAAGTTGCAGATCATATTGTAATTGGAGACTCAAACATTAATATTTTGGATTTTGATGAACTTAGTTTTAATTATGTCGGGGAATTTATGGAAAATGAATATATGCCGTATATAAATTCTATAACTAGACCAAATATGCTTAATGATGGTGGTTCCTGCATTGACCATATAATGGTAAAAACACGAAAAACAATGATGGCTTGTAAATTTTTGAATAAGATTACGGATCACTATCCAGTGTTGTTAGCTATGCGAGTTAATACTGCACATACTGAACTATATAAACAAAAAATTAAATACAACTTGCTGAATGATCTTTGTGCTAGGGAAGACTGGTCTGGGTTTGATGATATTGTAGATATTGATTTATCTGTTGGTAATTTGGTAAATAAGGTCTCAAATCTATGTGATAGAGCAACTTGTACATACATAAAAAACAGTATTCCCAGAAAACCTTGGATCACTAGGGCACTAATTGTATCTTGCAATACAAAAAATAAATTGCATAAGCAAGCTAAAGCTGGGCCAAATGATATAGATTTGAAAAATAAGTATTTAGACTATGAAAAAAGATTGAAAAAAATAATTAATTGTGCCAAGAACAAATATGATAAACAATGTGTAGAAAATGCCGACTCTAAACAATAATTATGGAATTTTGTTAACGAAAAATTAGAAAGAAAATGTAAAAAATCATGCATTGAAAGTATTTCAGTTAATGGGGTCACTACTAATTGCAATATGACTAAAGCTAAATGCTTTAATAAATTCTTTTCAGGAGTGGGTAGTAAAATTGCGAAAAACATTAGAGTCCCCACGAGAACACATAATATACCTGATGTTCCATAAAACAATCATACTTTTTACTTATTTCCAACATGTGGAAAAGAAGTGTTAATGGCTATAAATAGGTTAAAAATAAAAAATGGTGGTATAGATCATATAAATTCGTTAACATTAAAGAAAATTGCGGGATACATTGTTGGGCCGTTGGTGAACATATTCAATTTCTCCTTTCAGATGGGAGTATGTCCTAAACATTTTAAAATGGCTGAGGTTGTTCCGGTACATAAAGGTGGAAAAAAAATGTAATTGGAAATTATCGCCCTATCTCACTTATTTCTAATTTAAGTAAAATTTTTGAAATAACTTTGCAACAGACTTACGAAATTTATAGATAAATTTAAACTATTACAAGATAGGTAATTTGGGTTTCGCAAAAATAGGGGATGTAATGAGGCATTTTCTTTTCTCAGTGATTATTTACATGTTCAACTAGACAATAGTAAGCCTACTATGGTAACTTTTCTTGACATTTCAAAAGCATTTGATACAGTAGATGATTCCATTTTATTAGATAAGCTTGAAAAAATAGGCATCCGTGGTAATGCACTTGAACTTATACATAGTTATCTATCAGATAGACAGCAATGTGCGAAGATTAATGGTGTGTATAGTTCCAATGTCACAATGGAATCTGGTGTTCCCCAGGGTTCAATACTTGGTCCTCTTTTCTTTATTATATATATAGATAGTTTACTTCTCTTGTCTGAAAGTATAATATCATATGCTGACGATACTGCTATATGTTGTACCGGTAATTCTTGGAATGAGGTTTTGAGTGCAATGAGAGAGGTGTTGAGTAATGTTAACTATTGGATGTGCGTAAATAAATTAGCTTTAAATGTAGAAAAATCGAAGTACATAGTTTTTGCAAATCATCTGAGTAACATCCCTGATTTTATTGAACTTTCTGTGAATAATGTCATGCTCGAAAGAGTACAATGTACTAAATACCTTGGAATCATAATTGATGCTGAGTTGACTTGGAATGAGCATATGAATCATATTGTTAGGAGACTGAGGTATTTAATTTATGTTTTTGCGAGATTAAAATGCATATTAACTAGAAGCCAATTAAAATCAATCTATTACGGTCTGTTTCATAGTGTAGTCACATATGGTGTTATAGCCTGGGGAGGTGCTTATGAAACGCACATTGATAAGCTACTTCGACTACAAGATAAAATAGTAAAACAAATTTTTAAAAGCAATGATCCTAATAAACCACTAAATATCCGTCAAACATTTTTCCTGGAATCAGTCATGAACCAATACGAATACTTAAAGGTCGAGTATTTGTTGAATCGGAGAACTACCCGATTTTCTAGTCTTGTGGTTCCCAACATAAAAACTGAGAAAGGCAGAAAAAATTTTGCCTTTATATGTTTTAAAGTATTTAATATGCTGCCTAATGACTTGAAAATGCTTGATTTTAGTGAAAAAACAATAAAACATCATATCAAAGATTGGCTAAAGGCAAATATAGATAGTGAAACTAAAATAAAAAATATATTGTATCATAACAATTTCGGGTGTGTGCCTGTTAATGATCCGGAGAGGGGCGTTGAAGTGCTCATATCTCAAATTAAAAAATGTATTGACAGGGCTACAATAGGATGCAGTAGACACAGAGGTACCTTCAGGAAACCTTGGATGACCCGAGCTATTTTTAAGTCAATCTCGCATAAAGAATTTCTTTATAACCTTTGGAAATGCAATAGTAGCTCAGAATATAAATGATATAAATGAATATAAAAACTATGAGAAACTACTCCATAGGGTAATAAAAGTAGCTAAAGAAACCTATGAAATTAAAAAAGCCGAGCAATGTGTTCGAGACCCTAAAAGGCTCTGGAGCTATATCAATTCTAAACTGGGTAGAAGAACGGGCAGAAGATGTTGTATTGAAGAGCTGCGGATAGATAACGATGTTGTCACTAACCAGAAAGATATTGATGAATGAATATCTTAGTAATCTGAATGATTGGTTCATTATGAATAGACTAACACTAAATGTCAAGAAAACCGAGCACATCACTTTTGGTTGCTATGTTGACAGTGTCCCCATGAAGACAAACATATTAATGAACGGCACACAGATTGCAAGATCCAATTGTGTCAAGTATCTGGGCATCATTGTGGATTCCAACTTGAAATGGGACATCCAGATACAACATGTCACTAAGAAAATTCGATTTTTTCTGTACCTTGTCTATAAGCTCCGATTCTTGCCAGCTAAAGTGCTTGAGGCTATTTACTTTGCTTATGTTTATAGTATCATTAATTATGGTTTGATTATATGGGGTGGCGCTTACACTGCTGAGCTCGGGCAACTGGTTTCCCTTCAGAATAGGTTTATAAAATTATTGAAAAACTGTAAAATACCAACCATTGAACAACTTTATGCTACTAAATGTATTATGTTTTACTATGACAAGTTGAGCTATGAATACCGTAACTCAGCTAGTAAAACTAGGAATAAAATGATCAGTATACCTTTGCATAGTAGGTCTATTTATAAAAAAAGTTGTTCATATGCTGCTATTAAGTACTTTAATACTTTGCCAAATGACATAAAATACACTAAGGGATCTGTTAAATCTATAAAGAAAGAATTACTCAAACACCTCTTAACTCAGTCAATGTTGTGAATTTAAATATGGGGTTGTTTACTTTAGAATACTGTTATGGTTGTGAATTATTTCTGTAGGATAGTTTGTTTTAGTTTTAAGTTTGTAATCCTAGCTCCTGGGCACAGAGAGGCATGCCTCTCTCTTCCGGGGTATATAATGTAAATTATATGTACTTATGCTGGATGGATAGATAAATAAATAAATAAATAAATAAAGCCAGCCCAAGCCAAATCGAAATATTGAATAATATATGTATAGGGTGTACCATTAAAAAAAAAAAAATAATAACAGATGAACTAATTCAACAAACCAAGGTTGCACGTACTCAAGCAATGATTATATTTTTTTTTTGGCAGTCCAAATTGTTTTTCTACCAGAAATGTATTCTGTTTTCTATTTTGTTTTTCTTTTGTTTATGTGACTTTTATTTAGTTTAGTCTTTAAGTATTTTGCCTCCTACGATACGGATTCTCACGAATCTCCAGTAGGATTTTTTTTCTTTTTATGTAAATTGTGGTTAAATAGTGAAATAATGTAAGGCTATGTAATAAAACTGCAATGTAACATGCAATACGTATTGTTATATAGGCTTGTATAAAGAAAGGGCAAATAAATAATAATAATAATAATAATAATAATAATAATAATATACTAATTGATTCTCTACACATCATTCATCACCATATTTATGGTTGATTTTATAATATTTGTATTTATTAATTTTATTATTATTATCTTCTAAGACTGATTTGTATACTGTGTATATATTGCAACCTACTAAATGTAGACAGTAAATAAATTCTAATTCTTCTATGGCTCTATTATTTGGTCTCCTCATGAGAAGTATTTGCTAAAAGAGCTAGAGTCTTTCCTATTTATGAGTATCCTTAAGACAATTTTTTCTTTATTTCAAGATAATTGATCTAATAATTCTATTCCATGACAATTCAGTTAAATCAGTCCATTAATTTGAAAATAATTAAATATCCTAAAGCTGATATACTGGCTGTTATATTTGGTGCATTTTAATATATTCAAACTTTTAATTAGGTTTAGTGTGTGATTTATGTGTCCATACTATAAGTTTAAAACAAAAAATTGAATAGACTAACTTAAAAGTGGTATTTGTCTGCGATGTTCAGTTGATTACTCCATCAATAGATTCAAATGTGGCATACCTGTGACGTATTCGCGCGCTGTCCTCTCATTGGTCGAAAGTTACGGCGCAACCTATTCCTTTACTAACCTTGGTTTCGTATAACCTTCTACCTATCCCTATCCTATACCTATCACGGTTGTTTGTTATTATGATGTTATTCTTATTATAACAGTCATGGAATTACAAGGCGTTATCCCTTTTAATTATTGTAATAAGTTGTACTTCATACAATACGTAAAATGTACTTATCCACAAATTTTTGGTGTAAGGAATTACTAGGAATCAGTAGTTAATTTTCCCGCTATTTCTAACCTCTAAATTTACGGGAGTGCACCGTTTTTCAAATTTGACGGTGCAGTTTATTTTGCTCCGGGACAGTTCCGCCATACGACTCGAACATATTTTCCTATGCACTGTCGGAGAGCAAGTGTAACTCGAACACAATAATTGTGTTCGAGTTCACTTTAACTCGAATACAATTACGAAAAGCACTGGAACAGAGTCCTACAAATCGAACACGAATTTCCGTCTCGGTTGGATTCGAATTTTATAATAATTTCCGTATTTTCAAAATGTGAGGTGTAATTTATTACTTATTGATTTATAGCCCTTTAATGTCAACACTTGAACCTTGTTCATGAAGTATTTTCATATTTCCATTATTGTTGTTTGTCTCTTTTGGTGAAATAGGTAAGATATGAACTTTGTCCTTTTTGTTTTACACCTTTCTCTAACCATTGAATAAGTGGTTTGTTTACAAATTGAAAGGACCCATTTGAAAACAGGAATTCTTTTAAGTTTTTATACCTAGCATTCTGTATTCTGTGTTATCTCTGCTATTATTTAAATATTAAATATATCTATACAAAAATCTGTTATACCTAATTATATCATAATTTTTATTTCATTATTTATCTGAAGAGTTCCTAAACCTAAAATAAATACCCAATTGATCATAATTATGTGACCACCACACGAGATCATCTCAGTTAATTCGAACTAGATGATTTAGATTGAATAAGGCTTAAAATAACTCGCTCAATATAACAGTCGAGTCTAGTAAATTCAACTCAAAATTCTTTTTGTAGGAAACTGAAACATATTTTACTTGAACAGGCATTCTACTCAATGACAGAATTCAAGGAATTCAGATCCACCATGGGGTGTGGTGTGACTGTTGTGTTGTTTCGACTTATCTGACTACTCGGCCATTCACACATTTTTATGTTTTGGGTCCTTCTCAGATGCTAACGCTCTTGCAATCACTTCACACAAAACTCAGTATTCTAATATAATTCATAATAATCTAATAATAATAATATCTAAAAAAAAAATTTCCTTTATTTTATTTTTTTCTTTTTTTTTTACTTTTTCTTTTTTTTTCTTTTCTTTTTTCTTTTTGTTTATTTTTTTTATTTTTTATTTATTTTTTTTTATTCTTTTTTTATTAACATTTTTTTTTCATTTATTTGTTTTTGATTTTTTTATTTTTTTTTACTTTTTTTTTCTTTTCTTTTTTCTTTTTGTTTCTTTTTTTTATTTTTTATTTATTTTTTTTTTATTCTTTTTTTATTAACAATTTTTTTTCATTTATTTGTTTTTGATTTTTTTATTTTTTTTTATTTTTTCTTGTTTTTTTTTTCTTTTTTCACTATAGAATATTTTAATCACATAACAAATGAAACTAATCACAATTTTATACTTTTAATCCTAACTTATCTATGTGTTGACAAAATAGTTGGAGAATATTTGGTTTGACATTATTTGTATGACTTAAAATATGCTGCAGATTGATGGGATACAGAATATTTGATTGGTAAGCAGTTCTTTATAAAATTCATTTATTATGTCGAGTTTTAGACTACATGACAATAGCATATTATTATGTTGTGGATCCCCCAATTTGCCGCATTCCCCTAAGATTAATTTTATGTAGGTGTGATGGAACCAGATTACAACTACAATCTACAAATTCTTACTATGAGTAATTTGCTAAAGTTATAAGCAGAAAACCAAGGTTTCGTTGGAGGGATCGATTGAATTGATTTATAATACTTGTCTTTTGGATGACATTGGTAGCGTTCTCTCCTATTCATTACGTACTGTTTATTTCCGTATACCATCAGGTCCTCAGGAGTATATGGATAGGGTGCCACTTGTTCATTAGACAGCAACGCATCTCTCGCCAATTTGTCCACTACATCATTTCCCTTGATCGCATAGTGTCCCCTCGCCCAGGCAAGAACAATTTCTTTACCTGACGAGATCAATGAATGAATTTTCATGACCACATTCTGGATAAGATAAGAACATTCAGATGATGAACTCAGGTTTTTGAACTCCAAAGAACTCTTGCTATCAGATAAAATTATGATACGTGTAGCCTGGATGTTTTCTATATAATTCAGTGCTTCCAATATAGCAACCACTTTCACAGAAAAGATTAAGAATTGATATTTGAGTTTAAATTTTCTGTATATTTTACCCTGAGGGTCATAGAAAGCATATCATGTGGCGTTATTGTCCTTGGATCCATCTGTGTACACTTGATAATACGTGAAGAAATGCGCAGATTGGATAGGAAATTCGTTGTAGTCTCGAAGATATATAATCCTGATATTATTCTGTCGAAAAGCAATAGAATAACCAGGGTGAACTTCAGATGCATGTGTTTTATTATTTTACTGGCTTGGATATTTGGATCTTTATGAGGTTTCAGAAGTGCGACTGATTCATAAATCTTCTGAGATCAGGTATATCTGCGACTGCCATATATAATTGAATACGGACAGTAACAAATTTTTACTGTTTGGAGGAAGGTTGTAAAGCATGATATATTGAATCCCATCTACTGCTGGAGAGGAGTTGCTGTTTCTCGTCTTGGACTGATGATCGAATTTCAGATTCTTTTGTGTGTGGATTTATGAAGATCTCCGCAAAATTCCCTTTTATTGAATCCCATCTACTGCTGGAGAGGAGTTGCTGTTTCTCTTCTTGGACTGATGATCGAATTTCCGATTCTTCTATGTGTGGATTTATGAAGATCTCCGCAAAATTCCCTCCAACAATTTCTTTTGCCATTCAAGATACACATCGGTTATAGTTAGAGAAGTTTGTGAAATTTGAATTTGCTTTATACAATACTAATGCTTTGGTTTTTCACCGCAGCCTCACATTCTCCATTCCACCACACCTTTAAAAATTTAGATTGAATGCTCTCCCCCGATTCGGTATACATTTATCATATACTTTCGTAAATGCTTTAATGAAGTTAGAATAATTAGTTATATTTGTCTCATCTGCTAATGAATCATGTGGGAGAAGAGCATCCAATGCGGAGCGACTTAATCACCTGGAGAAACACCCAATTTTAGATCTGCAATAATTTCTATAATATAGTGATCTGATCAAGATGTGTCATCCAAAACAGTCGAAGACAACAACCGATCTGAAATATTCCCTGAGCCTATTGTTAAATCCACCGCCGAGCGGCTAAGTAGGGTTCGAAAAAATCATGATTTTTTTAATCAAAAATTGACTATTTTAATTAAGAATATCAAAAATATGGTTATTTTTTTTATTTTTTTATTTTTTTTTCAATTCCTAATAATGTGGTATTATCGATTTCAAGTATTTTTAGGTGCAAACAATAAGAAAATGGTATTTTCTTATTTTGACATGTCACGTACTGGACTACATATTTATTTTAGGTTTGAGGAATGTGTGGAATTAATATTTTACCGAATCACTGAATGAATATGGAAGCTTCGGCCAAATTACGCCGAATCGCCGTATGTTTGGCAAGAATTAAGTAAAGGTTCGAGTCCAGTGAAAAAAGACAATTTAAAATTTTTATTTTTGAAATCGCTACCTCACAAACAATCAGCCTTATGAAAAAACTTTAGGACATTATTTGTTGAAAGAAATTGTGCGATCTACGATTTTTTGATAAGAACTATTTTTACTCCAACATTTAACATTTTTACACTTGTCAGATATATGAGAAAATTTTTTTCTTCATATTTTCGTTAGGGCTAACGAGTGGTCGCAACACCATGACTTTTGCATTTTTCTTTTGTATTTTTTTTTTTACTTTTGGTTTCGCTCGATTATAAAATTATTTATAATTAAAATAAATTAAAGAATTGAAACAAATTTATTTACCAGATTTTACCTGAATTTACTTGACCATGTAATCTAATATATTTAATGTAGTATAAAGGGATGTTTTTTATGTTTTATTAACCAGGAAGGATCAGTTAAAATTGAGAAAAGTTTAAAAAAAATGTTATGCCTTATACTTACGAAGAATTCTTTAGGGGGGCTGAAGTATCACAAAAAGCCCGTGAAACCCTTTCACTATTCAAGAACACATAATAAATAATATGAAAAAAGGGATAATATTCTTGTTCTTTATTGTTTATTTTTTATTTCCTAGTCCATGGTACAGCTAAGTGAGATCAAAAGAAAGAAGCAGGAGATGAAATATAATAATAGATCCAAAAATTTGTTGTTTCCATAATTACCTACTGCATCTATTCAAACTTAAAGCACGAATATATAAATTATGATCAATGCCCTTTGAAGGTTTCAAATTTCAAAAGCAATAAATAGATGTTTTCCAATGTTTTCAACAATGATTATTATCTGAGGTTTATGATACCCTTCACCCTTCTATATAATATTGTGTGATTTTTGTGGCACCAATTACAATTTTTTATAAAAATTTCTGCCAGGGAAGATAACGAATTTAACTCTTTCGACGATATTATTAAAGCTGGCGTAAAGAATACTGAATGGGAAAAAACTAAGCATCTTGATGTTTTTGGTAATGGAGTATCAGATTGCTGTTCTGATAATAACAACAAACAAGATTTACATGTTGTCGTAGAAGAGGAAGATGACAGAAAGAGTTAAAACGAAAGTAAACAAAAATTTCTGCCAGGGAAGATAACGAATTTAACTCTTTCGACGATATTATTAAAGCTGGCGTAAAGAATACTGAATGGGAAAAAACAAAGCATCTTGATGTCTGATAATAACAACAAACAAAATTTATATGTTGTCGTAGAAGAGGAAGATGACAGAAAGAGTTAAAACGAAAGTAAACAAAAATTTCTGCCAGGGAAGATAACGAATTTAACTCTTTCGACGATATTATTAAAGCTGGCGTAAAGAATACTGAATGGGAAAAAACTAAGCATCTTGATGTTTTTGGTAATGGAGTATCAGATTGCTGTTCTGATAATAACAACAAACAAAATTTACATGTTGTCGTAGAATAGGAAGATGACAGAAAGAGTTAAGACGAAAGTAAACAAAAATTTCTGCCAGGGAAGATAACGAATTTAACTCTTTCGACGATATTATTAAAGCTGGCGTAAAGAATACTGAATGGGAAAAAACTAAGCATTTTGATGTTTTTGGTAATGGAGTATCAGATTGCTGTTCTGATAATAACAACAAACAAGATTTATATGTTGTCGTAGAAGAGGAAGATGACAGAAAGAGTTAAAACGAAAGTAAACAAAAATTTCTGCCAGGGAAGATAACGAATTTAACTCTTTCGACGATATTATTAAAGCTGGCGTAAAGAATACTGAATGGGAAAAAACTAAGCATCTTGATGTTTTTGGTAATGGAGTATCAGATTGCTGTTCTGATAATAACAACAAACAAGATTTACATGTTGTCGTAGAAGAGGAAGATGACAGAAAGAGTTAAGACGAAAGTAAACAAAAATTTCTGCCAGGGAAGATAACGAATTTAACTCTTTCGACTATATTATTAAAGCTGGCGTAAAGAATACTGAATGGGAAAAAACTAAGCATCTTGATGTTTTTGGTAATGGAGTATCAAATTGCTGTTCTGATAATAACAACAAACAAAATTTATATGTTGTCGTAGAAGAGGAAGATGACAGAAAGAGTTAAAACGAAAGTAAACAAAAATTTCTGCCAGGGAAGATAACGAATTTAACTCTTTCGACGATATTATTAAAGCTGGCGTAAAGAATACTGAATGGGAAAAAACTAAGCATCTTGATGTCTGATAATAACAACAAACAAAATTTATATGTTGTCGTAGAAGAGTTATTGCTGGGCAAACTAGAAAGCTGTGGAATTAGAGGAATTGCACTTCAGTTATTTGGAAACTATCTCAGGGATAGGCAAATACGAACCGTAGTAAACAGTGCTATAAGTGAATACAATACTGTAAACATAGGGGTTCCACAGGGTACAATACTTGGGCCGCTGCTTTTTCTTATCTATGTAAATTCCCTACTTTCTCAAGTGGAGGGTATTGTTTCCTATGCCGATGACACAGCGGTTTGCTGTAGTTCTGACTCATAGTCAGACCTTAACAATGTTCTTGCTGACAAACTAAATATAGTATTTAACTGGTTCTACAAAAATAAATTAGCGACAAACATACAAAAGACAGTATTTATGACATTTGGTAAATATGATGACTCTCATCCCGGCGATTTCTCAGTTACTGTTAATAATACTGATATTTGTAGAACAACTAAAACAAAATACTTAGGTTTTAGTGACTTGCGTGGCCTAGTGGTTCTCCGCTGGCTCACGAAGCCATAGATCGCGGGTTCGAAACTCACCTCGGCCCGCTTTACTTTTCAGATTCATTTTCGAATGTCTGTGAAAAGTAAAATAAGCGATCGAACGTTTAAAAGGCAAATTATATAATTTAAAGTGTGTGTGGCTAAAGAGTTCGTCTCAAAGCCAAATTACCAGAGTGGAGCGACTATGTCTTACCTACACAGTTAAGACCGATGCTCCCTCTTTTTTAAAACAAACAACAACAACAACAAAATACTTAGGTTTGGTCTTGGATTGCAAGTTCAGATGGGAGGATCACATAGTCTGCATTATAAAAAAAACTAAATATCTGTTGTTTGTGTTTTACAGATTGAAATTTGTACTAAATACAAGTCAATTACTGTCAGTGTACTATGCACTATTTCATAGCATAGCCACATATGGTATTTTGGCGTGGGGTTCTGCTTACCAGAGTGTTCTGATTACACTGACCAGTTTACAAAAGCGTTTGTTAAGGATTGTCTTCGGTGACAGCTACAAAAAGATAAACATTGCCATCAGGCCACTTACAATTGAACAGGCATACAAATATGAATGTTTACTCTATGAATACAGTAACTTAAGAAGAGAGTACTTAAGTAATGAAACTGCGACCAGAAATAAGAGCATCCCACTGATTGCATGCAAGCTAAACAGTGGCAAGTGTAGATACAGATATACAGCTATTTCCGTGTTCAATAGACTGCCGAAAGAACTTAAGTTGCTGAATAATGTAGGCGAGAAAAGGGATAGGACTCTTTTAAAGAACTGGATTAGAGTTCAGGATTGGAGTTGATCGATGTGTGGGACTACATCCCACCGTCGGCTTATTTGTTTACTTTTCTTTGATGTTTTTTTTTTTTTTTTGTTAGGGTATTTTGTTTTGTGTTGTTTGTTTGGGTTTATTAGTTTACTAGTGTTTTTTTGTAATTATGAACCACACCAGCGTACGGGAACATAGTGTTCCTCCTTGCTGGGTAAAAAAAGAAGGCTTGCTGTTAGACAATAATTGTTTGTTTGCGATCTCTGGTAAAATGTTAAGAATGAATATTAAATTGTAACATTTTTTGTGGTGTAAATAAATAAATAAATAAAATAAGCTTTAATGACCTTTAATAGGTATGATATCTATTTAATTATTCTTTGATCGATAATAACCTCAATGCGAAGTTTACTCACATGGACAAGATAGAATATAATTCGGGAGTTGTGCGAATGCTCGACGTTTTGTCAAATGTTCCGTATCATGTACCGCGAACGCCGAAAACTGCCGTGCGCATGTGATCTGTCCAGTACCCATCACGGGTGGACTCCGTGAACAAAGCTATTGTTTACTTCTGATTTTATTTTTATATCAGAGTTAACACTATTATTATTATTGTGCTCCATAAATATTATTTTAGAATAGTTAACTATTTTTAAGGTTCTTTTTGTAGATAAGAAAATAAAATTGTCGAAAAAGAAGAGGAAGATGACATTTCATTAATTTTTGTCAAGCATCAAGATAGCTGCATGCATGTTGTTCTCTTAAAATTCCGCAAGTTTGTTGGTTTTTTCTTGGAGTTATTGCCTGGAAGTTATGTCATTTTGTTGCTGTAGTGGTGACGAGTTTTGTGGGGTGTTTGATTATCCTGGCATATTGGTTTCATAGAAGAAATTGTTAGTTAATGCCAAATAGTAGTTAAATTTTGGTATTTCTCTTGTTCAAGAAAAAACTTGAGATAAGATTGTGACCGGTTGATAAGTGTTGATTTGTGTGGACTTCAAGATAGTGAAATTTGTAAATAAACAAAATATAAATATAAATTTTAAACATCGAATATAAAGTTGGATTCAGGATAGCAAGGATTTCATCGGGTTTCATCTCTCTTTGCGTACCTACATAATGACTTCGTGTACTGGTTGTAATGGCGTATTTGTTGAGGGTGATATTTTCTCAACGTGTTGTGTGTGCATGGATCATTACCATGCTAATGAAAAACCCAATGAAGGAAGCGGGAAGAACTGCTCTGGATTACTTGCATCGGAAATTAGAGTTGTAAAGCTGAGGAGTAAAAAGCTCATGGTGTTCAGGTGTAATGAGTGCACGAAAAATGGAGGTGAAAGTCCTCGTCTTGTAGAAGTTGTTGCTGATTTAAGGTCTGATATCGAAAAGCTGGTGGCATTGTCTGACTCGCTGAAGTTGCTTAAGGAAGTTGAGATTCCTAAAATGAATTCTAAAATTGAGGCTGTAAAGACATCTCATAATAATCTTGATGTTTTTGTCAAAAACTTTGTTGATGAAAATGCAAATGCGATGGAGTCTATGGAATCTAGGCTGTCTGCTCTTGAAGATAAGTTATCATCTGCTGATGATGCTGTCATGTCATCTACTGCTGTTGTTGATAAAACGCAAGCGGTAATTGAAGAAATTGATGATAGGAAAAACCGTGAGAATAACTTGCTTATTTTGAATGTTCCTGAACAGAAGAAAAATGATGATGGTAAACTGTTAAGGGATTATGATCTCAATAAGGTTAAAAAGATTTTGGAAAGAATTGAAAACTTAGGATCTACTCTCTCTCATGGGAAGATAAGGCGTGTGGGAAATTATGATGCTGCTAGGACGCGCCCCATTCGTGTCCGACTGGATTGTCGGCAAGATGTCACAGATGTTATGGCTCATTGGCGTTTGATACCCAAGGAATATCATGTGTCCTTTGATCTAACAAAGTTCCAAAGGGCTCAATTCAATGAACTGAGGAATACTGCAAAGATTTTTAATGCCTTGGAGGAAAATAAGAAGATTGATGTTAAGCAAATTGTTAAATTTGTAAACGGAAATCCAAAGATTTTCAACATAAAACTTAAAAAGAGTAATATCTCAACTCAGTTACATGGATCTCAGTCTTATCCTTCTGTAGTTCCAAAAAACTAGATCAGTCAGCGGACAGCAAGATAATGGTCTACTATCAAAATGTCAGAGGTCTACGTACGAAATTAGATGTAACTTCTATGAATATTGGTCTCTTATCACCGTCTCCTGACATCATTGTATTAACGGAGACCTGGCTGCATTCTGGGATATCTGACATGGAGATTGGACTTCATAATTATTCTATTTTTCGTAGGGATAGGTACAGTTTTGAAAACTCTCCATGTGGAGGGGGCATACTTATTGCTGTTAAATCTAGTTTAAGTTCTAGGGTAATTTTTATAGGTGTTAATTGTGAGGAGATTTTTGTTCAAATAAATAATCTCAGTAAAAGCTTAATTATTGGCGGATTTTATACGCCTACTGTTGATTCTGAAAACTATGTATCGCATGTTAGCTCTGTTGAGAAGTTGATGGATAATTATAAAGATAATGAATTTTTCATTATGGGTGACTATAATTTGCGTGAGACATTATGGTTTAATAAGTCTGATTTATCAGATAATTTGTTGGCTGAGACATACTGCTCTGATGCATTGGTTCAAGAGAACTCTGCTCTTCTTATGAATATGTTTTCGTATTTTGGAATGTCACAATTTTTCCCCATTCATCATAGTAAGGGTTATACGTTGGATTTGGGATTCTCTACTTTGTCTGAAAATAATGTTAAACTTATTGATGCATTGGACTCACTGGTTCCTCTTGATACACATCATGACCAGATATCTCTTGAATTAGATTCCTGCCTTGTTAGCAATGTTAAATGTATTAAAAATGGATTTGATTTCTTGAGGGCTGATTATGATTCCATTAATGCCGGGTTATCTGGTGCTAGTTGGGATGATGTATTATTGGGTCAAGACATTGATCATACTACTGAATTATTTCATTCGATTTTGGATGATTTAATAACTACTCATGTTCCTTTGAAAAAAGAAACTAAGGAAACTTATCCTAGATGGTACTCAAGTGATTTAATCTCTAAAATTATAAATAAAAAGAAGATTCATAAACAATGGTTGGAATTTGGTGTGTTTCAGGATTACATTCTATTTAAAAAGCTCAGAGCAGGGTGTATCAGAAAATCCAGGCTGGATAGATCTGCTTTTGTCAATGGTGTTGAACGCAATATGACCACAAATAATAAGCACTTTTGGAATTATGTAAACTCGTTAACTAAGTCTAACTTAATACCTGAAGAAATGTTTTTCCAGAACTCTAGAAGTAATTGTTCCAAGAGTTCCTGTGATCTCTTTGCAAAAAATTTTGAGCTCACTTATTTGCAGGCAGACTCTTCATCTCGTCATTTGTTATTGTTTGATGATGAGTTTGATTTTACTATTAGTTTAGAAGAGATAATTTCCACTATTGCTGGTCTTAATGATAGGAAAGCGGTTGGACCTGATGGTTTATCATCCTTTTTTGTTAAGAGGTGTGCTGAATCCTTGGCTGAACCGTTGTTGATACTATTTAGAAAATCTTTGGCTTTAGGCATTATGCCGAAATTGTGGAAAAAAACTTTCATTACGCCAGTTTTTAAGGCTGGAAACAGACATAATGTATCAGATTATAGACCTATTGCAATTATTGGCGTTATTTCAAAAATCTTTGACTCTATTATGGCCAATAGTCTCTCTGAAGTATGCATTTTGTCAATTGTTAAAGAGCAGCATGGCTTTATTAGGGGCAGATCTACTCTAACAAATCTAATATTTTACAACAATTTTATATCTGAAGTACTTAATGATAGAGTAGATGAGGCTAGACAAATTGATTCCATCTACTTAGACTTTGCAAAGGCGTTCGATTCTGTTAATCACAATTTATTGATTCATAAGTTATTTAAATTTGGCTTAAGTGGTGGAACGTTAAAATGGTTATTTTCCTACTTATCTGATAGAGAGTTGTCGGTACGAATTAAAGGCAATTTGTCTGATCCCTTTGCAGCGACGTCTGGTGTTCCACAGGGGTCTCATCTTGGGCCCTTGTTGTTCATATTGTTTATTAATGATGTTGCAGATGGTTTGGTGTCTTGCCAAATCCTAATTTTTGCGGATGACATTAAGATTTTCAAAAGGATTCATAATTTCCATGACCAGATATGTTTGCAGAGGGATCTTGACAGTATCTATACTTGGGCTTGTAATAATCTTTTAAGATTAAACATTAGTAAATGTAAGCTACTATCCATTAATAGAGGTCGCTCTGTAGTATCTGTTTTTGACTACACTTTGGGCGGCCAGAGGCTCGAAAAAGTTGATAATATTAAAGACTTGGGTGTAATTTACCAAGGAAATTTTGAATTTGATGTTCATGTAAGGACTATTACTTCCAAAGCTTACAAAATCCTTGGATTTGTTAAAAGAAGTACCAAAGAGTTTAAGTCTCACTTATCATTAGTTCATTTATATAAAACTTTAGTACGTCCAGTACTGCTATATGCCTCGATCATTTGGTCACCCTCTAAGCTGTTTCTAATTGATGAACTTGAGAAGGTTCAGCATAGATTCTTTAGATATGCTGCATTTAAGATGGGGAAAGCAATGAATTATACTGATCATGATTACTCTGGCATCTCTAAATGTTTGAATATTGAATCAATCAAATCTTTGCACATATATCATGATCTTTATTTTGTGAAAAAGGTTAAGTTGAACCTGATAAAGTGTGATACTGCTATTAATACCATCTTTGCTGCAAGAGATATATCTTACTCTCTAAGAACTGCTAGAGAACTTGAAGAGAGGAATACTTGTAGAGGTTATGTGTACTATTCTACTGTTCCACGCCTGCGACGTAAGTGGAATAAGATTGTTGTTCCTGCTCAGTTAGGAAATCTAAATGATTTAACTTTGTTCAAACGGGAGTTGAGGATGCTGGTTAGCAGATACTTGTAGCTTAATAGCCTATTAATGTTAAGTTTCTCAATTTTTCATGTGTTGTAGCTGCTTGATGTTACTTTTGTAAATTTTCATTGTTGTAATAAAAGGGCTCTTGTGCCCGTTGACTGTTTAATAAAATAAAAATAAAATAAAATGACAGAAAGAGTTAAAACGAAAGTAAACAAAAATTTCTGCCAGGGAAGATAACGAATTTAACTCTTTCGACGATATTATTAAAGCTGACGTAAAGAATACTGAATGGGAAAAAACTAAGCATCTTGATGTTTTTGGTAATGGAGTATCAGATTGCTGTTCTGATAATAACAACAAACAAGATTTACATGTTGTTGTAGAAGAGGAAGATGACAGAAAGAGTTAAGACGAAAGTAAACAAAAATTTCTGCCAGGGAAGATAACGAATTTAACTCTTTCGACGATATTATTAAAGCTGGCGTAAAGAATACTGAATGGGAAAAAACTAAGCATCTTGATGTTTTTGGTAATGGAGTATCAGATTGCTGTTCTGATAATAACAACAAACAAAATTTATATGTTGTCGTAGAAGAGGAAGATGACAGAAAGAGTTAAAACGAAAGTAAACAAAAATTTCTGCCAGGGAAGATAACGAATTTAACTCTTTCGACGATATTATTAAAGCTGGCGTAAAGAATACTGAATGGAAAAAAACTAAGCATCTTGATGTCTGATAATAACAACAAACAAAATTTATATGTTGTCGTAGAAGAGGAAGAAGACAGAAAGAGTTAAAACGAAAGTAAACAAAAATTTCTGCCAGGGAAGATAACGAATTTAACTCTTTCGACGATATTATTAAAGCTGGCGTAAAGAATACTGAATGGGAAAAAACTAAGCATCTTGATGTTTTTGGTAATGGAGTATCAGATTGCTGTTCTGATAATAACAACAAACAAAATTTATATGTTGTCGTAGAAGAGGAAGATGACAGAAAGAGTTAAAACGAAAGTAAACAAAAATTTCTGCCAGGGAAGATAACGAATTTAACTCTTTCGACGATATTATTAAAGCTGGCGTAAAGAATACTGAATGGGAAAAAACTAAGCATCTTGATGTTTTTGGTAATGGAGTATCAGATTGCTGTTCTGATAATAACAACAAACAAGATTTACATGTTGTTGTAGAAGAGGAAGATGACAGAAAGAGTTAAGACGAAAGTAAACAAAAATTTCTGCCAGGGAAGATAACGAATTTAACTCTTTCGACGATATTATTAAAGCTGGCGTAAAGAATACTGAATGGGAAAAAACTAAGCATCTTGATGTTTTTGGTAATGGAGTATCAGATTGCTGTTCTGATAATAACAACAAACAAAATTTATATGTTGTCGTAGAAGAGGAAGATGACAGAAAGAGTTAAAACGAAAGTAAACAAAAATTTCTGCCAGGGAAGATAACGAATTTAACTCTTTCGACGATATTATTAAAGCTGACGTAAAGAATACTGAATGGGAAAAAACTAAGCATCTTGATGTTTTTGGTAATGGAGTATCAGATTGCTGTTCTGATAATAACAACAAACAAGATTTACATGTTGTTGTAGAAGAGGAAGATGACAGAAAGAGTTAAGACGAAAGTAAACAAAAATTTCTGCCAGGGAAGATAACGAATTTAACTCTTTCGACGATATTATTAAAGCTGGCGTAAAGAATACTGAATGGGAAAAAACTAAGCATCTTGATGTTTTTGGTAATGGAGTATCAGATTGCTGTTCTGATAATAACAACAAACAAAATTTATATGTTGTCGTAGAAGAGGAAGATGACAGAAAGAGTTAAAACGAAAGTAAACAAAAATTTCTGCCAGGGAAGATAACGAATTTAACTCTTTCGACGATATTATTAAAGCTGGCGTAAAGAATACTGAATGGAAAAAAACTAAGCATCTTGATGTCTGATAATAACAACAAACAAAATTTATATGTTGTCGTAGAAGAGGAAGAAGACAGAAAGAGTTAAAACGAAAGTAAACAAAAATTTCTGCCAGGGAAGATAACGAATTTAACTCTTTCGACGATATTATTAAAGCTGGCGTAAAGAATACTGAATGGGAAAAAACTAAGCATCTTGATGTTTTTGGTAATGGAGTATCAGATTGCTGTTCTGATAATAACAACAAACAAAATTTATATGTTGTCGTAGAAGAGGAAGATGACAGAAAGAGTTAAAACGAAAGTAAACAAAAATTTCTGCCAGGGAAGATAACGAATTTAACTCTTTCGACAATATTATTAAAGCTGGCGTAAAGAATACTGAATGGGAAAAAACTAAGCATTTTGATGTTTTTGGTAATGGAGTATCAGATTGCTGTTCTGATAATAACAACAAACAAGATTTATATGTTGTCGTAGAAGAGGAAGATGACAGAAAGAGTTAAAACGAAAGTAAACAAAAATTTCTGCCAGGGAAGATAACGAATTTAATTCTTTCGACAATATTATTAAAGCTGGCGTAAAGAATACTGAATGGGAAAAAACTAAGCATCTTGATGTTTTTGGTAATGGAGTATCAGATTGCTGTTCTGATAATAACAACAAACAAGATTTATATGTTGTCGTAGAAGAGGAAGATGACAGAAAGAGTTAAGACGAAAGTAAACAAAAATTTCTGCCAGGGAAGATAACGAATTTAACTCTTTCGACGATATTATTAAAGCTGGCGTAAAGAATACTGAATGGGAAAAAACTAAGCATTTTGATGTTTTTGGTAATGGAGTATCAGATTGCTGTTCTGATAATAACAACAAACAAGATTTATATGTTGTCGTAGAAGAGGAAGATGACAGAAAGAGTTAAAACGAAAGTAAACAAAAATTTCTGCCAGGGAAGATAACGAATTTAACTCTTTCGACAATATTATTAAAGCTGGCGTAAAGAATACTGAATGGGAAAAAACTAAGCATTTTGATGTTTTTGGTAATGGAGTATCAGATTGCTGTTCTGATAATAACAACAAACAAGATTTATATGTTGTCGTAGAAGAGGAAGATGACAGAAAGAGTTAAAACGAAAGTAAACAAAAATTTCTGCCAGGGAAGATAACGAATTTAACTCTTTCGACGATATTATTAAAGCTGGCGTAAAGAATACTGAATGGGAAAAAACTAAGCGTCTTGATGTCTGATAATAACAACAAACAAAATTTATATGTTGTCGTAGAAGAGTTATTGCTGGGCAAACTAGAAAGCTGGTGAATTAGAGGAATTGCACTTCAGTTATTTGGAAACTATCTCAGGGATAGGCAAATACGAACCGTAGTAAACAGTGCTATAAGTGAATACAATACTGTAAACATAGGGGTTCCACAGGGTACAATACTTGGGCCGCTGCTTTTTCTTATCTATGTAAATTCCCTACTTTCTCAAGTGGAGGGTATTGTTTCCTATGCCGATGACACAGCGGTTTGCTGTAGTTCTGACTCATAGTCAGACCTTAACAATGTTCTTGCTGACAAACTAAATATAGTATTTAACTGGTTCTACAAAAATAAATTAGCGACAAACATACAAAAGACAGTATTTATGACATTTGGTAAATATGATGACTCTCATCCCGGCGATTTCTCAGTTACTGTTAATAATACTGATATTTGTAGAACAACTAAAACAAAATACTTAGGTTTTAGTGACTTGCGTGGCCTAGTGGTTCTCCGCTGGCTCACGAAGCCATAGATCGCGGGTTCGAAACTCACCTCGGCCCGCTTTACTTTTCAGATTCATTTTCGAATGTCTGTGAAAAGTAAAATAAGCGATCGAACGTTTAAAAGGCAAATTATATAATTTAAAGTGTGTGTGGCTAAAGAGTTCGTCTCAAAGCCAAATTACCAGAGTGGAGCGACTATGTCTTACCTACACAGTTAAGACCGATGCTCCCTCTTTTTTAAAACAAACAACAACAACAACAAAATACTTAGGTTTGGTCTTGGATTGCAAGTTCAGATGGGAGGATCACATAGTCTGCATTATAAAAAAAACTAAATATCTGTTGTTTGTGTTTTACAGATTGAAATTTGTACTAAATACAAGTCAATTACTGTCAGTGTACTATGCACTATTTCATAGCATAGCCACATATGGTATTTTGGCGTGGGGTTCTGCTTACCAGAGTGTTCTGATTACACTGACCAGTTTACAAAAGCGTTTGTTAAGGATTGTCTTCGGTGACAGCTACAAAAAGATAAACATTGCCATCAGGCCACTTACAATTGAACAGGCATACAAATATGAATGTTTACTCTATGAATACAGTAACTTAAGAAGAGAGTACTTAAGTAATGAAACTGCGACCAGAAATAAGAGCATCCCACTGATTGCATGCAAGCTAAACAGTGGCAAGTGTAGATACAGATATACAGCTATTTCCGTGTTCAATAGACTGCCGAAAGAACTTAAGTTGCTGAATAATGTAGGCGAGAAAAGGGATAGGACTCTTTTAAAGAACTGGATTAGAGTTCAGGATTGGAGTTGATCGATGTGTGGGACTACATCCCACCGTCGGCTTATTTGTTTACTTTTCTTTGATGTTTTTTTTTTTTTTTGTTAGGGTATTTTGTTTTGTGTTGTTTGTTTGGGTTTATTAGTTTACTAGTGTTTTTTTGTAATTATGAACCACACCAGCGTACGGGAACATAGTGTTCCTCCTTGCTGGGTAAAAAAAGAAGGCTTGCTGTTAGACAATAATTGTTTGTTTGCGATCTCTGGTAAAATGTTAAGAATGAATATTAAATTGTAACATTTTTTGTGGTGTAAATAAATAAATAAATAAAATAAGCTTTAATGACCTTTAATAGGTATGATATCTATTTAATTATTCTTTGATCGATAATAACCTCAATGCGAAGTTTACTCACATGGACAAGATAGAATATAATTCGGGAGTTGTGCGAATGCTCGACGTTTTGTCAAATGTTCCGTATCATGTACCGCGAACGCCGAAAACTGCCGTGCGCATGTGATCTGTCCAGTACCCATCACGGGTGGACTCCGTGAACAAAGCTATTGTTTACTTCTGATTTTATTTTTATATCAGAGTTAACACTATTATTATTATTGTGCTCCATAAATATTATTTTAGAATAGTTAACTATTTTTAAGGTTCTTTTTGTAGATAAGAAAATAAAATTGTCGAAAAAGAAGAGGAAGATGACATTTCATTAATTTTTGTCAAGCATCAAGATAGCTGCATGCATGTTGTTCTCTTAAAATTCCGCAAGTTTGTTGGTTTTTTCTTGGAGTTATTGCCTGGAAGTTATGTCATTTTGTTGCTGTAGTGGTGACGAGTTTTGTGGGGTGTTTGATTATCCTGGCATATTGGTTTCATAGAAGAAATTGTTAGTTAATGCCAAATAGTAGTTAAATTTTGGTATTTCTCTTGTTCAAGAAAAAACTTGAGATAAGATTGTGACCGGTTGATAAGTGTTGATTTGTGTGGACTTCAAGATAGTGAAATTTGTAAATAAACAAAATATAAATATAAATTTTAAACATCGAATATAAAGTTGGATTCAGGATAGCAAGGATTTCATCGGGTTTCATCTCTCTTTGCGTACCTACATAATGACTTCGTGTACTGGTTGTAATGGCGTATTTGTTGAGGGTGATATTTTCTCAACGTGTTGTGTGTGCATGGATCATTACCATGCGAATGAAAAACCCAATGAAGGAAGCGGGAAGAACTGCTCTGGATTACTTGCATCGGAAATTAGAGTTGTAAAGCTGAGGAGTAAAAAGCTCATGGTGTTCAGGTGTAATGAGTGCACGAAAAATGGAGGTGAAAGTCCTCGTCTTGTAGAAGTTGTTGCTGATTTAAGGTCTGATATCGAAAAGCTGGTGGCATTGTCTGACTCGCTGAAGTTGCTTAAGGAAGTTGAGATTCCTAAAATGAATTCTAAAATTGAGGCTGTAAAGACATCTCATAATAATCTTGATGTTTTTGTCAAAAACTTTGTTGATGAAAATGCAAATGCGATGGAGTCTATGGAATCTAGGCTGTCTGCTCTTGAAGATAAGTTATCATCTGCTGATGATGCTGTCATGTCATCTACTGCTGTTGTTGATAAAACGCAAGCGGTAATTGAAGAAATTGATGATAGGAAAAACCGTGAGAATAACTTGCTTATTTTGAATGTTCCTGAACAGAAGAAAAATGATGATGGTAAACTGTTAAGGGATTATGATCTCAATAAGGTTAAAAAGATTTTGGAAAGAATTGAAAACTTAGGATCTACTCTCTCTCATGGGAAGATAAGGCGTGTGGGAAATTATGATGCTGCTAGGACGCGCCCCATTCGTGTCCGACTGGATTGTCGGCAAGATGTCACAGATGTTATGGCTCATTGGCGTTTGATACCCAAGGAATATCATGTGTCCTTTGATCTAACAAAGTTCCAAAGGGCTCAATTCAATGAACTGAGGAATACTGCAAAGATTTTTAATGCCTTGGAGGAAAATAAGAAGATTGATGTTAAGCAAATTGTTAAATTTGTAAACGGAAATCCAAAGATTTTCAACATAAAACTTAAAAAGAGTAATATCTCAACTCAGTTACATGGATCTCAGTCTTATCCTTCTGTAGTTCCAAAAAACTAGATCAGTCAGCGGACAGCAAGATAATGGTCTACTATCAAAATGTCAGAGGTCTACGTACGAAATTAGATGTAACTTCTATGAATATTGGTCTCTTATCACCGTCTCCTGACATCATTGTATTAACGGAGACCTGGCTGCATTCTGGGATATCTGACATGGAGATTGGACTTCATAATTATTCTATTTTTCGTAGGGATAGGTACAGTTTTGAAAACTCTCCATGTGGAGGGGGCATACTTATTGCTGTTAAATCTAGTTTAAGTTCTAGGGTAATTTTTATAGGTGTTAATTGTGAGGAGATTTTTGTTCAAATAAATAATCTCAGTAAAAGCTTAATTATTGGCGGATTTTATACGCCTACTGTTGATTCTGAAAACTATGTATCGCATGTTAGCTCTGTTGAGAAGTTGATGGATAATTATAAAGATAATGAATTTTTCATTATGGGTGACTATAATTTGCGTGAGACATTATGGTTTAATAAGTCTGATTTATCAGATAATTTGTTGGCTGAGACATACTGCTCTGATGCATTGGTTCAAGAGAACTCTGCTCTTCTTATGAATATGTTTTCGTATTTTGGAATGTCACAATTTTTCCCCATTCATCATAGTAAGGGTTATACGTTGGATTTGGGATTCTCTACTTTGTCTGAAAATAATGTTAAACTTATTGATGCATTGGACTCACTGGTTCCTCTTGATACACATCATGACCAGATATCTCTTGAATTAGATTCCTGCCTTGTTAGCAATGTTAAATGTATTAAAAATGGATTTGATTTCTTGAGGGCTGATTATGATTCCATTAATGCCGGGTTATCTGGTGCTAGTTGGGATGATGTATTATTGGGTCAAGACATTGATCATACTACTGAATTATTTCATTCGATTTTGGATGATTTAATAACTACTCATGTTCCTTTGAAAAAAGAAACTAAGGAAACTTATCCTAGATGGTACTCAAGTGATTTAATCTCTAAAATTATAAATAAAAAGAAGATTCATAAACAATGGTTGGAATTTGGTGTGTTTCAGGATTACATTCTATTTAAAAAGCTCAGAGCAGGGTGTATCAGAAAATCCAGGCTGGATAGATCTGCCTTTGTCAATGGTGTTGAACGCAATATGACCACAAATAATAAGCACTTTTGGAATTATGTAAACTCGTTAACTAAGTCTAACTTAATACCTGAAGAAATGTTTTTCCAGAACTCTAGAAGTAATTGTTCCAAGAGTTCCTGTGATCTCTTTGCAAAAAATTTTGAGCTCACTTATTTGCAGGCAGACTCTTCATCTCGTCATTTGTTGTTGTTTGATGATGAGTTTGATTTTACTATTAGTTTAGAAGAGATAATTTCCACTATTGCTGGTCTTAATGATAGGAAAGCGGTTGGACCTGATGGTTTATCATCCTTTTTTGTTAAGAGGTGTGCTGAATCCTTGGCTGAACCGTTGTTGATACTATTTAGAAAATCTTTGGCTTTAGGCATTATGCCGAAATTGTGGAAAAAAACTTTCATTACGCCAGTTTTTAAGGCTGGAAACAGACATAATGTATCAGATTATAGACCTATTGCAATTATTGGCGTTATTTCAAAAATCTTTGACTCTATTATGGCCAATAGTCTCTCTGAAGTATGCATTTTGTCAATTGTTAAAGAGCAGCATGGCTTTATTAGGGGCAGATCTACTCTAACAAATCTAATATTTTACAACAATTTTATATCTGAAGTACTTAATGATAGAGTAGATGAGGCTAGACAAATTGATTCCATCTACTTAGACTTTGCAAAGGCGTTCGATTCTGTTAATCACAATTTATTGATTCATAAGTTATTTAAATTTGGCTTAAGTGGTGGAACGTTAAAATGGTTATTTTCCTACTTATCTGATAGAGAGTTGTCGGTACGAATTAAAGGCAATTTGTCTGATCCCTTTGCAGCGACGTCTGGTGTTCCACAGGGGTCTCATCTTGGGCCCTTGTTGTTCATATTGTTTATTAATGATGTTGCAGATGGTTTGGTGTCTTGCCAAATCCTAATTTTTGCGGATGACATTAAGATTTTCAAAAGGATTCATAATTTCCATGACCAGATATGTTTGCAGAGGGATCTTGACAGTATCTATACTTGGGCTTGTAATAATCTTTTAAGATTAAACATTAGTAAATGTAAGCTACTATCCATTAATAGAGGTCGCTCTGTAGTATCTGTTTTTGACTACACTTTGGGCGGCCAGAGGCTCGAAAAAGTTGATAATATTAAAGACTTGGGTGTAATTTACCAGGGAAATTTTGAATTTGATGTTCATGTAAGGACTATTACTTCCAAAGCTTACAAAATCCTTGGATTTATTAAAAGAAGTACCAAAGAGTTTAAGTCTCACTTATCATTAGTTCATTTATATAAAACTTTAGTACGTCCAGTACTGCTATATGCCTCGATCATTTGGTCACCCTCTAAGCTGTTTCTAATTGATGAACTTGAGAAGGTTCAGCATAGATTCTTTAGATATGCTGCATTTAAGATGGGGAAAGCAATGAATTATACTGATCATGATTACTCTGGCATCTCTAAATGTTTGAATATTGAATCAATCAAATCTTTGCACATATATCATGATCTTTATTTTGTGAAAAAGGTTAAGTTGAACCTGATAAAGTGTGATACTGCTATTAATACCATCTTTGCTGCAAGAGATATATCTTACTCTCTAAGAACTGCTAGAGAACTTGAAGAGAGGAATACTTGTAGAGGTTATGTGTACTATTCTACTGTTCCACGCCTGCGACGTAAGTGGAATAAGATTGTTGTTCCTGCTCAGTTAGGAAATCTAAATGATTTAACTTTGTTCAAACGGGAGTTGAGGATGCTGGTTAGCAGATACTTGTAGCTTAATAGCCTATTAATGTTAAGTTTCTCAATTTTTCATGTGTTGTAGCTGCTTGATGTTACTTTTGTAAATTTTCATTGTTGTAATAAAAGGGCTCTTGTGCCCGTTGACTGTTTAATAAAATAAAAATAAAATAAAATGACAGAAAGAGTTAAAACGAAAGTAAACAAAAATTTCTGCCAGGGAAGATAACGAATTTAACTCTTTCGACGATATTATTAAAGCTGACGTAAAGAATACTGAATGGGAAAAAACTAAGCATCTTGATGTTTTTGGTAATGGAGTATCAGATTGCTGTTCTGATAATAGCAACAAACAAGATTTACATGTTGTCGTAGAAGAGGAAGATGACAGAAAGAGTTAAGACGAAAGTAAACAAAAATTTCTGCCAGGGAAGATAACGAATTTAACTCTTTCGACTATATTATTAAAGCTGGCGTAAAGAATACTGAATGGGAAAAAACTAAGCATCTTGATGTTTTTGGTAATGGAGTATCAGATTGCTGTTCTGATAATAACAACAAACAAAATTTATATGTTGTCGTAGAAGAGGAAGATGACAGAAAGAGTTAAAACGAAAGTAAACAAAAATTTCTGCCAGGGAAGATAACGAATTTAACTCTTTCGACGATATTATTAAAGCTGGCGTAAAGAATACTGAATGGGAAAAAACTAAGCATCTTGATGTTTTTGGTAATGGAGTATCAGATTGCTGTTCTGATAATAACAACAAACAAGATTTACATGTTGTTGTAGAAGAGGAAGATGACAGAAAGAGTTAAGACGAAAGTAAACAAAAATTTCTGCCAGGGAAGATAACGAATTTAACTCTTTCGACGATATTATTAAAGCTGGCGTAAAGAATACTGAATGGGAAAAAACTAAGCATCTTGATGTCTGATAATAACAACAAACAAAATTTATATGTTGTCGTAGAAGAGGAAGATGACAGAAAGAGTTAAAACGAAAGTAAACAAAAATTTCTGCCAGGGAAGATAACGAATTTAACTCTTTCGACGATATTATTAAAGCTGACGTAAAGAATACTGAATGGGAAAAAACTAAGCATCTTGATGTTTTTGGTAATGGAGTATCAGATTGCTGTTCTGATAATAACAACAAACAAGATTTACATGTTGTTGTAGAAGAGGAAGATGACAGAAAGAGTTAAGACGAAAGTAAACAAAAATTTCTGCCAGGGAAGATAACGAATTTAACTCTTTCGACGATATTATTAAAGCTGGCGTAAAGAATACTGAATGGGAAAAAACTAAGCATCTTGATGTTTTTGGTAATGGAGTATCAGATTGCTGTTCTGATAATAACAACAAACAAAATTTATAAGTTGTCGTAGAAGAGGAAGATGACAGAAAGAGTTAAAACGAAAGTAAACAAAAATTTCTGCCAGGGAAGATAACGAATTTAACTCTTTCGACGATATTATTAAAGCTGGCGTAAAGAATACTGAATGGGAAAAAACTAAGCATCTTGATGTTTTTGGTAATGGAGTATCAGATTGCTGTTCTGATAATAACAACAAACAAAATTTACATGTTGTCGTAGAATAGGAAGATGACAGAAAGAGTTAAGACGAAAGTAAACAAAAATTTCTGCCAGGGAAGATAACGAATTTAACTCTTTCGACGATATTATTAAAGCTGGCGTAAAGAATACTGAATGGGAAAAAACTAAGCATCTTGATGTTTTTGGTAATGGAGTATCAGATTGCTGTTCTGATAATAACAACAAACAAAATTTATAAGTTGTCGTAGAAGAGGAAGATGACAGAAAGAGTTAAGACGAAAGTAAACAAAAATTTCTGCCAGGGAAGATAACGAATTTAACTCTTTCGACGATATTATTAAAGCTGGCGTAAAGAATACTGAATGGGAAAAAACTAAGCATTTTGATGTTTTTGGTAATGGAGTATCAGATTGCTGTTCTGATAATAACAACAAACAAAATTTACATGTTGTCGTAGAATAGGAAGATGACAGAAAGAGTTAAGACGAAAGTAAACAAAAATTTCTGCCAGGGAAGATAACGAATTTAACTCTTTCGACGATATTATTAAAGCTGGCGTAAAGAATACTGAATGGGAAAAAACAAAGCATCTTGATGTCTGATAATAACAACAAACAAAATTTATATGTTGTCGTAGAAGAGGAAGATGACAGAAAGAGTTAAGACGAAAGTAAACAAAAATTTCTGCCAGGGAAGATAACGAATTTAACTCTTTCGACGATATTATTAAAGCTGGCGTAAAGAATACTGAATGGGAAAAAACTAAGCATCTTGATGTTTTTGGTAATGGAGTATCAGATTGCTGTTCTGATAATAACAACAAACAAGATTTACATGTTGTCGTAGAAGAGGAAGATGACAGAAAGAGTTAAAACGAAAGTAAACAAAAATTTCTGCCAGGGAAGATAACGAATTTAACTCTTTCGACGATATTATTAAAGCTGGCGTAAAGAATACTGAATGGGAAAAAACTAAGCATCTTGATGTTTTTGGTAATGGAGTATCAGATTGCTGTTCTGATAATAACAACAAACAAAATTTACATGTTGTCGTAGAAGAGGAAGATGACAGAAAGAGTTAAAACGAAAGTAAACAAAAATTTCTGCCAGGGAAGATAACGAATTTAACTCTTTCGACGATATTATTAAAGCTGGCGTAAAGAATACTGAATGGGAAAAACCAAAGCATCTTGATGTCTGATAATAACAACAAACAAAATTTATATGTTGTCGTAGAAGAGGAAGATGACAGAAAGAGTTAAAACGAAAGTAAACAAAAATTTCTGCCAGGGAAGATAACGAATTTAACTCTTTCGACGATATTATTAAAGCTGGCGTAAAGAATACTGAATGGGAAAAAACTAAGCATCTTGATGTTTTTGGTAATGGAGTATCAGATTGCTGTTCTGATAATAACAACAAACAAAATTTACATGTTGTCGTAGAATAGGAAGATGACAGAAAGAGTTAAGACGAAAGTAAACAAAAATTTCTGCCAGGGAAGATAACGAATTTAACTCTTTCGACGATATTATTAAAGCTGGCGTAAAGAATACTGAATGGGAAAAAACTAAGCATTTTGATGTTTTTGGTAATGGAGTATCAGATTGCTGTTCTGATAATAACAACAAACAAGATTTATATGTTGTCGTAGAAGAGGAAGATGACAGAAAGAGTTAAAACGAAAGTAAACAAAAATTTCTGCCAGGGAAGATAACGAATTTAACTCTTTCGACAATATTATTAAAGCTGGCGTAAAGAATACTGAATGGGAAAAAACTAAGCATTTTGATGTTTTTGGTAATGGAGTATCAGATTGCTGTTCTGATAATAACAACAAACAAGATTTATATGTTGTCGTAGAAGAGGAAGATGACAGAAAGAGTTAAAACGAAAGTAAACAAAAATTTCTGCCAGGGAAGATAACGAATTTAACTCTTTCGACGATATTATTAAAGCTGGCGTAAAGAATACTGAATGGGAAAAAACTAAGCGTCTTGATGTCTGATAATAACAACAAACAAAATTTATATGTTGTCGTAGAAGAGTTATTGCTGGGCAAACTAGAAAGCTGTGGAATTAGAGGAATTGCACTTCAGTTATTTGGAAACTATCTCAGGGATAGGCAAATACGAACCGTAGTAAACAGTGCTATAAGTGAATACAATACTGTAAACATAGGGGTTCCACAGGGTACAATACTTGGGCCGCTGCTTTTTCTTATCTATGTAAATTCCCTACTTTCTCAAGTGGAGGGTATTGTTTCCTATGCCGATGACACAGCGGTTTGCTGTAGTTCTGACTCATAGTCAGACCTTAACAATGTTCTTGCTGACAAACTAAATATAGTATTTAACTGGTTCTACAAAAATAAATTAGCGACAAACATACAAAAGACAGTATTTATGACATTTGGTAAATATGATGACTCTCATCCCGGCGATTTCTCAGTTACTGTTAATAATACTGATATTTGTAGAACAACTAAAACAAAATACTTAGGTTTTAGTGACTTGCGTGGCCTAGTGGTTCTCCGCTGGCTCACGAAGCCATAGATCGCGGGTTCGAAACTCACCTCGGCCCGCTTTACTTTTCAGATTCATTTTCGAATGTCTGTGAAAAGTAAAATAAGCGATCGAACGTTTAAAAGGCAAATTATATAATTTAAAGTGTGTGTGGCTAAAGAGTTCGTCTCAAAGCCAAATTACCAGAGTGGAGCGACTATGTCTTACCTACACAGTTAAGACCGATGCTCCCTCTTTTTTAAAACAAACAACAACAACAACAAAATACTTAGGTTTGGTCTTGGATTGCAAGTTCAGATGGGAGGATCACATAGTCTGCATTATAAAAAAAACTAAATATCTGTTGTTTGTGTTTTACAGATTGAAATTTGTACTAAATACAAGTCAATTACTGTCAGTGTACTATGCACTATTTCATAGCATAGCCACATATGGTATTTTGGCGTGGGGTTCTGCTTACCAGAGTGTTCTGATTACACTGACCAGTTTACAAAAGCGTTTGTTAAGGATTGTCTTCGGTGACAGCTACAAAAAGATAAACATTGCCATCAGGCCACTTACAATTGAACAGGCATACAAATATGAATGTTTACTCTATGAATACAGTAACTTAAGAAGAGAGTACTTAAGTAATGAAACTGCGACCAGAAATAAGAGCATCCCACTGATTGCATGCAAGCTAAACAGTGGCAAGTGTAGATACAGATATACAGCTATTTCCGTGTTCAATAGACTGCCGAAAGAACTTAAGTTGCTGAATAATGTAGGCGAGAAAAGGGATAGGACTCTTTTAAAGAACTGGATTAGAGTTCAGGATTGGAGTTGATCGATGTGTGGGACTACATCCCACCGTCGGCTTATTTGTTTACTTTTCTTTGATGTTTTTTTTTTTTTTTTGTTAGGGTATTTTGTTTTGTGTTGTTTGTTTGGGTTTATTAGTTTACTAGTGTTTTTTTGTAATTATGAACCACACCAGCGTACGGGAACATAGTGTTCCTCCTTGCTGGGTAAAAAAAGAAGGCTTGCTGTTAGACAATAATTGTTTGTTTGCGATCTCTGGTAAAATGTTAAGAATGAATATTAAATTGTAACATTTTTTGTGGTGTAAATAAATAAATAAATAAAATAAGCTTTAATGACCTTTAATAGGTATGATATCTATTTAATTATTCTTTGATCGATAATAACCTCAATGCGAAGTTTACTCACATGGACAAGATAGAATATAATTCGGGAGTTGTGCGAATGCTCGACGTTTTGTCAAATGTTCCGTATCATGTACCGCGAACGCCGAAAACTGCCGTGCGCATGTGATCTGTCCAGTACCCATCACGGGTGGACTCCGTGAACAAAGCTATTGTTTACTTCTGATTTTATTTTTATATCAGAGTTAACACTATTATTATTATTGTGCTCCATAAATATTATTTTAGAATAGTTAACTATTTTTAAGGTTCTTTTTGTAGATAAGAAAATAAAATTGTCGAAAAAGAAGAGGAAGATGACAGAAAGAGTTAAAACGAAAGTAAACAAAAATTTCTGCCAGGGAAGATAACGAATTTAACTCTTTCGACGATATTATTAAAGCTGACGTAAAGAATACTGAATGGGAAAAAACTAAGCATCTTGATGTTTTTGGTAATGGAGTATCAGATTGCTGTTCTGATAATAACAACAAACAAAATTTATATGTTGTCGTAGAAGAGGAAGAAGACAGAAAGAGTTAAAACGAAAGTAAACAAAAATTTCTGCCAGGGAAGATAACGAATTTAATTCAAAGAACTGTTTTCCTTCTGCAACCATGCCGTACAAATGCTTCCTGTGTCCTGAAAAAAACGCCTCATTAACAGACGAAAATTCTGTTAAATGTTCAAAATGTGGAGTTCATTATCATCTTTCCTGTAGTAAAAGAGCCAAACCGGACTCTAATAATGTGTTTTCATCATGCTGCAGAGATAGACATGCTTCTCACGGTAGTGATATTAATACGAAACAAAGTGCTTCTGTTGCACGACGGAGAGGAGACAGTGTGGGTACTGGAGATTGTGGGAGTTTTGATGATCTTGATAACAATTCTAAGATATTATTCAGTCTTTTGTCTAAACGAATTGATCAACTTGAGTGTAGATTTGATGGATCTATTGTCGATATTAAATTAAGAGTCAGTACAATTGAAGAAAGAATTGATATTATCGAGAATAAGTCTCTGTGCACGACAGAGGATACTATTGCTGAAATTGCTGATAGAAGATCACGTGAAAATAATATCATTGTTTATAACTTGCCGGACTCTGCAAGTGCTAACTTCTCCGATGCTGGAAAATTTGCTGAAATTCTCGGTGGTTGTGGTGAAGATGTACCGTTCCAAATTAATGATATTAAGGTTTCCCGGCTTGGGAATAAATTCTCCAAGAATAAGGTACGTCCGTTAAAAGTTTCCTTTCCTTCAAGCGAACACGTTCACTGGATCTTTCATCATAAAAAGAAGATTTGTGTTGATTCTATAAATATCTCAAATGATCTAACACGCAAACAGAGAGAATTTCGTGCTCGTGTGGTGAAAGAGTTGAAACAACGTAGGGAGAATGGTGAAAATGATATCTTTATCAAATACTTTAATAATGTACCGACTATTTGGAAAGATAAATCGAAGAAGAGTTCCGGAGATCCATCGTCTGATGCTGTTGGATCCAGTAAATAGGATTGTGAGAGCCCCACTCGGATAAACTTACTGTATCAGAATGTACACAGCATCAGAGGTCGACTTAACTTGGTCAGGTCGGGAATAAATATAATTCCTGATTATGATGTTATTGTTCTTACGGAGACCTGGCTGAATGAGGAAATAAGTGATGCTGAACTGGGCTTATGCAACTATAACGTTATACGCTGTGATAGATCAATTTTTTCAAGTGAGAAGAGTGATGGTGGTGGTGTTTTACTTGCCTTGAATAGAAAATTTAAATTCGATAAAATGTTTGTATCTGATAATTCGTTTGAAATGACTTTTGTTAAGGTATTCACCACCCATGACAGTTATTTTATTGTTGGAGCTTGTTATATACCACCTAACATGAAGTCTGAATACTATTTGGACTTTATCAATTGTATACAAAATACTCTGTATGATAATAATTCGAGAAATGATTGTAAGTTTTGTCTCATTGGTGATTTTAATATTCCTGGCTATGAGTGGATATTAGAAAATAATTACTCATCTGCTGTTGGATTTCACAATAATGTACACCTTAGAGATGCTGCACGATTGATGAGCGACTGGTCGAGGACTTATAAACTTGTTCAATTGAATAAAATAAAAAATAATGCTGGTAACATCCTAGATCTAGTGCTCACAAATATGTATAATTCTTCTTCAGAGATTAGCGATGAATTTTTGATCCCGTGCGATGAGTCTCACGAACCACTGACAGTCTCTCTTTTCGTAGGTGAGGTTGAATGTGGTAATTTTGAAGAATCTATACTTGATTACAGACACGCAAATTTTGACGAAATCTCTGACAGGCTTAGCAGGATCACGGTTCCCAGTAACATAGTTGAGTATCATGACTTGAACACATATGTAGACAGCGTTGAATCCCAAATAGATGTTATTGTGAGTAAATTTGTACCTATTATCAGAATAAAAAATAGATCTTTCCCCAAGTGGTTCTCTAGCGAGCTTAAAGCAGCTGTGATTGATAAAAAAAAACTACACAAACTTTTTAAGTGCTATAAATCCCATTATTACTATGTACAATTTAAGAAAGAGAGAGCTTACTGTAAGCTTCTTCTGGCCAGGGATGAGAAACTCTATTTGGAAGGAACCGAGAAATCTTTGAGTAATGATTCTAAAAATTTTTTCAAATATGTCAACTCTTTAGGCACTTTTAATTCTGTTCCGTCCTCAGTTCATTTGGATAACACTTTTGCTGATAATGGATTGGACATCGTGAATTTGTTTGCTCATAAGTTTGGTGGTGTCTATTCGGGAGATGACTTATCGAACACACCAGTGTTATTCGATTTTAATGATTGCTACAATACTATTGTTTTTTCGTTAGATGATTTAGATGATTGCATTAAACACCTGAACCCAACACACAGCCCCGGCCCTGATAGAATCCATCCATTAATTATTATTAACTGTTCAGAAGCTATTAAACACTGGCTCTTGGATTTGTTAAACCTCTCTATTAGACTCGGAGTTTTCCCAGATGCGTGGAAATTATCTTATATATCCCCGTTACTTAAAAACGGAGACCCTTCTGATGTCGCTAATTACCGTCCTATTAATAAATACAAAGTTTTCGCTAAAATGTTCGAATATTTAGTAAATATTAAAGTCTTTCCCTATTTGAGGAAATTTATTCATCCTGGGCAGCATGGTTTTCTTAATGGACGTTCGACTGTTACAAATCTGACTGTCTACTCTGAATTTGTAATATCCAATCTAAATAATGGAATTATTGTGGATTCGATTTATACCGACCTCACCCGCGCTTTTGATTTGGTAAATTTTGACCTTCTTGTTAGAAAACTTCATGCATATGGATTGACCGGCTCTCTCTTGTCGTGGTTTCGTTCTTATCTCAGTGGACGAAAACAAAGGGTAAAGGTGAAACAGTTCATCTCTGACCCAATTGATGTCTTATCAGGGGTGGGACAGGGCACTCATTTGGCACCTATTTTATTTTTAATCTACATTAATGATGTCTTTGATCACATCCACCATAGTGAGGTTCTATTGTTTGCCGATGACACTAAGCTATTCAAAGCCATTACTGAACCGAATGATGTAAACTTACTTCAGGAAGACATCGATTCATTTGTTGATTGGTGCAGTCTCAATGGTCTTAGATGTAACCCAAGAAAGTGTTTCTCGATTAGGTTCGGCCGCACTAGAATACCCATCAGCATCTATTTGCTCGCTGGTGACCCACTGGAAAATGTGGATCATATCCGTGACTTCGGGGTCACCTTTGACTCTAATATGACCTTCAGAGCACATATCGATCACTTAGATATTATGGTCCGCAGTAAAATTTATTTTATAAAAAGGTTCTCATTCAGGTTTAGATCAATCACGACGTTCAGAGTATTGTACTTTTCATTCGTCTATTCCAAGTTGATGTATGCCTCAACAATTTGGAGGCCCCGCGAATTGGGATTGATCAGAAAACTGGAATCTCTGAGTCATCTGTATTTGAGATTTGCGGCATTTAAAACTGGAAATCCTCTTCATTACACAGATCATGATTTCACTACCACTTATCAGATATTCTCTATCCCCAGTTTGGAATCTGCGAGAAACAGATCAGATCTGCTTTTCGCATTTAAAATTTTGACCAATTCAGTTGATTGCTCCAGCATTGTTAATAGTCTCAATTTTCACGTACCAGCTAGAACGCTTAGAACAAATCACCATTATTTTGATATTCCTTTATTAGCTTATGGCAAAAGAGAGACAATTATTTCTAGATTATCGAAATTGTGTAATCTTAATTACCGTTGGTTCGATTTTTATAACTCTTCTTTCAGTCGCATGAAAGCTAAGTCCAAATTAGTCCTTGAATATGCATGATTACCTTTGCAGCTTTTTGTTTATATACCTTGCTGTGCATTTGTTTTTTTTGATATATATGTTTTATTTTGTATGGGGCTCACCCCGTTGGTATAAGAATAAATAAATAAATAAAAAATTTAACTCTTTCGACGATATTATTAAAGCTGGCGTAAAGAATACTGAATGGGAAAAAACTAAGCATCTTGATGTTTTTGGTAATGGAGTATCAGATTGCTGTTCTGATAATAACAACAAACAAAATTTATATGTTGTCGTAGAAGAGGAAGATGACAGAAAGAGTTGAAACGAAAGTAAACAAAAATTTCTGCCAGGGAAGATAACGAATTTAACTCTTTCGACGATATTATTAAAGCTGCCGTAAAGAATACTGAATGGGAAAAAACTAAGCATCTTGATGTTTTTGGTAATGGAGTATCAGATTGCTGTTCTGATAATAACAACAAACAAAATTTATATGTTGTCGTAGAAGAGGAAGATGACAGAAAGAGTTAAGACGAAAGTAAACAAAAATTTCTGCCAGGGAAGATAACGAATTTAACTCTTTCGACGATATTATTAAAGCTGGCGTAAAGAATACTGAATGAGAAAAAACTAAGCATCTTGATGTTTTTGGTAATGGAGTATCAGATTGCTGTTCTGATAATAACAACAAACAAAATTTATATGTTGTCGTAGAAGAGGAAGATGACAGAAAGAATTAAGACGAAAGTAAACAAAAATTTCTGCCAGGGAAGATAACGAATTTAACTCTTTCGACGATATTATTAAAGCTGGCGTAAAGAATACTGAATGGGAAAAAACTAAGCATCTTGATGTTTTTGGTAATGGAGTATCAGATTGCTGTTCTGATAATAACAACAAACAAAATTTATATGTTGTCGTAGAAGAGGAAGATGACAGAAAGAATTAAGACGAAAGTAAACAAAAATTTCTGCCAGGGAAGATAACGAATTTAACTCTTTCGACGATATTATTAAAGCTGGCGTAAAGAATACTGAATGGGAAAAAACTAAGCATCTTGATGTTTTTGGTAATGGAGTATCAGATTGCTGTTCTGATAATAACAACAAACAAGATTTACATGTTGTCGTAGAAGAGGAAGATGACAGAAAGAGTTAAAACGAAAGTAAACAAAAATTTCTGCCAGGGAAGATAACGAATTTAACTCTTTCGACGATATTATTAAAGCTGGCGTAAAGAATACTGAATGAGAAAAAACTAAGCATCTTGATGTTTTTGGTAATGGAGTATCAGATTGCTGTTCTGATAATAACAACAAACAAAATTTATATGTTGTCGTAGAAGAGGAAGATGACAGAAAGAATTAAGACGAAAGTAAACAAAAATTTCTGCCAGGGAAGATAACGAATTTAACTCTTTCGACGATATTATTAAAGCTGGCGTAAAGAATACTGAATGGGAAAAAACTAAGCATCTTGATGTTTTTGGTAATGGAGTATCAGATTGCTGTTCTGATAATAACAACAAACAAGATTTACATGTTGTCGTAGAAGAGGAAGATGACAGAAAGAGTTAAGACGAAAGTAAACAAAAATTTCTGCCAGGGAAGATAACGAATTTAACTCTTTCGACGATATTATTAAAGCTGGCGTAAAGAATACTGAATGGGAAAAAACAAAGCATCTTGATGTCTGATAATAACAACAAACAAAATTTATATGTTGTCGTAGAAGAGGAAGATGACAGAAAGAGTTAAAACGAAAGTAAACAAAAATTTCTGCCAGGGAAGATAACGAATTTAACTCTTTCGACAATATTATTAAAGCTGGCGTAAAGAATACTGAATGGGAAAAAACTAAGCATTTTGATGTTTTTGGTAATGGAGTATCAGATTGCTGTTCTGATAATAACAACAAACAAGATTTATATGTTGTCGTAGAAGAGGAAGATGACAGAAAGAGTTAAAACGAAAGTAAACAAAAATTTCTGCCAGGGAAGATAACGAATTTAATTCTTTCGACAATATTATTAAAGCTGGCGTAAAGAATACTGAATGGGAAAAAACTAAGCATCTTGATGTTTTTGGTAATGGAGTATCAGATTGCTGTTCTGATAATAACAACAAACAAGATTTATATGTTGTCGTAGAAGAGGAAGATGACAGAAAGAGTTAAGACGAAAGTAAACAAAAATTTCTGCCAGGGAAGATAACGAATTTAACTCTTTCGACGATATTATTAAAGCTGGCGTAAAGAATACTGAATGGGAAAAAACTAAGCATTTTGATGTTTTTGGTAATGGAGTATCAGATTGCTGTTCTGATAATAACAACAAACAAGATTTATATGTTGTCGTAGAAGAGGAAGATGACAGAAAGAGTTAAAACGAAAGTAAACAAAAATTTCTGCCAGGGAAGATAACGAATTTAACTCTTTCGACAATATTATTAAAGCTGGCGTAAAGAATACTGAATGGGAAAAAACTAAGCATCTTGATGTCTGATAATAACAACAAACAAAATTTATATGTTGTCGTAGAAGAGGAAGATGACAGAAAGAGTTAAAACGAAAGTAAACAAAAATTTCTGCCAGGGAAGATAACGAATTTAACTCTTTCGACAATATTATTAAAGCTGGCGTAAAGAATACTGAATGGGAAAAAACTAAGCATTTTGATGTTTTTGGTAATGGAGTATCAGATTGCTGTTCTGATAATAACAACAAACAAGATTTATATGTTGTCGTAGAAGAGGAAGATGACAGAAAGAGTTAAGACGAAAGTAAACAAAAATTTCTGCCAGGGAAGATAACGAATTTAACTCTTTCGACGATATTATTAAAGCTGGCGTAAAGAATACTGAATGGGAAAAAACTAAGCATTTTGATGTTTTTGGTAATGGAGTATCAGATTGCTGTTCTGATAATAACAACAAACAAGATTTATATGTTGTCGTAGAAGAGGAAGATGACAGAAAGAGTTAAAACGAAAGTAAACAAAAATTTCTGCCAGGGAAGATAACGAATTTAACTCTTTCGACGATATTATTAAAGCTGGCGTAAAGAATACTGAATGGGAAAAAACTAAGCGTCTTGATGTCTGATAATAACAACAAACAAAATTTATATGTTGTCGTAGAAGAGTTATTGCTGGGCAAACTAGAAAGCTGTGGAATTAGAGGAATTGCACTTCAGTTATTTGGAAACTATCTCAGGGATAGGCAAATACGAACCGTAGTAAACAGTGCTATAAGTGAATACAATACTGTAAACATAGGGGTTCCACAGGGTACAATACTTGGGCCGCTGCTTTTTCTTATCTATGTAAATTCCCTACTTTCTCAAGTGGAGGGTATTGTTTCCTATGCCGATGACACAGCGGTTTGCTGTAGTTCTGACTCATAGTCAGACCTTAACAATGTTCTTGCTGACAAACTAAATATAGTATTTAACTGGTTCTACAAAAATAAATTAGCGACAAACATACAAAAGACAGTATTTATGACATTTGGTAAATATGATGACTCTCATCCCGGCGATTTCTCAGTTACTGTTAATAATACTGATATTTGTAGAACAACTAAAACAAAATACTTAGGTTTTAGTGACTTGCGTGGCCTAGTGGTTCTCCGCTGGCTCACGAAGCCATAGATCGCGGGTTCGAAACTCACCTCGGCCCGCTTTACTTTTCAGATTCATTTTCGAATGTCTGTGAAAAGTAAAATAAGCGATCGAACGTTTAAAAGGCAAATTATATAATTTAAAGTGTGTGTGGCTAAAGAGTTCGTCTCAAAGCCAAATTACCAGAGTGGAGCGACTATGTCTTACCTACACAGTTAAGACCGATGCTCCCTCTTTTTTAAAACAAACAACAACAACAACAAAATACTTAGGTTTGGTCTTGGATTGCAAGTTCAGATGGGAGGATCACATAGTCTGCATTATAAAAAAAACTAAATATCTGTTGTTTGTGTTTTACAGATTGAAATTTGTACTAAATACAAGTCAATTACTGTCAGTGTACTATGCACTATTTCATAGCATAGCCACATATGGTATTTTGGCGTGGGGTTCTGCTTACCAGAGTGTTCTGATTACACTGACCAGTTTACAAAAGCGTTTGTTAAGGATTGTCTTCGGTGACAGCTACAAAAAGATAAACATTGCCATCAGGCCACTTACAATTGAACAGGCATACAAATATGAATGTTTACTCTATGAATACAGTAACTTAAGAAGAGAGTACTTAAGTAATGAAACTGCGACCAGAAATAAGAGCATCCCACTGATTGCATGCAAGCTAAACAGTGGCAAGTGTAGATACAGATATACAGCTATTTCCGTGTTCAATAGACTGCCGAAAGAACTTAAGTTGCTGAATAATGTAGGCGAGAAAAGGGATAGGACTCTTTTAAAGAACTGGATTAGAGTTCAGGATTGGAGTTGATCGATGTGTGGGACTACATCCCACCGTCGGCTTATTTGTTTACTTTTCTTTGATGTTTTTTTTTTTTTTTGTTAGGGTATTTTGTTTTGTGTTGTTTGTTTGGGTTTATTAGTTTACTAGTGTTTTTTTGTAATTATGAACCACACCAGCGTACGGGAACATAGTGTTCCTCCTTGCTGGGTAAAAAAAGAAGGCTTGCTGTTAGACAATAATTGTTTGTTTGCGATCTCTGGTAAAATGTTAAGAATGAATATTAAATTGTAACATTTTTTGTGGTGTAAATAAATAAATAAATAAAATAAGCTTTAATGACCTTTAATAGGTATGATATCTATTTAATTATTCTTTGATCGATAATAACCTCAATGCGAAGTTTACTCACATGGACAAGATAGAATATAATTCGGGAGTTGTGCGAATGCTCGACGTTTTGTCAAATGTTCCGTATCATGTACCGCGAACGCCGAAAACTGCCGTGCGCATGTGATCTGTCCAGTACCCATCACGGGTGGACTCCGTGAACAAAGCTATTGTTTACTTCTGATTTTATTTTTATATCAGAGTTAACACTATTATTATTATTGTGCTCCATAATAATTATTTTAGAATAGTTAACTATTTTTAAGGTTCTTTTTGTAGATAAGAAAATAAAATTGTCGAAAAAGAAGAGGAAGATGACATTTCATTAATTTTTGTCAAGCATCAAGATAGCTGCATGCATGTTGTTCTCTTAAAATTCCGCAAGTTTGTTGGTTTTTTCTTGGAGTTATTGCCTGGAAGTTATGTCATTTTGTTGCTGTAGTGGTGACGAGTTTTGTGGGGTGTTTGATTATCCTGGCATATTGGTTTCATAGAAGAAATTGTTAGTTAATGCCAAATAGTAGTTAAATTTTGGTATTTCTCTTGTTCAAGAAAAAACTTGAGATAAGATTGTGACCGGTTGATAAGTGTTGATTTGTGTGGACTTCAAGATAGTGAAATTTGTAAATAAACAAAATATAAATATAAATTTTAAACATCGAATATAAAGTTGGATTCAGGATAGCAAGGATTTCATCGGGTTTCATCTCTCTTTGCGTACCTACATAATGACTTCGTGTACTGGTTGTAATGGCGTATTTGTTGAGGGTGATATTTTCTCAACGTGTTGTGTGTGCATGGATCATTACCATGCTAATGAAAAACCCAATGAAGGAAGCGGGAAGAACTGCTCTGGATTACTTGCATCGGAAATTAGAGTTGTAAAGCTGAGGAGTAAAAAGCTCATGGTGTTCAGGTGTAATGAGTGCACGAAAAATGGAGGTGAAAGTCCTCGTCTTGTAGAAGTTGTTGCTGATTTAAGGTCTGATATCGAAAAGCTGGTGGCATTGTCTGACTCGCTGAAGTTGCTTAAGGAAGTTGAGATTCCTAAAATGAATTCTAAAATTGAGGCTGTAAAGACATCTCATAATAATCTTGATGTTTTTGTCAAAAACTTTGTTGATGAAAATGCAAATGCGATGGAGTCTATGGAATCTAGGCTGTCTGCTCTTGAAGATAAGTTATCATCTGCTGATGATGCTGTCATGTCATCTACTGCTGTTGTTGATAAAACGCAAGCGGTAATTGAAGAAATTGATGATAGGAAAAACCGTGAGAATAACTTGCTTATTTTGAATGTTCCTGAACAGAAGAAAAATGATGATGGTAAACTGTTAAGGGATTATGATCTCAATAAGGTTAAAAAGATTTTGGAAAGAATTGAAAACTTAGGATCTACTCTCTCTCATGGGAAGATAAGGCGTGTGGGAAATTATGATGCTGCTAGGACGCGCCCCATTCGTGTCCGACTGGATTGTCGGCAAGATGTCACAGATGTTATGGCTCATTGGCGTTTGATACCCAAGGAATATCATGTGTCCTTTGATCTAACAAAGTTCCAAAGGGCTCAATTCAATGAACTGAGGAATACTGCAAAGATTTTTAATGCCTTGGAGGAAAATAAGAAGATTGATGTTAAGCAAATTGTTAAATTTGTAAACGGAAATCCAAAGATTTTCAACATAAAACTTAAAAAGAGTAATATCTCAACTCAGTTACATGGATCTCAGTCTTATCCTTCTGTAGTTCCAAAAAACTAGATCAGTCAGCGGACAGCAAGATAATGGTCTACTATCAAAATGTCAGAGGTCTACGTACGAAATTAGATGTAACTTCTATGAATATTGGTCTCTTATCACCGTCTCCTGACATCATTGTATTAACGGAGACCTGGCTGCATTCTGGGATATCTGACATGGAGATTGGACTTCATAATTATTCTATTTTTCGTAGGGATAGGTACAGTTTTGAAAACTCTCCATGTGGAGGGGGCATACTTATTGCTGTTAAATCTAGTTTAAGTTCTAGGGTAATTTTTATAGGTGTTAATTGTGAGGAGATTTTTGTTCAAATAAATAATCTCAGTAAAAGCTTAATTATTGGCGGATTTTATACGCCTACTGTTGATTCTGAAAACTATGTATCGCATGTTAGCTCTGTTGAGAAGTTGATGGATAATTATAAAGATAATGAATTTTTCATTATGGGTGACTATAATTTGCGTGAGACATTATGGTTTAATAAGTCTGATTTATCAGATAATTTGTTGGCTGAGACATACTGCTCTGATGCATTGGTTCAAGAGAACTCTGCTCTTCTTATGAATATGTTTTCGTATTTTGGAATGTCACAATTTTTCCCCATTCATCATAGTAAGGGTTATACGTTGGATTTGGGATTCTCTACTTTGTCTGAAAATAATGTTAAACTTATTGATGCATTGGACTCACTGGTTCCTCTTGATACACATCATGACCAGATATCTCTTGAATTAGATTCCTGCCTTGTTAGCAATGTTAAATGTATTAAAAATGGATTTGATTTCTTGAGGGCTGATTATGATTCCATTAATGCCGGGTTATCTGGTGCTAGTTGGGATGATGTATTATTGGGTCAAGACATTGATCATACTACTGAATTATTTCATTCGATTTTGGATGATTTAATAACTACTCATGTTCCTTTGAAAAAAGAAACTAAGGAAACTTATCCTAGATGGTACTCAAGTGATTTAATCTCTAAAATTATAAATAAAAAGAAGATTCATAAACAATGGTTGGAATTTGGTGTGTTTCAGGATTACATTCTATTTAAAAAGCTCAGAGCAGGGTGTATCAGAAAATCCAGGCTGGATAGATCTGCCTTTGTCAATGGTGTTGAACGCAATATGACCACAAATAATAAGCACTTTTGGAATTATGTAAACTCGTTAACTAAGTCTAACTTAATACCTGAAGAAATGTTTTTCCAGAACTCTAGAAGTAATTGTTCCAAGAGTTCCTGTGATCTCTTTGCAAAAAATTTTGAGCTCACTTATTTGCAGGCAGACTCTTCATCTCGTCATTTGTTGTTGTTTGATGATGAGTTTGATTTTACTATTAGTTTAGAAGAGATAATTTCCACTATTGCTGGTCTTAATGATAGGAAAGCGGTTGGACCTGATGGTTTATCATCCTTTTTTGTTAAGAGGTGTGCTGAATCCTTGGCTGAACCGTTGTTGATACTATTTAGAAAATCTTTGGCTTTAGGCATTATGCCGAAATTGTGGAAAAAAACTTTCATTACGCCAGTTTTTAAGGCTGGAAACAGACATAATGTATCAGATTATAGACCTATTGCAATTATTGGCGTTATTTCAAAAATCTTTGACTCTATTATGGCCAATAGTCTCTCTGAAGTATGCATTTTGTCAATTGTTAAAGAGCAGCATGGCTTTATTAGGGGCAGATCTACTCTAACAAATCTAATATTTTACAACAATTTTATATCTGAAGTACTTAATGATAGAGTAGATGAGGCTAGACAAATTGATTCCATCTACTTAGACTTTGCAAAGGCGTTCGATTCTGTTAATCACAATTTATTGATTCATAAGTTATTTAAATTTGGCTTAAGTGGTGGAACGTTAAAATGGTTATTTTCCTACTTATCTGATAGAGAGTTGTCGGTACGAATTAAAGGCAATTTGTCTGATCCCTTTGCAGCGACGTCTGGTGTTCCACAGGGGTCTCATCTTGGGCCCTTGTTGTTCATATTGTTTATTAATGATGTTGCAGATGGTTTGGTGTCTTGCCAAATCCTAATTTTTGCGGATGACATTAAGATTTTCAAAAGGATTCATAATTTCCATGACCAGATATGTTTGCAGAGGGATCTTGACAGTATCTATACTTGGGCTTGTAATAATCTTTTAAGATTAAACATTAGTAAATGTAAGCTACTATCCATTAATAGAGGTCGCTCTGTAGTATCTGTTTTTGACTACACTTTGGGCGGCCAGAGGCTCGAAAAAGTTGATAATATTAAAGACTTGGGTGTAATTTACCAAGGAAATTTTGAATTTGATGTTCATGTAAGGACTATTACTTCCAAAGCTTACAAAATCCTTGGATTTGTTAAAAGAAGTACCAAAGAGTTTAAGTCTCACTTATCATTAGTTCATTTATATAAAACTTTAGTACGTCCAGTACTGCTATATGCCTCGATCATTTGGTCACCCTCTAAGCTGTTTCTAATTGATGAACTTGAGAAGGTTCAGCATAGATTCTTTAGATATGCTGCATTTAAGATGGGGAAAGCAATGAATTATACTGATCATGATTACTCTGGCATCTCTAAATGTTTGAATATTGAATCAATCAAATCTTTGCACATATATCATGATCTTTATTTTGTGAAAAAGGTTAAGTTGAACCTGATAAAGTGTGATACTGCTATTAATACCATCTTTGCTGCAAGAGATATATCTTACTCTCTAAGAACTGCTAGAGAACTTGAAGAGAGGAATACTTGTAGAGGTTATGTGTACTATTCTACTGTTCCACGCCTGCGACGTAAGTGGAATAAGATTGTTGTTCCTGCTCAGTTAGGAAATCTAAATGATTTAACTTTGTTCAAACGGGAGTTGAGGATGCTGGTTAGCAGATACTTGTAGCTTAATAGCCTATTAATGTTAAGTTTCTCAATTTTTCATGTGTTGTAGCTGCTTGATGTTACTTTTGTAAATTTTCATTGTTGTAATAAAAGGGCTCTTGTGCCCGTTGACTGTTTAATAAAATAAAAATAAAATAAAATGACAGAAAGAGTTAAAACGAAAGTAAACAAAAATTTCTGCCAGGGAAGATAACGAATTTAACTCTTTTGACGATATTATTAAAGCTGACGTAAAGAATACTGAATGGGAAAAAACTAAGCATCTTGATGTTTTTGGTAATGGAGTATCAGATTGCTGTTCTGATAATAACAACAAACAAGATTTACATGTTGTTGTAGAAGAGGAAGATGACAGAAAGAGTTAAGACGAAAGTAAACAAAAATTTCTGCCAGGGAAGATAACGAATTTAACTCTTTCGACGATATTATTAAAGCTGGCGTAAAGAATACTGAATGGGAAAAAACTAAGCATCTTGATGTTTTTGGTAATGGAGTATCAGATTGCTGTTCTGATAATAACAACAAACAAAATTTATATGTTGTCGTAGAAGAGGAAGATGACAGAAAGAGTTAAAACGAAAGTAAACAAAAATTTCTGCCAGGGAAGATAACGAATTTAACTCTTTCGACGATATTATTAAAGCTGGCGTAAAGAATACTGAATGGGAAAAAACTAAGCATCTTGATGTTTTTGGTAATGGAGTATCAGATTGCTGTTCTGATAATAACAACAAACAAAATTTATATGTTGTCGTAGAAGAGGAAGATGACAGAAAGAGTTAAAACGAAAGTAAACAAAAATTTCTGCCAGGGAAGATAACGAATTTAACTCTTTCGACGATATTATTAAAGCTGCCGTAAAGAATACTGAATGGGAAAAAACTAAGCATCTTGATGTTTTTGGTAATGGAGTATCAGATTGCTGTTCTGATAATAACAACAAACAAGATTTACATGTTGTCGTAGAAGAGGAAGATGACAGAAAGAGTTAAGACGAAAGTAAACAAAAATTTCTGCCAGGGAAGATAACGAATTTAACTCTTTCGACGATATTATTAAAGCTGGCGTAAAGAATACTGAATGGGAAAAAACTAAGCATCTTGATGTTTTTGGTAATGGAGTATCAGATTGCTGTTCTGATAATAACAACAAACAAAATTTATATGTTGTCGTAGAAGAGGAAGATGACAGAAAGAGTTAAAACGAAAGTAAACAAAAATTTCTGCCAGGGAAGATAACGAATTTAACTCTTTCGACGATATTATTAAAGCTGGCGTAAAGAATACTGAATGGGAAAAAACTAAGCATCTTGATGTTTTTGGTAATGGAGTATCAGATTGCTGTTCTGATAATAACAACAAACAAAATTTATATGTTGTCGTAGAAGAGGAAGATGACAGAAAGAGTTAAAACGAAAGTAAACAAAAATTTCTGCCAGGGAAGATAACGAATTTAACTCTTTCGACGATATTATTAAAGCTGGCGTAAAGAATACTGAATGGGAAAAAACTAAGCATCTTGATGTCTGATAATAACAACAAACAAAATTTATATGTTGTCGTAGAAGAGTTATTGCTGGGCAAACTAGAAAGCTGTGGAATTAGAGGAATTGCACTTCAGTTATTTGGAAACTATCTCAGGGATAGGCAAATACGAACCGTAGTAAACAGTGCTATAAGTGAATACAATACTGTAAACATAGGGGTTCCACAGGGTACAATACTTGGGCCGCTGCTTTTTCTTATCTATGTAAATTCCCTACTTTCTCAAGTGGAGGGTATTGTTTCCTATGCCGATGACACAGCGGTTTGCTGTAGTTCTGACTCATAGTCAGACCTTAACAATGTTCTTGCTGACAAACTAAATATAGTATTTAACTGGTTCTACAAAAATAAATTAGCGACAAACATACAAAAGACAGTATTTATGACATTTGGTAAATATGATGACTCTCATCCCGGCGATTTCTCAGTTACTGTTAATAATACTGATATTTGTAGAACAACTAAAACAAAATACTTAGGTTTTAGTGACTTGCGTGGCCTAGTGGTTCTCCGCTGGCTCACGAAGCCATAGATCGCGGGTTCGAAACTCACCTCGGCCCGCTTTACTTTTCAGATTCATTTTCGAATGTCTGTGAAAAGTAAAATAAGCGATCGAACGTTTAAAAGGCAAATTATATAATTTAAAGTGTGTGTGGCTAAAGAGTTCGTCTCAAAGCCAAATTACCAGAGTGGAGCGACTATGTCTTACCTACACAGTTAAGACCGATGCTCCCTCTTTTTTAAAACAAACAACAACAACAACAAAATACTTAGGTTTGGTCTTGGATTGCAAGTTCAGATGGGAGGATCACATAGTCTGCATTATAAAAAAAACTAAATATCTGTTGTTTGTGTTTTACAGATTGAAATTTGTACTAAATACAAGTCAATTACTGTCAGTGTACTATGCACTATTTCATAGCATAGCCACATATGGTATTTTGGCGTGGGGTTCTGCTTACCAGAGTGTTCTGATTACACTGACCAGTTTACAAAAGCGTTTGTTAAGGATTGTCTTCGGTGACAGCTACAAAAAGATAAACATTGCCATCAGGCCACTTACAATTGAACAGGCATACAAATATGAATGTTTACTCTATGAATACAGTAACTTAAGAAGAGAGTACTTAAGTAATGAAACTGCGACCAGAAATAAGAGCATCCCACTGATTGCATGCAAGCTAAACAGTGGCAAGTGTAGATACAGATATACAGCTATTTCCGTGTTCAATAGACTGCCGAAAGAACTTAAGTTGCTGAATAATGTAGGTGAGAAAAGGGATAGGACTCTTTTAAAGAACTGGATTAGAGTTCAGGATTGGAGTTGATCGATGTGTGGGACTACATCCCACCGTCGGCTTATTTGTTTACTTTTCTTTGATGTTTTTTTTTTTTTTTTGTTAGGATATTTTGTTTTGTGTTGTTTGTTTGGGTTTATTAGTTTACCAGTGTTTTTTCGTAATTATGAACCACACCAGCGTACGGGAACATAGTGTTCCTCCTTGCTGGGTAAAAAAAGAAGGCTTGCTGTTAGACAATAATTGTTTGTTTGCGATCTCTGGTAAAATGTTAAGAATGAATATTAAATTGTAACATTTTTTGTGGTGTAAATAAATAAATAAATAAAATAAGCTTTAATGACCTTTAATAGGTATGATATCTATTTAATTATTCTTTGATCGATAATAACCTCAATGCGAAGTTTACTCACATGGACAAGATAGAATATAATTCGGGAGTTGTGCGAATGCTCGACGTTTTGTCAAATGTTCCGTATCATGTACCGCGAACGCCGAAAACTGCCGTGCGCATGTGATCTGTCCAGTACCCATCACGGGTGGACTCCGTGAACAAAGCTATTGTTTACTTCTGATTTTATTTTTATATCAGAGTTAACACTATTATTATTATTGTGCTCCATAAATATTATTTTAGAATAGTTAACTATTTTTAAGGTTCTTTTTGTAGATAAGAAAATAAAATTGTCGAAAAAGAAGAGGAAGATGACAGAAAGAGTTAAAACGAAAGTAAACAAAAATTTCTGCCAGGGAAGATAACGAATTTAACTCTTTCGACGATATTATTAAAGCTGGCGTAAAGAATACTGAATGGGAAAAAACTAAGCATCTTGATGTTTTTGGTAATGGAGTATCAGATTGCTGTTCTGATAATAACAACAAACAAAATTTATATGTTGTCGTAGAAGAGGAAGATGACAGAAAGAGTTAAAACGAAAGTAAACAAAAATTTCTGCCAGGGAAGATAACGAATTTAACTCTTTCGACGATATTATTAAAGCTGCCGTAAAGAATACTGAATGGGAAAAAACTAAGCATCTTGATGTTTTTGGTAATGGAGTATCAGATTGCTGTTCTGATAATAACAACAAACAAGATTTACATGTTGTCGTAGAAGAGGAAGATGACAGAAAGAGTTAAGACGAAAGTAAACAAAAATTTCTGCCAGGGAAGATAACGAATTTAACTCTTTCGACGATATTATTAAAGCTGGCGTAAAGAATACTGAATGGGAAAAAACTAAGCATCTTGATGTTTTTGGTAATGGAGTATCAGATTGCTGTTCTGATAATAACAACAAACAAGATTTACATGTTGTCGTAGAAGAGGAAGATGACAGAAAGAGTTAAGACGAAAGTAAACAAAAATTTCTGCCAGGGAAGATAACGAATTTAACTCTTTCGACGATATTATTAAAGCTGGCGTAAAGAATACTGAATGAGAAAAAACTAAGCATCTTGATGTTTTTGGTAATGGAGTATCAGATTGCTGTTCTGATAATAACAACAAACAAAATTTATATGTTGTCGTAGAAGAGGAAGATGACAGAAAGAATTAAGACGAAAGTAAACAAAAATTTCTGCCAGGGAAGATAACGAATTTAACTCTTTCGACGATATTATTAAAGCTGGCGTAAAGAATACTGAATGGGAAAAAACTAAGCATCTTGATGTTTTTGGTAATGGAGTATCAGATTGCTGTTCTGATAATAACAACAAACAAAATTTATATGTTGTCGTAGAAGAGGAAGATGACAGAAAGAGTTAAAACGAAAGTAAACAAAAATTTCTGCCAGGGAAGATAACGAATTTAACTCTTTCGACGATATTATTAAAGCTGGCGTAAAGAATACTGAATGAGAAAAAACTAAGCATCTTGATGTTTTTGGTAATGGAGTATCAGATTGCTGTTCTGATAATAACAACAAACAAAATTTATACAGGGTGTCCCAAGATTTCTTTATCAAGGGATATCTGGGTTATTTCAAAAAATAAACAAATGAAATTCAGGAAATTTCAACCATACCCCTAAGGCTTTGCAGCTGCACCCTCAATGCCCCTTTACGCCTATCCACCTCTAAGTAATCATCCCCTACTTTTTTTTTTCAAATGACACCCCCATATTTTTTTTGCTCGGCAGGATTGTTGACTTCTTTCTGAATACGAATTTCATACGATTTTTTAAATCGAGACATATCTAGCACGCCGAAAATAACATAATATAACAAACGAGGGTTGTCAAGGAATAACAATTAACATTTAATATGACATTAAAATCACAGAAGCAATTATTATTATTAACGCCTATATCGAGTAACACCGGTATTACTAGTTAAGGTGGTTGGAAGAAACATTAACACAAAAAACAAGCAATTGCAACTCCTTGACAACCCTCGTTTGTTTTGATATTATATTGTTTTCGGCGTGCTAGATATGTCTCGATTTAAAAAAATCGTATGACATTGTATTCAGAAAGAAGTCAACAATGCTGCCGAGCAAAAAAAATATGGGGTGTCATTTGAAAAAAAAAGTAGGGGATGATTACTTAGGGGTGGAAAGGCGTAAAGGGGCATTGAGGGTGCAGCTGCAAAGCCTTAGGGGTATGGTTGAAATTTCCTGAATTTCATTTGTTTATTTTTTGAAATAACGCGGATATCCCTTGATAAAGAAATCTTGGGACACCCTGTATGTTGTCGTAGAAGAGGAAGATGACAGAAAGAATTAAGACGAAAGTAAACAAAAATTTCTGCCAGGGAAGATAACGAATTTAACTCTTTCGACGATATTATTAAAGCTGGCGTAAAGAATACTGAATGGGAAAAAACTAAGCATCTTGATGTTTTTGGTAATGGAGTATCAGATTGCTGTTCTGATAATAACAACAAACAAGATTTACATGTTGTCGTAGAAGAGGAAGATGACAGAAAGAGTTAAGACGAAAGTAAACAAAAATTTCTGCCAGGGAAGATAACGAATTTAACTCTTTCGACGATATTATTAAAGCTGGCGTAAAGAATACTGAATGGGAAAAAACAAAGCATCTTGATGTCTGATAATAACAACAAACAAAATTTATATGTTGTCGTAGAAGAGGAAGATGACAGAAAGAGTTAAAACGAAAGTAAACAAAAATTTCTGCCAGGGAAGATAACGAATTTAACTCTTTCGACAATATTATTAAAGCTGGCGTAAAGAATACTGAATGGGAAAAAACTAAGCATTTTGATGTTTTTGGTAATGGAGTATCAGATTGCTGTTCTGATAATAACAACAAACAAGATTTATATGTTGTCGTAGAAGAGGAAGATGACAGAAAGAGTTAAAACGAAAGTAAACAAAAATTTCTGCCAGGGAAGATAACGAATTTAATTCTTTCGACAATATTATTAAAGCTGGCGTAAAGAATACTGAATGGGAAAAAACTAAGCATCTTGATGTTTTTGGTAATGGAGTATCAGATTGCTGTTCTGATAATAACAACAAACAAGATTTACATGTTGTCGTAGAAGAGGAAGATGACAGAAAGAGTTAAGACGAAAGTAAACAAAAATTTCTGCCAGGGAAGATAACGAATTTAACTCTTTCGACGATATTATTAAAGCTGGCGTAAAGAATACTGAATGGGAAAAAACAAAGCATCTTGATGTCTGATAATAACAACAAACAAAATTTATATGTTGTCGTAGAAGAGGAAGATGACAGAAAGAGTTAAAACGAAAGTAAACAAAAATTTCTGCCAGGGAAGATAACGAATTTAACTCTTTCGACAATATTATTAAAGCTGGCGTAAAGAATACTGAATGGGAAAAAACTAAGCATCTTGATGTTTTTGGTAATGGAGTATCAGATTGCTGTTCTGATAATAACAACAAACAAAATTTATATGTTGTCGTAGAAGAGGAAGATGACAGAAAGAGTTAAAACGAAAGTAAACAAAAATTTCTGCCAGGGAAGATAACGAATTTAACTCTTTCGACGATATTATTAAAGCTGGCGTAAAGAATACTGAATGGGAAAAAACTAAGCATCTTGATGTTTTTGGTAATGGAGTATCAGATTGCTGTTCTGATAATAGCAACAAACAAGATTTACATGTTGTCGTAGAAGAGGAAGATGACAGAAAGAGTTAAGACGAAAGTAAACAAAAATTTCTGCCAGGGAAGATAACGAATTTAACTCTTTCGACTATATTATTAAAGCTGGCGTAAAGAATACTGAATGGGAAAAAACTAAGCATCTTGATGTTTTTGGTAATGGAGTATCAGATTGCTGTTCTGATAATAACAACAAACAAAATTTATATGTTGTCGTAGAAGAGGAAGATGACAGAAAGAGTTAAAACGAAAGTAAACAAAAATTTCTGCCAGGGAAGATAACGAATTTAACTCTTTCGACGATATTATTAAAGCTGGCGTAAAGAATACTGAATGGAAAAAAACTAAGCATCTTGATGTCTGATAATAACAACAAACAAAATTTATATGTTGTCGTAGAAGAGGAAGATGACAGAAAGAGTTAAAACGAAAGTAAACAAAAATTTCTGCCAGGGAAGATAACGAATTTAACTCTTTCGACGATATTATTAAAGCTGGCGTAAAGAATACTGAATGGGAAAAAACAAAGCATCTTGATGTCTGATAATAACAACAAACAAAATTTATATGTTGTCGTAGAAGAGGAAGATGACAGAAAGAGTTAAAACGAAAGTAAACAAAAATTTCTGCCAGGGAAGATAACGAATTTAACTCTTTCGACAATATTATTAAAGCTGGCGTAAAGAATACTGAATGGGAAAAAACTAAGCATTTTGATGTTTTTGGTAATGGAGTATCAGATTGCTGTTCTGATAATAACAACAAACAAGATTTATATGTTGTCGTAGAAGAGGAAGATGACAGAAAGAGTTAAAACGAAAGTAAACAAAAATTTCTGCCAGGGAAGATAACGAATTTAATTCTTTCGACAATATTATTAAAGCTGGCGTAAAGAATACTGAATGGGAAAAAACTAAGCATCTTGATGTTTTTGGTAATGGAGTATCAGATTGCTGTTCTGATAATAACAACAAACAAGATTTATATGTTGTCGTAGAAGAGGAAGATGACAGAAAGAGTTAAGACGAAAGTAAACAAAAATTTCTGCCAGGGAAGATAACGAATTTAACTCTTTCGACGATATTATTAAAGCTGGCGTAAAGAATACTGAATGGGAAAAAACTAAGCATTTTGATGTTTTTGGTAATGGAGTATCAGATTGCTGTTCTGATAATAACAACAAACAAGATTTATATGTTGTCGTAGAAGAGGAAGATGACAGAAAGAGTTAAAACGAAAGTAAACAAAAATTTCTGCCAGGGAAGATAACGAATTTAACTCTTTCGACAATATTATTAAAGCTGGCGTAAAGAATACTGAATGGGAAAAAACTAAGCATTTTGATGTTTTTGGTAATGGAGTATCAGATTGCTGTTCTGATAATAACAACAAACAAGATTTATATGTTGTCGTAGAAGAGGAAGATGACAGAAAGAGTTAAAACGAAAGTAAACAAAAATTTCTGCCAGGGAAGATAACGAATTTAACTCTTTCGACGATATTATTAAAGCTGGCGTAAAGAATACTGAATGGGAAAAAACTAAGCGTCTTGATGTCTGATAATAACAACAAACAAAATTTATATGTTGTCGTAGAAGAGTTATTGCTGGGCAAACTAGAAAGCTGTGGAATTAGAGGAATTGCACTTCAGTTATTTGGAAACTATCTCAGGGATAGGCAAATACGAACCGTAGTAAACAGTGCTATAAGTGAATACAATACTGTAAACATAGGGGTTCCACAGGGTACAATACTTGGGCCGCTGCTTTTTCTTATCTATGTAAATTCCCTACTTTCTCAAGTGGAGGGTATTGTTTCCTATGCCGATGACACAGCGGTTTGCTGTAGTTCTGACTCATAGTCAGACCTTAACAATGTTCTTGCTGACAAACTAAATATAGTATTTAACTGGTTCTACAAAAATAAATTAGCGACAAACATACAAAAGACAGTATTTATGACATTTGGTAAATATGATGACTCTCATCCCGGCGATTTCTCAGTTACTGTTAATAATACTGATATTTGTAGAACAACTAAAACAAAATACTTAGGTTTTAGTGACTTGCGTGGCCTAGTGGTTCTCCGCTGGCTCACGAAGCCATAGATCGCGGGTTCGAAACTCACCTCGGCCCGCTTTACTTTTCAGATTCATTTTCGAATGTCTGTGAAAAGTAAAATAAGCGATCGAACGTTTAAAAGGCAAATTATATAATTTAAAGTGTGTGTGGCTAAAGAGTTCGTCTCAAAGCCAAATTACCAGAGTGGAGCGACTATGTCTTACCTACACAGTTAAGACCGATGCTCCCTCTTTTTTAAAACAAACAACAACAACAACAAAATACTTAGGTTTGGTCTTGGATTGCAAGTTCAGATGGGAGGATCACATAGTCTGCATTATAAAAAAAACTAAATATCTGTTGTTTGTGTTTTACAGATTGAAATTTGTACTAAATACAAGTCAATTACTGTCAGTGTACTATGCACTATTTCATAGCATAGCCACATATGGTATTTTGGCGTGGGGTTCTGCTTACCAGAGTGTTCTGATTACACTGACCAGTTTACAAAAGCGTTTGTTAAAGATTGTCTTCGGTGACAGCTACAAAAAGATAAACATTGCCATCAGGCCACTTACAATTGAACAGGCATACAAATATGAATGTTTACTCTATGAATACAGTAACTTAAGAAGAGAGTACTTAAGTAATGACACTGCGACCAGAAATAAGAGCATCCCACTGATTGCATGCAAGCTAAACAGTGGCAAGTGTAGATACAGATATACAGCTATTTCCGTGTTCAATAGACTGCCGAAAGAACTTAAGTTGCTGAATAATGTAGGTGAGAAAAGGGATAGGACTCTTTTAAAGAACTGGATTAGAGTTCAGGATTGGAGTTGATCGATGTGTGGGACTACATCCCACCGTCGGCTTATTTGTTTACTTTTCTTTGATGTTTTTTTTTTTTTTTGTTAGGGTATTTTGTTTTGTGTTGTTTGTTTGGGTTTATTAGTTTACTAGTGTTTTTTTGTAATTATGAACCACACCAGCGTACGGGAACATAGTGTTCCTCCTTGCTGGGTAAAAAAAGAAGGCTTGCTGTTAGACAATAATTGTTTGTTTGCGATCTCTGGTAAAATGTTAAGAATGAATATTAAATTGTAACATTTTTTGTGGTGTAAATAAATAAATAAATAAAATAAGCTTTAATGACCTTTAATAGGTATGATATCTATTTAATTATTCTTTGATCGATAATAACCTCAATGCGAAGTTTACTCACATGGACAAGATAGAATATAATTCGGGAGTTGTGCGAATGCTCGACGTTTTGTCAAATGTTCCGTATCATGTACCGCGAACGCCGAAAACTGCCGTGCGCATGTGATCTGTCCAGTACCCATCACGGGTGGACTCCGTGAACAAAGCTATTGTTTACTTCTGATTTTATTTTTATATCAGATTATTTTGTTTATATACCTTGCTGTGCATTTGTTTTTTGATATATATGTTTTATTTTGTATGGGGCTCACCCCGTTGGTATAAGAATAAATAAATAAATAAATAAAAAATATCAGAGTTAACACTATTATTATTATTGTGCTCCATAAATATTATTTTAGAATAGTTAACTATTTTTAAGGTTCTTTTTGTAGATAAGAAAATAAAATTGTCGAAAAAGAAGAGGAAGATGACAGAAAGAGTTAAAACGAAAGTAAACAAAAATTTCTGCCAGGGAAGATAACGAATTTAACTCTTTCGACGATATTATTAAAGCTGACGTAAAGAATACTGAATGGGAAAAAACTAAGCATCTTGATGTTTTTGGTAATGGAGTATCAGATTGCTGTTCTGATAATAACAACAAACAAAATTTATATGTTGTCGTAGAAGAGGAAGATGACAGAAAGAGTTAAAACGAAAGTAAACAAAAATTTCTGCCAGGGAAGATAACGAATTTAACTCTTTCGACGATATTATTAAAGCTGGCGTAAAGAATACTGAATGGGAAAAAACTAAGCATCTTGATGTTTTTGGTAATGGAGTATCAGATTGCTGTTCTGATAATAACAACAAACAAGATTTACATGTTGTCGTAGAAGAGGAAGATGACAGAAAGAGTTAAGACGAAAGTAAACAAAAATTTCTGCCAGGGAAGATAACGAATTTAACTCTTTCGACGATATTATTAAAGCTGGCGTAAAGAATACTGAATGGGAAAAAACTAAGCATCTTGATGTTTTTGGTAATGGAGTATCAGATTGCTGTTCTGATAATAACAACAAACAAGATTTACATGTTGTCGTAGAAGAGGAAGATGACAGAAAGAGTTAAGACGAAAGTAAACAAAAATTTCTGCCAGGGAAGATAACGAATTTAACTCTTTCGACGATCTCAAACTGAATTCTCGTCCAGTGCAAAAAAAAATTATTTCACATTTCGACCTGAACATTTCCCTCATGTCGAAAAAAAGAAAGCTTTTTAATTCGGAAGACTACACTTCTATGATATTAATGATGGGCTGAAAGCCATGAAAGAATTTTCACCTAAGAGCACCTCGAAACTGCGACGCATATCTTTGACATTAAAAGTAAATACAGTTGAGAAACATTCCAAACGAGACAATAAAACTGACAAACATTCCAAACGAGATAATAAAACGGACAATAATAAAAGTAAAAAATTAAAGGGTAAATTAAATAAGAAACAAAATAAACGAAAGTACCTATCTGAAATCTATGACCAATTGGATGGAATGAAAAAAAAGAGTCACACCAGAAAAAAGGGACACTCGTCCATTGCCCTTCAAATTCACCGATATTTTCAGTAAATTAGAAAAATCTACTCGTTATGGCGAAAAAAGAGAAATGATAAAAAATCTAAAAACACCTAAAATAAGTTCTAAACAACCAAAAATTAAAAGAAATAGAATATCCACATTTTTTATATAAAGCGTAAGCAATTCGAGATAATTAAAGAATTAAAATAATATCAGATGTACTTATTTCAAGTAACTTCAAGTACTTCAAAAGAACTATCACAGTCACCACAACATGTACTACACTTAGGTACAAATTTCGATTCTTCTGAGGAAAATTAAGAAGAATGCTCAAAAGTTCATAATGAAAATAGTTTGCCACGCAAGTAGCTCACCAAATTCTGAATCGAAAAACAGGATTTTAAAACTACTCAGTGAACTATTCCTAGAGGTAGTCGCCCCAACTAAGAAGTCTCCAGAAAATCAAGAACTAGTACTAAAAAGCTTTCAAAATATATTAGATTAAATAAACAAATAAAAGCGAGGTTTTATTTATTTTATTTGTTTATTTGCATTATTTTATAATTTTATTTGTTCAGTAAGTTAGATTTTATAATTTGTTTAATATGTTAAAAGTTTATAACTTTAGAAAATTTATATAATAGGTATTTGAAAAAGAAATGAACAATCACACCAACTTAAGACTGAATATAAAAGCTGTAGTGTATTTATAATAATTTAATGTTATTAATATTTAGTTATTTCATATAGTCATATTTCGATTTGAAATGCAAGCTGAGTGAATGTGCTTGAAGTGTTCTCCGCGTTTGTTTACCTTTCTCTGGCAGTAAGTTTGCAATTTTTTTGTTCTGTTTTGAGTTTTTACTATATTAAATAGTGTGCTATCTAGTGAATCTTACAACATGCCGCTTACTCAATCACAAGTAAGCGATATTAAACTTTTGATTCGGAACACAGTGAATGAAGTTTTTAATGACGAATTTTTAACAAATATAATTGACAAAATTATTAATAAAACTGGTATCACCGTCATGCAAGATAAGATAACTCAGCAAGAAAGTGAAAGCAATGAACTCAAAAGGCAATGCAATGAACTGTCTGAAAAAATTGACCGTGATGAACAACGCTCTCGAAATAAAAATATAAGAGTCCTAGGGCTTGGAACTCAAACTGGAGAACAATTAAATGAACGAATTACTAAGCTATTTAGGGAGAGATTGAAACTTGAGTTGAATCCAGGTTTCATTGAAAAATGCTACAGAGTTAAAACTAAACATAATGCAAGTCTTCCTAAATCTCCACCAATATTTGTTGAATTCTCACCACAGGAATATAAGGTTTTAATAATGAGGAAAAAAAGCCTGCTCAAGGGTACCAAGATCGTAATAAAGGAAGATTTAACTATGAAAAACTTCAAACTCTACAAAGAGGCTAGTAGTGTTCTTGGTCGTAATAAGGTAATAAGGTAATGTAGATGGGCGTATTTTTACTCAAATTAATAATGTCAAGACAATTATTGGGAGTTCTTCGGAAATACAAAACATCGCTGCTCAAATTCAGAACTGATTGCCTACATATGTGTATATTATATTGTGAATATTTTTTTCTTCTTACTTGATGATTTGCCATTTATTTTCCTTCTTCTTTTTTAACTCACGGGATGACGGAGACACAAAAGTTATATTTTTCTCTGATATTTTGTTTGTTGCTATTATTGTTCAACTTTATAGGATAGATATTAAGTGATAGATTTATTTTGATTTTATTATTGTTCTGTTTTTAGTTTTTTAATTTTGTATTATTATTGTATTGTATCTAGCGATTGTTTAAATTTGTGGGAATAAGTATAGCAAGTATTATATACTTGTACTATTTTTAATTGTGGATTTGAGCTCAATTCTCTTTTTGTGAGTCGTGGTGATATTGTTATGGATGCATACATTAGAGACTACACAAATGAGCCTATGGAAACAGCTGTGGTCGATGAAATTGCTCAGTGTAATATATCTAAACATAGGGGAAATGGCGAGTTTGTTGTGTTCCATGCAAACGTTAGAAGCATGAATAAAAATTTTGATGAATTTAATGTCTATATAAGAGAGAGTGATATAGATGTCAAAGTTTTTTCAGAAACATGGTATTTACAGGAACCGGGGTTTTTTTTAAATACCTAACTATAGCCAAGCGTATAGCTACGGAAATTGGAATCAGAATGATGGAGTAATTGTTTACATAAAAGGTTGCTACAAATATGACGAAAACATCATAAACTTAGGGGAAGTAACAATAGTTTAAACTAAAATATATGTTGATAAAAAAGTCATGTTGATAATTGCTATACAATAATAATGTATATAGACCGCCATCAACTAATACTGACGAGTTTATTACTCAATTGAATATTTATTTGGAGGGTATCCCTAGAAATATCGATATGGTGTATATGATGGGAGATATAAATATTGATCTCTTATCAGAAACAGACGAAAAAAGTGAATATCTTGATATCATGAGTTCGAACGGATTCCTGTCACTTATAAATAGGGAAACAAGGGTGTTTAGAGATCAAAAATCTTGTATTGATCATATATTTGTCAGATATATAGGAGATCCTAAATCGTTAAAATGTAAACCTTATATTATTAAAAACAATATAACAGATCATTTCTCTGTGATGGCTTGGATGTACTTGGGAAATATTAGACTGGCATCACCTGAAAAAAAGCCATTAATTGCTTTAACTAGGACAGATTTGTGGAATCAATAAAAAAAGAAACTTGGCATCGTGTTATTTATGAGGATGATATTGAAATCGCATGTGAGAATTTTATAGAAATTATTAAACAGTTTATAAAAGAAAACTCCTTCAAAAAAATTGTAACAAAATTCACTGAAAAAAGAAAAGACTGGATCACTAATGGTCTAATTAAGTCTGTTATACAGAAAAATAAATAGTATAGAGAAGTAAAAGGAAAACCACAGGACTTGGAGTTGTTCGAAAATTATAAAAAGTATCGGAATAGGTTAACATTACTACTAAGAACTGCTAAAATGAATTACTATACAGAAAAACTAAATAAAGAGCACAACTCTAAGACCTTATGGGACGTAACAAATCGACTTAGCGGCAGGAAGAAAAGGGAGGGAATCAGTATAGGGGGTATAATAACACAGAACAACTTACAAATAACCAACAGATCGGATATGGCTGAGTATTTTAACGAATTTTTCGTAAATATAAGCAGAACCATGACAGATGAGTTTGCCACTAGCGAGTTCCACGTAGATGAAGAGAGAAGACTGCCAGAATCGGTTTACATGGTTCCAGTTGATGAGAGAGAGGTTAGGAAATATATACAAGAACTAAAATCAGGGAAATCAGTTGGGAATGATAACATAAAATCTGAACATCTTAAAGTTATTAGCGATTATATAGCAAAACCTCTTTGCTACATTATAAACCTTGCCATGATTAGAGGGGTATGTCCGACATCGTTTAAAAACAGTATAGTAACGCCTATATACAAAACAAGGGGATAAAAAGGTCATGTCAAATTATAGACCCATATCATTAATAAGCAATGTTGCAAAGATATACGAAAAATGTATATACTCTAGGGTCATAAATTTCATGAACAAAAATAAAGTTCTGTCACAGTGTCAATTTGGTTTCATAAGAGGCAAATCTACTCAAGACGCAGTAACTGATTTGACAGGTAAAATTTATAATGCACTAGATAACAACCGATGTTCAATGGCGGTCTTTATAGACCTAGCTAAAGCCTTTGATACTGTTAACCATTCATTACTTTTAGACGTTCTAGAAAAATACGGTATCAGAGGAATGGCACTGAAACTCATGAAAAGCTATTTATCTAACAGAACGCAACAGGTAAAAATTGGAAACAGCTTTAGTACTTCTAAATTGGTAGCCTGTGGCATACCGCAGGGTACAGTGTTGGGGCCACTACTGTTTAATATGTTCATAAATGATATATTTAATCTTAAGGTGAGTGGAACCATCACTGCGTTTGCGGATGACACTGTTGTATTTTTTGAGTCAGATTCGTGGATAGATTTAAAAAAAATGGTGACTGAGGATCTACAAAAAATTAAATGTTGGTACAATAACAGATCACTAACTGTAAACTGGAATAAAACAACTTTTGTACCTTTTGCATGTTATAAAAATCACCTACCAACATATCATGAGATTGTTTGTACAGATGGTGAAAACAATTTCTCAATAGCCGGATCCTTAAAGGTAAGATACCTTGGCATAGTCATTGACTCGCACTTGAGGTGGAATTTTCATATTGAATTTTTAAAATCAAAACTGAGAGGGTTAATTTATAAGTTTAAACAGTTCAAGATGATTCTAGATATTCCCCACCTGAAGATATTGTATCATGCTTTGGTCGAGTCGCATTTGAGCTACGGTGTGCTGGCCTGGGGAGGAGTAAGAGCAAAATACCTGTGACCGTTGGAGTCGTTACAGAGAAGCATCATAAAAATCATATACAGTGAAAACCGATTATAACGACATCGTTTAGTACGACGTTCTGGATATAACGACCAAATGTTGAAGTCCCAGTTTAGTCTCATAAAAATCACCTTACATAAAAACCGTTTAGTACGACATCGCTTAGTGCGACGTATCGGTAATAGCGACGTAGTGATCTTGGATTTTTCACGGAATCGTGTCGGTTATAACGACCGACGGATGTTTATGCTGTAAATTCTGAATTTTACGCTTCCCGTCGTCGGGCGAGGGCCTGTTTTTATTTGGTTTTTTATTGCGTGATTGGACAATGGAGGTGATTTAGGTATTTCTTCGAATAGGATGGTTCAGGAGCGAACTGAGACTGTTTGCCCTTTAGCCTTTAGTCTTAACTTACTAATGTGGTTTGCACGATGTCTGAACGGAAACGAAAAGTGTTTACAATTGAAGAAAAATCTCACATAATATGGAGATTAGAAAATGGTGAAACAAATTCAAGTATTGCAAAAGAATGTGGTGTATCGCATTCAACGATTTCTACAATTTGGAAAGACAAAGAAAAAATTAAATCTTTTTTCGAACAAAATTCGTTGAGTATGAAACGAGCTAGATCATCCGGACATAAGAATATGGAAGAAGCTTTACTGAAGTGGTTCAAGCACCAGAGAACAAACAACGTACCCATAAGTGGGCCAATTCTTCGAGAAAAAGCCAACGATTTCGCACAACGCTTGGGTATGGAAAATTTCCAGTGTTCATCCTCATGGGTACAACGTTTTCGAGCTCGCCATAACATTGTCGGCGGAAAAATTTGTGGTGAATCAGCTGGTGTTCCTGATGGCGTAGCGGAAGAATGGCTGCTTCAGAAGTGGCCAGCTTTGTGTGAAAGTTACAAGCCAGATGACATCTTCAATGCAGATGAAACAGGACTGTTTTTTAATATGACCCCAGATAAAACATTGAAATTTAAAGGTGAACAATGTTCTGGGGGGAAAATGTCCAAGACTAGAATCACAGTTTTGGTTGCTGCTAATATGACGGGAACATGTAAGGAAAAACTTCTTGTGATTGGCAAGTCTAAAAAACCAAGGTGTTTTAAAAACATACGCTCCTTGCCAGTGGCTTATGAAAATAACACCAAATCTTGGATGACTTCTGAGATTTTTGAAAAATGGCTACGAAACTGGGACGCTCAGCTAAAATCAAGAAAACGCAAAATTCTACTCATGGTCGATAATTGTCCAGCCCATCCAGTGGTTGCCAATCTAAATTTTATAAAGCTTGTGTTCTTGCCACCTAATGTTACTTCAGTATTACAACCCATGGACCAAGGCGTAATAAAATCTCTGAAAACTCAGTACAGAAAGCTACAAGTGCTGCAAATGCTTCAAAATCTTGACAAAGGTGGACATAAAGATTTGAATGTCCTTGAAGCCATTTTAATGATAGCAGATGCTTGGGAAAAAGTCACACAAAAAACAATCGCCAATTATTTCAAACACGCGGGTTTCAAAGACCTTACTTCGTCATTTCCAAGTGTTACTGAAGATGAAAAAGTAAAATAGGGACATGTAAGCCGTTTTTCTCCATCTTGAACCGTTTTCATTGTACAAGGCCTTGAACTTGAAAAATGACGATTTTCACTTGTTTATAACTCAAAAACTTCTGAATTTAAACACCAACTGTAAAAGCCAATCCTATTTTCTCTTCTCAGACAATCTAAAAATGCAATAACATAGGAGCATTCCATTTAAAAAAACATAACTTTGATATGCCACTGTCATATGGGACACTCTGTATACTCCAAAATAATTTTAAATTATGGCCATTGTGATCCTGTACTTGAATTTGCAAAATTTTTTTGGAAAAAATCAATCGTTTGGCCTACAGAGACCGCTTCGAATAAGCTGGGACACCCTGTATACACAGCCAAAGCTTGTGAATCGTTTCACACAAAATTTGGCGAGTGCTTTTATCATTCCCATCCAGATTGAATTTCCAAGCAGAAGTGTATATAAAAATTAATTCGGTAAACAATAATTTTCAAAATGCTGTAAGACTATTATAAAAAATCCAGAAATAAACATTACTTTATAAAATGGTGGTATTATTTTCTACGCTGGTGGAAGAAAGAGCAGCAGTGGCGGGCTTTTCAGATAAAGTGAGTGAAGTGTCACTCTACCTGTTTTTAACTAAATAGTGTTTTCTAAATTGGGCAAATATTTTCATAAATCATAATTTTCTCTTATTAGTATTTATTATTCTAATATTTATTTATTCTTTTTAATTTGAACTTTATTATCGCATTTTCTAAATTAAATTTAAACGTTCGGTTGCTTGTTTTATTTTTCACATATTACATTCGAAAATGAATTCGAAAAGCAACACGAGCCGGTGAGCTTCGAACTCGCGACCTTAGGCTCACTAGCCAGCGGACTAAACCGCTAGGCTCACGCGAGTTACTTTAAAAAAAAAATTTTGTCATAAGTTTGAGCTTTCGAAAAGATTAAATTTGAGTACACTAGATCCGTGGTGTGAATTTGGGTTCCAGAGAAAATGGCGTTTTTCTAAACTTCAAAATCATAAGAAAACATGATACATATTTCGAAAACTAAACGTGTTTTACGGGAAATTTCGGCAAAATTCGTTTGATATTCACCAAATGTAATGTCAGTTATGATAGATAAAATTTTTATACAGGTGGCCAAAAAGTTGCAATTACATATTGGAATTTCAACTTTTTGCTCAATCATAACTGACATTACATTTTTTGGTGACAATCAAACGAATTTTGCCGAAATTTTTGTTGCGACAGATGTAAGAAGGGAACATGTGAGGCGTGCTCTATCCAAGTATTGAACCCGACTGAAATAAGAACATTACAGTTAAAGAAAAATAGAAGGCTTAAATTTTATTGTAACGCTTGTATGAAACAGATCACAACAGAGAAATCTCTGGAAGAAAAACTATGTGCAGCAGTGGAGAACGTGGTGGAAACGATGAAGAAGACTATAATTGATACAGTGGTGCACAAATGAAGAACAGTGCAGAAGGTGTGCGGGCAGAGGACATAAAGCTACTGAATGTGGAAATGATCAAACTAAATGTGTAAATTGTGAAATGGCAAATGAGAGATTGAAACTTAATCTTGATTGTAAGCATGCGGTTTATAGTATAGAATGTCCAGTCTATCTGAGACATTTGAGTAGGCAGCGAGAAAAAATAGAATATAAATAGCTATCAATTAACGAAACTGAGACTGGTATGGTGTGTGTATTGAATGTTCAGAGTATCATAGCACATTACGAATTACGATGAGATAGTGCATTACCTGGATACATATCCGGTCATGTTGTTATGTTTGAGTGAAACGCATCTTACTAGTGAAATTGGTGATGCAGAAGTGAGGGTAGAAGGATAGAACTTAGCGAGAGCAGATTCAGACAGTAGACATACAGGGGGTGTGCTCTGTTATATAAATACATCGGTTAAATACAAGGTAGTAGAGGTGCATGTTTGCCAGAGGCAATACTGGCTGATGGTACTAAAATTATATGGACTGGGAGAAAATAATACGGTAGTTACTGTGTACAGATCTCCTTCGGGATCAAGTGCTGGCTTTCTGGAATTTTTCGAGGAGTGGTGTGTTTACTGAAAAACAAAACAGTCCATTGTGGATTGTAGGTGATTTTAATCTCAACTGGGATTCGAATGATCATTATGTACAAAGGTTAAAAAGGTGTGTACATGACTGTGGACTGTGGCAGAAAGTAAGAGACTACACAAATGTAGGTTACCAGAGTAGGACGAAGATTGATTTGGTAATTACTAATCGCGATGAGACAGAAGTTACTGTGAAAGATGTACCAATGGTTTCTTCTCACAGAGTCTGTACGTTTAAGATCTCTATAAAAGGGGTGTTAAGACTCGAAATTACAGAAATCAAGCGACAAGTATTTTTTTTTAAGGATCCATAGTAACGACAAATACAAATAATAATTAAGATTTAGATTTTGATGTAACTACACGAGTTTAGAAGTTTCTTGTTCGAATAAAGCCATATAAAAACGAACCATTACACACGTCTCGTCATTCCCTGAAAGTCATCAGGGTGGTCCTTCGAATCGCCTGGTCAAGAAGAACAGGATCAAGTAAAGTCACGACATAATTTGGTCACATCGAGCCGGATTTTGACAACTAAAGCAAGATTGTCAACGAACCAGCAAAAAGCAGCCCTAACAGTACCTAGAAGCAGCAAGCATCAAATTTACAGATTTGCACTCCAAAGAGTTAGAATCCAAAGGAATTTAGAAATCAAATCACGGTGAGCTCGTTCTATGCTTCCTTATTATCCTTTATACTTTCCTGATCCTTAGTGAATTCAAAGTGTATTTTAATAGTTTTTCTTCAATTTGTGTTACTGAATCTCAATACTGAACAACAGAAAGTGTTTTCAAACATAAAATTTGTTAAAAAGAGGAATTTAAACATTTTATATTGTCGTTAGCCAAAAATGGGAAAGAGAAACAAGGCAGACGAAGTTCGCGAAGATGAAATCTCACAATTGAGTCATGCACGTAAAGTTATTTGTGATAGGCTTCACCGTTTTGAAGCATTTTTGCACGATCATACTGATGAAATATTTGAAGTAGAAACTCGATTAAGTAACATAGAAATCGATTTTGCTGAATTCGACAAAGTTCAGACTAGGTTAGAGTATCTAAACGATTTTGAATGCGATCATCGTGTTGAAACAGAGTCATGTTTTTATTCAGCAATTGCTAAAGCAAAAAAAAATTATCGCAAATCAAAATGTTGCAAAAACCCAAACAGAACAGAACGTAAAGTCCACGATGATGCAGGTCGGGCAAACAGTAAGACTTCCAGATCTAGGATTACCAAATTTTTATGGAAAATACGAAATCTGGTACAGTTTCAAAGATATTTTTGATTCAGTCGTGCATAACAGATTAGATCTTAGCGAGGTTGATAAATTTCTTTATTTAAAAATTTGTTGTAAGGATGAAGCTTTGACACTCATCAATTCTTTACACGTCACAGCAGACAATTATTCCATAGCTCTTGAATTGTTACAAAAACGATATGAAAATAAGCGTGCTATAATTAATTATCATATTAACAATATATTATTTCATCTACCGAGCGTACACAAAGAATCAACAATTTCAATTAAGAAAGTTATTAGACACGACTCATCAGCATAAATCGGCTTTGGAAAAGTTACAGCTTCCAGTTCAACACTGGGACTCACTGCTCATTCCAGTTATTTTGCAAAAACTCGATGACAAAACAAGGAGAAACTGGGAGAATAAACAAACAGACCAACTTTTACCAACACTCAGTGACTGAATTTATTACTAAAAGATGTGTCACGTTAGAAGCTATTAATTATGATTTTAAGAACTCTAGTCAAAGCAGAGATGGTAAAAGTTCTTTGGGAAATAAAAATTGCTCATACTCGTTAGCAGAGGTTTCGCACGATTTCCAATGGACATGTTGTATTTGCGATGACAGTCATTTAATCTACAATTGTCCTAAGTTTTACAATTGTAGGTGGATGAAAAATATCAAGAAATTAAGAAAAATAAGTTATGCAGCAACTGCTTAAGGCGAGGACATTTTAAACAGGAATGCAGGTCAGGTAGTTGCAAGAAGTGTAATTTTAAACATAATACTTTGTTGCATGTTGATGACTGGAGACGTCAAAATACAGTAGAACCTCTAACCTTCAACAGTGGCAATCCAGTTAGTCTGTAATCCTGCCGGTTAATCTAATTGTCTGCACAGCAACCGCTGCATAGCGAAGAAAATAGAGAAGAGGCGACGCAACGAAGATGCTTGGAGGCAGTAACGAAAATAATAATCGGGTAAGAGGGGAAGTAGTTCACGATAGGGAAGATGAATCATTTGTAAATCATTCAGGTACAGCCTCATACTCAAGTTTTGATTCCAACCAAGTTCTCTTATCAACGGCTAAGATTCTCGTATCAGATTGCTATGGAGACTGGCATGAATGCAACGCTTTGATCGATCCTGGTAGCCAATCGAATTTAATAAGTCAGTCGTTAACGGAAAAACTGAATTTAGCACGCACAAAAATTAACATACCTTTATCGGGAATTAACCAAATGGCTACAACAATCAATTATCGAACAAATGCTAATATAAAATCAAGATTTAACTCATTTCAAACTAATTTATCATTTTTAGTCTTACCCGTTATAACAGAGAAACTACCACTGGTTAGATTTGACAAATCAACTGTTAGTTATCCGAAGCGTATTAATTTAGCAGACGACCAATTTAACGTACCAAAGAAGATAGATATGGAGCAGAAATATATTTTGATCTACTCGAAAACGAAAAAATCAAATTAGGGCAAAACATGCCAGGGTTAATTAAGACTCGCTTAGGGTGGATATTTGTAGGAACTATTCGATTATATGATCCGATCAATAAAAAAAGAGTTTGCAATTTTGCATCAAAAATTACGAACAATTACTTACACGACTCACTGACAAAGTTTTGGCAAATCGAGGAAATCCAAAGCGAAAAAATATTATCAAAAAGAGAGCAATACTGTGAAAATTATTTTGAAGAAACAACTACGCGCGATGATGAAGGAAGATTTATTGTAAAATACCCGTTTAATCAAGACGTGCATATGCAGTTAGGTGAATCGAAATTGATAGCTTTGAAAAGATTCAAAAGTTTAGAGATGCGTTTATGTAAAAATTCAGATTTAAAAATTCAGTATGATGATTTCATGCTAGAATATTACAATTTGGGGCACATGACATTGAAAGGAACGTTAGAATTAGACAATTCAACAGATGGTAAGTCATGTATTTTACCTCATACTGCCGTTTTAAGAGATTCTATAACCACAAAGTGTAGGGTAGTGTTTGATGCCAGCTCAAAAACTAGTACATGTGCATCTCTTAATGATATATTATTGGTAGGTCCAACCATACAAGAAGATTTGTTTTCAATTCTGTTACGTTTGAGACTTCGACAGTACGTTCTGAGTGCGGATGTTAAAATGATGTATCGATGCATTTTAATGGATTCAAAAGAACGTTGTTTTCAACAAATTCTTTGGCGTTGGAATTCTCAAGAACCTATCAAGATTTATGAGTTGAACACGGTAACTTATGGAACTGCCAGCGCACCATTTCAAGCAACGAGATGTTTACAAGAATTAGCTTTTCTTAACAAAGAAAAGTATCCTCGAACGTCAAAAATAATAGAAACGAGCTTTTACATGGATGACCTGCTATTGAGTGTTGACTCAGAAAATGAAGCGATAGAAATTTATCAGGAACTAACCAAAATGCTGGGCCAAGCAAAATTTGACTTAAGAAAATGGTCATCAAATGATAAAAGAATATTAGATTATATTTCAAAAACAAGCGATAGGTAGCAAAGATAGTAAGCTAGTTTTATTTCACGATGAAAAAGAATAAAAAACCTTGGGAATCATTTGGGATGCTCGTAATGATTTACTAAAGTATTCGGTAAATGTTAAAGTAAACGAACGTAAAATAACAAAACGCACAGTACTTTCAGTGATTTCACAAATCTTTGATCCTCTTGGATTAGTTGGTCCAGTTATAGTAAAAGCGAAAATATTGATTCAAAAATTATGGCAGTTAAAGTTAGACTGGGATCAAGAAATACCAAGAGAATTTGAAGAAATGTGGTTACGATTTATATCACAAATTCATATGTTAAACAAAATCGAAATAATTAGACACGTACTGCTACCTAATGTAAAAACTGTTGAGTTGTATGGATTTTGTGACAGCTCGGAAAAAGCATATGGTGCTTGTATCTACTTGTGTACAATAAACAAGAATGACGAAAAGGAAATACGGCTTTTGACAGCTAAGTCAAAAGTAGCTCCTCTTAAGAAACAAACTCTTCCACGACTTGAATTATTAGTAGCAGGTTTACTCGCTCTGTTAGTAAAAAAAGTAAAAAATACAATTGACATAAATATATCGAGGACTGTATATTTTACTGACTCGATGATTGTTTTAGCCTGGCTAAAAATTGAACCTTACAATTTGAAGACTTTTGTAGCCAATCGAGTCACAAAAATAATTGAAGTTTCAAATGTTGCGGATTGGAGGCATGTAAAAAGTAAAGATAACGCTGCAGATATTAGTTCACGTGGAGCAGATCCTAAAGAGTTACTCGAGAATGACATGTGGTTTTACGGTCCTAAATTTCTAAAATTAGAACATTTCTCACAATCTGAGAACGGAGATGATTTCGAAACAGAAACTCTACCTGAAATGAAAACAATAACGTTGAAATTATCACGCAACAGTCATACAAACGATCAACTCGCAATGGATGATAAGATTAATTTTTTTGAGAAATATATTAATTTATCCAAACTACTTAGAGTAATTGCTTACATTAAGAGATTTAAGAATAGAACTTTGAGTAAACTACCAATTTTATCGCAGACTTTAACCACAGAGGAGTTAGATAATGCGATGTTGAATTTGGTTCAGCTAGCACAAAAAGAAGCTTTTAATCAAGAAATCATTGATCTTCAAAGGTCAAACAAAGTAAACAATTCAAGCAACATTTTAAACCTTCATCCTTTTTTAGATTCTCACGGAATTCTAAGAGTTGGAGGAAGGTTACGGAACTCAGAAATAGCTTTTGATCAACAACATTCAATAATTTTACCGGATAAGCACAAATTTACTAAATTAACATTTTGGAAGAACATTTAAAATATTTGAATGCAGGAATGCAGAATTTACTTTCAATAATACGACTAAAATTTTGGCCGATTAATGGAAACAATGCAGTCAACAGAGTACTAAAAACGTGTGTTAGGTGTTTTCGTGCAAATCCAAAACCAGATAAGTTTTTGATGGGCTCATTGCCACATGATAGGGTCAACCCCAGTAGACCTTTCACAAATTGCGGAGTAGATTATGCTGGTCCAATTTGTGTTAAAGAAGGTACCCTTCGTAGAAGCAAGGTAGTCAAAACATATATTTGCATTTTCATTTGTTTTTCAACACGAGCAGTACATATTGAATTAGTGACAGATTTAACAACGAATAGCTTTCTAAACGCTCTGAAAAGGTTTTCTTCTGGGAGAGGTAGACCAAAAAACATCTACTCGGACAATGGACTGAACTTTGTTGGAGCCAATAATTATTTTCTGGAGTTACACGAACTGATAAACAATAAAGAACATAACGACAATATCGTATCATATTTGGCTAGCGAACAGATAAAATGGCATTTCATTCCAGCTAGATCTGCGAATTTTGGGGGTCTATGGGAAGCAGCGGTTAAGTCTACAAAATATCATTTGAAGCGCGTTCTAGGTAGCTCATCATTGAGATTTGATGAAATGTATACATTACTTGTTCAAATAGAAGCATGTTTGAATTCACGTCCTCTCACCCCTCTTTCTAATGACATTAACGATTACCTACCCTTGTCTCCCTCCCATTTCCTCATAGGCGACTCACTAGCAAGTTCTCCAGAAAGTGATGTGAGAGAGCTAAACTACCTGTCAAGGTATCAGAAAGTGTTGCAGATGTATCAAAGGTTTTGGGATCGTTGGTATAAAGAATATCTATCAAATCTGCAAGTTCGTTGCAAATGGAAGAAGGAATGGAAAACAGCAGTAAAAGTTGGATCATTAGTTGTATTGGTAGAAGACAACATGCCACCGTTAAGATGGCCCATGGCACGTGTTATCGAACTACACCACGGAGCTGACAGCATACTACGAGTTGTTTCTGTTCGTCTCTCCAGTGGAACACATTTAAACCTATGGTTTAAATATGAGTAAACCTAAGTGCGGACAGGTTTGTGCGGCCAAAAACTGCGAAAACAAGTCGTATAATAGCAGTGCGAGTTTCTTCAGGTTCCCGAAAGATCCTTCAAGGGCTCGAACTTGGATAATAGCTTGTGGAAGAGAAGATCTTTCGGAAAATTGTAAATTGCGTATCAGCTACCGATTGTGTGGAGATCACTTCAAGGAAAATTCATTTACAAATTTTACCGATTTACCGATTTTTCATTTGAAAAATCGGTTGCTACCGGGGGCTTGCCCGACCCTTTTTCCTACAAGTCCCTTGTCAAGAAGTCAAGAAGTCGAAGAACCTCATACAAAAATTACAATAATTGAAAACATTCAGTTAGCGAGTTCTTCTGTGCTTGAAGGGCCATCACGTTGTTCGACTCCACCTCCTTTGTTGAGTCCTTGCAGTACGCAAACCGAGTCCGTGTTATCGGCTACGACACCACGGAAGAATATTTTACGAAAATCAATAAAAAAACTAAGGAGTGACTGTGATCGTCTGAAAAAAAAAAAATGAAATATTGGAGCACAAAGTGATGAACCTTACACATAATAATCCAGACACAATCACTCTAGAGCAGTAATTTTATAATAATAATAATTTTATTGTGATTTAGAATAATTTTTGTCATCTACTTATTCATTCAGACAAAATGTACAATATTATGATACATATGAAATTACATTTTTTCAAATAGGTACATCCAGTAATCCGGACAAATCGCTAATCCGAACATACCCCGTGCATTTAATTGTCGGATTAAAGAGGTTGTACTGTATAGGTATTATAAATAGAGAATTGTGAGTTTGATTCACCAAAACATACAATCCTTAGGAAACTCTCTAGATGAATTAGAGGAATTGGTGGAAGAACACCCGGAATGCTGTTTTCTCTGCTTGACAGAACATTGGCAAACTAAGGAACAACTAACAACCTATGGCATAAGAAACTTTACGCTAATAACAAGTTTCTGCAGGAAAGGAATCAATCAGCATGGAGGATGTGCAATTTATGGAAAAAACAATCTGGTGGGTAAAAAACGAACCGATATAGATCAGTTATCTATTAGTGATGTAATCGAGTGTGCAGCATGTGAATTTAAAATGGGAAGTGAAAGACTGATTGTTATAACTATTTATAGGTCATCTGGTGCCAATGTGGATATGTTTTTTGTTAAATTCGAACATATATTGGAGGTAGTCATTGAGGTGAACTGTAAAGTAATAATTTGCGGTGATTTCAACATAGATTTAAAACAGGATACAAAAGACAAATTTAGGTTTTGTTCAATGATAGGTTCTTGTGACATCTATCAACAAATCTTTGATTATACTATACTGAAGTTTCAGAATAGTAGGCACTAAGTTCTTAGAAATATTACGGACTTAAAGTAAACACATTGTTGCCAGCTTTTAATTCTTGGTGTTTTATCATTTTGTATTTTTATCATTCACATGCAGGTAAATGGTTGTAGGATAAAAAATACTGTGTTTTATTTGTTGAGTAATTTTTCTGCTATAATAATTTCACAACATCGATATTTAATAGCAAAAGATGTAGAATTTCAATGAGGTTCGGTCCCTTAAAATATAATATATGGCAACATTACAGCAGTGTCAACAAGTACAAAGGATAAGCAGGTCCAACTTGCAGTAAGGTAAAGTAAGATGGATATATATCGAGCATGCTGCCAGTCCGTCCAAGGCAGCTCCGTATTCAGTGGCGTATCGTTCATGCTATTTTCGTGAGGGGCTGCAATATAACATTTATCGCTCCTTTAAATCCTTAATATTTTATTTTTATGTTTATATTTGCTGAATTATTGAAGCATCACAAAAATTAAAAAACGCATGAAAATGAATGAAAAAGAATTCGCGGCAGTGGAATAACCTGAACAAAAAGAAAAGTTGTTTGTTTTGGGCTGTTATTGGATGTCGATCGGGACTTGTATATTTTTCTCTTTCTGTTTTCTGGTTGTCAGAAAAGAAAAATTAATATTACCGGGTGAAGAAGATTCTCGACTCTCGGGAACAACAAAATTTTGAATATTTCATATTGTTCATAGACAATCTGTGAAGTAATTAAGAAATACAAGCTAGAAAAAATCAATATCTTACTAATTTGTTAATAATTAGTTATTAGTTAATTATTTGGTAAAATAATAATACAATAATGATTCCTGTTTTGGGAATGAACTGAGTTCCAGGATACAGAAAAAGTTTAACTATAAGAAATTTACGGAATTACCATCCCGGAAAAACCCATACCCGGTCGACAATAAAGTGCATAATTAGTGGGGATAGCTTGGTTGCTTTAAGGGTCGCTCATCAGATTTCCTGTCTGAATCTTATTTCTCAGTTCTCACTGTGGTGTAAACGGGAAAGAAGCAAGCTTCTTTGAGTGCCGAAGTGAAATACTGTTTAAATTTAAAGTTGTGAGCAATATGGAAGGCGAGAGCAGCCAAAGTAAACGTCGTCGTACGAATTTATCTACAGGAGAAAAAACTATTATATACAACGTGTATTGTGGACTCCGTGAAAGGAATCAAAGTATGTTGGTAAACGATGTAGTTGCTTTGTGTAGTGATTTAACCAAAGTGTCAACTAGGAGTGTACACCGAATCTTGAAAACTTTCAAAGAGTCCAAAGGCGGAACAGAAAAGGTAGCTGAAAATATTGAAACAAGGGGGAGAAAACGCATTGACATTGATGATGACATAAAATACGCCGTTCGGAGAAAATTTCATTCGTTCTTTTTCCGAAATGAAATTCCAACATTAAAAGCAATCGCTGCCGAAATCAATTCGGATGACGCAATGCCGAAAATATCGCGACGTGTCTTATTGCGGACATTAAGACAAATGAACATAAGGCATATGAAAAGGCAGAGAAAAAGTCTTCTTATAGAAAGAGAAGAAATAATTTTGTGGCGGAGAAATTATTTACAAAAAATTCGAGAGTATCGTCGTGAAGGGAAGAAAATATATTTCTTAGACGAAACTTGGCTGAATCAAAGTCATACTGTTTCGAAAATTTGGCAAGATTTGGAAATAACAAGCCGTCGACAAGCTTTTTTTGAAGGTTTTTCCACAGGACTAAAAGCGCCAGCGGGCAAGGGGCGGAGGCTCATAATAACTCACATAGGTAGTGATTCGGGTTTTTTGGAAAACGGATTGCTACTTTTCGAATCGAAGAAAACTAGTGACTACCATGAGGAAATGGATGCGGAAAAATTCGAAAGCTGGTTTTTAAAAATTTTACCAAGCCTTGAGCCAAATTCGGTCGTGGTAATGGACAATGCTTCCTACCATAGTCGACGATTGGAGCCATCGCCAACAACTGCATGGCGAAAAGGTGACATCATTAACTGGCTGGCTCAAAGAAATATACCATTTGATGACAACATGTTAAAAGTGCAACTATTAAACATCGCAAGGGCACAAATACCTCATTTTAAGAGATATGCTGTCGACGAATTGGCTCGCGAGTGCAACATCATTGTACACCGCCTCCCTCCTTACCACTGTGAACTGAATCCTATAGAACTTATTTGGGCTCAAATAAAAAACCAAGTGGCGAAACAAAACGTGACCTTCAAGATGGATGAAGTGAAACGCCTGCTAGCTACTGCAATAGGAGATGTGACGGCTGAAACATGGAGAAACTGCATCCGACATACTACAAAAGAAGAAGACAGAATGTGGGATCTAGACACAATAGTTGATGTTTCGGTTGAGCCATTAATTATCAACTTGAACGATAACGGTGATCGGGATAGTTGTCCATCATCCGACGATTTTTCTTCTGACGATGACTAAGGTACTATTTTTTTCCTATTTTCTTTGCTATTTTTATTTTTGCTATATGCTATATTATTTACTATATGCTATATTATTTGGAAGTTTACAATTATATTTCTCAATAAATTCATTATTGTCTGAACCTATTTTGATATTTTGCGTCCGCCACTGAATGCTCCAACTGAGCGCTTATACGTCACGACCACTTCCGAGAACTTAGTGCCTACTATTCTGAAACTTCAGTATAGAGTAACATCGAGCAGTAAAACATGCATTGACAATATATTAACTAATATTCAGAACTGTGTATCTGCCGATGTTCTCAGTACTGGTATATCAGACCACTTAGCTCAAAAGCTAACATTCCCAGCATTAATGGCATCAACAAGTAGATTAAAAATAATTAGAATTTTTAGTGAACAAAATATTGAATCATTTATAGGCAGATTAAATGAAGTAAATTGGGACAGAATTTATAGAATCAAAGATGAATGTGTAAATGAACAATGGGAAATGTTTTTTAATTTCTTTCAGAGCGTATTTTATTTGTCATTTCCTCTGAAGAAAATATCGACTGGTAAATCCCAAAATAAAAAAACACACAACACTGATCCAAATATAAATGAATGTAAAAACCGACTAAATATTCTGTATACAATAAGTAGAATAGACAATAGTTTCATAGACATGTACAAACAAACTAAAAGAGAATACAACAAAAAACTTATAATGGAAAAATCTAAAAAATATCAAACACAAATAAACAATTCAGATAACAAAGGAAAGACTGTTTGGCAGATAATAAATCACATAAATGGTAGGACAAAAAATAAATCAATTCAAGTCTCAGGAGAGGCAGAATATATTGCAAATGAATTTTTAAATTCTCTTAAAAAACCTATTGAAAAGATGCCATCAGATAAAGGGTCTGTATCAGACAACATAAAGAGAAATATGAAGTCATTATATTTAACATCAATTTCAGAAAGTGAGGTTTTCGATATTGTCAAAAAACTAAAGAATAAGATGAGCTGTGGGGTAGATGAGATACCAACCAAACTGGTGAAACTTTGCATACGGCAGATTGCTGGGCAGCTTGTTTTCATGATTAGTAATTCGTTTAGGTATGGTGTATTTCCCGAAAAACTCAAATTAGCATCTATAACACCTGTATACAAAAAAGGAGATCCAACTGAAATTAGCAACTATCGTCCAATAAGTATTCTGTCTTCCTTTTCAAAGGTATTTGAATCGGCAATATGTAACAGACTGATGAGCTTTTATATATCCTGCAACTACTTGAGGACGAGCCAGCATGGATACCTAAAAGGTAAGTCCACACTGACCGCTATTTTTAGTCTTGTCCAGGATATCTTAAACTGCTTGGAGAGGGATGAAATAGCTCTTGGACTATTTCTCGATTTATCCAAAGCGTATGATGTGTTGAACCATGAAATACTGTTATCAAAGCTGGAATGTAGCGGGGTGCGTGGAACCGCACTACAATGGTTCAAATCATATTTAAAAGACAGGCAGATGGTTGTATGTGTAAGAAGGGATGGTGAAGTGGCATATTCAAATACAGAAACCACCAACATAGGCGTACCTCAAGGAAGCATGATGGGCCCCTTACTATTTATTCTGTATACGAATGATTTAGACAGAAGTATTATAAATAACGCCTGTAAAACAATTAAATACGCTGACGATACCAATATGCTAATCACAGCTCAGAATATGAACGATCTAATATCCATAACAGATGATGAGTTTGATCATGTCTGTAAGTGGTTTAGAATGAACAGTCTCAAACTGAATGAAGAAAAGACAAATGTGGTTCTTTTCAAGACAAACTATGACAGAGCTAATATGCCAAGTAATGTAATATTGAATGAATGCAGTTTTGATGTCAGTGAATGCACCAAATTTCTGGGAATATACATTGATAGCTTTCTATGTTGGAATCACCATGTAAATAATACGTGCAAAAAATTAAATACGGTATGTTACACTGTAAAAATTCTTTGTAAATATGTAAATTTAGCAACACTGAAAACTGTATACTATTGTAATTTTGAGTCTCGGTTCAAATATGGTTTAATTTTCTTTGGTGCAAGCAGGGATATAGAGAGGGTATTCCGGATTCAGAAGAAAGTTATACGAATTATACTAAATAAAAAAACTTCTGACTCATGTAGAGGAGAATTTAAAAAGTTAGGAATTCTAACAGTGGCAGCAATGTATATAAAAGAATGTTTAAATTTTCTAGTACATCACAAGTACTTGTTTGAACACTTGCAGTCGAATAATATGTGGGAATCCAGAAGAATAAATTTCAACTATCCTGTACATAGATTAACTGTAACAGAAAACGGAGTGTTGTATATGTGTATTAAATTGTTCAACAAGTTACCCGAACATGTTAAGAAATTGTATGATAATGAAAGTTCATTCCGTAGAGAAATCTGTATTTTACTTCTCAATTTAGAGCCATATAATTTAAATGAATTTCTATATAATAAGTGAATGATTTTTTGTTTTTTTTTTTGTTTGACGTTATGCTGTTCAATTGTCCGATTACACATTTATGTATTTGGAAGATTTCTCAGAATAAAATTATTATTATTATTAATATTTTTTACTAATAAAACATTTTTTTGTGCGTTTCTGTAAATTTTGAGTTTTTTTTTTTTGTTGCATTTATCCTAACAAGTGTGCTGATTTATTCAATGATTTTCTAAAAAAAAGGAAAATACTTGAGAAGTATTGGTATAAAAGGAACCTTTATAATGTAATATCTAAGAATTAAAATCAAATTATTTAAAGTTAATTAAAAATTTAAAAAATAACTAAAAAAAGTAAAATCTAAAAAAGTAATAAAAAAATAACAACTATAAAAATGTTCCAGAACCACTGGTCGGCCTGGTAGGTTGTGTGTGATTTTTTCTGTTTCTTTCTACTTTTATGGCTTTGAAATGGTTCTATTCTTCTATTATATGCGCATTTATGACGAAGCCATTTACCCTCATTTCATTCTTTTGGGGATTTTATGGATCTGTTAACCTTTATTTTATTACTAGCTATCACTATCACTACTACTGTTGTAATAATAATAAACTGATACACATAATAGATGTTTTTGAAAACATCTATAATATAGTAATAATAAAATAATATATAAAGATATATTTTTAGTACGCTCCTGTGCGCTCTTGCACAAACTGATTTCATTAGTTTTGAATGTGGGCCTGCGTTTCCACTCTGAAGCAACCGGCCGCTAGGGGTGGGGGTTGACTCTAAAAGATCAAAGGCGCCGACGGCGAGTTTGGCTTCTGATTAGTTTATTCTGTGGTTCAATGCTATTTTGGTACATTTTTCATTTTTGCAATTTTATTATACAGGGTGAGTTTTTTTCAATGTTTAGTACAGGGATCTCGTAAACTACTGCAGTTAGAGGAACGGTTAAATGGGGAAAGAAGTGCAGTTTTATGAGCTTAATTCGAAACAGCTTTTGTTTTTTTGAAAATCTCCATGGCTTCCTAGATATTTAACATAAAGTAAATTCCGCGGATTTCTTTACACCGAGATAGCAGTCTTATTATTGGGATTAGAGAAAAATCGTAAAGGAAAACCTTTTAGACGATTTCATAGACAATAAAACGGCGTTACAATTTTTTTTATTTGTTGTGTCATTTTCGAGCTATGACGTAAACTTGTGTTTTTTTAAATGTAAGTCATAGTTGGCTATGACATCATTCGATATGTATTTTTTTTTCTAAATACAACGATATAAAACTCGATATCGTTTTTTCTGGAAATAAAAAAGTTTAGGACGGTTTTTAACTTTATTTCCTCAAATACGTGGTATAGGCGCTGAATTTAATAGTTAATTTTGAATTGAAAATCTTATATGAATAATTAATAGTTCAACGGGATAGCTAGTTTTTCGAGAACTTCAAAAAAATATTAATTTTAATTCTAATCTTTCAAAAATCTTGTAACAATACCTACTACCTACGCTGTAGAATTTTAGACTAAATATTCATATCAAAATGTGACGGTTGCTTAGCAACAGTAACAGAAACAGTGAAACTATAAAATTTGACAGTTAGTTACTTATAGAGGCTTATAATTTCCATTGAACTTTAAGTATGAAGTCAGGTTTTGCAGAAGTTCTTAAATCGTATAACCTGCAAGGTGAATTACTAGTATAGAGTTTTCCAACCAAGAAAAGCGTGATATGATAGAATGTTATATTCAGTGTCAAAAGAATGCTGTCCGGGCTGCGGAACAATATTTTCGCAGATATTTTAATCGTCGTTAACCTTTTATATTAAAATGTTTCATAATATTTTCTAGAGAGTTACTAGATGGCTATTAGAAAATTTGTAGTTAATTAAGTATAATTGTTTGCATAGAGGATTACAAATTATTCTGCAAAATTATCTATGTACCTATAATTTCAAATTCAACTGAGGTCTGTCAGTTATGCTTACATGGCCGCCTAGTTAAGTTGAGGAAATAAAATTAAAAACCGTCCTAACTTTTTTATTTCCAGAAAAAACGATATCGAGTTTTATATCGTTGTATTTAGAAAAAAAAGACATATCGAATGATGTCATAGCCAACTATGACTTACATTTAAAAAAACACAAGTTTACGTCATAGCTCGAAAATGACACAACAAATAAAAAAAAATGCAACGCCATTTTATTGTCTATAAAATCGTCTAAAAGGTTTTCTTTTACGATTTTTCTCTAATCCCACTAATAAGACTGCTATCTCGCTGTAAAGAAATCCGCGGAATTTACTTTATGTTAAATATCTAGGAAGCCATGGAGATTTTCAAAAAAACAAAAGCTGTTTCGAATTAAGCTCATAAAACTGCACTTCTTTCCCCATTTAACCGTTCCTCTAACTGCAGTAGTTTACGAGATCCCTGTACTAAACATTGAAAAAAACTCACCCTGTATAAACTTCCTATTATTATCGTATGCAATCACATATTTAAATTGTATATTATGTTGAATGAACCATTATGAATTCAAAATTATGTCATTTAGGGTACGTAATTAAATAAACATACGTAACTGGAAAAAGTACCATACTCTCACCAAACTCTTTAATTTTTTTTCCGTCAAAAACAATTGTCTACTAGGACTATGTACCTACTTAATTTAATTATGTAAGTAGTGTTGGGCCTGTGGGCGGTGATTACCATGTAGGTAGGTACACAGGTTGATTTTATTTAAAAAGTTGACTGTATAAATGATTGAAATAAACTTATAACACAATGCAAATATTTCATGCGAGATTTTGCGGGCATGTTCACGCTACAACCAAATCTTATAATAATGAAAATAATGAAATTCACAATCACAATTTTACCGTCGCGTCGCGACATCGAAGGGCGATGATCGTGGGTTATAGTGGGGAGCAACGACGAGCTCCTCTGCCCATGGTTAGGCAGCAGTGCAGCACCATCCAGTCTTTACTACCGACAGGAATAATGGTGCGTCTAGACTCGAGATAAAATAAAGAAGGGTCCAAACCAAACAAGTAGAATCTATTAATAATAATATAACTTTTAATATATAATATAACTAATAAATTAATTATTAGTTTTTGCATCTGAGTAAAATTTTAACTACTGGGAAATGGCGTGACCTTGAACACTCAAAAATTTTTCGCCTGCGGCGCATTTAGGAGGTTACTATCTTTTTTTCCTTTCTTAGGTATTCGCGATTTTTATATGACCTGCCTATGAAAAGTATCAGCAGCCGCCACTGCATCAGTGATTGGTTAAATGCTAATAAGCTTAAACTAAATGTGTCTAAAACGAAAGTCATGTGTTTGGGATCTCCAAGTAGATATAGTCAGTTTGTTGAGTGTAATTTGAAGATAAAAATAGGAGAAAATGTGTTGGAGGTGGTGGACAAAATCAAGTACCTAGGAGTGCATGTTGACAGACAGCTAAATTTTTATGAACATGTAGATAATGTATGTAAGAAGGTGGCTAGAGGATTGGGACTTTTAGGTAGATTATCAGAGTTCCTATCTCTCTGTGCCAAAAAAATTGTATTTAACACAATGATATGATATTGCTGTATTTTTGTTTTTGCGGGACAATTTTTTATACATTAAATAAAACCTGCACTAGTAGATTACAGAAGTTGCAGAATAGAGCAATGCGTATTGTTTTGGGGTGTAGTAGGTACACACCAATAGTACATATGTTGGCAACTTTGAAATGGATGAGCCTGGAAAAGTTTTTTGAATTTCAATGCATGATATTTATTTATAAGTTGGAGCATGGAATGTTGCCGGAGTATTTTGAATGTTTTAGAGTAAGATGTGGAGATGTTCATGGATATTGTACTAGAAATAGAATGAATAATTATTTAAATACTGTAAGGAGTGATTTAGCATATGGGTCAGTATTTGTAAAAGGTATGATACGTTATAATGAGATTGACAGTACACTTAGACAGTGTACGAATATAGGGCTGTTTAAAAGACAGCTGAAACAAATCTACCTTACTGGGTAAACAAGAGGGATTGGATATTTTGGGGGTTGGAATAATTAATCTTTGTTATAATTACTCTTTGTTATATTGTATACATGGGTGATTGGGTTAACTTCTGGAATGTTAGCTTAGTTTGACACTATTGTATTGTATTGTTGAAAAATGTTATACCTAGTATTGTATATTAGCAGGATGCTAAATAAAGGTTATTATTATTATTATTATCTCTCTTATCTCAAATATCGCCAAAATTTTTGAAATATTTGTACATTGTAGACTAGCGCCCGTATTCACAAACGATAATTTCCTAAATAATTACGTAATCAATTATCCCCATCTCATTCTATTGCCAAAAAACTGCATATCTACATCTCACTCATTTAAATAATTACGTAATTATTTAGGAAATTATCGTTTGTGAATACGGGCATATGTAAGTTTCTGATTGACAGTGGCAGAATTAATAGCAAACAATTTGGTTTCATGAAAAATAAAAGTAGTGCACATGTACTTGATCAGGTATTTGATGCTATCTAGATTGGAATAAGTAATAACCAGGCTGTTGCTGCTACGTTTATAGACTTAAGTAAAGCTTTTGATACAGTAGGCCACCAGATATTACTGCGGAAGTTGTATAATGATGGAGTTACAGGAATATCTCATGACCTCATGAAAAGCTACTTAACAGGTTGACTGCCACCTGAAAATCATTGAAAATGTTTCTGAGGCCAAGTTGCGAATTAGGTACTTGGTATCTTTCTACAAAAAGCACCATAGCTCGCTCAACATAAATTCAACATTATTAGCAAAATTTTCGCAAAATTACTCAGTCGGTCGTATTCGCCCGCTGCAGCACGGGCGGCATCATAAGGCCTCCCTTGCCGAGCGGGCGTACACAGACGGTCGCGTTTGCTTCATCATCATGCCTCCCTTGCCGAGCGGGCGTACGTCAGCGGTCGTACTCCAGCGTAATAGACCAGTCGGATCAAATGTCATACCTATGAATGTGAATGTGATGTTATATAAATGGATGTTATACAAAAAAATTCAGGGAGAAATACCTAAAACTCGTCTACTGTATTAGCGTATATTAGGTTAGGTTTCATTCATTAAGAATTGTTATTTAGTTTTATTTCTAAAATAAACCGCATTACTATTTTTCCTGCATTATTGCTTTGCTGAACACCTAAAAATCCAATATAGATACGTGCTGAACATCGGCGCCACGGCGGTCGTATACGACCGCTGTCCCTTGTTGTCAGTTACTTCTATAATTCACGAAATATCCCGAAACTGGCAGTGTATAACCAGCTGTCTGTGCCATGGCGGTCGCCAGATGTGGTTAAACGGATCCAATTCACGACCGCTGGCACAGCACGCATCGACAAAGTATACACTCTGCTAGCGGGCGTATACGCCCGGAAGTTTCAAATTTTCACATTATCATTATCAGTGTGTTGAAATTTGTGTCTCTCAAGATTTGCTTAATTGCCTATGTTGGAGAATTCAACTAATTGTGTAACTTATACAGTTTAATAATAAAGTTATTGTGAATTATTGGTGACATAATAGAGCATAATTGGACCAACAATGTAGAAGAAAACTCAATATTTCATTGTTTATGACTGTCCATAAATTCGTAGGTACATAAAAAGTGCTTGATACCATTATCTCCTGATAATGATTAAATGCAAGGAGTGTTTATCTGAATGTGACCCGGCACAAAAAACCATAAGTTGCATTTGCACTAAATTCATATGTAGATCATGCTCAAAACTCTGCTCTAGAGAATTGAGAGTTATAGACCTAAACTCTCCAACCTTGAAATTCATCTGTACTTCATGTGATCGGTACCTTATTGATATTGATGCATTCAAGGCTGCTTGTTTGAGTGCCATTGAAGAGGCGATCAATTTGAAATGTTCTGACATACGTGCAGATATTGCTTCATTGCAAACAAATCTAACCACCTTAAAAGAAGGAAATATAGATATGATAAAGCTTCTTACTAATACACCTACCTCTTCGGTACAACTTACAACAAAGGGTTTTGGCACCGTTAATAAAACATATACTAATAAATCCTATGCATCAGCTGTGAACTCCAGCAAAGCAACTTCTCCCCATGGAGGTAACAGAGATACAGGAAATAAATTCAAGTTCAATGTCCCAGGGAAGCAATCAACCTCCAATGGAGATAAAACAAGAGCCACCATATCATCACCAGTGCTGCAACCTGCAGATCCCACATATCCACTGAATAAGACAGAATCTCAAACTTTTCAACACAAGAAAAAAGAAAAAGTAAAACAGGCAAAACAGATAGGTACCGGATCTTCCGAGAATACAACGTTCTGTAGTGGTAGACTAGATAAAGAAGATAAATACAAAAAAATTTGGCTCTTTATCTCAAGGGCAAAATCAAATGTTAACGAACAAATAGTAAGGGACTATATATTCAACAAAACAAAAACCATCAAGGAATCAATATCTGTCAAACTGCTTCAAACAAAATCTGTGAGTAATGACAATAACTGCTTCTTAGTGGGTGTCTCTCCTGACCTGAAGGATACGGTATATCAGACAAATTTCTGGCCTAAGGGTATACCTTATTCTAGATTTAACTTTAGAATAGGACAACATTTTTTAGACCAGCAATATCAAACCACATAATAACGATACCCTCATCTACCAAGGTCATAGATAAGGACAAAGAAAACTCAGAAATTGCCGATCCACATCTTAATATCACATATCAAAATGTTAGAGGACTGAACACAAAAATTACAACTTTTCATACGTCAGTTTATGCGCTCGATACTGACATCGTGGCTTGTACTGAAACCTGGTTGAAAGATAGTTTACTCTCTACTGAGGTCATGGATGCAGGCTACGCTGTGTTTCGTAAAGGCAGAAATCTGGCACCACTGGGTGTCTCACGGGGTGGAGGTGTGCTTCTCGCAGTGAGGGACAGCATTCGATCCTCTGAAATAGACCTATCCAACATTTGGGACGCTCTTCCCATGATTGATATAATAGCATGCAAATTAACTGTATATTGTTCATGCTTCATAGTTATAGTTGTGTATATTCCACCGAATGTAACTTTAAGTAACTTTACACTTTTATGTGACTTACTTGAGTCCACTGTGTGTATATTCAGGCATAATGTAATTTTGTTAGGAGACTTCAATATTCCAGAATTTAATCACGATTCTAAACACAGTCCATTCAAAGATACCTTGAATGACTATACAGACCTATGGAATCTCAATCAATTTAACGATATCATAAATAGCTCTGGCAATACCTTAGATCTAGTTTTTTCGAATGTTATGTGTAAGGTGACCCGTGAGTCAATGCCTTTTGTACCTGAGGATGCATATCACCCCACTTTGAATATATCCCTTCTACTGAGAGATCAAAAACACAAAACCTTCCGGAATAACACCAAATCACTTAAATTTAATTTTAAAAAAGCAAACTTCCATCTTTTGTACGACCTTATTTTGAAACAAGATTGGACCTCCCTTGGAAATTGCACTGATGCAAATGAAGCATGTGCAATATTCTATAGAACCTTTGATAATATTATTAGACGCACGGTTCCAAGAGTTGTGATTCATAGTAGACAATACCCTGTGTGGTTCTCTCCTGAAATCATATTTACTGTAAAGAAGAAATCTAAAATGCTTTCAAAGTACAAACGTACAGGTGCTGCATGTTATTATGAGGAATTTAAAGCCCTCCGTAAACATGTGAAATGTTTGATTGACATTGCATATAATGATTATATAAACGAAGTTCAAAACGAGCTAAAACTAAACCCTAATAAGTTTTGGTCCTATGTTAACAATAAAAAACGCAGGTCTAGAATCCCTGGTATTGTAACCTTTGAAAACATAGACATTCAAGGAACGCATGAGATAGTACAAGCATTTGCTCGCTATTTCGGTGCTGTCTACAGTACCTCTCTCTCTAACATTTACCCACCAAGCTCATTTAACTCTAACTATGATACTATCAATATTGATACCCTAACTGAAGAAGAGGTGATGCAGGCTCTGAAGAGAATGAAATCTACTCCATCCTGTGGTCCCGATGGTATACCATCTTTTATTATCAGAGATGGTAAATGTGCGTCTGCCCTTGCAAAGCCACTCACCATAATATTTAACTTATCCATAAAATCACTTTCATTCCCTGACATGTGGAAACTCTCACGTATCTGCCCAGTTCACAAGAGTGGACTACTAAGTAGGATTGAAAATTACCGTCCTATATCATTGACATCAGGTTTTGCAAAAGTATTTGAAATGTGTATCTTACAGCAAATTGGATCCACTGTATATTCACGTATCTCCGACAATCAACATGGATTTTTTCCAGGTCGATCTACCGTCACGAACTTGATGGTACAAAACCAATATCTATCTGCAGCCCTAGACAATCGTGAGCAAGTCGACACAATATACATGGACTTTTCTAAAGCATTTGATATGATGGACCACAAGATTCTACTGCAGAAACTATCAATTATCGGATTCAATGAGCCCAGTGTCATATTTTTAAAATCATTTCTCGAGGATAGACAACAATATGTTGAATATCAAGGCCACAGATCTGACATCTTCAAACCAACAAGTGGGGCTCCACAAGGCAGCACCTTAGCACCTATTCTCTTTGCGATCTTTATTAATGATATTGGCCATGACCTACATGTGCTGTATTTACTATTTGCCGATGATTTAAAATTGTCGTATATGGTGCGATGTTTGCAGGACTGCTTGATCTTGCAGAGGGACGTTACACTCATATGGCAGTGGTGCCAGAGAAACAGACTGCCTCTCAATATTGACAAGTGCAAGTCAGTTAGCTATACCCTCAAGGTAAACATGATACATTTTGATTATGCAATTGATAACACCACCATAGCTAGAACAGACACTATCAAAGATCTGGGTGTCACATTTGATAGTAGGCTGTCATTTGCGTCACATATCAATCTGATTGCCAAAAGTGCATTAAAATCAGTTGGGTTTGTTCTATGAAAGTGCCACAACTTCACAAACATTGACAGTATCAAAGTATTATATTATAGTCTGGTAAGAACCAAATTAGAATATGCAAGCGTTATATGGAACCCAATTCATGCAAAATATGTACATCAGATTGAAGCTGTTCAAAGGAAATTCCTAAAATTTTTGGCCTATAGGGCTGACAAAGTGTATCCTCATCAAGGAATAGATAACAGGCTGCTCTGCTCTCGTTTCAGTGTGGACTGCTTGTGGGTCCGGAGGGTATTTCATTCCCTTGTGTTACTATATAAAATCCTATCAAACATAATTAACTGTAGTGAGCTTCTTTCCTGTCTGGATTTTAGAGTGCCCGGGCTGAACTCGAGGAGCAGAAGCAGTTTTTATTTGCCATTGACTCATACTAACATTGGAAGCAGGTCTCCCATCCACTTACTATGTTTCTACTGGAATAAATACTGTACTGACCTAAACAGTGAAATGATGACTCTCAGCCAGTTCAAACACCAACTAACGATATCGCTTGAGATGTGTTGTCCGGATGGTGTTAAACATTGAACTAGGAACCACATTTTTTGTATTATAGTTTAATTTTGATTTACTCTATTTTTTTTGATTATTTGCTTACTTTCTTTGTAATAGGTATGTATTATATTTTCTTTCTATCTTTCTTTTATTTTTATAGTATTGATACTATTTAGTTTAATTTAGATTAATTTAATACTTAATACGGAATTTTGATTTTTACCTTTGATTTTAAATTGCCTTGTAAATGGTATAATCTGTTAGGCAATAAAGCTTATTATTATTATTACAGTCAAACCTGAATAACCCGGAAATGCCTGGGACCGAAAATAAATTCCGTCTTATACAGGTTTCCGGCTTAAACAACAACACCTGTCTAAACCGGAAACAAACCTGCTTAGCACGGAAAATGCCCAACAGTACGTACATTTTTTTTTAGTATCGATAGAATGTTTTCCCACGAACCAATCTGATTTTATTTTGTCCTTATTCTTCAAAATATCATAAACTTGTGTTTTACCACACTCATATTTTTCCGCGAGAAGCTTAACGCTAATTTTTTTGTTTTCATAGCACATAATTAAATCTATTAAAATAGATTTCTAAAGATTTCAGTGTTAGAGTGTTGAATTTTTTATTTGCAGACATATCGAATATTGTACCTACTAAAAATAATTTGATGCTCACAGCTCACAGTTGAAGAGTTTAGAATTGACTAAAATTGAATCCGAACAGGACTAAACAGGAAGTGCATAAGTACCTACAGACAGTTTTTATTGTCGCAATAAAAATTCCGAGAAGTGAGAGTAGGATAGACGCGCGAGAACATGCGGAGGTAAAGAGTAAAGGGTGGCGTCCGCTTCCGTCTTATGCAGGTGAAATTGCGTGCATAAGGTTAAAAAACGTATTCCGTCTCCGCGTTACGCAGTTTCCGGCTTGAGCAGTGGAAGTTAACATGTAATGTGTATAGCTTAATTCGGGACCGGGAAAAATTTCCGTGATAGACAGATTTCCGCCTTATTCAGTGTCCGTCTTATCCAGGTTTGACTGTATTATTATTATTATAGATGCTCGGACTAACGATCATTATGTCTATTGCGTCTTGGCTCCGTTTAGTTACAAAAGTGGGTGTATTTCCCACTAGGGCTGTATTTCCTACAAATTCATTAAACGTGTAATCGTAGTTATTAAACGCGTTTAAACGTTTAAACGTTTATCTAGTCTCATTTAAAGGAAAAAATTCAAATTCCTACTACCAGGCAGGAAGGACGTAGTAAATTAGATGGCTATTATTGATGCCACTTGACAATTTTATGAGCTTGTTTATATTGATATGCTGCGAATTGAGGTATTTGTTCGAGTAGGGACATGACAAAGACGGGAGAAGAAAATCGAAGGTTGGAGAAGGATGGGTTTGGCTCGGATGGAAGCATCCTCATCCATCCATCGTATAATTTTTTTGTTTGATGCAATGACTGTTGACCTTCGCTGCACTCACGGTGCCTGGTCTGAAAGTAAAATGCTGTAAAATGAAAATTCGCCACTTGTCTATCTCAACTCCGCTAGCCGAGATTGGTTATGTTTTAATTTATTATATTTTTTTATTACTATAATTTTTATTACATTAGTAGATTATTGATTTGTTACCGAAGTATAACTAATAATGTGTCCTGAATTGAAAATTTCTCATTAGCCTATTAAACGTGTAGTAATTTCTTAAACAAATAACAACCTTTAAACGTTTAAACGATTAAACGTTTAAACGCTACAGCCCTATTTCCCACATTCAGCACGTCTAAGTTGGATTCAAGTAAAAATACAAGCAATTGCTCACCTCTTTTGCTGGTATGCTTGCTGCCCCAGCTGACGCTGTGTGCGTTGGCATCACTGCCGAGTAGAAGCGGTAGCCCATGCCCGTTGCAGTACTCGACTAGTTTCTGGACTTCCATAGGAGGTGCTGATGTTTTCTCATGGAAGTACCCTGATGCTACTATGATGCTACGATGTGTGCCTCCGGTGATGTTGACCCGGATTGGCACAAGGTCCCGTGTCATGAATTCTGAAAGACATACATATTTAATGTTGTTTCTTATCTCATATATTTAAAAGGGAATAGATAATAATTTTATTTATTACACTCTGAATATAAATAATGAAACTTGCAACCGCGACGCAGTGCCCGTGTCTGCGACGCAGTTAGGCGATTCAGGCGCCAGGAAAGTTAATATCTCTAAATTTGCAAAATAGTCTTTTGATATTTCATCGTGAATAACATTTTATCAACTTGAAATTTTCGCATGTCCTAAATGAAGTAGGCAAATGATTAAACATCTTTATGCAGGAATATAGAGCACCTCATCTCTCCAAATGAGATAAGTGGTGCTGTGGAAAATTATAACTACAGATGTTACGTTATAGCATGTGAAAAATCACATGCTATTGTTATTCTCCTTGAGAGTAATATTATTATATTATTGTATATATTTTTTGTAAATCTATTATTATAGGTATTATGATTTGTAAATATTTTGATTTGTATTCTCTTTGTCAAGAAATTGACGTATATAAAGTTAGCAGAACAACTTGCTCAAATGAGAAAGTTACTACGGCGACAATTATAAATGAATAAATCAAACAGTCCTAGCGGCTAAGTCCTGCACAAAAAAATCAAAATGTTTGATATGCATAGGGATTTTAAGGAGTGCCTTTACTAATTTTCTAATAATTCACTTATACATTAGTAATGTGAATTTTAAATAATAGAATGGGAAGACAGGCAGAATTCACAACAAAGGGAGTATAGATTTATGAGGGGACAACTCAACCCAATGAGCCAAACGAGGTTTGAAACCTACTCTGATATCAAAAGACAGGCAATAAGTTCTGAGTTATGAAATCCTTATATAAAATCGAGATGTCACGTTCAAGGTGACAAGGCGCGCCTCGAAATGCGCGCGTCGCTCACCGCTGTAAATGTTGGAGTGTAGGTACAGATCCCTGCTATCACACAAAGCGAAATCTGTACAGTGACTAAACAATACAATGATGACACCAACGCGAGAAATCTTTCGGTAGATGGCGCGTAAACTGTGTAGATCCCAGAGATGTGAAGGGTGAGGCCTCAAAATGCGAGTGTCACGCACCGCTGCCAATGTTAGATGTGGTGTCGAGAATTTCAATGCAACATTTTCCATTAAAATTAGTATTTACATAAACAAGAAGTAGCACACGTTGTGTGATTGAAGATCAGTTTAAGATTCAAATAAAGATAATAAATAAGATTATAAATAAGATAATAGATAAGATAATAAATAAGACAAAAATAGTAATATTGGAGATATTTGACTTTAAAGATTTATAAATAAATAAATTAGTAGTTTATTTCGACTGTCCAGTTAATATAATGATATTAGGAATTATTTGGGATTGCAGTCAATTAAAATCAATTAAATTAAATTGACTGCAATCCCAAATAATTCCTAATATCATTAAATAAATAAATTTATATCAAATAATAAAACTCGTACTATACCGGCACAAATCAAAAGTGTCACTATTGTACCGGGTGGGCATCTAAGAATGAACAGCGGCCATATCTTGGGAAATATTGATCCTACAGTTTCAAAAAAAAAAATTCCAGACATAAGTGACTATGCGAAATGCAATGAAAATATTTTCAAGATGGTCGCACTTCCGGAAATACCGGAAGTTGACACCTACTTCGTTATTTTAACGGGGACACCCAGTAAAATATTATATTTTTTAAATGTCTGAAGAAATCGAATACAGGTGGTTTTCACCACAGGAATTTAGATTGAGCGGTTTATGAGTTATAAACAAGTGAAAATCGCAATTTTCCAACTTCAAAGCAGTGTAGAACTAGAACGGCTCAATATATCTAAAAACGGCTTACATGTCCCTATCTTAACTTTTTACAAGGTATTCTATTATGTAGTTTAGATTTTTCTACAGGGTGATGAAAAATCTCTTAATTTTCATCACACTGTATAAAAGTTTAAACCGTATGGTAGGATACCTTGTAAAAAGTTAAGATAGGGACATGTAAACCGTTTTTAAATATCTTGAGCCGTTTTCAATGTGAGATGCTTTGAAAATTGAACATTGCGATTTTCACTTGTTTATAACTCATAAACTACTCAGCCTAAATTCCAATTGTGAAAACCACCTGTATTCGATTTTGCCAGGCAATTTAAAAATACAATAATATAAAGGGTGTCCCCGTTAAAATAACGCAGTAGGTGTCAACTTCCGGTATTTCCGGAAGTGCGACCATCTTGAAAATATTTTCATTGCATTTCGCATAGTCACTTATGTCTGGAAATTTTTTTTTGTGACTGTAGGATCAATATTTCCCAAGATATGGCCGCTGTTCATTCTTAGATGCCCACCCGGTACATACACAAGAAGACATCCTCCTACAAAGTCAGTGGCATACTGGAAAATGTGCGTTGGTCCGACTTAGAAGCACAAATTGTTCTAATGCTTTAGTGACAAAATTCGCCATATCGGGAAATCTATGATACCTAATTTTGTGCCAGTCTTGTTGCAAGGAAGGGTATTAAATGTAACATTTGATGCAACAGTTAGTGCGATTTTAAGGATTTTTGAGTTGTACCACTATTGCAGCCGGTGAGCGATGTGTAGTTAGGCATATGAAGAATTGCAGATAATAGGAGACGAGTAGACAATATCGCAAACAACTTGGATGTATTAGAGTTCAAAATGTGCTTAATGGACAAAGTTGAAGTTATTTAAATAGTGACTTTGCTAGGAAACACTCTAGAGCCGCCAGTTTTCATGTGGGAAAGTTGAAATTTGGCTCGATTGAAGAGGCGCACCGTGGCACGATGCCTATTGAAAATGAGCGGGATCCGTTCCCGGGAAGTGTCATTTTTTCGGGAATTTCGGGATTTTTCGGGAATAGCCTAGTAATAGCCACTAAAGTGTCTGAAAGTTTTACCGATCGGGACGAAACTTGGTAGGGACGAAGCTCGTCACCCCCAAATACGACCTATTGAAAATGGGCCGGATCAGAGAATTTTAAGACCCCCGTTCAGGGCCGTATTTTTTTTAAAACGTCCCGACTTAAGGATTTGTTCCTCGGTAATGGTACATAGCGGGGAGATTCTGTTATTCTTGTACAAGATTCGTACCTTGTTAGATAGGTACTACACTAAGAAAGTTTTTAAAACAATTTGTACGCAAGTTGCCTTGACAATTTTGCGAAAATAACTTGTAAAAACTTTTAAATCTTATTTAAAAACAATAGTTTGAGAAAGTTTTTCTTTGAAATTTTCACACGATCAAAATACCTCAGGATATTTTTTATTCCAGAAGGAAGCATAGTATTGGACGAGTATTCCAGCAAAAAAAAAAAAAATCAAAAAGTTAAAGTAGATTTTTTGAAAATTACATTTCAAGACATTTGAAACCATTTTTTTAAGAAAAGTTGAAAATCGAAATATCTCAAAATCTATTGAGTTTTGTATAGTGCATGTTGGGGTTAATTTACTCCTTACCTCTTGTTTTATCAGATCACCAAAGGAATGTATCCAGTTACCAGTAACCCTGTAGAGAATCTAATTAATAAATTCCATGCAGTGTCGTTTATGAAGTTTCATGAAAAATATTTATTGAAAGGGCGAATTCATTTTATTAGTCAATGTACGTATTAATGTTAACAATGTATCGATTCGTGTTTACTACGAAACGTTTCGTATTCTGTTCAAAAATAAGTGCCAAATACTGTCCTTGACTTGCTGAATCCTGTCTGCGTGTGGCGCAAATTGTGTTTGTGTGTTCCAGAATCATTTCTGTGAAAGCTTTCTGCGAAAGAAGGTGCGTTAGTGCAGAGAACGATATATACATAGATCTTATAATCACAGTAAGCAAGGTAAGTTAATTTATTTCTATAATTTGAGTATTCTTTTTAAATATACACTATCCTTGTAGCCAGCAGACAAAACTACTTACTGACAACAAGTACAGCAACTTAAAAGCGATATGCAAAACTGTACTAACATGCAGACTGTGTAACAAATCCCAAAGTTAAAGACAGAAAATCCCGACAAGAAGAAATATTTGGTAATTTTTTTTAAACAGTATGTATATAGAAGCACATATTTACAATATGCAATTATTTTGTTGTTTAATTCCAGTTTTTAATCAAATTTTCTGTTTCAGAGCCTGAAGAAAATGTTGAAAAATAGTTGCATAAGTCGCTTGAAATACGATAATTTAATCAGCGAGGAGTTCGATCGATGTTGGAAAGCTTGTGCCAACTACCGTTTATCTGATCTGAAAAGTCTAGATTCAACTCTTGCTATATTTGAAAAATGGCCTTATTATAAAAATCCTTCGGGCTACTGTTATGTAAGTTAATGAATAAATCTGCAAAATGTATTACTTTGTTGATTCGTTAATTTTTAGATAAACATGGATTTCAAACTTGCATTTGAAGAAAGGGATGGCTTAATTTTAAAATGGGATAGTTGTTTCTCTACCCTCTTTATTTTTTTAACCTCAGAAGGATGCATCAAAGATAAAGCTATTAAGAATGTACTGGAAACGATAAAAAAACACACCGGATTTAACGGAAAGTAAGAATAAGTACTAGATATTTTGTTGCTTTTTCTCGTAAGCCGTGCACTTGTAATCTTTTATCTATAATTACTTACTTACAGTTATAAAGTATGTTACAAAGGGTTGTAAGGAGGGTTTTAACAATATTAGGATAGGAATTAATCGCAGGAAGATTGAGAGGGGCTCGATATTCCAGGGCAATAAATTATTGCTTGTTTCTGTTGGGTGACTTTAAGATTTATAGATAATTTTTTTAACTTTAAGATAATAATGTTTCATGTAATGAATAGTTTTTTAATAAGATATTATAACGAACACCGCTCTGGAAAAATTCTAGTAATTGCTTCTTTAACCTTTAACATTCTAGTCCACGAATTTGCTTGTTTGTTTACATTCTTTTTTTATACGGGATTAATCAATGACACGTTCGCGACAGTTCGACGCAGGTCTGGAATGACGTGTTGACGGCCGATGCGATTTCTGCAATCTACGAGAGTCGATAGTGAACCTACTAGAACGTACCTACTGTTGCGTCGGGGGACTATAAAAGGACCACCACGCGGCTGCGTGTTTTAGTTTTAGTTTGGACATAGAGTGAAGTGAAGACAGAGAAGTAGAGAAGTAACTAGTGGAAGCTGAACAGAGCAGTAGTGAAGTGAAGTGTGAAGTAAGGGAGCCAGTAGTGACAGATAGCGGATATAAAGAATAGACAAGTGCAAGTAGTAGTGTAGTCAGCTGTTTGTGTTTTGATTATTTAGAATAATTATTAGAGGTTATAAGTACTTGTGGTGTTAAACAATAAAGGAATTTACAGACTTTTTGGTGGTGATTTATTATTGAGAAACCCGTAACAATATTTATGTGGATTTAATATGACTTTAATTTTTTCCTATATCCTTGAATTTGATTGAGGTATACTATACTTCATGATATACAGGGTGTCCCATAATATGTGGGCAATCTCCCGGATTTGGGTAAATTTCGTAAAAATAAATTAAAAAATAGCTATAAAATTAATTCCTCAGAGATACCCCTACAAAGATATTAGCTGTTGAAGTTGAGGGTTGAAAATCAATTTATTGCAATAACTTTTTTATTTCTTGACCGATTTTGATAATTTTTGGTGTTATTTTGTATTATTTTGAACTGTTTAGAATAGTGTTTCTTAATCTTTGGTAGCACATACATAGACCTCCGGATGGCATAACCCCCTCATTCACTTGAAATAAAACAATAAAAATCATAATTTTACAGTTTTTTAAGGTTAATTTTCTTTTTATTTGACATTTTTTACATAAAAAATGTCTCTTTATTTATTTCGATAGAGCGAACCGTTATCGAGATAAACGTCCTTCTAATAGGTGATGCGCCACAGGAACTTTTTAAATTTCAAGTAAATTTTAACAAGATGACTGACCTATGACAGTAAATTGAACAGGAAATAAAACAATAACTTAATTAAATACACGTCAAATAGTGTCAAAGATTTCATGTCATGCAGATTCAATTTTAACTGATTTTAAAATGAGTTACACAAACGCTGAATACGCAGAAAATCAGTTAGAATTGAATCTGCATGAAATGAATCTTTGACACTATTTGACGTGTATTTAATTAAGTTATTGTTTTGTTTCCTGCTCAATTTACTGTCAAAGGTCAGCCATCTTGTTAAAATTTACTTGAATTTTAAAAAGTTCCTGTGGCGCATCACCTATTAGAAGGACGTTTATCTCGATAACGGTTCGCTCTATCGAAATAAATAAAGAGACATTTTTGATGTAAAAAATGTCAAATAAAAAGAAAATTAACCTTAAAAAACTGTAAAATTATGATTTTTATTGTTTTATTTCAAGTGAATGAGGGGGTTATGCCATCCGGAGGTCTATGTATGTGCTACCAAAGATTAAGACACACTATTCTAAACAGTTCAAAATAATACAAAATAACACCAAAAATTATCAAAATCGGTCAAGAAATAAAAAAGTTATTGCAAAAAATTGATTTTCAACCCTCAACTTCAACAGCTAATATCTTTGTAGGGGTGTCTCTGAGGAATTAATTTTATAGCTATTTTTTCATTTATTTTTACGAAATTTACCCAAATCCGGGAGATTGCCCACATATTATGGGACACCCTGTATTTTTAGAAAACTACGAGTATAAAACAACAAATGATAATAATGCCCTGGCATGAACATATTAATGTATATTAAGAAACCACATAATGAATATAATCAACGTCTTAATACTCACAATAAAGAGTATTAATGTTTAGCATGAACCACGTTAATGGTCAACATGAAGCGATTAATTGGTATCAAGAATGGTATTAATGCTAACAACAAATGTTAATAATGCCTTGCATGAACCTAATAATGTGTAGCAGGAATACGTTAATGGTCAGCATGAAAGGCATACTTAAATTTCACATTTTCGTACATGCTATTCACAAAAATGTTAATCGGGTGAATATCTAGATGAGCGGCATGGGTATAGGGCGAAATGGCTTATACTATCGGATAGCTCGTGTCTCTAGGAGTATCAAGGTACCATTGAATTTTTGCGCCGGCAAGTAATAGTCGAGAAATAAGGCCTTAAAGTTTCATCCTTGCCCTAATACGTGTATTCGAACATTATACGCGTGAACAGGCAGCTCGCTTATCCGTCGGACACACGACGATCGAGCGTTTCCTGTTCGAGCGCAATCATATGACGAATACACGTATTAGGGCAAGGATGACACTTTAAGGCCTTATATCTCGACTATTACTTGCCGGCGCAAAAATTCAATGATGATACTCCTAGAGACACGAGCTATCCGATAGTATAAGCCATTTCGCCCTATACCCATGCCGCTCATCTAGATATTCACCGTTAATCGTTATAATGTACTACATTTATGATATTCATATAGTTGTTTGTTGATTCAATGAAATATGTACATGATTCCAGGATGTGAAATTTATGGAACAATAACCGTGTGTTCGTGTTCACAATAAATTCGTTCGCTGGACAAATTTCAATCATTTCATTTGTGATCTACATGTACTATTTTATTAATATAACGTACTTACCTTTTTCGTTGAGTGTAGATCATAGATGTGATGTATTTGCAGGGTTTTAGTTAAGGTTAGACTTTGATTTAAACCTCTAGCCAAGTAGTTGTGGCCTGCAGCTCGGCTACTGACTGGGATTTGATTAATCCGTTCCTGAAATTGGCAATTTCACGATCCACTCCAGCAAGGCCCTTCCTGGAAGCTGTCGCTGTCTCACTGTATCGGATTAGACACCTTGGTCTGAGACCTAAAGTACACCAGCTCCTTTATACTGGTTATTATCGCTGGGCGAGCTCTAGCTGGTTCCTTGTCTTCCCTGGATCAAGGCTGAGTCAAATTGTTTCCTTTTATACTTGCCTGCAAAGGTAAAACAGTATATCTGAAAAAAGATGTGCTGTTTTGCCATGGCAATGAAGCAAGTTTAGCTTCTCAATCTCATACTCTTTTACCAGTGCATTATTTAGAAAACTAAATAAGATACATAGACGCAAACCGAGAATTGCATAAGAAAGAGCGCGAAAAATTATCCAGTTTCAGCGGGAAATTCAAATATCAGTTTTTTTCACATATACTATTTTACCTTTGCAGGCAAGTATAATATTCATTTCAATTATTCCACAGCTAACCTGAAAGTTTATATTTTGATTAAATTACTAAGTAGTTCTGGAACCATGATCTCGAATAAATTGTCTGTGATATTGGCCATGTAAACTTACTCTTTCGTACACGGAAGACAGAGTATGAATATCCGGATGTGACTTCATATTACTTTTTTTATAGTTATTTGGTTTCCTTGCTACTTATACAATTAAATTTATATTATTAACCGGACAACTAGACTGCTGGTCACTGATCACAATTATTAATAATAATTTATTCTTGGAAACAGTACAATAATATTATTTATTTTTTAGTGAATAGTGATTTGAGAACTTTGTAAGGTTAAGGCACGTTAAGGTTAGAGTGCGGGGAACAGTAAAAATAAGAATCAGGCCTGACCCAGTGGTGAATTCAGCCAGCACTTTTTATGCACAGCTATTGCCAATTTGCCATGATAAAATAATCTTCTGGAACATACCTACCATTATTAAGTAACAGTGTGGCGCCCATCAGATCTTCCAGCACCAAACCGTTTTGTTTCCGTCCAGGATCGCAAAGAGGATTGTAAATTGTAATTGAAGGAGTAAGAAGCAAACGGGTTCAAGTGCAATACTATAGAAATGGAGTAAATGAGTCCTAAACTTTCTTTGAGTATTTTCTAAAGCGTGTTTTGCGTGCTAATTGCATTTAGTATTATATATATATTTATATAATATATATATATGTATTATATTCATTGAAAATTGCTAAGGGCTATAGGCAAAAAGTCTCTTCTTAAAGTGTGGTCTTTATTATAAGAAACTTAGCAATTTTCAATTAATATAATTTTTTGGCAATTACTTATTTTATAATATATGTATTATATATACCAACAAATTGCTACTTTTCAGTACTCAAAAACGTACTTATCTCATTTTTAAATTTTTTGTCACTTGAACCCTTTTGCTTCTTACCCCTTCAATTGTAATTCGAGCGCATTCTAATCAGCTGAGCTATTCCCTTCCCTATAATCCCTTCCCCACACTCCCTTTTAGTGCCATGAACTAAGCTAGCCGAATCAAACCAATAAGATGTGCGAAAGAACGGCACAATTTCAGCGCGCAGGATATTTTCTACGTCACCCTCTGAGGTTATATATGTGATGTAATAACTGCGCATGATCTACTATCTACTACATACGACGCAACAGTAGTAAAAACGTCACTTACCTACCAGTTTCTTTCGATGTTTGCGTTTGTTGCAGTAATTATTTAATTAGTTTTACTGAAGAATTTGATGACTCCTTGTGTTGTGTTGTTGTGTTTTGTTTATGTGGACTGTAATTATTGATTGATTGATTTAAATTTGAATTTATGATAAAAATGTGAAATAAAACTGTTCAATGTTGAAACACTGTTTATCGTAGAATTGCTTTGTTATGATGAGACAACCGTCATACCAAGAAGGCTCGATGAGGAATAATAATAATGTCCTTGTATCCCTTCTGAGTGCCTTTCTTACCTACCTGCTTACATATTTGCAAGGGCGAATTTGCAGAGTTTGTGCATTTTATCTTTACATGGTCATTGAAATTGAATGGTTAAAAATGGTTAACTGTGCGCTATGCTGAAACTTTTCGACAGCTACACACACTGTAAGGGAGATTTAGGTGCTTATTTACTTCTTTTTGAGTAATTACAATTTTGTTAATTTAATATTCATTTATTATAATCAATCCAGTACACAACACAATAATACTTCTTACTTAGACTTATTAGACATCTTACATTATACCTTCTTACTCGGAGTCACCATCAGCACAGCAATGATAACCAGTGATATGCCTTTACGCGTAAACAATTCATTCTCGACTTTCGACGTAAGCAATGTAAACAATACGTAAAGAATGTAAAGAAGAGGTAAAGAACGTAAACAAAAGAAAGCAAGGTTATGTTTTATGTTTGTTTTTGGTATTACGATAATAATTATTGTTCATGTTATTAATTATTATTATTAATGTTCATGGAAACCCACTACACAATAGATTACGATGGTTGGCAGAAGTCAAAACTTAGGAATATTCTGATGATCTCCATCAGTAGTTCATCGTAATTAAAGTAAAATAACATCAAAAATTATGTTGCTTTATGTGATGTGGAATCTGTGAGATATACCTTGCCAATACTGCAGTTTCTAGATTAAAGGCACATATAGGTAAGTTAAAGTCATCTCGTTGCTGAGTGAGATATATTAGCTATACCTCAGTCGACCAACAGATATAGTAATAAAACTGCGCAACAAACTTTTAAGCTCCAAGTAGTCACATCTGTAGGCAGATAGTGCCTTATTTATTGGTTACCTGGTTCCGGTAAACCAATGAGAAGGGCATTCTAAGGTTTGTGTATATAATTCTTGTGTATAAGGTCTGCCTACCTGGATTGTAAACTTACCGCGCACTTTTATTACTATATATTTTGGCCGACTGAGGTATAGAAGGTGTGGCTTGGTAAAACCTAGTTGGGATATAAATAAACGCATCGCGGGAGGTGGAACATGATTATGTCAATCATAATTGCCGACTAAAGTCGGTCAATTCAATATATTGTCAATTAATCATGAGTTTGACCTGCTGCGAGATTCCGCTTCAAGAAAACGTCGTCTACGCTGGGAATCAACATGGCGGCTGGTTGCTGCTACGAGTCACTACGAGTGCTCGTACAGTGAGAGAATCTTAGATGAGGTAAGCCTCAGGATAACTAAAGTCTTGTAGCTCACTACTTATCTGCCGTCAGTGTGACGTCACTAGGTTGGGCTAAGCGTAAACGGTTCCAAGTAAACAAACCGTTCACGTGGCCGTTGTTGTCAGTTGTCGTGATTTAGTTGAAGTTTTAAGTTCACGTGGTCCTGAAGTTTGACTTATTGAGGTTGTTTTCATACATTGGCCTGCGATCGCCATCAATTGAATTGAACCAAATCATATTCTAGGTTTCCATGGAGTTCGAGCCGTTTGGCGGTAGTTTAATGCATATTGGTTTTTTATGTCGTTCGGTATGAAATAAATCAAGGAAACTCAAAATTAATAACATTAAAAAAAAAAATCAAAAATTTTATTTTTTTTCGAAAAAAAAACTTTACATACCGAATATCATAATTATGAAAAGTAAAAAACCATACAGCAAATAATATGACTTCATAATAATGTAATTGGGTGAATTTTTTTTTGTTTTTTCCGCAAAAAAACACAATTCTTGAAAATTTAATTTTTTCGAATGTTAATAATTTTTGGTTTCCTTGATTTATTTTATACCGAACGACATAAAAACCCAATATGGCGGCTATAAGAAAAACAAAAGTTGGCTATGAAAACTCTGAGATCTAGTCGGCTTTGAAAATTTTTGTAATGCCAAGTGGATAGCTTTTGACGACTTATGTAAGCCTACAAAAAATAATTCATTATTTCTCAATAATAAAAAAGATATGGTTAAAATAAGAAATTTTGATTTTTCAGTTTTTTGAGGATATTTCAGCAATGACTGGAAATATTCAAAGAAAAAATTCAGATTCTCATTAAGCATTAAGTTGTGCAACTTTTCTCTAATTTAACCGACCGTGTATATCTTGCCGTTTCCAAGATCTCCATGTACTGCCACTTACACTTTTACACACTGTATATTATGGGTTGCCTAACCTTATTTTAGGGATAACTTGCTTTTGACAAGTGAGAAATTAATTTATTGATAAACAAAATGTTTGTTTATTTATTAACGATCAGTAAGCTAAAGCCCTTTAAATTTTACAAAAAAACATTTCATATTTTTCAATGCATACTATGTTACAAGAACTATTCAATAAATTGCTACTCCGCGGTAATTAAGTTAATAAAATGTTTGGTATAAAGTATACAGTTAATGACATCTCATCACCAATGACTTGAGTTTTTTTCTTAACGCCAAATGATGTATATGTATCTGCAAACCCCGAAGGTATAACAACTTTATTCCATTACATAAGAATGAAAACACAAACAATAATATTATTAAATTTCTGGTCAACACAATTTTAGTTACGGAGATGGTGACAAAAATGCCTTGAATCTCCCAAATGGACGAAAAGCAGGCTTTTATATTATAGTTCGAGTCCCCTTTTGAAAATCCGTCATGTCAAGTAGGGGTCTAGTGCGTTGCGTTGCGCGGCTAATTGCCTTTTGCCCAGATTTACCCGAGCGATTTCAAAAAGTATCTACCATATATGGAAGAAAATTACTGGGGGGCATCTGGACAATTCCTCCAATTGAGGGAAGAACATTTTCTTCTAATTTGCACCTTGCGTTAACATCCAGTACCCGGTGAGTAATTAATATGATCACTGGGAATATCTCAGAAACTATATAAGCGTCGTACATCCTCGGGCAATTTTTTTGCTTTGCTTGAGGATGTACGATGCTTAGTTTCTGAGAAGACGGATTTTGAGAAGGGGACGCGAACTATATAAAAACTCACCGCTTTGAAACCACCATATTACAGCCAATTTAAAGATCTAGCCTAATGATAAAAAAATTACAACTTACTATTTACACATTTAGCATGTAAGTATAGAAAATATCTATTTTCATTTTCGAATACTGTCATTAAAACTTCACTTTTACGTAATACTTATGAAGTATCAAAATGTCAAATTTGCATCTACTAGAGAGCAAAATACTTTTGCACACTAGTACGTGTGTACACGTCTTTTCATTTATTGTTTACTAAAGCTTGTTTGTCATGGTGAATATTAAAATATTACATGCAGCAAGTTACAGAACGTCAACATTTTCTATTCATATTCTTAGTGTTTTTTAAGCTTTCGGATAGGTTCAGTATTCGAAAAAATGTCGTTTGATACGACACTGTGAAATGCCACTTTTGCATTCTCGAATGATTTGCTTGCTCGGAAAAATTTCCATTCTCCATGTGCAAAAGTGTCATTTCACAGTCTTGTATGAAAAATAACTACTTACAACCTACTATCTACATAACAGCCTACTATTTATAAATGTAGCCTAACTATAAGAAATATCTATTTACAATGTTTTATAGTAGGATTAACTTTAAAAAGTCACATGTGACGTCACACTAACCGTCCGAATTAATATTTTTAATTTCACCAGAAAATGTCAAACAGTTAATTGGCAAGTTGTGAACGAGCGTAAATTATTGAAGGAATCATTCAAACAATGAATTGAAGCGCTTACGTCAGTTTGAGAGCCACTGACAACTACATAAAATTTATTCACGTAATGACATTCTATCCTCTGTGTTGTGCATTTAATTCTCATTCAAAACCAATGTTGACGTATACTTATTTATGCGGGATGGAGTGTTTAGACAAACTGGACGGTTACTATAAAAACACGTACATGAAACAAAATAAATCGAACTATCAAAAGGATGTGTATTCTTAATCGATACGTATGACTTTTTAGACTTTATTGGACTATACAATCAGTGTCCTTCATTCAGCATATCATTATTGTCTTTTGTCTTGCTGTACATTTGCCTTACAAAGTAACTGCAAAGCATCACCTAGCAAGGGCACTTTTTCGTTAATGCACATGTTCTGTAATATTTCAGAGGAGTTGACAAGAGTTCTGACAAATTGGGGTGAATATCTAGCAACACGTTCTTTCAGTAAACACCTAAAACGATTTTTTAGAAGTCCAATAAATCTCTTGATACAAGCTGTAACTCCACGTAGGTATGCATCTAGAAAAAACAATAATAAAGATTTAAAAAATAAATAAGTTCGTATATGCATAAGAAAATATTTCATAACTTACCTATGAAAGCATGCAGGTTTGGCTCAAACCCAAATTGCTGCTTTGGTAGCACCGTGTTGCATAAAAACGTAATGCTGTCAACACTTTGATTTCTGTGCTTAAACCCGACACATAGACTCAATTGTTTAATTATGGCCTCACAGCATTTATCAAGTTATTGGCGAGTTCTTTATTGAGTCTAAATAGCTCAACAAATCTCTTCCCTGGGAGAGCAAAGGCATTACAATTTGCCCGTAAGGCCTTTCGCTGCAGACATATAGTTGTTGGTTTTGCTCCCTTTGCTTCTGCTGTCCGTCGCCCCCCATCAACAAGTGATCAGCGATGATAGGTAACATTTCTGAAATATATTCACAGATTAGTTGAAAGTATTATTGCATAATATACTAATTTTTATTCACTGCATGTGACAAAAGACAACACATTCATGTGACTTCAGCGCAGGCCTGCTTGCAGGAGACTAATCAAGTGATCATGTGGATAATCACTGATTAGGTATAAAATGGCCTCTATATCAAAATATTGATGTCGATGAGAACTACTTAATTTACTTAAATCAACAATTTTATTTTCCCAATTACTTTTCCCTTGAAAATCGATAAAAGCACAGTAAATTTTTCACTACAACAATAATAGACCTTTGGCATTGTGGGAATCTGTGAATCAGCAATCAGCAGGCTACTATAGCGATAAAGCTGTATTTGTATTGTTTGTTAAACAAAATAGTTAAATAAATAGATGGTTCTGGGATTTATGGGTTTCATTTACCAAGCTGAATTACCACAGAGGAATGTTCAAATTCAAATTATCCAAATGTCCTTTGTATAGTTATGATAATTAACCCCGCAGTCCCAATTTTACTTACATAAATAAGCTTTACTTATTAGCTGATTAAACAAGACAGTCAAGTGATTAACAAACAATAATCGCAGGAAAATAAAACAAAAACACTTCATCTTCCTCAAAACAATAAAAATGTTGTCACTGCCACTGGCCACTGCCGCCGAGCCGAAAAGATTTAAAGGTTATTCTCACTTTTAATTTTTTTTTAGTTTCACATCACCACATTATGCTCCTAATAGCGTACCTTTCTATGGTGACGGTGACAAACAGTGTGGCTACGACGTGCTACGATCACGACATTTTGAGTCTTCTTTTTCCCAGCGTTGACGACGTTTTCTTGAAGCGGAATCTCTAGGCTGCACAAAAGCCATAATCTAGGATCTCTAAAGAAGAATTAAACATAGCTTGCACAAGGGTGCCAACTGCCAATTGCCATTGCCAACAATGCCAATGATAACATAAAATCTAAACAAGACGTTCGTAAAAAATTAGTTTCAAATTTTAATTAAAATTTCAGAAGTAAACATTTTGTTTATTTATTATTTTATTATAGTTCTTTATTTCTTTCTCTAGTCTAATTAAGGTTCCCCTGCTTATCGTTTTATTAATCTTGTCATATTTATATTTTTTATGACGCATTTCGGAGTCCGTCTGTCAATGTCAATAGTGTCAAGTCAGATTTAAGCACCTATAGAACACTGCGCTTAGAGCACACCGGTGGCCGAGTGGCTCAGTGGGCGGTCTGCTGAATCACTGGACCCGGCGGACTGAGTTCGATTCTCGGTGAAGCTCTGGGTGTCTGTGTTATTCTTTCTACTATTTAATGGTATACTTGAGGCTGGGTAATGTTGGCAAATAGCTCAAACCCATAATTACCGGAGTGGAGCGACTTTGTCTTACCTACATAGGGAAGACCGAAGCTCCCTCCTTTAAAAAAAAAAAAAACACTGCGCTTTACATGTTATTAGAAATTTATAGGTACAGTACAACTTCGATAGTACGGACAGATATAGGTAGTTTTTCGGGAGTCCGGATTAGTGAAATTGTCCGGATTAATGAAGCATACTTTTTTAACTTCTTAATGACTTTCATAATAAAAAAATGATAGATACTTGGTTTTTTCATGTTCAACATTTTTTTTATTATTATTTATGTTCCCATTACAAAGTAGTTTTAAAAAGACGAATTTGTCTATCTATAAAATTCGGAAAATCGATCTTATAATATGCAGGTGCTACTGGGACGAGAGCGCAATAACCTGGTGCTCTCGTCAATTTGATTTGTTGGTTAGTCCAACGCTTGTTGTCCGGATTCCGGATTATAGGGTTAAAATTACAAAAATGTCCGAACTCCAGAGGAGTCCGAATTACTGGAGTGTCCGGGGTATCGAAGCTGTACTGTACCTACTAATTCAAATGAACATGATGTGATTCGTTATCGTGCGTGATTGATAAAAGTCATTGAATAAAACGCGAAAAAGCGCTAAAAACGCGCTAAACTAAAAAATATGTAGCTTTTTAGAGATTGGCAACACTGATGTTGTCATGCCAACATAAAGGAAGAAGCCAAAATATCAAAAAAAAAAGGCAAGCAGAAGTTCGAAACTACCAAGAGCTATTTAATTTTGACTGATATTTTAATTTAATAATTGTAATTCTTTAATAGAAATATCAAAATATAGTTGGCTCATTTTTTTTTTGATAAACCTCATTTAACATACAGAATGAACTGAGGCATTTAGTGTAAAGCAAAATGCAAAATCAAAATACTTTAGTTATTTCGTGGACTGTTCATGTACCGGGTGTCCCAACACTAGTGTCCACCCCCTAAATAGAGCTTAATTTTAAAGATAAAAAATTGAAACTTTGAGGATTTGTGTACTTGATATAGGACCACGGAATGGCATAATCAGTTTCATTAAAAAAAATTTCGTTCGGGCGCCAGCGATAAAAAACTGTAAGATGGTGGTAAATTGTCGAAAAAAAAATTGATTTTTTTTTTCAATACATACGTAGAAATCGATTAATAAAATCAATATCGCTTGAAAGAAATGCGAAAAAACTAATTATAAGGCTTTAATTAAATAAAATATAATTATATAGCAATGACAGGTAGACAATATAATCTGAACAATATAATCAATATAATGTGAAAACGGTAGGTGCAATAAGTTTTATGACAAAGAAAATAAGGCCCAAATAAATAGAAGGACGGCTCTTGCTGGGCTAGCCGGCACACTGAACCTGCACTGGGCAGTGTCGTAGTATGGACTCATGAAAAAGGTGATTATTAAAAAGATATTAAAAAGGTTTTTTAATGAAACTAATTATGCCATTCCGTGGTCCTATATCAAGTACACAAATCCTCAAAGTTTCAATTTTTTATCTTTAAAATTAAGCTCGATTTAGGGGGTGGACACTAGTGTTGGGACACCCGGTACTTGTACTGTTAACAGGATCTCTTGCTTGATTACTGATTGCGTCGGATTCCATCACCATGCATGCAGCGAGAACTTTTATTAAATAAATTTTTTCCTTCATTTGACTTACTTGATGTTCTCTGGCATGAGTTTGATTGAATACAACTAATCTTCTAGTGCATCCATCTAATTTATTCACATTAGGACTCATCGTCAGTACCTACACAATACCATTTTATGTACCTGCAGACTTTCTATCATTTTCCAGGATCAATGAATTCGATTTCAGTCCAAGTTTATTTATAAGTAGGTTCTCTTCAAATTTTCTTCGCATATACTTTAATTCTGTTATGTTCTGTTCCCCAGTTATCACATTCCTAATTTTTTTTCCAAACTCTGCAATGCTTATTTGTGATTATTTCTTTTAAATACTTAAGATCCCGAATATTTTCCTTTTTTTACCTTCTATACTTCATTTTCCTGGTTTAAGTTCCCAGATACCGTTCAATTAAGTTACATGTTTACTAGCATGATACTTTTTTTTCTGGGTAAATTTCTCTATTTCTTATTTCATTAAAATCAATAAATCCATGCTCCTCTGAAAAATATCGATTTCTGACTCCTGCACATTCAATTCATGTGAAAAATTTTTCATACACCATACACTTGAAAAAAATCGAAGACCGTGGTTTTTATAGGGCACCTATCACTTTTTTTTTGGAATTTAGGAAGTTTGCTGCTTTTAATTTATAATTGAATATGCACTGTATAAATTTTGTAAAAAATTACCGATAAATTACATAAATTTATTAATGTCCTTATCGGTGCAGCTTCTTGAAAGAGCACTAAACGAACAACTTCATTATATTCAATCGAATTCAGTACACAATTAGAGAGCAGTGACAATGAATTGGACCAGGTGACTCATTCCGTATCTCCCAAACCAATGACTCCTCGTCGGGTAAAGCGTTGAAGTGTCATGACGAGAGGTACGACGGCTAGACGAAGTACCTATCAACAGTTCTCGATTCAATCCCTGAATGAGGACTTGGATGAGCTCTACAATAATCGTCCGGCGTCTGTCAGATCCAGCTATTCCAACTTCCATGGTGCGCGGGATATGATGCATCATTACCGAGCCGCCCCGCAGGTACCTCCACATAAGAGGCTAAGCCCTGTCACTTTCACTCTTAATGCTGGACCTCCGGGATATTCTCAGCAGCAAAGCGCGACGATTGCTCCTGATTCTGAGACTGCTATCTAAATTCACTGTGTAAAATTTCACAGTCCACATAAAAGTCTGCATCTGATGTGAGCTTACATAACTTAATGTTGAAAGCTCGACGTTACCTCTAAGTAGGTATGCCATAAAATATAACATTCTTTTCTATACACTGACTGTACATAGTCATAGACATTGTATGAAAGTTATGATTTTGACAACTCAGCAGTCGTGATTAATAATTTTAAGTAACACCAATATTATATGTAAGTGAACATAATATTTTTGTATTTTGACAAAAAAAAGATTGTGAATAATGTTTTCATGCATTTTTTCAACGATTTTTTACAATAATTTTATTCAATATTGTGTTTGCTTTTCTTTTTCACTTTTTCCCTTCAATCGATACTATTTATAGGCAAAGGAATGTGTGGTCAAAGATGGGTCAAGGGTAGTCAAGGGTCAAAAAAAAAACAGAAAAAAATTTCAAAAGTTGAATTAATACCTCCCTAATTGAAATTTTTATAAATGAATATATTTTTTTATAAATAAATCGTTGTGTATGAAGTTTTTTTGTGTATGAACTGCGACTTTTTAAACGTCAAATTTTGGAAAATCGCGAGCAAAAATCGGCCATTTTGAAAGAGTCGTAGCGGAGTCTAAGCAACAAAAATTGATAATTCCGACAAAGCAACTCCTCACTACCTCGGGAAAATGATCCCCAAGTCCCGGTGCCCGAAAATTGCGAAGACGCCAAAAAAACGCCAGTCGGCCCATAATATGATTGATCACCTCTCGAAATTTCTCCTTACTTTTTTCGCATGCCCCAATTTGTAAGTTGACATTATATTTTGGAATTGATCTTTTTAGAGCAAATTTCACAAAATAATGTTTCTCACCAATTGAGTTTACGATAGATTTTATTGAATAATGAGGATGAGCAGAAAGTGACATAAGTCAGGTTATTGGTCATTGTTAGGTTTTTTTACCTGAACTTTCAAGAAAATGGAAAAAGCAAGTACCTACTGAGAAAAGAAAAAGTATAAAAAAAATCGTTATTTGGCGACCAACCCCTCGAAACGAAAGTAATCCTTGTCTTGAACTTCTTGCGTGACTCATTTGTAGCTTGATGAAGGGGGTGATTTTTGGGTCTATTTTAAGAAGAAAACTTCATAAGAACGTATGTCCTAAGAGTCTTAACTTTTGAGATACAGGGTGGTAAGGTTTCATTAAAATAAATCATTTTTTCGTAATATCTGTAATACCGCTCCTCTGGATATTTTAATGAAATTTCGTATACAGGTATTACGCATCAAGGGGCATTTTTCATGTACCACGTTTCATTCTATTTTCACTAGTGACGATTGTGCAGAATTTTACCAGCATATTTTAGCAGACATTGATGGTACGCCACTGATTTCTGTTCAAATAGAAATTATTTTTGGAATCCCCATTTATATCCAAGCAAATCTGATTACTTGTTTTTTTTTCAGGCCGATGCACGATTTTCGCCTATCAAAATAAAATCTGTTTCTCTACATTGTCACAAGATTATCGTTAAAATGAAAATAAAAAATATAAAAATATGCAGGGTAAAATTCTGCAAGATGGAACTAGTGGAGATAAAACGAAATGTGGTACATGAAAAAATGCCTCTTGATGAGTAATACCTGTCTATTAAACTTCATTAAAATATCCAGAGCGGTATTACAGATACATATTATGAAAAAATTATTTATTTTTAAAAACTTTACCACCCTGTATCTCAAAAGTTAAGACTTTTAGGACATACGTTCTTATGAAGGTTTCTTCTTAAAATGGACCCAAAAATCACCCCCTTAAATATTGACATTCAATTACAAAACATCCTGTATAGAGTTTTTAAAATGTTTTTTTCTTTAAACTTCTTTGCTAGTAATTTTTTAAAAATTTATTTTCCCAATAAGTTGAACCCTTTTTGACTTTTACAGAAAGTAAATTAATCAATTTAAATGCACAATCTGACTTCAATATCGAATAAGTCATCTTGTTTGAGGGGATATTAGTTTAAGACCGGGTATTATATAAAGGCTCATTAAGTTAACAGGCAGATTTCTGAGGCCATTTCTGAAGAAGGTATCAAATCTAAGTGAATTTTTTTTTTAATTTATCTATTCTTGACATGAAAGTAATTACAAAAATGTTAATAAAAGTCTTTTGAGGTCGATATTAGCTTCAAAAACAAGCACAAAAATCTGACCGTTGGCCTAATGAGCCTTTATAATATTGGCTGTTAGTATATTAAAAAGATTGTTTTCCCAATGAATTTTAGCCATTTTAAATATAAACGCATTTTATTTTATGACGTTAGTGACTCAAAACTCTGAAATTATTATTGTTTACAAGTAATATCGCTTCAGAATTGCTAAAGGAACAGAAATTAAATTAAATCTGCCTTCAATGTTATTAAGATATATTTTCTTGTCCAAGATATAGAAAATATCACAAATTTGTATCTCCAGTTAGCTTGTGACCTGTTTAAAAATTCAGCCTCTCTAGTCCTGGTTAATTAAAACTTACAACGTTTTAGCCCCAGTAAAACAAACGATTGATTTTCTTCAAAAAAATTTCGCAAGTACAGGATCACAATGGCCATAATTTAAAATTATTTTGGAGTATACAGAGTGTCCCATATGAGAGTGGCATATCAAAGTTATGTTTTTTTAAATGGAATGGCGCCTATGTTATTGCATTTTTAGATTGTCTGAGAAGAGAAAATAAGATTGGCTTTTACAGTTGGTGTTTAAATTCAGAAGTTTTGGAGTTATAAACAAGTGAAAATCGGCATTTTTCAAGTTCAAGGCCCTGTACAACGAGAACGGCTGAAGATAGAGAAAAACGGCTTACATGTTCCTATTTTAACTTTTCATGTACTATCCTATGATGTAGATGAAATGTTTATACAGGGTGATAAAAAATTTGAAAAATTCTGAGATTTCTCCACACGTCGCCAAATAAAAAAATCAAAGAAAGCACAAATGTTTCTACACCATAGGATAGTACATAAAAAGTTAAAATAGGGACATGTAAGCCGTTTTTCTCTATCTTGAACCGTTTTCGTTGTACAGGGCCTTGAACTTGAAAAATGACGATTTTCACTTGTTTATAACTCCAAAACTTCTGAATTTAAACACCAACTGTCAGATAATCTAAAAATGCAATAACATAGTCGCATTCCATTTAAAAAAACATAACTTTGATATGCCACTCTCATATGGGACACTCTGTATACTCCAAAATAATTTTAAATTATGGCCATTGTGATTCTGTACTTGAATTTTCAAAAAGTTTTTTGAAAAAGTCCATCGTTTGGCCTACAGAGACCGCTTCGAATAAGCTGGGACACCCTGTATACGTTTAGAGCAGTGTAAAGGTTAAACAAAAAGTTAATAGTTATAACAAAAAGTTTCTATTCATTTATTGCATGAGTTCCCACACACATAAAGTAAAAAAAGTAAAAAAAAAAAAAATAATTTCATATCTCCACTCCTTGCGGGTTGCATAACTTTGACTTGGACCATTGTCTATCTTTGCCAATAAACGGACCGTTATGTACAATGTGAATCATCATCCCTTGAACGTACTTCAAAGTCGGAACCAACTGAAATACAAAAAAATAACCTCAATTTCAGAAATTGCCATTGTTGTATCGATGGGTGATTAAAAAGAATTACCGAGGCGGCCATAAAATAGGTCTATTTTTTTATTTAGATGAACTTCCCCCAGAGTCAAAATTACAGGAAAACGATTGACAGCAAATATTCTCATTAAGTTGGCTACGGCTTCAATTTATTGTGCCGGAATAAGAATTCAATGGATTTGTTTACATTCTTGTAAACTGAGGCTATGAACATTGTTCTTCTTTGTTCGGGTGAATTCTGACCTGTCTGAATCTGCAAAATGGTTGTGTGGAAGCTTCGACAACTGCTTTTCAAACTGAGCTTCTCGATCTAGACCGAAACCCGAATATTGCAGTTTAGGACACTCGACGTTTGGAAATGTCATTTTAGAAAGATGATGTTCAGTTGGAGAGTTTTAGTTTTAAATGTTACCAGAGGCAGTACAATAATTGTGAATTGAATTTGCTGTGTTTAGTACCTACTGAATATTTAGAAAGATAGCAAGAAGGTGACAGTAATGTTTGTGAATTAGTCGAAATAGCAGCAAGATTAGGAAGTTGTTATTTGACTTTGTGATTGTAAATTTAGACTGAAAATAATCGTTGCAAAAAGTCAACAATTGAGAGAAATAAAGAGAATTTGATAAGAAAATTTAAAAAATCTAAAATAATGGGTTTTCTAGAAATTCATATGAAAAATACTGACAGTTAATAAATAATTCCAGGAAATCCCGGAAGGACAGTCAGTTATGCCCGAATTCACAAAGCATTATATTATTATGAATTTTTTGTAATTTTGAACCACACCAGCGTACAGGAACATGGTGTTCTTCCTTGCTGGTTAAATAAAAGAAAACTACTGTTTGATAATTGTTTGTTCTCTGCGATCTCTAGTAAAATGTTAAGAATTAATATTGAAGTGTAAAATATCGTGTGGTGTAAATGAATAAATAAATTAACAAATACCTACAGCTTATTATGCATTAGAATGAGATGGGGGGTATAATTATTGATTACATAATTATTTAAGAAATTATCGTTTGTGAATGCGGGCGTTAATATTCACTTTTGCCGCAAAGGGATTAAATGGAACCCAATTTCGAGGTCGAGAAAGTTTACACCCAATAACTTTGACATCGGCTTAGCAAATCGATTAAAATAAAAAAATAGACTTTCAAAATAATTCATATTGAAAAAAATTCATAATTACCTTAGGAGTGATCAGAAAATACTGGCTGATATTATCCTGCTGTAGAAATCTATTGACGAGTAGATCGAATATACGTCTCTCGTTACCGGCGTCCATTCCTTGATTGATCTCATCGACGCACCTGAAAGGGACGGGCTTCAGTTCTTGCAACGACAGCATGAAAACCGCCGTGGCCACGGCTCGCTCGCCCCCGCTCTGCACCGTACTGTTCAACTGCTGGAGGGGCTCGCCTTCACGATAGGTCACCTTTATCGCTAGACCGTACCCGCCGTAATTCTTGGGGTCTTCTCCTGCAAACAGAGCACAAATAGTAACAACAACTAAAACTTTATTCAAGCAACCAGCTACCCTTATCGATGGAAATCTCGCCGGCGCATTCCATCTGTTCGTAAGCCGACGCAAACTGATAATTCATCTCCGCCACCAACGCTTCCAACGGTTCCAACCATTCCCGCTCGAGTCGTTCCATCTGCACGGTTAGCCTGGCTTTTTTCATGTTGTTGTTCTCCAATTTCGCTTTCAATTGCTTTATGAGCTGAATATTGTCCTCGTATTCCCTCACCTTGGAAAAGGTGTTCAGGCAATCGATCCTGGCCATGATCTGGTTTTTCTCCAACTGAAGCATCGTGCAATTGGTCGATAGACTATCATACGTGGCTCTGAATTCGTCGAAACCGTCGTCGTCGGGGGTGAATCCCTTCGACATGGCTTTCGCCTTGTTCAGGTACGGCTTGGCCTGGGCCTTCAAAGCAGCACACTTTTCTTTTGTGGCATTCAAGGACTCGAGGGCATCCTCGCAGCGCTCCCGGTTCTTGAGGATCTCGCACTCCAGGCGGGTCTTTTCGACCGTTTTCACTTCGAGTTTCCGCAAATTGTCCTCCGCTCTCGTCCTCAGTTCCAAGCGCCGTCTGTATGTTTTGTTTAGTTCCCTGGTGTCTGCGATCGTTTCCTTGTTGACTTCCTGAAATAATTAACATATCAGTGTAAGAAGAAGGATTTCCACAAGAGGCAAGTTTTTCAACCTTGATTTTTCGATCGGCCGCCGCTTTTATGGCCTCTCGATTATTGCTGGTCCTTTTCTTGTCTTCGATCTTTTTTTCCATCGCTCTTATTCGTGTGGCGATCATCTCGGCTTCCTGTTTCATTCTTATAATCGAAGATATTTGCTCACGTTCATGAGAGAGAGCTTGATTGGCTTTTCCAATCTGAAAAACATCGCTTAAAAATGTGACACACAAAACCGATGATAATGTAAAAATCACCTCCGCGTTCAGCTCTTGTATCAACTTATCGTAGTTATCAGCTTTACTTTTAGCTTCAGCGAGGGCACCCTTCAATCGCAACTGTTCGATCGGAACGTCCGGCTGGCACCACTGTGTGCTCTGGTCGCTCATATCGGAAAAAAGGATGTTCACTCTCAGTTTTAGTTCGCCCCTCAAACATCCGATCAGCAGGTTCATGTCGTCCTTGTTGACGCACCTGAACGCAACTTTGTCGCGCATCGCGTTCGTGTTCTCCATGTCGTCCTCGTACCACGTGTTCGTAGGTTCCAGGACATCTAACTGTGGAAAGGGAGAAATTAAATTATGTAATGGAAAATAACATTCAAAGAAGACAGAAGTGATTGCCTCTCAACCTACTCACTACAATACTAACCTCCTCCAACAGGATGGGTTCGTACACTTCATCCTGGAACCGGTGCTTGTTTTCTCTCAGCCAGATGACGGCTTCGTAAGCGTGAGGATTTATCCTTTTCAGATTTGCGAGTCTCTGCTGTTTGATATCTGGGAGCCGCTGAATTTCATTGTCGATTGTCTTGGACTTGGCGATTTGTTCTTGTTTCAGTTCGTTGATTCTATCTTTCTCGTCCTCCAAGCTTCGCAAGTGCTGGATGTGTTTATCCATTTCCTTGCGGATCTGCTGCATTCTCTCTTTGGTGTGCTCATCTATGAATCAAAAATTAATAGTTTAGTTCAGTAAAATGAAGATAAATATACATATTAAGTTTTTCCTGACCGTTTCCGAATTGATTGACCAGCTCTTGTTGCTGTCGTTTCCTTTCTTCGACTTTTGCGAGTGTGGCTTCTATTTCCTGTTCCGCTTGGTCCACTTCCGCCAATTTCAAATTCATATCCTCCTTGATGGAGTCCAGGGATCTTTTTTTCTGAGCTTGCAAGTCAAGTTTGTGTTTTATTTCGCCTTCAACACTTTTAATCGCTCCCATCTATAATTATAAATAATACGGATAGCGCTAGCATTACATTATTAGATTGATAGAGATATAATACTTACGATGTTGTTTCCTCTAGTTTCGAACTCTGCGATCTGTTTTTTGGCCGCAGTAATGTTTGCTTCGCCAGATTTAATAGCATTTTTTAATTTCTCATAACCGACTGTCGCTTCGGCTCGTTTGACTTTCATAGCGTCAAATATACGTTTGATTTCTTCAAACTGAAGCCAAGCCAACTTCCGATCTATGTGCTCAATTTTGTGAAGGAACTTCAACTTCCTTTTGTAGTTAGTTACTTCTCCCTCAAGCCAGATGTTTGCATCCTGAGCGTCTTGTAATTTTTGTGTGGTTGTCTTGAAAGAATTGTTTAAATTTAAGAGAGTAGACTGATTTTCAAGCAGAAGGTTTTGCTTCGTGGTCAAATCGCCACGACACAGTGCTATCTGTGTCTCCTTCAGGAGCTCTATTTTATCGAGCTTGGCAAAATCTTGAACTCGATCCTGCGGCAGGAACTGGCACAGATTGTTCACCTGTATGTTGTACCTCTTGGTACAGTCCATCACTTGTTGCAGGTTTACTTTATCTCCGTTCAATTCCCATTTTGAGTGTTCGTGGATGTCAAATTGCCTCTTTATGACTATGCAATCCTTCTCCTTGTCGCCTTGAAGGTGAATGGTTATTGAAGCTTCTGTGCAGTTGTGTTTTACATACTCTGAAATCTACAACAACAGTCTTATTATTAAGATAATAATTACTTGGCAAACATGTTAAATAGCTTTCCATGTTTCCCCTCTATTACCCCACTACATGTTGTCTGCTCGCGACCGGCTGACTCCTCTCAGCATTGCCACATGTTATTCGTTCTATTACGTTCTGCAGACAACCTCGGCCAAGCGTCCCTACCACGGGTTCGCTTCGCTCCCCAACCCCTTACAGCATTGTATCCTATCTCTATCACTATTACAGAGCTACTGCTCTTCTGGTCAAGGAAAATGTAACTCATCTGTTTACGTATATTGTAAATAAGAATATTACTACTAAAATCCTAAATAATTTCTAATATGATGAAGTGTGTCCATCATATCCATGTTTGGATAACATGTCGGCAAGTGAAGACGCGCGTGGTGTGCCTCCGGCAATAAATACAACTTGTCACCCAGATAGACCATTTAATTATGTTGTTAGTTTACTGCGTGATAGTGCTTTTTGTAGAAGTGACTTTCTAGTAAAGTCTGGGGGGGGGGGGAAAAGATTTTTTGTTTCAAATTCCCTGGTAAGACATGAGACATGAGAGTGATAATTGATAAATATGAATATAATAGTACTCTAAGTCTCAAAATGGAGTTAGTTAAGCAAGAATTATTGCAAAATATTGCTGTAATGCAACAATATAAACTAACTGAGGAATCTATGTATGAAGAATCTGAAAGTGAGGACTTATTGATGAGTGCTGAAAATAAAGGTGTCATGTCTATTGGCTCCTTATGAACCATGTCATGAGGTAAAAATGTTGAAGAAGAGAAATTCAGAACTAAGCAAGTATAACGAAGATTTAATGGAGAATAATAAATTTCTGAGAAAAGTAGCAGAAAATCAAAACAAATCTAATTATTGCCTTGAATATTCAACAGTAGTCGGTATGAATACCGATTTAAATTCTAGAAAAGCCAATAATTCTGCTGTTCTCATTAAAGCACATCCTTATCCTTATATAAAATCGAGATGTCACGTTCAAGGTTGAAGCCTCGAACTGCGCGCGTCGCGCACCGCTGCCAACTTTGGAGTGTAGAGATCTATACAGTGACTAAACAATACAATGGTGATACCCACGCGAGAAATCTTTTGGTAGATGGCGCGAAAACTGTGTAAGTAAACCCCAGTGATGTGAAGGTTGAGGCCTCTAAACAATACAATATTGACATCTACGCGGGATATCTTTCGATAGATGGCGCGTAAACTGTGTAGATCCCAGAGAAGTAAAGGTTGAGGCTTGAGGCCTCGAAATACGAGTGTCGCGCACCGCCGCCAATGTTATTAGATGTAGTGTCGAAAATTTCAATGCAACATTTTCCATTAAGATTAGTATTTACATAAACAAGAAGTAGATTATGTTGTGTGGTTGAAGATCAGTCGAAGATTCAAGTAAAGATAATTAATAAGATTCGTCGTTGAAAGACCCAGAGATCAGTTTAAGAGTCAAATAAAGAATATGAAATAAGATTCAGATAAGAGACACCCAAAATGTGCTTAATGGACAAAGTTGAAGTTGATCAATTTAAATCTCTGAAATAAACGAGTTCTTTAACAATTCGTTTAGTTAGACTCGGGGGAATCCCATGGTGAGTGTAAGGTAGGTGCCTGTTCGATAGAGCCGAGGCCCGAGGCCTGAGTATAAACAGGAAACAGTGATTGTGATTCCCTTTTACAATAATAATGTTCAATAATACAGGGTGTCCCAATATTCCATGGACATGGAGCAACCACAGATTACTGAGGTAAAAAAAAGTCGCTCGGACAAAACTTATCTCTATACCAAAATGCTTCGTTTGTCCGCTAGATGGCTTCAAAGTCTTTTGAAAATTTTAGTTTTTTTGAAATAGCTCAAAGTCGGCTGATTCCAATTCGATGAAATTTGGTGGGTAAATTTCTTATTAAAAGTACTAATTTCTGATGTACATGATAATTTGACGGAAACCCGGGAAGGGGTGAAACTACCCCTACCCTCCATTAAAATCGATCGTAATTGTTGATAGGGTAGCAGAAACGCTGTTCATGTTTTTTTGTTTGAAAGATACATCGTTTTAGCCCATTTTTGGTCTCCCACAAAAATCTGTATCTTTCCGAGGTGCTATGTGATAAAATAAATTAGTCGATGATAACTAAATTTTTATTTCATTCTTTTAATTTGATATCAAATTTCCAATTGTCAGGTGATTATTTGATCTAATCTCATAAAAGATGCTCGATGTGGGCGCCGGTTTGAACCCTAGAAAGCTCCATCCTGCGCAAAAAAAATGATTTGAACTTTTCTTGGAACCTCGTCGTTTTGCAAACTGTTTACTGCGTTTGAAAAAAACCGTTTGCAAACACCTGAAAAAAATACCGAACCATACTAAACATTTTTTATGAGATTAGATCAAATAATCACCTGACAATAATTGAAAATTTGATTTCAAATTAAAAAAAAAATGAAATAAAATTTTGGTTAGGTACCCTCGGCCTCGACTAATTTATTTTATCACATAGCACCTCGGAAAGATACAGATTTTTGTACGAGACCAAAAATGGGCTAAAACGATGTATCTTTCAAACAAAAAAACATGAACAGCGTTCCTGCTACCCTATCAACAATTACGATCGATTTTAATGGAGGGTAGGGGTAGTTTCACCCCTTCCCGGGTTTCCGTCAAATTATCATGTACATCAGAAATTAGTACTTTTAATAAGAAATTTACCCACCAAATTTCATCGAATTGGAATCAGCCGACTTTGAGCTATTTCAAAAAAACTAAAATTTTCAAAAGATTTTGAAGCCCTCTAACGAACAAACGAAGCATTTTGGTATAGAGATAAGTTTTGTCCGAGCGACTTTTTTTTACCTCAGTAATCTGTAGTTGCTCCATGTCCATGGAATTTTGGGACACCTGTATATGAATAATAATATTATACACACCTACCAGAATTTATGTTATATTATTTATTTATATTAATGTTAGGGTGCATATGTTAGTTGTGAAGATCACTTCAACTCGAGGATTACTTCAGATAAGGACGCGCGTATGCGCGCCTTCATGTCCTCCTAGTGATAACTTTAAAAGAGATGCTTTTACTTTTGTTAAGAAAACCATACCAACTGGAATCAAAAACCCTATAATTGGAATTAGAAAAAGTAAACAAGGTGTAATATTAAAGTGCAATGAAGTAGATGAATCAGCTGTATTATCCCAATTGGGGCAAAAAATTGTGCAGTGAGTCTTTTAGTAAAAAAAGACCCCCATCATTTAAGTGTTTGATATTGATAACAGGGTTCGCCCGATTTAAATCATTTGATTTAAATCACGATTTAAATCAAGTGTTTTTTTTTATATTAATCAACGATTAAAATCAAAAAAATTAGAAATACTATATGTTTTTATCGAATTATTTACTTTCTATAATAAATTTTAATTGGTGCCACAAAAATCACACAATATTATATAGAAGGGTGAAGGGTACCATAAACCTCAGATAGTAAAAATTATTGATGAAAACTTTGAAAACATTTTTTATTGCTTTCTTTTTAAACTTGAAACCTTCAAAGGTATTGATGTTATTTAGATGGATTCCACCAAGTCAAAATTCTAGGGGAACGATTGGCAAGAAGACTGATTAGGTTGGTTATGGTGATAGTTGTTGTTACCAGAATTAATCACTAGAATAGTTACTAAACTAATTTAGGTTATGTCGATTAGTTGAAATGTCATTTTATTTCAAAATTTAAAATTAGAAAAATTACAAACGCAATTTTTAGAGGTAAATTGGAAAATTTTAGAGACTTGTAAGTGTAAGTACCTAGCTATTTACTCTTATAAATCTTATATATGTAGGATAAGACCGATTCCTTCTTAGTTTTATGTAAAAATGTTGAAAACAGAAGATTCTATTCTTGACAAATAGAGGTACTTACATTTACAGGCCTCTTTAAAGTAAACGATAAGATAACATCAATCTATACATTATACATGTTTTACATTTATTAACAATACTAATAGTTACGTTCATTCATATTTGAAAATAGTCTCTCTGGCAGTTCTCTTAAAGCTAGAAAGTCTAGATGCATTGTTGACATTAAGCATTGGTACAATTTTATCCCACTCAGCTCTCAATCTAGGTACAGTTGAAAATCTAAAGAAATTCCTCGGAGAGTCAGCAACACAGAATTCTCTAGCAGCCCTCAAGTCGTAGCTGATACAACGGGCCTCAAAAATAGACTCAATTTGGCTACTGTTTACCAGGCCAGATTTAACCTTTTTTACAAAATAAACATCACTAAAAATATGCAATGAATTCAAAGTTTCCAAATCCAGAGACTGAGCTATGGGGGCATAATCATGATCATCAAAAGTCATAGGAGTTCCAGCCTTAAACGCAGCATAACGTAAAAATTTATGCTGAACAGCCTCTAATTTTTTTATATGGACTTCATACGAGGGTGACCATATTTGTGAGCAATAGAGCAGAATGGGACGAATCAAAGTTTTATACAAGGACAAAATAGTATTAACATTTTTGAATTCTTTAGTAGCACGTTTAACAAATCCCAATAGCTTAAAGGCTCTAGCCGTAACCGACTCTAAATGCAACTTAAATTCAAACTTTCTCTCATAAATTATACCTAGGTCTTTAATGTCATCAACTAATTCCAATACTTGTCCATCTATAGTATAATCAAAAGTAAATTCCCTAGATTGATTTCTGTAGAATGATAAAACTTTACATTTATCACAATTTAACTTTAGTTTATTTAGTACAGACCAATTATAAATAGTATCCAGATCTTTCTGCAATCGCATTTGATCATAAGAGTTATGTATAACTGTAAATATTTTTATATCAGCAAATACAAGGATTTCTGCAATCTTCAACTTATCACCCACATCGTTAATAAAAATCACAAACAAAAGAGGACCGAGGTGAGACCCCTGAGGCACTCCCGTATTAGCAAAAAAAGGTTCAGATTCAACTCCCTTAATCCCAACCCTTAATTCACGACAAGATAGGCAAGAAACTAGCCATCTAAGGGTTCCACCCTTTAGTCCAAATTTTGACAACTTGTAAACCAATAATGAGTGATTGACAGAATCAAATGCTTTGGCAAAATCCAAATAGATAAAATCCACTTGCATATATTTATCACGAAATTGTGATATATAAATATTGTATAACAATAGATTTGTCAAAGTAGATCTTCCCTTAACGAACCCATGTTGCTGTTTAATAATGTTTAAAATTAGCCTATCACATAATTTTTCTGCCATAATTGCATCAAATAATTTTGCTATTGTTCCCATCAGCGTAATGGGTCTATAATTTTGAATGTTTTGTTTATTACCACCTTTAAATACCGGAACTATCGATGCCTTCCTCCATACTTTAGGCACAAACCCAGCCTCCAGTGACCTATTGAACAATAGTAATACAATAAAGGACGAGTAATAGTACTAGAACATTGTTTAATGAAATATTCAGATAATCCATCAGGGCCAATGGTATTTTTATTTCCAAGAGCTTTTATGTGTTTTAGAATATCATCAGAGCTTATAGAGAAGTCAAGCTCAGAGTTTAAGTGTAATTGATGACAAAAAGAGGTTGTATTTTGAGTGTAAACTAATTCAAAATTTTTCGCAAACAGGTTACATGTTTCCTTTCCTGTTTTACTACTTTTCTCATTGAAAAACATCTCTTCAGGTATTCCATTGTATTTTGATAAACTATTTACATAATTCCAGAACTTTTTAACATTTTTTGTAGAGCAAAGCTCAATATTTTCAATATATTTTAATCTATCTATTCTGGATTGTCTGATACATAAAGCTCTAGTTTTTTTTTTAAGTTTATCGTCATCTAGTATGTCGAACTCTAACCAGATCTTATGTAATTTTTTCTTTCTAATTATTTTTGCAATAATGTCACTGGAGTACCACGGGGGGTAAAGACAATCAGTATCTCCAGTCGATGGAACATGCTTATTAAGAATTTTTTCCAATTCAATATAAAACAAATCAGCACATTTCTCAATAGAAATCAATTAATTTTGAATCCCAATTACTAGAAAGAATTTCCAAATTTATAGCATTATAATCACCCCTTAAAAAATTTAATTTATTTTTTATTCTTTTAATAACCTTAATTTCAGTAGATCTCACCTCAAAAAACTGCTGATTATGATGCACATCAAGTGGCACCAATGAGTCGCATGATTCCAACAAGGAAACATTACCTTCGTTAAGTGTAGAAAAAGCCAAATCCAAAGTATATCCTTTGGCTGGATGTATGGGATAATACTGACTCATTCCAAAATATGAAAACATATTCCTAATTAGGCTTACATTTTCTTGAATTATATTATCAACACTATCACAGTAAGCAATAAGATTATCATCACTATCATCACCATTACTCCAGACAGTCCTTGGAAGATTATAATCACCTAGGAGAAAGAGTTCACAATTCCCGAACTTATCCAGAAGATTATCAATAGTATTCACATGCTCAGCATAAACATCCACATTTTCCCTAGGAGACGGGTAGAAGCAGCCAATTATAAGTCCCCCATCAAGACCACTGATCTCAACAAATATCTGTTCAATGTTATTGTTCCTAATAGGAACCAAATTTCCTTTTACCGAACTTTTCAAAGCAATCAAAACTCCGCCCCCTGCAGCACTATCAGTATCCCCGGATCTGTCTCTTCTAAAAATATTATAGCCAAAAAGACCAAGTTCAGAGTCATTTATACCTGAATGCAGTTTAGTCTCTGTTAAGACTACAACATCAGGCGAAGGAGACAGTAAGCCTATGTTTCTGACGACAATATCAAGTTTAGTGCGGAGCCCATTAACATTTTGATAGTAAATAACTAATGACCTGGCCGTTGATGTGAAATTTAGTTTTTTGACTCAGTGATAGTATCATCAGAGAGCTCCTCAGTTGATTGGAAGACTTCAGATTCGGATGTAGTATTAAGTTTTTTCTTCTTATTCTTAATAGTAACAAGGGTTGAATTACCTTTGACAAACTTGACAATTTTCCTCGTATTATCCTTTTTATCCTTGTTCACTAGATTAAATTCTTTAGCCATACTTTTCAAGGATCTAAGACATTCACATTGATTTCGGGTCAAATCGGCAGAAACAATAAATTTCCCAGGTATAAGTCGCCAATGCATCAATACCTGAGAGACATCACTATGACAATCCATCTTAACACGTATAATTCTATCCTGGTTTGGATCATACCTACCAATACGCTTAATGATTTTGTTGTTCATTTTTGTAGAAATATTTTCAATTTTGCTCAATATATTTATGACACAATTCAAATCATGCGATCTCTTAGTCTCAGAATCAGCATCCACAGGACATTCAGGTACATTTAGTATGATGAGATTATTTTCTCTAGCTTTTCTATCAACTTCAGACAATACCATCTGGGCCTGAAACGCAGCAGTAGGCAAGGAAGCATTGTTAGAGTCAGCTTTATGAACACCAGATGGAGTAACTTCAGAAACAGACAGCTGAGCTTTCAGATCTTCAATTACAATGGTATTCTTCTCAATATGATCCACCAATTTAGTATTTAAATTCACATTCTGAGACTTTAACTCATCAATATCCCGTCGAAATTCAGGAATAGTCTTGTCGGTCAAAACCTCAAATGCCCTCTTGAAAGATGACAATAGTTTTACCTCATCTTTGAGCTCCACGGGGGCCTCCACAACCTGTTGATTTTGCCCTCCATTTTTTGTGCATTTAACACACCTATACACCAACTGAGTTTTTGCTTTTAGTTTTAGAACTCTAATTTCCGTAACAGTTGCAGCCGCACAATTTAGTCCGTTCTCACTTGCATGATACAGATCATTGCATACACAACAGACGGCAATTAGGTCGGCATTACCAAAACCCCCATTGCAACCTGCACACTTCGACATTTTACCAAGATACGGAATTTACTCACTGTTTATTTTATCACTTTGTTTATTTACTTCGTTTTCTTGGCTTCTTGGGAGTCTCACTTTTAATTTCAATTAATAATTCATATATTTAGTTTTTAATTTTATTCATTACCATTATTACTTTGCACTTGATAACTTATCACTATTGCTGCTGATTAACCAAATCAGAACAAGATTAACAATGTATTTCTCCCTTGTTCCCATTCACCAAAAGTTCCGATTACCCAATGTATGTTTATCATTCAAGGTCTGCAAACTACTACAATCATAGACCAAATTTATAGCTTCAATTTGATGCTTGTTTCATCAATTTCTACAACTGCTTTCAGTACCAAAATACCAAAAATCAGAGAGCACCATAAAACACATGTAAATCAAACTCAATAAAATTGAACACCAAAAGCTCTGGATTTCGCCGTCTTTGATGCCCTTTTCACTCTTCACCTCTATCGATTCCGAGGTTTCCTTATCGACCTCCATCGGTTCACTTTTCAGCTTCTCGACTGCTGGTTTCTCTTCACCGTTTTTCTTTTCGGTGTCGGAAGATTTGTCTTCTTCTTTCACTTCGGGCTCTTTTTTCAGTTTATCTTCTTCTTCCTTGTCGGGAATTGTGCCGGCGATTCCAGTCAGAGCCAAACCGGCTGCCGGTTCAAACTTTCCTTCTCCTGCGGCGGCTTCGACGTTTCTCATATGAGCCTCCATGACGGCAGTCGGCATTTCGTCTTTGATCAACGCAAATTCGCTCATGGCAGCTTTGGCGGCTGAGGAAGCCACTCGAGGATCCACCACCGACGCCAAGAAGGCGACCGTGGACATGATCGGGTTACCGGCTTTGCTGAACGGGATCGGCTGATAGGCCAAAGGACCAAGCGCACTGCCGGCTTCCGGATCTTCCAGGTAGGGATCCTCGATTGGCAGGCGAAGGAAATGGAGGATGCATTCATCCTGGGTACGAGAACCGACATGCTCGCAGACTTTGTTCCAGTCGTCTTTGTACATTTCCAAACCTTCAAGCAACAACAAAGTCTCCTGCTCCGTCCAATCTCTCGTCAAGCTCGCAGCATTTTTATTCCTCAACAACGCCGGCTTCTTCCCGTACTGATCCAATTTCAATCCAAAAGCTCCGACTTCCGGCACTCCCTCCTTCTTCTCTCCCTTCTCTAAACCCTTATCGGCGTGATCCAGGTCCAACAGGGTCTTAGCGGCGCTCGGCTGAGGTGTCTTGGGGGGGATTCACCGGCTGAAGACCTGACGGAGTGTCGCTCAGAATGTGGAAGATGATTTGGTGGAAAATCTTGATGATTAATTTTTTTCTTTCTTTTGAAATAAATTTACCTGCCTGAGCATTTTAACAATTTTGAATTTGATAATTTGGTTTGTCAATTGGACAAGTTCAACTTTTCAAGTTTCTGGCATTTCGCTGTGACTTAGAGTACCGACTGAGGACCCAGACCTAGTTTTCGCAAAACGTCATTAGATTATTATAGTCAATCCAAGCAACAGTTAAATTATCCTCAAAAAACGAATAACTACTAAAAAGGGCTAGTTTCGAAGCAAATAAAGTAATTTGAAGTTTTTAACTTGCGTTTTATAACAAGTGGCAACTTACAACAAGGAAACATGTTTTGCAGGTGACGTCATAGCCTATACACGAATCGGCGCGGGGAATGTTGCCGTTACTTTAGTCACAACGTAAATTTTTTGCCAAGGTCAAGAAAACAGGCTACCATCCGACAATATGAAAATTACTGTTTAAAGATTGCACAAGGTACCAACTTAACAGCTGTTTGACAAGTCCATCTAAATAAAAAATACGACTGTAATTTATGTATTCCTGCTTTAAGTTTGCATAGATGCAGTAGGTAATTATGGAAACAACAAATTATTGTATCTATTATTATATTTCATCTCCTGCATCTTTCTTTTTATTGTGTCCTAGAGTGGCAATATTTATTATCTTTATTTTACAGAAACACGGCCAGTGTTGAGTCTAATAAAATGAACTGTCATATTTGGGGAATGTCAATTACAATTTTAGAATTTTGTTACGAACATCATCACCAATATTAGTTATACTTTTTTCGTTATTATAAAGCAGTTAATTTATTCTTCTGTGTGTTTAATTTACCTACAAGAGCTGAGCATACGACAATACATAACACTTTTGATCTCACTTAGCTGGACCATGAACTTGGAAGTAAAAAATTAACAATAACGGAACAAGAATATTATTCCTTTTTTCATATTATTTATTATGTGTTCTTGAATAGTGAAAGGGTTTGGGGGGCTTTTTGTGATACTTCAGCCCCCTAAAGAATTCTTCATAAGTATAATTCATAAAAAATCAGGGTTCGAAAAAATCATGATTTTTTTATAAAAATCAAAAAAATCGTGATTTTTTTGATTTATTTGATTTTTTTGATTTCTTTATTTTTTTTTAATTTCTAATAATGTGGTATGATCTATTTTCCGCTCTTTTACGCTCTCACATCAGATATGTGAGAAGTTTTTGCTTCATATTTTCGTTAAGGCTACAAGTGGTCGCCACACCATGAATTTTGCGTTTTCTCTTGTATTTTTTTCCTTCACTTTTGGTTTTGTTGAATTATATAATTTATAAATAATAAAATTAAATTAAAGAATTGAAACAAATTTATTTACCAGAATCAGTTAAAATTCAAGAAAGTTAGAAACATTTTTTATGAATTATACTTATGAAGAATTCTTTAGGGGGCGGAAGTATCACAAAAAAGCCCTCCAAACCCTCTCACTATTCAAGAACACATAATAAATTATAATAAAAAAGGACAAATATTGTTGTTCCTTTATATTTTTTATTTCCAAGTTCATGGTCCAGCTAAGTGAGATCAAAAGAAAGATGCAGGAGATGAAATATAGATAATTGATACAATAATTTGTTGTTTCCCTAATAACCTACTGCATCTATTCAGACTTCAGCAGGAATACATAAATTATGATCACCTTTGAAGGTTTCAAGTTTCAAAAGAAAGCAATAAAATATGTTTTCAATGTTCATTCATCAATAATTACTATCTGAGGTTTATGGTACCCTTCACCCTTCTATATAATATTGTGTGATTTTTGTGGCACCAATTAAAATTTATTATAGTATATAAAAAACTCCATAAAAACATAGTATGTATTTCTGATTTTTGATTTTTTTGATTTTAATCCTTGATTAATATAAAAAAATCACTTGATTTAAATCGTGATTTAAATCAAATGATTTAAATCGGGCGAACCCTGTAAAAAATATTTATAACTTTTATGAATTTTAACTGATCCTTTTTTATTTTTTATTTTTTTTATTTTAATTTACAGTCAACGGGTGGAACCCTTTAGGATACATTTCAATAAATACAGAAAAATTCAATCACAAAACATCATATTATGGTTTATAAGGATTACAGAAATCTAGCAACAAGGGTTTTAAGCCCCTTTTTAAATGTTGAAACATTATCAAGCCCTAATAGGTGGGAGGGAACAACTATTTTATTCCCCTTCCTTCTCAAGCGAGGTATTGTCGAGTAATAAATATAATTTCTACTCGAAGCTCTCTCAGCCAGTTCACGAGCAAGCCTTAAATGGTAGGGAGTATCCCTTATTTCGAATAAGCCTTGTATTTGGTCACAATTAACAAGCTCAAGCTTAACCTTATACAGGGTGATTCATGAGTGACCTTACATAGACCAATGGTGATAAGCGGACTTCAAGGCGGGTCGAAAACCACAAAAGATATTTTTTTTGTGTGATTGGTTAAGAAGTTACAGGGTGTTTTATGTCTCAGGTACAAAACTTTGATAGGCGATATTTCTGAAACGGCTGGAGATATTTTGTAGAAATTTACTAGGAATGGTGCATTCCGGAAACTCATCAAAACCGCATTCTGAGTTAATTAAAAATCCAGGACCGGACTTGAAAATTTTTGCCCCCATGGTCTTTGTTGAAAAAGTTTATTTTCCGACCGTGCTACTGAAAAACTGTCATCGAATTTGAAAAGATAAGAAAAAACTCTATAGAAATCATTCTGTCATCAGTACAATTAAGATGGCCGCAGCGAGTGTCACTGAATTTAGCGCTGAGCTCAATAAGCTAAAGAAAGAGGTATTAATTGAAATTATATTGACGAGAAGTGTACCTGATGGCTTAAATATCCGTGGTGATCTTCGTAAGTGGGTATGTGGCCAGGGAATTGTGTGTGGGGGCGATGTGGCTGTTTCTTTTGATGGTGATAGCGTCTTACCAGAGGGAGCACAAGTTACCAACCTAAGGTGTGAGTTGAAGATGCTGTCGACAGAGTTGAAATGTGAGAAATATATGAGGAAAACACTGGAGAAAACAATTGAAGATAAGGAAGAAATAATTAGTTTGATGAAACAAAAACGTTTTTATGCGGGTAGCAGTGGTAATAAAAGTTCTGATGGCGCTGTTGCCGGCGTGAAGATGAAGTATTCGGATGTAGGTGAATCAAACAATTTGAATAAGATTGAACAGGAAGTCATTACGAAGGTGAAAAGAAATGCGAAAGGTAAAGTAGTTGTAGGCGAAAGTGAACCTTCTACCTCCAAATCAGCTACATTTACTGGGGTGCTCCGAAAGGCATGGCTGCATGTGGGTCGGGTGGCTCGCGGAACTACGGAGCATCAAATATCGAATTACCTGAAGATGAAGTTTCCAAAGATTGAGTTTGTGGTGGAAGCTTTGCCAGTGAGAGAGGACGCTGAGAGTGTGTCTTTTAAAGTTGGTACTGACCTGAGCCTGATTGATGAAGTGACTAAGCCTACATGTTGGCCTGTAGGTGTAACTATTAGACGTTTTAGATTTTTTCAACGGAAAACCACTACAACAGTTATCCAGTGACATATCCCTGATACATCTGAATATTCAGGGATTACCTGGTAAGGAAGGATTGCTCGAGCTGGCATTTGGTGACAGGAGACCGAATTTAATATGTCTGACCGAAACGTGGTTGAGGGATTGTGCTGTTGACTGTGCAGAAGTTCAGGGTTACAAATTGTTACATTCCTACTGCAGAAGAGATCATATTAGGGGTGGAATATGTATTTATGTAAGGCATGACACTGCCTCGCGAATGAAAAAAGTTGAGGTAGACAGAGCATTGGTATCTGAAATTGAGTTCGAAGCGGTGGCTTGTGAGCTGGACAGCAAAGTATGTATAATTGCTATATACAGATCTCCTATTGGTAAGTTTGATTTGCTTATTAACAGACTTAATAGTTTACTTGACCATTTTCGCCTGAAGTATGACGATATTATCATTTGTGGAGACCTAAATGTGAACAAATTGGATCTGGGGAATAGGGAGAATAAAATATTGCATGATTTGTTCCACTCATATCAGTTGGACTCTCTGGTGGACAGGCCTACAAGAGTATACAGGGATTCTAAGTCGGCTTTAGACTATTTGGTGACGAATTTACGGGAGGTAAAATGGGATATTGTTGATTTTCCTGGGTCCGATCACGATGCTCAAGTTCTCATGTGGAGGTCTGGCACCAATGTCAAAACTGACCGACACGATTATAAATATAGAAGGTTGATAAGACCGTCAAATTTGCAAGAATTTAAATTTCTTTTTGAGAGAGAAAGTTTATCGCTTGATAGAATGAATACCGATAAGGCGTGTGAAATGTTCTTGCAGCATTTCTTATATTGCTTTAACGTTGCATGTCCGAAAATAAAAACAAAATGCAATAATAATTACCTTACCGATAGGTATAATTTTGTTTACAGCAATGAGCTAAGACGGTACTATGAAAACATAAAATTCCTATTACATGTTAATAGTATTGTTAATGACGATGCTTTGAGAAATACCATTGAGAATTTTAGATTACAATTTCGCTGCAAACTAATTCAGGAAAAAACTGATTTTTATGGTTCAATTATTAATTCTGCAGGTAATAAAAGTAAGAAATTATGGCAGATTGTCAGAACGAAAACCAACCGCGTGAGATTGGTGAACGATATTCATTTGAGAGCAGACAATGAGCTTATTACCTGCAATAGACGCGTAGCTGAAAAATTCGGAGAATTTTTCTGTGGGAGTATTAGTGCATCGATAATCCAGTTGTATGGGACTGACGTTTCGCCAATTGTGCCTGTTGATTGTTGTGTCAACAGTATGTATTTTTTTCCACTGACAGTGCTGGAGGTAACTAATATAATAATGGGGCTCAAAAATGGTACGGCTCCTGGTGTTGATGAGATACCTGTGAGTGTGGTTAAATATAATGCGGGTGTGGTAGCTGAGTATTTGACGTGGATAATTAACCGTTCCGTTGAAGAAGGCTGCTTTCCTAAGGTGCTGAAGCGGTCATTGGTTGTTCCAATCTTTAAAAAAGGAGACCCATGTGAATTAAAGAATTACAGACAGGTATCACTCGTCAGCGTATTTTCCAAAATCGTGGAGAAGGCGATTTATGGCAGGTTGCTTGATTTTTTGGAAAAGTATGATCTGTTCACTTCGTGCCAGCATGGTTTCCGTAGAGCCAGATCTACGGAGACTGCTGTTGTAGAGTTTGTACAGTATGTTTCGAGGGAAGTTGACCATAGGCAGACTGTTGTGGGTGTCTTTTTTGATCTTACACAGGCTTTCGATTCGATAGATATAGAAATCTTGCGGGGGAAACTCGGTGTTCTTGGAATACGTGGCTTCTTGGGCGACTTCTTGGTTTCCTTTGTCTCTCAAAGGCAGATAGCGGTGAGGAATAGGGATGTTACATCGGGGTGGTATGATACGGAGATGGGAACACCCCAGGGTAGTGTGTTGGGTCCGCTTTTGTTCCTTATCTATATCAATGACTTGCCGAATTTTATTTCGAATGCGAGGGTGTTTATGTATGCGGACGATACCACTTTGGTTATCTCAACTGACAACAAGCACGAAGTGGAGACTCTGGTGAAGAGAGCATGTCTTCAGTTTGCTGGCTGGTGTGAGGGGAACAGATTAATTGTAAACTATGATAAAACCGTTGCTGTGGAATTTTCTGGTGTGTATATGAGCCCCTTGATGCAGCCTTGGTTTCAGGTTAATGACAACAGAATAAATGTTTTGCACTCGGTTAAGTTTTTGGGCGTAAAAATTGACAGCAAGTTAAGCTGGAATCATCAAATATCTGATATATGTGCTAAACTAGGCAAGGCTTATGTTATGTTGGTGATGAAAAGGAGCTTTCCTGCTGATGTTCGTTTGAACGTTTACTATGCGTTGGTTCAGTCGGTCTTATCATTCAATATACTTGTATGGGGACAGGCACCCAAACAGCACAATAACATCCAGTGGATGTCCATTTTTATTACTACTGTGGACTTCCATGACATACATTGGCCATCCACATATGGACATCGTACATTCAGTGGATGTCCAGTGGATGATACAAATGACACAGTTTGGGACCTCCATTGTTAGTCCTTCAGTGGACATTGTATGGATTAAAATCTGGACTACTTTTGGATCAAATTTGTATAATTAAAAAAATGTCCTTTGGACATCCATTGTCACAAACATGGACGTTCATTAGCGTACATTATGTGGATCAAAAAATGAACAATTTTCTTCCGTACGGAAATTATGTGGTAACTGACATTACTAAAAAAGCAAATTCGGAGAAGCGATTAGCAGAAAATAGAAGATTTTTCTCGCTTGCCGCTTCTCTGAAATTGCTGTTCTTGAAATGTCAGCTTAGCGCTACCGCACACATGATACAACTACACAATTTATTTATTCACTGTTTATTTGTATTATATGACTGCACACAATTTCCGTACTGATTGATGAGGCTTTTGCTATAGTGGGACCGCAATAGACAAACTCTCAATACCTAATAAACCTCGAAAACTGAAAGATTAATACGACCAATGTCGTCATTGAAGGCGAAATGAATTTTCATTTTTCATTTTTATTTTTAGGTTAGGTATAACTTGTATGGATTTCTTCTTTTTCTTCGTTTGAACTATTATTGGCCTTCAATTCTTGATAATTAACGTAATACAAGATTTATAATTATAATTATTGTAAATAATAAGTGACTAATGGCTTGAACTATTGTTTATTTGCGTGGTGTTACAAAATTATTGAATTCTAAAGAAATTAATAACCTGTTGAGAGTAAAATTAAACGTGATGTTAAAAGTGTCGATATGGATGTCCATTTTAAGTCACAATATGTACATTAATGGGACGTCCAAACTCGGACATGATTTTGGTTTGTACAAACGAATCATTCAATGGACATCGAACGGACGACCTCTGATGTACTAAAACATATGGTACATAAAACGACATCCAATGGATGTAGCGCAAAAGGTCCATGGACGTCATGTACGTATTATGGACATAATCGTCCCGTCCATTGGATGTTGTGTGCTGTTTGGGCAGGTGAACTGCAGCGAGTGTTTGTTCTGCAGAAGAGAATAATAAGAATGATGTACGACGTTCCACCTGGAGAATCTTGCCGTCAAATATTTGAGGCCAGGGGTCTGTTTACGGTGGTTGCATTATACATATACAAATTACTAATTTATGTGCACAATAACAAAGTAAGGTTTGACATCAATAGTGATGTTCATAGTTATAAAACTAGGGGCTGGAGTGATATCCATCTAGACAAGATTTACCACCTTAATTATAGGAAAACCCCATTTTATGCTGGCTGTTCAATGTACAACATGCTACCGTTAGAATGGAGAAGTTTCTCAACTAAACATTTTAAAATGAGAATTAAGAGAGCTCTTACCTCTAATGTTATCTATACATTGGAGGAATTTTCTGCGTGGATGAAATCAATGAAATAGAGATTGAGGCAGTGTCATGTTCCAAATAACACTGTATTTTATTATTTTTTAAGCTTAGGTACACATTGATGTGTTGAATGTTTTAATTGTTTTGTTTGACTTGTTATGTAATTCATCTTTTTTTGTGTTTTTACATAATTATTGTACATGTGATCGTTATTGTACTTAATGTCAATTTGATTTTAATTGTGACACGCCTTCTCTATGAGAAATCAAAGGCAAAATAAATTATTATTATTATTATTATTATTATTCCTCAATTTGAACGGCACACCCAAACCGTCTCGAAAAAAAATGTCAAAGTAAAACATCTCAGTAAATTATCGTTTTCCAGCAGACAAATTTTACTAAATGTTCGTCTGAATTCCTTCAAATTTATTTTTTGACTTATTTCTGTGGGAAAAATGTCAGTGTAAATTAAATTTTATCAATATTAATGTTATAAACGGTTCTCAAAATGTCCTTTACCAACTTCAATACATTTCCTGCAGCGTTTCCATAAATTTTGGTTTGCTTTTTGAATTATTTGCCTGTTGTTTCTAATTTCATCAGCAACTACCAGTATTCGCGTCCTAAGCTCGTCTCTGGTACTTACTTTCGTTTTTTAGACTTCCTGCTTCATATGGCCCCATGGGTAATAGTCTAAAACAGTGAGGTTGGGGGACCTAGGTGGTCAGGAATGAGGACCGCCGCGCCCGAACCAACGATTGGGGTACTCATTGTGGAGAGACTGACTTGTCGAGAAAAATGCGGTGGTGCTCCATCTTGCTGGAAGGAAAGAGCACGCCTGTTCACGTTCGCCTCTGCCAAGCAAGCCGGGCAAAATGACTTCTAGGAAAAGTTAATAAATTTCCCCCGTGAGCCGCCCAGCAAAAAAATGGGGTCCTATTAGGGTATCATTTGCAATGCCACACTGCACATTTATAGAAAATCTGTTGCGAGTTCTTCTGAACAACAGAGCGCGGATTTTCATATGCCCATAGGTGGGAGTTTTTTTTATTCGTTACACCATCCCGCGTGAACTGAGCTTCGATCAGTACACAAAATTCTACGCAGTCCATTCAATGGAACTTCATTGAATGGTTGAAGCCTCTGTACGCTTTGTACGTGACAGGGATGGCATCCGCTCTTCTTTTTTTCAAAGTTCGCCATACTCTTGATTGAGAAATGCTCAGTGCTTGCCCAATTCTTCGCGTACTTGTACTTGGATTTACTGCCACCATCTCCACGATGTTTGATATTGATTGATATTGATATTGATATTGAGGGTGTCAGATGCGCTGCGACCTATTACCTATATCCACGATGTTTTGATGGCTCAGATTTTCCAATTGAGGTTCAGCATTCCTTTGAACTCAGGGAAATATGCCGTGGTTTCGAGAAAATTGGAAAACAGACGCGAAACGTTACATGGGCCGGTGTTCTTCGATTGTGATCTTCTATGGTATTCTCTCGCAGCTGCTCTTGAATTTCCATTGCAGAAACCATACACAAACATAATGTCTGGTATTCGTTATTAGTGAAATGATTTGTGATTATTAGTGAAATCTGAAAATTTTGTAATTGACACCTGATTTTCCAGTAATAAAGCTTGGCCTTCTGTCCAACATTTTTCCCACAGAAACAAGTCAAAAAATAAATTTGAAGGAATTCAGACGAACATTAAGTAAAATATGTCTGCTCGAAAACGATAATTTACTGAAAAGTTTTACTTTGACATTTTTTTTCGAGACGGTTTGGGTGTGCCGTTCAAATTGAGGAATGATTTCTATAGACTTTTTTCTTATCTTTTCAAATTCGATGACAGTTTTTCAGTAGCACGGTCAGAAAATAAGCTTTTTCAACAAAGACCATGGGGGCAAAAATTTTCAAGTCCGGTCCTGGATTTTTAATCAACTCAGAATGCGGTTTTGATTAGTTTCCGGAATGCACCATGCCTAGTAAATTTCTACAAAATATCTCCAGCCGTTTCAGAAATATCGCCTATCAAAGTTTTGTCCCTGAGACATAAAACACCCTGTAACTTCTTAACGAATCACACACAAAAAAATTCTTTTGTGGTTTTCGACCCGCCTTGAAGTCCGCTTATCACCATTGGTTCATGTAAGGTCACTCATGAATCACCCTGTATACAAAAAATTAATAATAATAAACATGTAATGACTTAATAGAGCATAAGTTTAGAGAACAGGCTAGAGCTGAGTAATAATGGTCATCGTAAGACATTGGATTCCCAAGTTTATACGACAAGTACCTGATAAACCTATGTTGTACAGATTCCAATTTATTAACTAAATATTCTTTGGACGGAGACCATATAATTGATCCATACAACAAAATAGGTCTAACGGTGGCATTGTCAATCCTGGCTAATTAATAAAACATAATAAAACATCCCTTGATAAATGTTAAGGAGAGTGGCCACCCGCATTGACTTGCGATTTTTACACTATTCTGTTGCGATTTATATGTAGTTTCACATTTTGAAGGTGTTTTTTCCCGGTGTTATCCCAACAAACTTACGGGACCGTGGAGCGAATAGGGGTGCTGGGTGGGTAAAATACACGCACTAGATTCTATTTTCGCTAGTTTTGAGCACTTCTATTAAGGTCACTTTAAAACTAAGGTCCCTTTTTCTCCAACAGAGAGACGCTTCGTTAAGGTCATCCGAGCAGAGAGACATCACCGCTTGCAGATAGCTTCCTCAGTCCGTCCCTGTCTCCGTTTAAATTTCAATGCGTGCCGTTGCGCATAATATTACACAATATTACATCTTTTGGTGGTAGCCTACCTCCCCTTGCCCCCCCCCCCTATCCTACCTCGTTTCCCCTCCCATTGTTTTGTCCCTTCCCAAGCAACAGAATACAGTGCATTACGAGAACGATTTACGCATTTATCAAAAATTAATTATACACTCACCTGATGTACATAATTCCATAATTTTCCGCTTACACCAGTTGACAATTTGTTAGGGCAAGGAAAAACTGTCCCGCTCGTCCGCATACAAAACATACCCCGCTCCAGCACTTATCTCACACCCCGTACACGACACACGTATTATAATCGCACTGCATTTTTTTCGTTTTGATGGGTAGATACGATCGCTTCGACCTCCAACTTTAAACTAACTCTTTCCGATACGATTGCGAGTCTCTATTAAAAGGCACGAAAAGACACAAATGGAAATGTGAACGTATTTTAATGTAGACCGTATATGAATGGAAAAGTGAACAATCGTAAATAATATGAATATAAAATGATCCGTCATCCGGCGTTAGCTAAATCAGACTGCCAGTCTTTTCACTCTTTTCCTCCCTATTTGATTCGTCCGCAGCAAACGACGATCCCCACCCCTACCAGCTGGTATCGCGGGGAAGTCCCTGCCTGCCTACGAGCGTTCACGTCATTCAATGAGCCAGGCCATCCGGTTGACCTATTTTTAGCGCTCACACTATTCAAGTTGAATGTTTCATTCGTTCTCGTTTCATATTTGTTTGTTTGGCTCACTCGTTTCAGTCGATGGCCTTGACACAACCTGCTTCCTCCGGCGATGTCAGTGACCTTAGTTTCTACAGCTGCTACTTGCGTGTATTACCTACCTACTGCCAGATCCGTATTAGTTATATTTTTCACACGTTTTCTTCTAGACCCTATAACTCGCTTATTATACATTACCGGCGGATAAGATTTATACCACGATGTTCCTAGTGAGTAGGCCTATCGCGTGGTATATACATATAGTATGTTGGAGCGCGAGTGGCCCCTGTTCTTAACAATCACCCATCCCTTTATACTACATTAAAGATATTACATTACGTGGTCAAGTAAATTCAGGTAAAATTCTGGTAAATAAATTTGTTTCAATTCTTTAATTTATTTTTTTTTTAATTATATAATTCAGCAAAACCAAAAGTTATAACCTTCCTTTCCACCCCGAGCAATTTTCGGGGAGGTTAGGAATGCTATTTAGCAGCCAGCTAGCTCAAAATGAAAATTTAACCATTGTTATGGCAATGCACACAAATGAACAACGCCACAGGCAGAAGAAAATTCACAAGCAAATTTTAACAGTTTTTTATTAAGGTAATAAATGTAAATGAACAGTAAAATAGATAATAATTAATAGATCAAATATCACAAAATACATCAATTAAATGGAATAAATTTAAATATCACAAGAAAAAAAACAGTTGCAATTATTGGTGAACTACAAACGGTATCACAGGTTGTATCACAGGCGAGTACATAGTTAACAATAAATAAATATATCAAATGAAATATCAAATTCACAGAAATTATGAAATGATTATGAAAATGAAATAGGTGATAATTAAATGAGAGGGATAAAATAGCAACGCACCAAAAAGATTATATTGAAACCCACACGATGACGTGTGGGGGCGATATTAATAATAGAAAAAAATTGCTTTATTAAATAAGATGAACAATTACAAACTGCAAAAATAATTGACATGATGGGGCCCTAGAGCCCTGGAGATTAAATGATAGTTAAAAAGCAATGATTTGAAAAATGAAACATAGCAACCAGGCTAGGTATACCAGTGAAGAACTGAACCACTTATCTTTGTAAAGCAGGTGGTGATGGTTCCTGCCTCAAAAGTGTTCAACATGATTTCCCGGGGATGTGCCATGGATAGTGAAAGTGCTGGTGGTAGTGCTAGCCATGCCGTGGGTACATGGTACGGCGCTGCCGGGGAATCTTCCTGGTGCTGGTGCCGTTGCTAGCGCTAGCCGGTCATCCTCTAGCTGCTATCATCATCGGTCCTGATCGGTCTTCTTGATGTTTAAAAGGCAGCCATGGAGAAAGGGGGCGAACTCCCTACAGTAGATCAGAAGGTTTCAGACTCAGCATAATAATGATCGGCGCGAATCCTCGAGAGTAATTAGAGCGTGTTGAACTTAAATAGCTCAACCCTTCACATGATAAAAATTGAGGTTAATAAAAAGTAACCTCCAAAACTCTCGAGAACTCACCGTAAATAATAAAATATAAAGCAATAGCAACAATGATAATATTTACGGTAATAAAGGATTAATGAAATTAATTTAAAAAAATGAAGTGAGATCGGCCACCTTGACTTGCCACTCAACCTTCACATGGTATTGCAAAATAAAAAGCAATATTACACAGAATGCTCCACACTTACCTACTGAGTGGGTGAAGGGTTGCTTTTTAGCTGCGAGACATTATGTTTGAAAAACAATTAAATCAAACAGGTGTTTGTTCTAAAATATTTTAACAGGAATCAACCATCCATGACCGTGCTCTACCTTATATTAATTATTCCCCTCCCTGCAGGTACCACGAAATGAAGCGAAGCGCGACTCGGGAAGTGTCACGCACGAACGGTAGTGTCGCCCTCGCTCGGTGTTAACGCAACCTATGAAGGCAACGTACCTACAGTGTGCTCTCGAAATATCTAGTCCCACCTACAGGGAAAATGAATAAACTTAATTTATTTAATAATTAATGTAACGAATCAAAAGAACCGTTACAAAGTGAAGAAAAAAATTACAAGAGAAAAACGAAAGATTCATGGTGTGGCGACCACTTGTTAGCCTTAACAAAAATATGAAGCAAAAACTTCTCACATATCTGATGTGAGAGTGTAAAAGAGCGGAAAATAGATCATACCACATTATTAGGAATTTAAAAAAAAATAAAAGAAATCAAAAAAATCAAATACCTAAATCAAAAAAAATCACGATTTTTTGATTTTTTTTTATTAAAATCGTTGATTTTTGATTTTTATAAAAAAAAAATCATGATTTTTCGAACCCTGATTGATAAGGACATGAATGAAGAAGATCTTGTGCAGGATATTAGTAATAGAAATGAAATTGCGATAGACTCTTTTAAAATGGTGTATGTTTACAAGCCTAATCAATTTGGAGTGAAAAATGCCCTTGTTAGAGTGAATGCGGGGAAAGTTATATCAAGTTAAGCAGGCAAAATGGAATTTATATTGGTTACCAAAAGTTCAACTACACGGATCATTTTTCTTTGTCCCGATGCTACAAATGTCATGGTTTCAATCATATAGCAAAATATTGTAGTAATAGTAAACAGGAGTTATGTAGCGTATGCGTATGTGCTGGTGCACACAAGACTAAGACTACAGAATATGATGATAAGGAAAACAAAAAATGCATAAATTGTGACAAAGCAAACAAATATCTTACATTTAAAATAAAAACTGATAATCCAGCGACTGATTTAAAAAACTGTGAGACATTTAAGATCAAATATAATTGTTGGAGATTGATACACTTATTGAAATTAGTTTGTTTATTCTCATTTGTTTAAAAATCACAAATTAACAAAGTACATATTAACAAGCCACACGTCTGACATCTTCCGCTGATAATCGAAGAGTGCCGGATAGTTGATACACACAGTGTTGCCACTTAAATTTACGGCCTCAACTTTCAAGAAATACAAAAAGGTACAAAATATCAAAATTCTAATATAAAAGGAAAACATAACAATAATAATGCTGTTAATAATATAAATTATCCTGTGAAACCTACTTGTTTGTTGACTAAGATCACAACAGACGAAACGGTGTAGTTTTCGTCTGCTACTCTCAATATAAAATAAGTTTCGGTAATTATGGAGATGAGCGGCATGGGTATTGGGCGAAATGGCCAGGCGCGTGCTGGCCCGCCGGGCAGCCGGGCATTTCCCGGTGGGCCCCGAGTCGCGGGGCCCTTTAAAAATTTCAGACTTATACATATTTACTAATCAAATCAGTCATAATAATAAAAAAAAAAATAATTTGAAAATAATTAGAAAGACCTACGTTATTAGAAATAAATTAATAAAAGGCACCGAGTAGCGATTGATGCCTGCGTTGGGTTTATTTAATATTATTATTTATGACGACCATAAACTACCATCACTGACAGTGAGCTCATGGGAAGGCACGCAGCCAAAGAAATACAAAAGGATCTTCCCTTTTGTAAATAAAAAGTCCCTACAACACATCTGGAATTTTATGGGCCAGTTTGCTTCAAATTCGTTGTCGAGTATTTTAAGAAATTTCAAGTCTCCTTTATTCGGACTTTCCAGCGGCGTAGTAAAAAAGTAATGTTCGATATATTTTTATGAAACTTATAAATAATAAGTATTGATATCATATTTAATTACCTATATAATATCAAGTAGGTATGTAGTATGTATTATTTCTTCAACAACTATTCAAGAATTAATAAAAAAATTATTATATTGAACTACTTATAAGTATTAGCAATAATTACAAAAATAGTGGCTCACACATTAAAAATATATAAGTTCTTTTTTAATATTTTTAATATCCTCAGAGCAAATATTAAAATTCTATAAAACTATAAATATACCTAAAGATATTCGATAATCATATTTCCATAGATTTTTTTTCACTTAGTATACTTACGTATGCTTACAATTATTTTATTTTAAGATCTTTATTTGTACCTACTTGATTTTAATAAATATAACATAATACCGATACCGATTTGTAAAAAAAACGAAATTTAAACATATTATTTGTGTTTTGTACACCGTGCATTTTTTTAAATTCCGAGTCCGCATATTCAGGTGTTGAAATTTTTGGTTTTGGGCTATAAAAACTGCCCTTAATTGATGCGTTGCTGGACTTTTTATTTTTTCAAACCAAGGACAAAGATCCACCCTATCATGCCCTCGTGAAAACTCGTCTTGTCCGGGCCCAGAACGGCCACCGTGATTTTTTGAAATTCCGAATCTGCATATTCCGGTGTTGTAGTTTTCGATTGTCGACGAAAAAATTGCCCTTGATGCGTTGCTGGGCTTTTAATTTTTCCAAACCAAGGACAGAGATCAACCCTATCATTCCCTCGTGAAAACTCGAAAACTCGTCTTGTCCGGGCCTAGAACGGCCACCGTGAATTTTTGAATTTCCGAGTCCGCATATTCAGGTGTTGTAATTTTAGATTTTGGGCTATAAAAACTGCCCTTGATGCGTTGCTGGACTTTTTATTTTTTCAAACCAAGGACAAAGATTCACCCTATGATGCCCTCGTGAAAACTCGTCTTGTCCGGGCCCAGAACAGCCACCGTGATTTTTTGAAATCCGAATCTGCATATTCAGGTGTTGTAGTTTTCGATTTTCGGCGAACAAATTGCCCTTAATGCGTTGCTGGGCTTTTTATTTTTCCAAACGAAGGACACACCCTATCATGCCCTCGTGAAAACTTGTCTTGTCCGGGCCCAGAACGGCCATCGTGATTTTTTGAAATTACGCATCCGCATATTTAGGTGTTGTAGTTTTCGATTTTCTGCGAAAAAGTTGCTCTTGATGCGTTGCTGAGCTTCTTATTTTTTCAAACCAAGGACAAAGATTCACCCTATGATGCCCTCGTGAAAACTCGTCTTGTCCGGGCCTAGAACGGCCACCGTGAATTTTTGAATTTCCGAGTCCGCATATTCAGGTGTTGTAATTTTAGATTTTGGGCTATAAAAACTGCCCTTGATGCGTTGCTGGACTTTTTATTTTTTCAAACCAAGGACAAAGATTCACCCTATCATGCCCTCGTGAAAACTCGTTTTGTCCGAGCCCAGAACAGCCACCGTCATTTTTTTAAATTCCGGGTCCACATATTCAGGTGTAGTAATTTTAGATTTTGAGCTATAAAAACTGCCCTTGATGCGCTGCTGAAATTTCTTAGAAATTATTTTATTGCTGTCGAAGTTCGAATAATATTGAATAATATGGTAACGCTTTTATCGTTGGACTTGTTTTGTGTAAGATGAACGAAAATAGTGTCACTTTTTGTGCTTTATTTTCAGAAAATTTGCGAACCCCCTTTTTTATCTTTTTTAAAAAGGCCTTTTCATTTTATGTGCCCGGGCCCTTTTATGGGTGCCAGCACGCGCCTGGAAATGGCTTATACTATCGGATAGCTTGTGTCTCTAGGAGTAACAAGGTACCATTGAATGTTTGCGCCGGCAAGTAATAGTCGAGAAATAAGGCCTTAAAGTTTCATCCTTGCCCTAATACGTGTATTCGTATACATATGCGTTCGAACGGGAAGCACGCACTCATAGTCGTGTGTCCGACGGAGTGCGAGCTTCCTGTTCGAACGCATATGTATACGAATACACGTATTTGGGCAAGGATGAAACTTTAAGGCCTTATTTCTCGACTATTACTTGCCGGCGCAAACATTCAATGGTACCTTGATACTCCTAGATACACAAGCTATCCGATAGTATAAGCCAAATCGCCCTATACCAATGCCGCTCATCTCCATAATGACCCAAGTTCCTATTGAAGATTTTGATTTGCTACTTGAATACTGGATGAGGAAGAATTTGACAGTATAGACAAATTCAATGACCACGAGTTGTTTAAAAGTTGCAATTTCAGTGTCCTACATTTAAATATTAGAAGCATAAAGAAAAATGTGAATGAGTTGGAATTATTCTTCAATGCTTTCGATACTAAGCCGCATGTAATTGTGTGTACGGAAGCTCGTATAAGTCAGTGATATGGTTTTATAAATTTGGAGGGATATGATCACTACAATAATGAAGGCCAGCTAAAACAGAGGGACGGTGTTGTTGTGTATACAAAGAAGGATATTAAATATTCTGTGAATGTAGAAGTAGTTGAAAAACTCGAAATACCTATTGAGTATTATTGTTCAATTATTATTTGATGGATCAAGTTCAAAAATATCTGATTTTTACAGGTGCTTGCTTTAGTTATGAGGTGAAAGAGTTCATTAATGATATGAATACTTTTATAATACAAAATAGACAAGTTGCAGATCATATTATAATTTTGGAGACTCAAACATTAATATTTTGGATTTTGATGAACTTAGTTTTAATTATGTCGAGAAATTTATGGAAAATGAATATACATATACGCCGTATATAAATTCTATAACTAGACCAAAATATGCTTAATAATGCTGGTTCTTGTATTGACCATATAATGGTAAAAACACGAAAAACATTTGTGCTACGGAAGACTGGTCTTGAGTTTAATGATAGGTATTGTAGATATTGATCTATCTGTTGGTAATTTAGTAAATAAGGTCTCAAATTTATGTGATAAAGCAACTTGTACATCCATAAAAAACAGTAATCCTAGAAAACCTTGGATCACCAAAGCGCTTATTGCATATTGCAATACAAAAAATAAATTGCATAAGCAAGCTAAAGCTGGGCCAAATGATATAGATTTGAAAAATAAGTATTTAGATTATGAAAAAAGATTGAAAAAATTAATTAATTATGCCAAAAACAAATATGATAAACAATGTGTAGTAAAAGCTGACTCTAAACAATTACGGAATTTTGTTAATGAGAAATTAGGAAGAAAATGTAAAAGATCAAGCATTGAAAGTATTTCAGTTAAAATGGGATCACTACTAATTGCAATATAACTAAAGCTAAATGCTTTAATAAATTCCTTTCAGAAGTGGGTAGTAAAATTGCGCAAAACATTAGAGTCTCTACTAGAACACATAATATAGCTGAAGTTCCCTATAACAATCATAGTTTTTACTTATTTCCGACATGTGAACAAGAAGTCTTAATAAATAGGTTAAAAATAAAAAATGGTAGTATAGATCATCGTTAACATACAAAAAAGTGCAAAGTTTATTATTAAGCCATTGGTAAACATATTCAATTTCTCCTTTCAGATGGGAGTATGTCCTAAACATTTTAAAATGGCCGAGGTTGTTCTGGTACATAAAGGTGGAAAAAAAGATGTAATTGGAAAAGTAAAAGAGTCATCTACCTACATTGTTCTTTACAAAGGTTTGCCTGATGGTTAAGCTGACAATGGCGGATATCATGCAAGCTGGTGGATGATTTGATGTGAATAATAATTGCTCCAATAATTATGTACAAAAAAATTGTATCTATACTCTGGATTAGGTATATTGTTAATTAATTCATGAGGATGGCAGTAAATAAAATAATAAAGTTCTAAATACATCAGGTTTTGTAAATTGTGTTTGTGTCAGTGATCACTTTCATTAAGTTTTCAGCAGATAAAGAGTAATATTTTGATATTAATCTATCATAATCTATTCATTTACTAAATCAAATGAACATTAATAATTGTAGTACATTGATATAGGCCTTTTGAAATGCAAAAAATGAAACAGATATTTCTGAAATATTTTATAGACAGGTTGCCACAATATTTCATTGATATATTGCAAGCTTTGGACATTTAGTCCTTGCTGCAATAATGGGGCAACGCTGCAGAGAGATTGCGCAATGTTGTGAAACATTTCAAATATTTCGGTCATTGGTCAGGGTAGGTTTTTTTTTAATTTTAGGGACATTTTTAAAGGAAAAAAAACTCTACCCTGATCAAAAACCTGACTTAATGCAGCAAATAAGTGTTTTAAAATATTATTTATTTTGTAACAAGTTGCGTATGGCAACGCTGTGAGCGACGCGAGTGGAAAAAGTGGAATGGGCTGGTGAGGGGAATCATTAGAAAGCTAAAAAGCAGTTAAACCTTACTACCTCTGTTCCTCGTCGGATAACATTTGGATCCCCACCAAGACCCAATATTATCGCACCCACAATTGTAGATCTTCCAGTCCCATTTGGACCAATCACCACGTTAAGGCTGGGGCCAGGGTAGAATTCTGCATGGCTGTAGGTGCTGGAATCAGGAATAAGCATCAAAAGGTGATTTCTATCTTGAAATTTAGCATTAGGTACTTTACTTACACAAAGTCCTTGACTTCAATCTTCCTTATTGCACCTGGCTTGAACATTCTGAACTCTGAAGCGAAAATGAAAATAGTGTGAAGACACTATATGATGAGCACAAAAAATTAAGTTGAACAACGAGTGACCGCTGACCGTACAAATATTCAGCAATATGTAAGTAAAAATAAAAAGTAGCAAAGTAGCAATGGCGAATGGCAATGGCAGGCAGGGCAAGAACAACGATACGAACCGGGCCGGGAAGGCGGGAAGTCGGGAACCGGTGTGGTTGTGGTGAAGAAGACGCATGCATAGCATAGCACATTAGCACGCACGCAAACGCAAGGCAAGCACGCTACGCCACGCAACACGCAACGATCCGGAGACGGGCGAGGCAGAATCACAGAATAGATGCAATTGTATCTTATTCTGTGACAGAACGACAGAGCGGCTACGCGCCGCGCTGCCAAGTGGTTCCGTAGCAGGCATGTTCGTATTTAAGTAGGTATACTGAAGTAGGTATTTCTTTTTTCTACGTTTTATTGGATAATCAACTATTTTTATTATTATCATTATTTTTATTGTCATCGGAAGCTATGGAATTATGTGCCTACATATAGATACATAAGTGTGTAAAAGCACCAAGTACCTTTTAGTAGGTAGGCACCTAGGTACTTAATATAACGTCAGATATTCTGTAGTCACATGTCGCATATCGGAAGGAAATAGGTGGGTGGTGGGTATCATTCCTGCATTATCATCGTGTATCTCTGCAGACTCGGCACCACTTGACAGCGCGGCGCGTAGTCGCTGTGTCGTTGTCGTTTGGCCCTTTGGTCGTCTCTGGATCGTAGCGTATGGCGTCCTATATCTCCGACGTGCTGTCTTCACTCTTCAACTGTATTCTTTACCTCTATTCTTTGCGCGATTCTTTACGGTTAAAGAATTCATTCTTTACATGAACTTTTTGGAGGTAAAGAATGTAAAGAAGGTAAAGAACGTAAAGAATGTAAAGAAAACAAACAATAAACAACGCAAATTTATGCTTATTATTGCTTTTGAAGTTAATAATAGTTTATGTATCTAATTAATTAATACTAAATAATAATAAATAATGTATGCCTCATTTTTTATTGATTAAATGAGTATTATTATCATTATTGGTAACCCTAACCTTACATTTTAGGTCACCAATTTATTTTGAATCTTATTGTGATTATCTGGACTGAAATTAATGTTAAATAAGGTTGAGTACGGAAGTAAAAAGGCAGGTTTTCTTGGTTTATTTATTTAACTCAGTTTATTTGTACTATTTGTATTCAGTATTCCTCACTATAATTAGTTAGAATCTAGAATTTTTAAAGGTTACAGTTAAAGAATAAAACGGTTACACATGGAACCGTTTTTTAGATCGGTTAAATGTTAACCGATTTAATTAAATGCAGTGTGAAAATTGCAATTACCTACTGTGACAAATTTCAACAGTACGTCCCATTGTAATGTAAGTATAGCTGACGGCATAAACTGTGGTAATATCACAGTGTAATATTAAGTTTCTTTGCTAACTGAATCGATTCATTTACGATTTCAGTTAGTTTGTCTCATGGTTCAGCTTCCCCCGTTAGATCTTAGATCCCATGTACTTAGGAAAGCTGAGTTCCTAGACGAATTTTTGCACCCGTTAATAAGCAGTTCTACATGTTGAGGGATCCAGATGTCTTCTCTGCTCGATACATTTCTTGTAAAAATGTTCAGGTAAAGTAGTTGATGATACTTTTGCGACTGGGTAACTTGGATCCATATGCTGGATCCATATTATTTTATAATGGATATGCCAGAGATAGTCTCGCCAGATCAGAAAGTGGTCTAGCGAGACTAGCAGATGGCGACTACAGTGAAACGCCAAATGACGTGTGTTCGATGTTGATGGTACTGGTGATAGTAAAAACTTGGAGCAGAATCCTGAAATAAATAAGTAATAAAGTAGTAAAAGTACTTCACTCATTTTTTTATAGCTGAAATTTTCAAACATACTTTATCGACCTCTGTTTCCAGCTCCACCTCTTCTTCGACCAGTGTGTTTTCATGAAAAAAATTTCTTTACAAAATACTTCTCTGGGTCGTTTAGGTTCTGAAGAATTTTATTCGTAAGTTGTTGTATTAATTTCCTCTTCCAAGCTTGACTCATAAATTTGCAGTGGTACGAACTACGAATGATCGGAATGATTCATTATCAGAATTTTGATTTCCGTCCAAGGTTCACGTTTTTTAACTTTTCCTTCTGATAAATAATTACTATACTCGAAGTAGTGGGAAGCAAATAAAAATAAAGAATATACTGCTCCTGAAAAAACTATTCCGAAAAATTTTGGTACCCAATGGCAAAACTACTAAAAATTACAAATTTTGGTGACAAAACAATCTCTGAACTAGACACCTTGGTGAATCAATAGCAAACTTTTTTCTGGTGCAAGGTACAATATACCTCCTTTACCGTGTGATATATTCTGACCATTTTAGGCGATTTGTAAAGTTGTAATTAACTGATCTTCGTCCAGCATGTGGATCCAAGTTATACCCAGTCGCAAAGTATTATCAACTACTTTACCAGAAAATGCTTCCAAGAAAGGTGTCGAAAAGAGATCTAGATCCCTTTCCCTTAACATGCAGAACTGCTTATTGACGGGTGGGAAAATTCGTCTAGGAACTCAAAAATTGTCTTATTGCTACATATAACTCAACTGGTTCACAAGCCTTCCTCATAAATGCATGGGATGTAACGGGGGAGACAAACTAACTAAAATCTTAATGAATCGATTCAGTTAGCATTTAGCAAAAAACTTTATATTACCACAGTTTATGCGGTCAGCTATACTTAACAATGGAACGTACTGTTGAAATAATTTGTCACAGTATATAGGTAATTGCAATTCTCACACTGCATGTTAATTAAATCGATTGAATCGGTTAACATTTAACCAATCTACAAAAGGTTCCATGTGTATTTATCTTTAAAAATCGTAGATTCTAACTAATTACTCATTCAATCAATAAAAAATGAGGATTTATTATTATTTAGTAATAATTAATTAGATACATAAACTATTATTAACTGCATAAGCAATAATAAGCATAAATTTGCATTGCTTATTGTTTGTTTTGTTTACATTCTTTACGTTCCTTACCTTCTTTACATTCTTTACTTTCAAAAAGTCCATGTAAAGAATGAATTTTTTACTCGTAAAGAATCGCGTAAAGAATAGAGGTAAATAATACGACACATCACTGATGATAACTTCCTTCTTTCTACATTGGTTCCTTGTCATGTTGCGCTGTGTTGCAACATTTAAATAGATGTTGCCCATCTACTTCCTCAGCATACCTATTCTTTACGTATAGACGCTGTCAGTGTGACGTCACAGGGCGGGGCTAAGTGGTTCTGGTTCGAAAATTAGAGCCGTTTACGTGGTCATTGTTGTTAGTTGAGTGGTTTGATTTTGATTCACCATTCGAGGCGGAACTGAAAATAATTCGTGGAACAGTCGGTAGTGGCGCAATGGGTTAATTGTTTTTTTTTTAATTTACAGATTAAATTGAAGGATGATTATCTCATTGGGAAAAGTTGTTGTTGTCCTAAGGGTATAAAATACCATCACATTGTAGCACTTTTTTGAAGTTCTACTAATGAGAGACCTCATTAGAGCTTTGATGTTTTTGACGATACAACTTCTATCAGAACTGGAAAACCTGTAAACGTCAAATTTGTAAACAACGTTTGTTTGCTTGGAACCCTGGCCGTTGGCCCCGCCCACTGACGTCATAATTGTCGGCGTCTATTGTTTACATTGCTTACGTCAAACGTAGAGAATGAATTGTTTACGCGTAAAGGCACATCACTGATTCGCACTCATAGTTTTCATTAAATTTCGTGCACCGAACTAATATCTATGACTCCGATATTGTGGAATACCTATACTCTGTTCCAACTCTGGAGCCTGGAGCTAATACCCGAGCTAACATTATTTTTTCAAAATAATCGAACACTCGATCGAGTGTATAATTGGCCGAGCTGCTGATTGAGCGAGGCCAAAGAGCACTCCATCGCTGGAAAGAAGAAAAAGAATTAATTACAACATGTAAGTTTCAAATCAGTAGTTGTAGTTGAGTGAGTAGTTTCAGTCCGCGGAATTGCATCGCACTGGTAACATGTAGTTATTTAATTGTATATTAATTTATTGTGGTGTTCAACAAGTTTAATTTAAAGTGGAAAGTATTCTTGTATTTTCAGTCTGTTCAAAAGTAATAGCATCTTAACCTTATATGATCAGTTAAATTGAAAAGTGTTATATTATACATCAGGGCCCCAGGGAGTTCCTATCTAATTAATAACTTTTTTCGTGGTTTTCTTTAATTTCAAAATCCATTTTTCAATTCCCGACACTCAAAACTTGAATGAAGGAAATGGATCAACGAGTTACATTGTAAGTAATTTAATGTTTATCATTTACTTTTGGAGTTAATTTGACTTTGTGATTTTCCAACAGGGATACAACATCCACATAAATGGAGCCTTTCACTCCACTGTGAGATACAAGCAACTACATAATTTACATGACCAACTTAAGAAGGCAGTTGGAAGTAAGAAAATGCCTTATTTCCCATCAACGAAGATTCTACCCCTATCAGGTAGTCAACTCGAAGAAAGACGTGCATGCTTGGAGAAGTACATTCAAATTGGTGAGTAAGAATTTTTCAAAGTATACCTATTTCGCTTTTTTAGTTCCACTGTTCTTGTATGTATTTAAAATTTAATTTTTGGTCTGGTGAAATGAAATCCATTACTATCTCTGAAGATCTCTACGAGCCGAGAGTAGTATTACATCTGGTTAATTTAAATTAAATTTAATTTGAAATATGATGATGTACAGTCAAATAGGGCTATGCTATACCTAGGTAGTTTAATTTTCGGACAGTTAGGTACCTTTTGATTTTATTAAAAAAGCAAATAAATTTACTTTTGATTTCCATTTCCAAATACAAAATATTCAAATATTAATAGAACAATTATGAGAAACCTTTCGCTGCTACCTTATATCAAATAATTTGATGACAGGTTCATACTATATTTAAAATTAAATTGCTTATACTTACAGTGATAGGTATACATACCCAGATAGGTGAAACTAGTGAAACGACTCTTATAAAAGACAAAAATTCTCAGTTTGCATTATAATTTTTTTGGTGAATAACTAATCTCTAACATAATTTTGGTTTTGAAAACTCATGTGTGTCTTGGAAATTTTCAAAATACTTTTATTTATCTAAAGCAAAGTATTTTTTATGTACCAAATATGACGAAAAGTTGCTTAGAATCAACATCTAGGCCCTGTACCAAATTTCTAAACCATCGACGAACAAAAATTTTTTTGTTTGTTGAATAAAATCCTTGCATTTGTAAAATGAATTGGATTTTGTCATAGATCAGGAATCAGTTGCTTTTTTTATTTTGTAGATCAATTTTATTCTTCAAAAGTGATTAGTTTTGCAGTTTGAAGGAAGTTTTTATTTTTGAGGGTATCTTTTCGGGTTGCCATAGTAAAATGTGTTTGTATTTCTTTTTTTTTTTTTATGAACCAGTTGTTATTTGTATGTTGTAACGAATCTCCATCCTTTATTTGTCCAATGGAACTTATTTTTTACTTCAAATTGAATTTTAATTTTTTGTATTCGCCGGTAGTGAATTTAGCAAACATTTTCCTGAAAAACAGTCCTTAAAATTTCTTCTTGATTCGTGAAGAAGATTCAAGAATCGCTTCCGTTTCTCCTGTTTTTTTTTTCTTTAATTACATTGCAAACCAATTCAAAAACCAAAAAAGTATATCGTCAACTTCATATAAAAAGTGCAAAAAAAAACATTCAAAATGAAAGTTTCGACAATGATAGATGACAGAAACTGTGTAAACTAGATATTTACATTATAAATGATTTAATAGTTTATGTTACAGTTTTAGTTTCGTAAATGTTTTTAAAATTTGTAAAATAAATGGACTATTTGTAGTGCCTAATTCATGTTTGTGTAATTTTTGGACTTTTGCATAACAATTAAGTGAAATTTGCATGACTCCACCTCGAGTTTCAAAAAGCAGAAAAAACTGTTTAGGCGACATTTAACAATTAAAATATCAAGTTCTTTATTTTATTGCAAATGTATGCACTTTTCATAGAAAGCCAGACGATATCTGATATTTATTGAGGATTAAAATTAAAACAGTAAACGATACCATCATGATAATATTTTGCTATCATTAAGAGAGCATAATGACTTTCTTGTTGTCAACTGTTAAGTAGGTATTGTATTCCAGGTTGGCTGGACACTCATTCTCATTGCACTCATATTACATTATGACTCATTGCATAAGTATAAACACTAATTCGCTTAAACAACTCAGCAATCAATGGCTGCAGAAATTCCAAGTAAGATTAATAAATAACCTTGATGTAACTTCTGTAAATAATGTCTACCCTAATTATTTTACAGTGGAATGTTGAATGTAAATTAATATTCATTTTATGAAAAAAGTTAATCTTTTTGAAAAATCCTGCTTCTCGAGAAACCTCAGAAACCATACTAAAATATGAGATATACAGGGTGCTATGATTAGTAAAAAGAATTTTTTGTTGTAAGAATAAAGTTGAAAATAAAACAAAAAAAAAACAAAGCTATTTTATTACTAATTCTATGTAAATTTTTCCCTACGAAGAATATTTAGAAAGTTTTACTTTTTAATATGATACCCTGTACGCCCAAGCAAAAAATCTAAGTATGGTTTCTGATGTTTCTCCAGAGTTTTTTTTTTTACAGAAAATTACTTATTTTCGTAAAATTAATACTGAGAAAGTTTTTCTTCTTCATAACCCCATCCGTGGACACTGTATAAGGGAGTGGATAATGTTCATTTATGTAGACTTTGGAAAAATTCAAGGTAAATATTTACATCCGCATGTCCTAAATTTCATCAATTTTTTCGGGACCGAGGAGCGAAATAGGGGTGCTGGGTGGGTAAGAAGCTAGAAACAGCCATTGCAGACTAATATTAAGGTCACAACTAAGGCCTCTTTGACACTACGGTCGATATTTTTTTCTTCACTTTCAGGGCAAGGAAAATCTTCGAGATTAACAGTAGCACGATTTTTATTTTGCTTGGGAACTTATGCCGGTACTGGAGATCCGATGATGAGAATCCGCCGCTCGATAATGCCTCCGTCCACTCGACGCGCTCTGGCCTTGCATGTTTATATCGGGTGTCCAGTTTAAAATGCAGTACATGGGTATATTGGAAACGGTAAGAGATACAGAGTCGGTTAAATTAGAGAAAAGTTGCACAATTTGATGCTTATTAAGAATCGGAAAAAAAATTGAGGACAACTTCAGCCGTTGCTGAAATATCCTGAAAAAACTGAAAAATCAAAATTTCTTATTTTACCCATATCTTTTTTATTATTGGAAAGTAATAAATAATTTTTCGTGGGTTTACATAAGTCGTCATGAGCTATCCATTTGACATTACAAAAATTTTCAAAGCCGACTAGATCTCAGTTTTCATAGCCAACTTTTGTTTTTCTTATGGCCGCCATATTGTTTTTCTATGTCATTCGGTATGCAAAAAAAATTGAAAACCAAAAATTAATAAACTTCGAAAAAAAATTTCATAATTTTTTTTTATTCTTCTTTTTTCGAAGAAAAAAAAAATCGCTGAAATACGTCAATATGAAGTCATACTGCAGTAGCTTGCCTCATGGTTTTTTAATTTCTCTATTTAGATATTCTATCTAAAAAGTCTTTTTTTAAGGAAAAAGAAGAATAAAAAATTTTAAAATTTATTTTTTGAAGTTTATTAGTTTTTGGTTTCCATTATTTCTTTCATACCGAATGACATAGAAAAACAATATGGCGGCCATAAGAACACCGAAAGTTGGCCATGAAAACTTTGGGATCTAGTTGGCTTTGAAATTTTTTTAATGTCAAACAGATAGCTTTTGACGGCTTATGTAAGCCTACAAAAAATAATTCATTACTTCTCAATAATAAAAAAGATATGGGTAAAATAAGAAATTTTGATTTTTCAGTTTTTTCAGGATATTTCAGCAACGGCTGAAGTTGTCCTCAATTTTTTTTCCGATTCTTAATAAGCAACAAATTGTGCAACTTTTCTCTAATTTAACCGACTCTGTATCTCTTACCGTTTCCAATATACCCATGTACTGCATTTTAAACTGGACACCCTGTATGATGTTTGTTATCTGAATTTTGTAGTTCATTAACAACTACGCGACACGATTTTTCATAATAAAACATTTATTATTAAGACGAATTTCAATGTTCGAAAACACCTCATCTCGTGCCGTATACTGCGTGATGCATTGGCTCGCAGTTTTCTCATGAATGAAGGGGTGAAGTTTTGCATCTTGCGTTCGGCTTAATCGGACGCCGAGATGTGGGGTTGTCATGTTGTACTCATTTTCCTTACAACAATTAAATTGTGGCTTATTACAAATTATGCCTAACATGCCGGCCGCCTTGGAAAAGAGTGCTTTTACAAAGAATGTATAATATTCCAAGAATATAAGGTAAGTAAATTAATATTTGATTTATGTAACGTAATATTTGATTCATGTAAAATAACGAAATGTCCCTTTGTTTTAGGTAAATAGCATTAATCACTTTGAACAATTTGCTTCACTGAATAGTTCAACCACTTTAGTAATGGATCTAGTGATGACTCCATTAACTGTTCTGATGGATAAAACTCTGATAATTCCATCTGGACCTGGATGAACTGCTTCCACACGACCCTTGCGCCAAAGAAGTGGAGGTGTCTGAGAATCTCGAAGGAGAACAAGTGACCCTGGTTTAATTGAATTGCAATTGTTCTGCTGCCATTTGGTTCTGGACTGCAACGTGGTGAGATAGTCATTGGACCATACTTTCCAGAATCGCTGCATCATCTGTTGAATCATCTCAAATCTGCTCAAATGATTTTGCTTAGTGTGCAACCATGAGGGTTCTGGTATTGTTAATAAAGAGCCACCCACAAGGAAATGACCTGGTGTGAGGAATTGGAAATCATTGGAATTTGAAGAAATAGGTAAGAGTGGTCTAGAATTTAAAATAGATTCTATTTGACAGCATAATGTGCTTAATTCTTCAAAAGTAAAAATTGAATTACCGGCTATTCGGTATAAATGTTTCTTTGTGGATTTGACTGCCGCCTCCCAAAGACCGCCAAAGTGAGGGGATCTAGTTGGGATAAATTTCCACTGAACTGAATGTTTACTTAAAAAGTTTGCAACTTCTTCATTATGTTTATTTTCAGAATGAAGTTGATACCACTGTTTTATTTCATTATTGGCTCCAATAAAATTGGTACCGTTATCTGAATGGATCTCGTTACATAGACCCCGTCGAGCTAAAAAACGTTTTAAACAGGCTATGAATGCTTCAGTTGATAAACTACTAACTATTTCGATGTGTATCGCCTTTGTACTAAAACACACGAATAAGCAGATATATCCCTTTGTAATTTTCCTACCACGTCCTGTACTCTCTTTTAAAGAAAATGGACCAGCAAAGTCTGTCCCGCAAACTGAAAAGGCTCGTGATGGTGTAACTCGGGTTTCAGGTAAATCACTCATAATCGGTTCGATCGGACGAGCATCAAATCGCTTACAAGTAATGCATTTGTGTATTATTTGTTTGACTTCGGTTTTACCTGAAATTATCCAAAATTTTTGTCGAATTGCGTTCAACGTAGTTTGTGGACCAGCATGAAACTGCTGTAAATGGTAGTGTTGAATAATTAGCTGACTAAATTTATGCTTCTTAGGAACAATAAATGGGAATTTTTGATTATATGATACATGGCTAAAACGAAGTCTGCCACCTACCCGCATGACTTTGTCATCATCTATGAATGGATTAAGACAAAATAATTTACTTTTGGGTGATATAGATTTTCCCTGTAAGAGTAACTGATATTCCTCCGGGAATGATTCTATTTGTACACTTTTTATTAAAAGCTTTAATGAAGTTTCAAGCTCAATAATTTTGAGTAGACCTGTTAATTTAGGTCTTGTTTTCTTGCATAATTGAATAAATCGTATGCAATGCGATAAAATTCGCTGTACCTTGACCAAACTTGAGTACCTTTGAATTAGTTCTGAAAGAAATGTTGGTTGCTGTTGCAAATTTGTAGTAACAAGACATTTTGATTTTATGTCTGGTACACCACTATGCGCATGAGTGTCATAATTTGATTGTGGCCATTGTGCTGTATCTTGACTTAGCCAATCAGGTCCGTGCCACCAGGTTTTAAATTTGAGTAACTGAGCACTGGTGGTACCCCTACTTAGAATATCTGCGGCGTTATCCTCTGACCTGACATGATTCCATTTTGCATTTTGTGTTAATAATTGTATGTCAGCTACTCTATGAGCAACGAATTGTTTTAATTGACTAGGATCTTTTTGCAACCACGCTAGCACGATCGTGCTATCACACCAGAAATATACTTCATCAATATGAATGCGTGATTCTAAATCTCGACTGATTTGTGCGACCAATTTCGCAGCCTGTGCTTCTGATTCAAAACTTACTATTAAATCATCGACATAAAATGATTCATCAATTAATTTGCATGCTTCAGGGAACTTGTCCTGATTATCGAATGCTATTTGTTTTATGCATCGAGTAGCTAGGTATGGAGCTGATGCAGTTCCATAAGCAACCGTATTGAGTTGATATAGTTTATCATTCCAGATGATATTTTGGAAAATTCTATCCTCTGCATGTACCCATATTTGTCTATACATTTTTTCACAATCGCTTGTCACTGCGACCTTGTGAAGTCTGAATCTGATCAAAATAGCAAATAAATCTGACTGAACAACTGGACCGACTTTCAGGACATTGTTTAATGATAGACCTGAGTCTGTCTTACAAGCAGCGTCGAAAACGACTCTAACCTTCGTTGTTAATTTATTTGGATTTATGACTGCATGATGAGGAAGCACATTCGGTTGGACTTCCGATGTGTAAATGATTGGAGACTTGTGATTAAGAAGTTCATATTCTTCCATGAATTGAGTGTACTGTTTGCATAGCTCTGCATCTGAATTGAGTCTATTTTTGAGTAATTGATATCTCCGATTAGCTATATTGAAAGAATTGCCTAATTGATTAACATTTGATTTGAAAGGTAATCTAACCACAAATTTTCCATCTTCTCCTCTCGATGTAGTTTTAGAGAAGATTTCTTCACATTCGCGTTCTTCTTGAGAATGTATGATTGACTTTGGAATTTCCTCAATATGCCAAAAGGCTGATAATTGATTTTGAATATCTGATATTTGGTGTTCTTGTAATGATAACATGCATGCTGATGATTTGGTAATTAATGATTGTTGAGTGGTTGGTCCCGAAACTACCCATCCCAGATGTGTTTTTTGAATGATTGGCTGACGTCTACCTAAAGAGATCTGACCAATGCAAAGAAGTGACCAAAATAATTCCGCGCCAAGTAGAATATCAATTTTACTCTGCTGAGAAAATGTTGGATCAGCTAATTGAATTTCTTCGGGAATATTAAGATCGATGTCAAGAGATGTTTGTGGTAATGGTGAAGTTAATTCAGGAAGAACCAAACAATTTACCTTTGTATTGAATGAATTTATTTTTGAATAAATTGTGATAGATACTTCACTTGTGACTTGAGAAGTTGAATTGTTGATACCAATTATTGGAATGTTGACTCGCTTACCTTTCAGCTTCAGCCTATCACATAAATCCTTGCGAATATAATTTGATTGCGATGCTGAATCCAAAAGAATTTTGACATCATGATTGTTTCCTTGATTATCTTGAATATGTACTATTGCTGTTGGCAACAGTACTTCAACTGCCTTGATTTGGGAACAGTTGACTACTTGAGAATGTGTACTGTTTAATGAATGTGCTGTATTTGATGAATGTTGTGAATTTGAATTATGTGTCTGATTAAATGGTTGATTAACAACCGGAAATTGATTTGATGATGCTTGATTTTGATTTATTTGATCGGACATTGAATGATCTTGATTGGGTATATTATTTGTATCATGTTGTCTGTCTATGTGTAATAATGTATTATGTAAATGGTTACATTTTCTGCAGGTTGATGCCTTGCAATCCTTTGTTATGTGATTTGATCTAAAACAATTTTTGCAAAGTTTGCGTTTTGATACCTCAGAAATTCGCTGTTGAACTGACAATTCCAGAAATTTACTACAGAAAAATACTGGATGATTTGCATTGCAAATTATACATTTTGAATATTGTGTTGACACATGAACCGTAGAGAATTTCGTGTGCGAGTGTGTATATGTCTTCTTAACTTGCATTGAATTTGTGTTTGATTGCAATGATTCGAGCAATTGACACTTTTTTGTAATAAAATCGATTAAATCTTGATAATTTGGTTTTTGTTGCATTTCTGATTTTAATTTTTGCCATTCACGCTTAGAAATGTTGTCCAGTTTGCTGGTGATTAAATAAATAAGAATCGAATCCCAGAACTGTACTGGCTCATTGAGAGCTTTAAGTGCTCTAACATTCTTTTGAATATTGTTTAAAAATGCTTGTAAAAGTGAATGTGATTCTTTGGTAACTACCTCTAAATCAAAAAGAGCTTGGAAATGATTTTGAATAATAAGTGCGTCATTTTCAAAACGTTCTTTGAGCAGTTTAAATGCTACGTCATAATTGTCAGATGTCATGCTTATCTTGTCTATAATTGCTTCCGCATCACCACTGAGTGATAATTTTAAATACTGAAATTTTTCAATTGGTGATAACGATGGATTATTATGAATAAGTGACGTGAACATGTCATAAAAACTTAACCACTGGTCTATTTGTCCCGAAAAATTGGGTAAAGACAATTGAGGCAACGTTACTTGACTGAAATTTCTAATTATTGGCATTGATTGTTGTGCATCGTTTGTTTGCACTGCGCCTGCATTATTATTAACATTATCCCCAGATTCTGACCCGTCCTGATTTTCCACTAAACCCACGACTATTTCTTCAGAACTACCGTCAATGTCACTGGTATCGGTATGGCTACTGTTATTATCATCACACTTCTCCCTAATATAAGATTCTTGTGGATTAATAATATCGTCAATTTTTGCTAATAATGAATAATATTTATCCTCAAAAGTTCCACTTTCTAGCTCGATTTGTTCCTCGGTTAATGTGGTATCAAGTTCTTCTATTTGCTCTTGAACTGTTTCAAATTGTCCTAATAAAGGTTCAATTTTTGCTCTACGTAATTGAAGTTCACAAAGTGATCTTCCAGAAATGACATTCAAATCCATCTGTTTTACTTTGTTTTCCTGACGAGTTAAATTTGCTTTTATAGTGGATCGTTTTTTAATTAACGCTTCCATGATGTTTATGAATGAATATAATTGATTAATACGTAGGTATTTGATTGAATAATATTTTTGTTTTTATGTTTTGAATAATGTTTGTTTTAATTAGGTACTTGCTTGAGTACTTGACTTGAATGTTAAATTGAATATTATCGAATTGAATAGTATTAGGTACTTATTTATTTATTGAATTGATTTTCTATCTGAATAATAGATCCCACTTACTTACTTCTTTGATTTGCTTGAATAAAATAGGGTTGTACTAGGTACGTATTTGATTTGATTTGTTTGAATAAGAATGATTTTTATTAAAGAATAATGCAAATCATGTTTTTAATTTTTAGGAAACGGAATGAATAAGGAATAATGTGAGTGGACTCACCCCACACTACTTCTACCAGACGATCGATCGATGCTGCTTTCCTCTTTCCGCTCCTTCGGCTGTCTGCAAGCTACACCTGTGTTACCACCTTGACTTCTTACTGCTTATGCTTCTGATTTCTTGTTGATTAACTGATTAACTAATTATGATTTGTTTGTATCGGAACTCGAAGGACCATTGTATGATGTTTGTTATCTGAATTTTGTAGTTCATTAACAACTACGCGACACGATTTTTCATAATAAAACATTTATTATTAAGACGAATTTCAATGTTCGAAAACACCTCATCTCGTGCCGTATACTGCGTGATGCATTGGCTCGCAGTTTTCTCATGAATGAAGGGGTGAAGTTTTGCATCTTGCGTTCGGCTTAATCGGACGCCGAGATGTGGGGTTGTCATGTTGTACTCATTTTCCTTACAACAATTAAATTGTGGCTTATTACAAATTATGCCTAACACACCCGGTATAAACATGCAAGACCAGAGCGCGTCGAGTGAACGGAGGCATTATCGAGCGGCGGATTCTCATCATCGGATCTCCAGTACCGGCATAAGTTCCCAAGCTCACTCATAACGTATCCGGACTATAATAGTGATCGATGTCACGGTTTTTGGAATGCAAATTCAAAATTAAAATTGTGCTACTGTTAATTTCGAAGATACTCCTTGCCCTGAAAGTGAAGAAAAAAATAGCAATGCGACCCTAGTGTCAAATAGGCCACAGTTGTGACCTTATTATTAAATTGCAATAGCTGTTTTTAGCTTCTTTTCTTACCCACCCAGCACCCCTAATTCGCTCCTCGGTCCCGAAAAAAATTGATGGAACTTAGGACATTCGGATGTAAATATTTACCCTATCTTTTAATCATAGTTGAAAAAAATCAGCCCCCACCCTTTTAACCCTCACCACTTCATCCCCATTTTTTTAAAATAGCAACCCTACATTTTTTTTTGTCACAGTTCGATGGCTTACATTTTTCTGAATGCAGAGATATCCCATGTCTAGTATTACAAGTTTTAATACAGGGTGGAAATTTAATAACGGAATATTAAAACTAAATAACTTACCCGGATATTCAAATGTCGCCAGAAAACGTAATAAAAACGTCTGATTCTTATTAGTAAATGTTCAAAATGTTCACCATTCTCTTGTACACAACTAAGTAATCTGTTTTGGAATGCTTCCCTTCCCTAACTCTGTTCAAAACGTCAGGCGTTACGTTCCTAATTTCTGTGGTTATTCTAATTCTTAAATCATTTAAATTAGCGGGTTGCATTTTGAACACTTTGTTTTTAAGGTATCCCCATAACAAAAAGTCCAGTGGGGTAAGGTCTGGTGATCTGGGGGCCATTCTATGAATCCTCTTCGTCTAATCCATCTTTGCGGAAAGACTTCGTGTAAATATTCCCGTACTTAAACAGCGAAGTTGAAACCATATCCTTCCATGGGGAATATTTGGTTCTATTACATTGGGATACAATTCCGCTAACAATGTTCCCTTAGTATTTCTAAATATCTGGCACCGCGACATTTGAATTTCTGGGCAAGTCATTTAGTTTTAATATTCCCTTATTAAATTTCCGCCCTATATTAAAACTTGTAATAGGTACTGGACCACACATATGGGGTATCTGTGTATTCAGAAAAATGTGAGCCATCGAATTGTTGACAAAAAAAATGTAGGGTTGCTATTTAAAAAAAGGGGGGATGAAGTGGTGGCTTCAAAATCGGTTTAAATTTACACGAGTTATAACTAAAAACTGTTATAATTTTTTAAACCTTGACACCCTGTGTCTTTTTAAACGAAACGTCATTTTGAGCTGAAACTTCTTTTTTTAACTTACATTTATGAGAGGAACCACCCCTTCAAGTTTGGCCCAACATCTCTGATACACCCTGTATAGTCGATCTCATTTTTAGTTTTACTGTCGGGTTCACTTTCTTTGTTTAGGTTTTTTGAAGAAGGTGTTGATGGTATAGGTTTTCTTTATTCAAGTGGTTTATTAGCATCTCCCCTCTTTGGTTTCTTGTACCTAAACCAAAGTCTCCTATGTTATCCAGAGTCGGTTACGTTTTTTTTGTTCGATTTTGGCGTTATTGATATTGATAATGAGGGTGTCAGATGCGCTGCGACCTATTACAGATCTATTGTGCCCCCTCTTCTCTGCTTCTTTGGAGTATAATCTCTTCGTTGAAGCAGCCTCTCCAACTCCGCTTCCCTTAGGAATTTCAGGATTTGAAGGGGATCAAGGCCGGGCAGAGCTTGTCACCCGTTAAGACAGTCGGCGGCAATCTAAACAATCCTTGTGCTCGAGACCACCTCGAACGCAAGAAGAATGCCCACGCATTGGCAAGAAAAGGAGCATCGACACCCTTCATAGGACCAGAACCATTCTGTGGCTTCGAAGATACTTTCTTCAAGGCAGGATTCCAAAAGGAAGAAGAAAACTGAGAGAAACCCATTAGAGGAACCTCTCGAGGTTGAGACAAGCCAAAGAACTTCTCGGGAATTTTAACCGAGAGAGGTTGAAGAGTATCTTCGACCTGCAAGGAACGTCTCAGAACTCTGACGGGATTCCTAACGGGACATTGCGAGCTCAAGGAACACCTGAGGAAGTTAGACATAGAAGAAAATGGCGTCTGCAGATTCTGCGGGAAAGGAGACGAGACACCACGTCACCTGCTGCTCAACTGCGATGCGATAGAACTCAAAAGAAGTAATGTTCTGGGCCACCGCCAGCTAGAGGCAGGGAACTTACCCGACCTTGATCCTCTCAAAATCCTGAAGTTTCTTAAGGAAACGGACTTGGAGAGGGTGCTTCACTAAATGGATTCCACACAAGGCGAAGCACAGCAGAGGGGATACAATAGATCTTTTAGGTCGCAGTAACTTAATCACCCTCAAAAATACAAATACAAATACAATACTGTTGCACTCAAGTTGGATAGGTGTTCGTTCCACCACGGAGCTTTCCTACAATTTTTTTTCTCTCTAATGGGGCAGCTGGATTCGTATGAATATTTCAGCGCTCCGTTGAGAGATTCTAATGTTGCTTCTAATTCTAGATGGTTTTTTACTCTAGAATTTGTTTGTTTTGTGTTTTCTCTTAGGCTGGTGTGAAATCTTATGTCTATTACGTCTTGACTCCTTTTAGTTACAAAAGTGGGTGTGAATTGGATTCAAGTAAAAATTTAAGCAGTTGCTCACCTCTTTTGTTGGTATACTTGCTGCCCCAGCTGATGCTGTGTGCGTTGGCATCACTGCTGAGTAGGAGCGGTAGCCCATGCCCGTTGCAGTACTCGACTAGTTTCTGAACTTCCATAGGAGGTGCTGATGTTTTCTCATGGAAGTACCCTGATGCTACTATGATGCTACGGTGTGTGCCTCCGGTGATGTTGACCCGGATTGGCACAAGCTCCCGTGTCATGAATTCTGAAAGACATACATATTTAATGTTGTTTCTTATCAGGATGCAGGCCCTTGGGGTATCACTTCTAACATCCCAAATTGTCTTGCAATCCTTTCGTGGTAGGCCCCTTACCTGCCCCTTGTATGTCCAAGGTTCTTGTATAAGTACAACGCCCAGGCATGACCTGTCGAACGCCCGAGCTATGACGGCTGATGCCCCCCTAGCATGATCGGTATTGAACTGGGCCATGCTGGTGACATTTGCTGTGCTTATACTGGTCATTGGTCTTTTTGCGTTGGGGTGCTTGCCCCCTCTGTGAGCATAGGCTCTTCATAAGTTCCCGATGAATCCTCGGTGACATTACCTTGATCGGTGACGATGGTTGGATCAGAGGGAGGGGTTGCCCCCTCATTTGTCACATCAATGGCTTCCTTTTCTTTCTTCTGTAGGCCGTGGACGGGGATTTTCCCGAACCTATAGAAGATAGCTTGTCTGTTTTTCTTGATTGCTTCCCGGGAGTCATTGTCAATGCCAATGTTCATTACTTTCCTGGTGCTCTCTTCTTTGCTGCTGAGGATTTTCCACTAGTGGGTGCGAAGCTCCATATTTTGTGCCTCGACTAAGCTCAGCAGCTTCTTAGGATCTTGTCCTTGGCTTCTTGGAAAGAAGACAGTGATGTTGGGATGTCCTCTCCCAGGCACGCCATCAGCTGCTCTCCTTTCCACGTACTGAGTTTAGGAGTCTGCTCCTTAACCCACTCTTCCGTTTCTGGTGTGATGCAGTCCACCAGTAGCTACTTGGTCGGAAGTGGATTCCTCCGAACTGTAGCTTGCATGCTGCTCCCAGCGACATCTCTACAATTGCTTCCTCCAGAGTGGTAAGCTCCTCTGTTGTCGGCGTTTTTTCTTTTTTCTGGATAGCTTGTTGGGAGTATGGCTATCCTTTATAGCTTTGACGGCATTCGCGTAGCTGGTGCTTGGCCCTGCTGACGTTGATGCTGTAGCGGTGTGGAATCCCGCCACTGTCTTAGCTCTTTTTACTTTGTGCATTAGAGGAGGGGCGATTTCACTGGCGTCCCTCTTCTTTGGCTGCGAAGTAGCTTCGGATTTCTCTTCAGCTTTTCTTCCGATGGCCTTATCCCTGGCTTCATCAGATGACATGCCCTGTTGCCTGAGCCCACTTAGACCCCTTCTTCTGGGGTCGTCAATGCCTCCTGGTTGGCCCGGGAGTGGCAGGGGTAGCTTACCAGGTTTCCTAGGATTCCTGGTTTCTGGTCCGGTTGTTGTCTCCGGTTTCTTTTCTTCTTGCGTTCGAGGTGGTCTCGAGCTCAAGGATTGTTTAGATTGCCGACTGTCATGACCTGGTGACTTTCAGCTGCCCACTCTGGGTCAGACGCTGTTTGCGGCCGCTTCAATCTGAGACAGACGCCGCTTGCTGGTTTTGGTCCGCCCCGGGTATTTCATTTCCCCGGTACTACCGATATCTGGGAGGCGTTCCCCTATCTGCCACCTGGGGAGGCGTCGTATGGGGAACTAGAAACCCTACAAGAGTCATAGACACCAACTCCTTAAATAATACGAATATTGCCCATTGTCCGAACTAGTAATAATAACACCACAACTTTGAAACTTGATTAAACAATTTTCAGTTGACTGCAACAATGACTCTTCTTTATCAATCTCCAAACGATTAACGATGATTCACATCCTTTTTCTAGAATGATCCGCCAATCAACTATTTACACATACGGTGGTGGTACCTTTACTGTAGTCGTCACCTTTGGCATACAATTCCTGTTTCTGCCCACAGGAATAGGTGGTTGCATACTTCATCTTGTTAATAATGATAATATCCTGTCAAGAAAAAAACAAAAATTTACCTTAACTAATTTCTATACAGGGTATAACAAAAAGAATAATTTTTCACAAGATTATTCTTTTTTTATTTTTTATTTTATTTGCACTTGCATTTTCTTATCACTTGACTGATTAATAGTGACTAGGATAAGAAATGCAATTTTTGCCAAAATAAAAAAATAAATAAAAAAACCCATCTTTTTTTTTATCACCATATCCAATCTTCCGGGTTTCGTGTATAAAGTTTCTATCATTTACTTGTATTACCTACATACTAAAAAAAGCGTGTAAGACCAAAATGTTAAAATAAAATACTCGGTATCTCTGAAACCGTTAATTTGCGGACCAATGTTTATTAAGATTTTTTTCACTTATTCTGATCCATACTATACCCCCTCCAAATATTCCATCTTTATTTTTTAATACCCTGTATACAAGTGTTTATTTATTTTTTTTTATATTTTCTCTCTTTTAGTTGGTCAAGATTCAAGACTGGCCTCATCGGAACTGCTTATTGGGTTTTTACTGTCAGCACAACAAGAAACTGCATGCGAAAAGAAACAGGATGCATTTATAGATATTTACATCATGGACGGTGTTAAGGTTACCATAAAGATAGGGACATGCGATCGTACCGATCAGGTACTGATGAAAATATGCAAACATATTAAATTACCGTTGGACTTGATGCAATATTTTTCATTGTACGAAATGAAATTGGAAAAAAATGAGGAATTGGTCATATATAGAAAGTTGTTGAATTTTGAAGCACCCTACATGTCTCATAAGTTGGCTAAAGAAACCAACAAAATATTTTTGAGAAAAAACTACTGGGAGACCGAGTATGATTTTCAATTAATGAAAGACCCTGTTGCTTTAAATCTGTTATACGCTCAAACAGTAACAGAGTTAGAGAAAGAATGGATACTTTCTACAAGAGAAATCAAAAATCGATTGGAAAATCTTCAAACCAAAGCCCTTAAAAAGGAATTCATAGAACTAGCACAGCCATTGAAGTTTTATGGTTTTATACATTTCAAATCGTGCTTTAGTAATTATCCTACACCTGATACAAAGGCGTTGGTTGCAATTGGAAATGAAGTAATAACCATGAGAGTTGGTGGAGCTGATGTGAGTGCTGGGAAATTACATAAAGAATTGACTTTCAGGGTAACTCGTATGAGATGTTGGAGAGTAGTTGCTTTACATGTAAGTATTCTGTACCATTAAATTGTCATTATTTTTCATGTTGATCTTTTTAGAACAAGGCGAATTCTTCAACAGAAAATAGCAACTCAAATAATAACTCCTATATGGAATTCTCTTTCGAGTATTTGATGTCCAAAGAAAAACTGCAGTGGATCACAATTACAAGTGATCAAGCAATGCTTATGTCTGTATGCTTGCAATCTCTGGTTGATGAGCTCCTTATGAAGAAGAGAGGTAAAAATCGAAAGAAGGCTCCTGAGCAAAAGAGAACCTGGTCTTATATGAAACGAGATGGCTCCTTGCAATTGATTGAGTTTGAAAATGACAATGAAAATAACGAAAGCGAAACTGAAGCTGTCGAAAATAATGTTGCAAATGTAAGCTTTCATATAATTCAACTTTATTTTTCTTATTACAATTGTAGTTTATGGAATTATATTCTTTTATATCTATTTTTAGGATAAAAATCATGAACCTTTCAACAATCAAGATCCGTCAGCGAAGAAGTTGCAAAAAGTAATTTCTAACATCTCCTTCAGAGCTGATACTGAAAAGGAGCTGATTGAGAATCGTGCTTTTGAAGGTATCGGTGATGATGACTTATAAAAATGCTGTGCAAGCTCTGAATAATGGTGCTATTTTGAAATAAAGGGTAATCGTCACACATCACACTTGACTGATGCAGAATAAGTTAGTATTAACTGTTTGTCAATTCATATTATTTGTGCCATTTTGCAACTTTTATAATTTTGTGACACTAATCAATCTAACATCTAGAATTAGAGATAAATACCGCAAAGTGCTCAACATTAATTATTGTTGCTGTTTCCATATATCAATTCTTTTAAGTGACAGTAATGTTTACTATTGGTACTTATGAATCTTCAGTTTAAAATGCCATAATTTTTAGATGGCTTATTTACGTAATTATATTGTTGAAGAAATGCAACACTGTCCTGTCACTGTATTGATTACAGAGAAAGATTGTAAACGTTCTATATAATTATTTTCTATATACGTTTTCTATATTCAGGTATCCCAGAATAAAGGGGACAGACTTAGACGGTGGATTCTTACATAATTGTATAAATTTTGGTTTTGACATATATTTTTGCAAAAGCCAGATATTTCTGATCCAAAAAGTGCATAACGGTTGTTATAAAAATTCTCAACAATTTTTTAAATAGGTGAAAGTTCAGTAATATTTACATATAAAAATCATTTGATGGCAAAGCCATCTCCTGGAAATCATCCCAAAGTTGAGCTCATAGCACTAAGAAACGTTAAAAATTATAATTTATACTCAACGTTAATACTCATATACCTTTTTTACTTACAGTTTTATTTTTATGGCCTGATGATGGCCGAAGTGCCGAAAATGTAACCAAGTAGAAAGAAAATAAAGTCTCAAATTTAGCGAGAATAAGACTTTTACTTTATTATTGTTCTAAGAAACGTTGCCCGGATTTTTTGTGATCGGGGGAGGTCTGGGGAAGAAACCCCAGGTCAAATCCGTAAATTTTTCCAAAAGTTGAAAGACACTGACCAAAGCCACCAATAACTTTTTGTTCCTCTCAAATGTCTTTATTGTACATATCTCAAAAAACTGTTGCAAATTTACAAAACCAAAATTTTTGCAGTGTATTCCCTCTTAAAAATTGGGAGGTATACAAGTTACTACCCTGCTTCAAGTTACATAGAGATAATTATTGCTGTAATATTAAATGAATTAATAGGAAAACTGCATAAAAAATTTATTCAAAAATTGTTGTTTTGGAGATTTACAAAAAATTTATTTTTTTTAGATTTTTAACACTTCTAATACCCATTTTAAAGAGCGGGTTCATTAGGACTTTTTGTCTTAAAATTAAATAAATATTCTACCGTCGATGTTTGTCCCCTTATTTATTCTGGGACATTCTATATTATGGCGGAATGATAACTTCTGTAGTAATGAGATGTCAATCGATAGATCTAATATATTGAACTGGGCTTAATTTTAATTTTTCCTGCGTAATCTGCCAACCGGCTGATTATTCTTTATGACTTAGAAATTCTGCCATTATTATGTACGAGTAATATAATGCAATTTTGTTTATTCATGATCACCTGTCCAGCTTGACTACAATACAAAAAATAATATTCTATTGACAAAGGGACAAGGCAAAGGAGTAATACTCTTCATATTATTCCAGTTTCTGTTGAAGTATTCAATAACCAGGACTGTACAATTTTTCAATGAATCATTACCTAAGTTTTGTATGTGGCATATTTTGCAGTTATAAGCATAAACTATTTTTCTGTACGATTTGTTGAGCCGTTCATTTTTAAGCAAGTGTGATTTGTAAGCTTATTGGTCGATTTTTATCTTTTGAAAGTCTTAGAGCCACCATTAACGTTTGCGTTTGGAAAATTTCGCTTTAGGAATCTTCCCTCGTTTAAGTCCTCGTCAAGTCTTATCAACTTTTGTTTGTTTGCTTGTTGTTTGTTTGTGGTAACTAAATACGTAAGTCGGTTTTGTGGTCCCCGATGCTGTAGCCATATAGGCTTATTGCATCCTTTGGCAAGGATTTTCCTGCCGGCAGGTCTCTGGGGCTCTTTTGCCCCATGACCGCATGGCAGGTTCCTGTGAGTGATGTGTGCTGAAAAATCACATGGGAATATGTCTCCGGCATCTACGAGTCTGCACAGAGAATCTGTCGCAGCCTGAAAGCTTATTTGAAGTACCGCAGCACAGCTAGGCTGGTGCGTCACCCCTCCGCCAAGCACAGCTGTAACTACCTGCAGGGCTACTGCTTCTCTGCTCGGCTATACAACTGTGTGCTTCAACTTTTATGGTGGTCGCCCCTCACCGCTTAAGCCGTACTGGCTTCCGATGTTTCTCTATCTGGGAGTCTCTCGCGTGTTGTTTTAATTATAAGTTTGGTTTGCATTTTGGTCTCACAAGTAATAGAGGAGTAAACAACACAGCGCTGCAACCCCTGATGACAGATCTGGCTACATACAACGGGGTGTCCATCAAGTGCCCCGAGATCAAGTCTTTTGGATTTAGGTTTGTGAGGTTGACTCCTCTGCTCTCTACTTCTTTCCATCACAACTACGATTTCTGAAAATCTATTTCCATCTTCTTTTAATAATTATCAGTAGCTACGTTCAAAAGTTTAACAGCTTAGATTTAGCATCGATTGAAATTAATCTGCAGACACCGACATTTTGTAATCTTAGTCTGGAATGGTGAAATATCAAAATTGTTCTCTTCGACTGAAATCATAATTGGTTCCGAGGTGAAGGACGTCGTGGTCCATGGAGTTTTTTTCTGAACATTTCTTTCTACACTGCCGTAGACATCATCAGCGGTTACATGTGCGCAAGCGATGCTTCCACTCCTTGTGTTCACTGATAACTGACTGGACGGCTGGGAGAGCGCTCCTATTCATTGGGTGACGATCCCATGACGTCATATACCCCCTTTACTAGCTATCTCCACGGCAGCAACAACTGATCTTTCCGATGCTGTCATAGATTGCTGAGTTAGATGATGACTCATTCGGGTCTGACGTAACGCCGGATACCAAATCCTCCGCAGCTTCATTCTCTCCACCTGCCTGTTGAAATTATTTGGATGTTTGTAAATTTCAATTGCTTCACAATGGAAACGAGTGTAGTAGTGTGAAATGGTGGCTTTTAGTTTTTCAGTAGCATTCGGCGTGGCCGTCTTGAAGCATGGCGTGCTCCGCGACAGCTTACTTGTCTCTCTGGCCCACGCGGCAGTTTCTGTTGTGCACGGTCACGTGGGTGTTGACGCTCCGTTCGGTATTTCCGATGTATACAGCACCGCAGGAGCAAGGTCTTCTATAAACTCCGGCAGAAGAAAGTGGATCAATGGGGTCTTTAACTGAACGGAGAATATTGCGAAATTGTGGTGTAATTTTTAGATGGTGTCGACGTCGTGGCGCTGCAGAGGTTGACTGATTCGATTGGTGACGTTTCTGGAGGTAGGGGAGAAATCCAGATCCCAAAGCTCTTGGTGGTTGCTGGCTGACATTGTGAGGTGTTACGTTCTGGGTCGTAACGCTCTCCTGATTTCTTGAGTGGTATAGCCTTTCGCCTTCAGAGCATGACTTAGACGGTGAGATTTGTTTTGGGAGGTGCGTGAGTCTGATAAGTTCGGGATGCACCATTCACCAGGGTTTCAATTACTGCTCGTTTTTGGCCTGGATGATGATTGGAGCTCTTGTGTAAATACCGACCTGTGTGTGTTGGTTTTCGGTAGACCCTGTCCCCCAGGCTGCCATTTTAATTCCTGTTAACGAGGACATCGAGAAACAATAGGTTTCCATCCTTTTCTATTCTCATCTTGAATTGAATGCGGGGGTGAATACTATTGAGTGGGCGAGGAAATTCCTCCAGGGCCTTTCCCCCCCCCCATGTTTCCAGATGAGAAAGGTATCTAAGACAGTTCTCTAAGGTCGTGACTTCTAAGAAATCCACAAAAGTTGACTACAACCGGACTCAGGGGTTGATCCATAGCAACTCCATCCAGTTGTTTGTAGAAGTCACCATTCCACTGAAAATACATGTGGAAGAGAGAGGTGATGCTGTAGATCCGACATGTGGCTGCAGCAGGCTGGTTAGATATTTGACCAAAGAATATGTGGACATATTCTTAGTCAGTTCCATTGACTAGATAACCAATGGCACTGACAATGGGGCGAAGAGGCACTTTGGGTTTGTGGATCTTTGGCAGTCCATAAAGTCTTGACTTTGGTATTCATAATCAGCCGTTTATTTTGATCAGGGATGGTAGGGAGTTTTAAGTCAGGGATGGTAGGGAGTTTTAAGCAGCTGGCTGGTCTTTCGGAGGATGTGATTCATAGGATTTCTAGAAAGTTTTTTGTAGGTTTGAGGGGTCAAGAGGTTTTTGATTTTCTTCTTGTAGCGTTTTGTGGTAGCTTCTGTATATCGGATTAAATAATGACAAATACATCTCCAACTGAGAATGAGATAGAGAAGGCAAAGATACGAGAAAGAGAAAAAGATGACACCTTCGTCATCTGTCAATATGGAGAAAATTCCCTGGAGGAATTCCTTCGTCACATCAACAGTATTTATTTACCCCTGAATTCAATTCAAGATGAGAATATAAAAGGATGGAAAACTATCATTTCTGGATTTCCTCGTTAACAGGAATTAAAATGGCACCCTGGGGGACAGGGTCTTCCAAAAATCAACACACACAGGTCGGTATTTACACAAGAACTCCAATCATCATCCAGACCACAAACGAGCAGTAATTGAAACCCTGGTGAATCGTGCATCCCGAACTTATCAGACTCACGCACCTCCCAAAACAAATCTCACCGTCTAAGTCATGCTCTGAAGGCGAAAGGCTACACCACTCAAGAAATCAGGAGAGCGTTACGACCCAGAACGTAACACCTCACAATGTCAGCCAGCAACCACCAAGAGCTTTGGAATCTGCATTTCTCCCCTACCTCAGGAACGTCACCGATCGAGTCTGTCAACTTCTGCAGCGCCACGACGTCGATACCATCTAAAAACTACACAACAATTTCACAATATTCTCCGTTCAGTTAAAGATCCCATTGATCCACTTTCTTCTGCCGGAGTTTATAGAAGACCTTGCTCCTGCGGTGCTGTATACATCGGAACTACCGAACGGAGCGTCAACACCCACGTGAACGTGCACAACAGAAACTGCCGCGTGGGCCAGAGAGACAAGTAAGCTGTCGCGGAGCACGCCATGCTTCAAGACGGCCACGCCAAATGCTACTGAAAAACTAAAAGCCACCATTTCACACTACTACACTCGTTTACATTGTGAAGCAATTGAAATTTACAAACATCCAAATAATTTCAACAGGCAGGAGGAGGGAATGAAACTGCTGAGAATTTGGTATCCGGCGTTAAGTCAGCCCTGAATGAGTCATCATCTAACTCAGCAATCTATGACAGCATCGGAAAGATCAGTTGTTGCTGCCGTGGAGATAGCTAGTAAAGGGGGTATATGACGTCATGGGATCGTCACCCTATAAATAGGAGCGCTCTCCCAGCCGTCCAGTCAGTTATCAGTGAACATGAGGAGTGGAAGCATCGCTTGCGCACATGTAACCGCTGATGATGTCTACGGCAGTTTAGAAAGAAATGTTCAGAAAAAAACTCCATGGATCACGGCATCCTTCACCTCGGAACCAATTATGATTTCAGTTGAAGAGAACAATGTTGAGATTTCACCATTCCAGACTAAGATTACGAAATGTCGGTGTCTGCAGATTAATTTCAATCGATGCTAAATTCAAGCTGTTAAATATTTGAGTTTTGTTACGTCATCTGTCTCATTTTTCTACACTTACCGATCAGGTCATGACCTGACCTGGCTGGATTTTTAGAATTTTGAGTTCGGGTGGATAATAAATACACCTTATATCTTGTTATTTTTTTTTTTACTTCGCTGTGGAGATCTTTCCAGATTCCCCTTGATTTTTGTTTTGTTTTTGCAACTCAGGCACATCACAGGAATCACGTCTTTCTGTAGATTATGTTAATGGTAGAATTACTAATTCCCAAGATATCGTTCTCCCAATCAGAGGAAACTTGCAAAAAAATAAGCTCATCGCTGTGACTATGCAAGAATATTAGATTTACAGATTGACTTTTATACAGTTTGTTTTTATATTAATTAAAATAAAAATACTATAACATTCCTTTATGTTAATAATATGTAGCTATATTTATATTATTTCTACATATTTTTTAAATATTTTATATAATCTATATTTTTTTATATGTTTGTAATATTTTATACAAAAATGTAACATTTTTTGAATAAACCTTTTTTATTTTACTTGTTTTATCATTGACAATAATTTCAATAAATAAAAGTAAAATAAAAAAACCTTGATCTCCGATTTGTTGGAAGACATCAATCAACTCATACTCATTATTTGGACTTTTTAACACATTTGACCATGAATGCTACTCAGAACTGTGTGATACCTATACTCTTTGGAAGTCAGTGGATTGAAACTTGAGTCAACAACATTGTTCACAAATACTGTTTTGCAAATTTTCTACATCTAATACGATTCTATTCGACTATTTAATACGATTATATTTATTCAGTTTCTTGATTAGCACACACAGTAGGTACTAATTGAACACGTATTTTCCCTATCCAAACATGTATTAAACACATATTTGTTTTAAAATACGCCAAAACTCTGTTTTTTGTGTTCTTTTTAATTCCCTATATTTTTATATTTATTTTACTGAGACTGCTTAATATAATTTTGAATAAGATTTAAAACATGGTTTACAAATCACACTATACCATCATGATACAACTACTTATAAGATAGACCCACGTGCAGATTGCCGTGTTGTTACTCCGTGACTAAAATACTAACGGCAACCACAGTTTATTTTATTATTTTCTTTATTGGTGTTTTTCATTTTGATGTTCGGATTGATAGGTGAAAACGGTATTTTGGGCAGAACTAGGGTGTATATGAGCAATAATAACAATAAGAAAAGTTAAACCAGAATATGAAATGCCCTATAATTTTTCATTTTCTACCAACAAGTGTTTTAATTTCTACACTTGTTGGTCAACAGAAAACAAAAATTTTCTACCAAATAGCTGTTGCCGACTTATGCAAGCCTACCAAGAATTATTTATTTATTCCTGACAATAAAAAAGATATGAGCAATCTCATGTACTGTGTAGTCTTCCAGCCGCGTGACGTCAGACGACCGGAACGCAGCCTGCGCTCACGGTCACGACACTACATCTTTCGGTTTCGGCATCGAATTCTGTATTTCTGACTCTGACTTCTTTTCGGTTAGTTACCAGTTACAGTTTACAGCACGTTTACAGTACAGTTACCACTTCAAATCAACCAACGGTTAATGTAAAAGTAATTAAGTTAAATACCTTTGCCTTTGCAAAGTAAACAAATCGCTATTTGAATTGTCGGTGACTACTTATATTATATTATTACTAAATGACAACATAACATGGTATACACATAATGTACTTCAGTGATTGTAATGTAATAAGTAAGAGCAAAGAGCGCGAAGTTCCTAGGTTCTAGTCTAGTATAGGAGCCACTACATAAATTTCTAATCCTTGCAAACCAGAGACTTACAAATAAGATGTACTTCAGAGTTCGAAATTTGGCTTCCAAAAGTAAGGGTATTCATGATGTTATTGTGAACATTTCCAAAGCCGCTAATGTCTGTGAATTAAAAAGAATTTTACTTAAGAAGACCAACATTGAAATCGAACACCAATTACTAGTGTATAAAGGAAAGCAATTAGTGGATGACCATAAGATTTTTGATTATGATATACAATTGAATGATGTTGTTCAGTTATTAGTAAAACTGCCCCCAAATAAAGACTCCACAGAATATGTACCTTCAAAGGAGGCTCCAGAATTTATTGAAAGCAATAAAAATTTAAATCCCATCACAGAAGGGAAAGAAAAGGACAATTCAGAAGACATCACCCAACTATATTTTAAAAAAGAAAGCAAGTATTATGAAAAGCATGATCTTGTTGATTTTATAAGCAATAATGAGAATGGGTCATGGTGTGAAGGGAAAATAATAGAAATTTTGTCAACTGTTAAGTCTCCATCTGAGGACTCAGAGTTAATTTTTACAGTTAAAAACGAAAGAGATGATTTTAATGATTTTTTTAATGTAACTTTTCAAGCACTACGACCTCGGGCTTTTTACACCTACAAGAAGCATGAGTTAAATGTTGGAATGAAAGTTTTTGTTTCTTATAATATTGAAGAACCTTCCGAGAGAGGGCATTGGTACGACATGGAAATAACTGAAATAGAGAACAACCAAGTCAGAGGGACTGTTTTTCATGGAGAGAGTCGTGACCTTTTCCCGAATTGTCATTTAAAATCTATTAATGAAATAATGAGAATAGAAGAACCGAAACTCTTGACAGACTGTGGTCGCAAACCAAAACATATACTGTTTAGAAATATACAGTACAACTGCAAGAAGTGTAAGGATGTACCAACAAAGAAATGCAAAAATTGTGGCTGTGCAATTTGTGGAGGAAAAAAAGATCCTGAAAAAACAATCATGTGTGATGAATGCGACGATGGATTCCATCTTACATGTTTAAATCCACCTCTGGTGGAGATGCCTTCAGAAGCAGAATGGTATTGCCCAGAATGTAAAAATGATGAAAATGAAATTGTAAAAGCTGGAGACAGTTTGAAAATCAGTAACAAGAAAGCCGCAATGGCTAGCAATAAAAAGTCATCTTCTAGAGATTGGGGAAAAGGAATGGCGTGCATAGGAAGAACCTCAATATGTACAATCGTTCCCATAAACCACTTTGGGCCAATACCAGGCATCGAGGTGGGAACTTGCTGGAAATATCGCATTCAAGTCTCTGAATCTGGTGTACATCGACCTCATGTTGCAGGAATTCACGGTAAAGAATCAGACGGTGCTTACAGTTTGGTGTTGAGTGGTGGATATGAAGATGATACTGACTATGGAGAGCGATTCTACTACACTGGATCAGGTGGAAGAGACCTAACAGGAAATAAGCGTATTAACAAACAAAGTTCTGATCAAAAACTGACACGAATGAATAAAGCTCTTGCTATGAATTGTAATGTAGAATTCAATAACACCGAAGGAGCCGAAGTCAAAGATTGGAAATCAGGGAAACCTGTTCGAGTAGTTCGTAATTATAAACTAGGCAAATATTCCAAATATGCTCCAAATGATGGCAATAGATACGATGGAATCTACAAAGTGTTGAAGTATTATCCAGAAAAAGGAAAAGCAGGTTTTATAGTGTGGCGTTACCTATTGAAAAGAGATGATCCAAATCCTGCTCCTTGGAGTAAGGGTGGGCGAGAACTAGAAATGATATATCCTCCTGGTTACTTAGAGGCAAAGCAAGCAGAGCAAAATGATGCAGAATTTAAGTCTCAGAAAACTAATGAACCACCGAAGCAGAAAGAAAAGCAGTCCTTAAAACGTCAAATATCAAATTATCGCTCAGTTAAGATCAGCAAAAAGCCCTACCTTCAAAAATTTGAGATTCCCGGTATCATTTTACACTTTATCGATCAAGACAAGATAAATGAGAAGTTATGGAAGGAGTGTCAAGCAGTCCTTGTGGAAGGAAAACAAAACTTTTTGAGAAAAATTGAAGAAGTGTTCACATGTTCTATCTGCCAGGAGCTTACATACAAACCGGTAACAACAACCTGTTTACATAATGTTTGTAAATATTGCATGACATGGTCGTTTAGATCAGAAACTTTCAATTGTCCATATTGCCGATTTCATTTGACATCTGAATTTCAACTCACTGTTAATGAAAATCTCAGCGCAGCTCTGGAGAATTTATTTCCTGGTTATGAAGCAGGACGTTAATTATTTATACTTAGTTAACTTATAATTATTTGTCATTCACAAATTATAAGTGTTAATACTTCATGATTTTTTTTGTATGTTCTTTGTTTCAAATTAGTTAAGTTTTTCTATAATATGATTAGAAGGGATGTTTCATTTGATTTTGTTTTATTAATGTAGTTATTGTTTTGTTATTGTGTCTTTAGCTTTTTGATTATATATGAAATTGTTAACTTATAATATTATTTGTCATTCACAAATTATAAAATTAATGAATTGTTTTTTATGTTGTTTGATTCGAATTAGTTATGTTTTTTATGATAATTATTATTTGTAATTGACAAATTATAAGTGTTAATACTTCATGAATTGTTTTTTATGTTCTTTGTTTCAAATTTGTTAAGTTTATCTATAATACAATTAGGAGGGATGTGTATTTGATTTTGTTTTATTACTGTAGTTATTGTTTTTGTTATTGTGTCTTTAGCTTCCTAATTATATATGAAATTGTATTTCAAATATTAAACAACTTTTAAATAATTAATTTAGTATTGTATACCTACCTCCCCAGAATTTGTCCCCATTTTGCGAGAGGATAACTTCTGATATTCCCAAGGGATTTCGATTTTGTTTTCACAACTCAGCAGCCGTTTCCTTTATTTTTCTGATTTATTGGATTTGAACTAAAAAACCTCTGCAAACAAATTTTCTACGGGGTGATATACAGGTGTCCCAGCTCATTCGCAGTGGTCTCTGTGTGCCAAACGATGGAAAAATTACAAATTCAAGTACAGGATCACAATGGCCATTACTTAAAATTATTTTGGAGTATACAGAGAGTCCCATTATGATAGTGGCATATCAATATTATGTTTTTTTTTTTTATGGAATACTCTTACATATTCTATTGCATTTTTGGATTGTCTGAAAATAAAAATTGTTCTTACAGTTGATGTTTAAATTAAACATTTGTACTTTGTTTTTTTTTTTTTTGACGACGCGTGGAGATATCTCAGATTTTTCATCACCCTGTATAAACATTTCATCCACATCATAGGATAGAACATGAAAAGCTAAAATAGGGACATGTAAGCCGTTTTCGTTATACAGGGCCTTGAACTTAGAAAATTGTGATTTTCACTTGCTTATACTTATAACTCACAAACTTCTCAATTGAAACAGCAACTTTAAAAACCAATCTTATTTTTCCTTCTCAGGCAATCTAAAAATGCAATAACACAGGAACATTTAAAAAAACATAACTTTGATATGCCACTGTCATATATGGGACACTCATCTGTATACTCCAAAATAATTTTAAATTATGGCCATTGTGATCCTGTAATTGAATTTGCAAAAAGTTTTTTGAAAAAATCCATCGTTTGGACTACAGAGACCGCTTCGAATGAGCTGGAACACCCTGTATATGTGACTATGTGAGTGCGTGCAAAATCAATCAGCAGTGTTTTTTGACCCCGTTTCCCATAGAAATTTTTCTTGTGTGTTTTGATGACCAAATTTTGAAGCTCGATATCTCACCTCGAGACTGCTTTTAAATTTTCGATTTAACACCTATTGTATTTACAGAGGATGATCTCAAAAAATAAACTGTTCGCTCTGGCAGTGCATAACTTTTTTCTTCGTCAACCAATTTTGGAAATTTAAACCTCGTATTGAATCTAAAACTTCAGGCAAGAAAATTGACTCAGGACAAACATTAAAAACAAAAGATTCCATAAACAATGACACAAATTCATATCAAAATGAACGAAAATCAACTCTCTTCCCAACAAGAGATTCGCGTAATTATCCCACAGCGGCCTTACCGTTCAAGATAGAAAAAAAAAGATTTGAGTAAAAAGTTTTATGGTTTGAGGAGACCTATAATTTCTTTTTACATTTTCTTATTCAGCTTTTTAGGTTGTCTCATGTCTGTATTTTTATTTTTCAGTTTTGTGACAACTAAAAATTTAAAACTGAAAAAAAATCGCGTAAGCAGTTTGTTTCAAAAATCGTAGCGGTCTTGATTTTTAAAATTAAAAGATGAAAGTTGACAAGGTACTAGTCGAATTTAGGACCGATGTGTTAATGTCGAAAAAATAAGATTTTATGAGAAAGGGCAATTACAAAAAATAGCTAAATTGCTTGCAAATTTTAAAAGTATTATAACTCAATTTTTTCAAATAGCATGTCCCAAATTTTATAACCCTATTCAATAGCTTATTTGTTTCTCTTCTGTTATTATAAGAGGTGCCCTACCTCTAAACTCATTAGTTTTGGAGATAATCGGAAGTATTCACAAAATCCGCTTTTTTTACTGTACATATTTAATGCATTACCTACCTAAATATTTCAGTAATTACCTAAAGGGATTGCCATTCCTTTGACATTGAAGCCACATCATAAACTGTTGTAATGTTCACCCATATTGTAAAATTCATTTAAGCACAGTAGAGTCCCGCTAATCCGACCCCTTGCCAATCCTCGTAGTCCAAACAGCCCTCCAAAGTTTAAAAGAATTTAATTATCCTGATCCGAACAATCATCCAAAAATATCCCTATAATCCGTGCACAGCTATGTTGCTAAGTCCATTTGATCGAGAAAATTATTGTCTGTTAGAGCTTGTTTCTTTTCAGTCAGTCTTCTTTACTTTTTTTATACTTTTTCTGAATAAAATATAAAATTGCTTACATATTTCTTTTTCTATAAAATTTCTTAATGACATTCACCAACCTGCACACACTCGGAGTAATGATTTATTCACATATTCGGACTAGTGAAATACGGGCTATTCCGAATATTCGCTACTCCGAACAACTATGTTCCTGATATGATTTGGATTAATGAGACTCTACTTTACTTGCATTATTGTGACTAATTTTCCTATTCATTTGGTTATGGAATAGATCTTCTGAGAAGCTATTATAAAAGCTTGTAGCGTGTATTTAAATTCTTAGATCAAAATATTTTGGCATACTGGTCACTTGAGCACAGATTCTGTTTGCCGAGAATGGCCAATTTCGAATATAGGAACCCGTTTTGTTACCACCACTGCAAGGAATCTTCATCTGCTTCTAAATTGTAAGACTAATCGCGCATTACAGGCACCAATCATTACATTGTTAAAATGAACATTTATTGATACGTATCATTAGAAATAATTATTGATATTCAAAAGGCACCTATAGTGGCAATTGAATAAGAACCTAAATCTCAAGAATTCTCAAATATTGCATAAGTGGTTTAATATTACATTAGACAAAGTATATTATACAGGTTCACAACGTAAAGTCTTTTTCAAATTTTTATTTTTTATTTTTATTTTTCATTATAAATTAATACAAAGAGAATCAATAATCGTTATGTACACTACAAGAGGCAAAAATCACATAGCTTAACGCTTATTCAAGAGAACGCACTCATTAAAATCGAAGTGATATTAGTTCAAAAAGAGATTTCATTCAAAACGAGAGACATAATTGCCATTTGTTAAAGAACAAAAATTATAAGCCCATCCATCCTGCAAAACTTGCAAACTTTGACTCCCTGATATGATCATATCCTCGATCATTCAGACTTATTTCATGAGCGTCCCTCTTAAACATTTCCTGAAAGTGTCCTGCTTATCAGACCCATACTAGAAAGCATTCAAGATATTTTGTACAAGTTTAAGCCTATTAGGCCTGGAATAACATACGTGTGATGAACACAAAACAAAATAATATGAGAAGAATTTGGTAACATGTTTAATACAGGAAAGATCTGCAGAGTGATTCACAGGATCAATAAAAACATTCCACTACAAAAAAATTATGAATGTGAAAATAAAGGAAGTTTCGAAAAGGCAATAAATATGACTCAATAATGAAATTAAACAAACTATGTCTTGGTAAAAATTAGACATAATCTACATAAAAACAACTCTTGTTAAATTTATCAACCTCCCGAATCGTGCTGCAAATTTAGCCTGCATTAAACTTTTTTAGAAACTCCTATCTCAACGTAAATTAAATTGAAAAAAAAAACTTAAAGTACAGGCCTGTATTGTCAACGCAGTAGATTAGCGTTAGATTAGTCTTATAAGAACAGCCATTATTACAGTGAAGTCAAAATTTGCAAGTTACATTTTTAGGAGGGCTTCAAAAAATTGAATTAATAAATTATAAAATGGGGAAGTTGAATTTTATTTTGAAGACTTCTTACAATCCTTTGCTTCTTCCTTCTTGCGCTGCTTTTCTCTCATTACCTCAGCATCTCTGGAAAGAATAATCAAAATTATTACCGAACAATCATAAATTAATAAATTATTACGTAAAACAATCAAATTAATTTACATTTCAGCATCTGAACATTCAAAATCGCATTCGGACATTCAAAATCGCATGTGAATATTGAAATGTAAATTAATTTTATTGTTTACAAATAAAATACGAAATTTCCTATAAAAATCAACATTCAAATGCGATTTTCTTCCAAACAATAAGGTTTGGCGACTTTTATCAAGAGTACCATTTTTTTAGAAAATGAGTTGATTAATCGACTCGATATTTAAAAAAAAATTTAACTCCATTGGCGTAGTAGTTCAAAGTGTGTGAAACCTAAAAAATCCATGATCTACGCCAATGAATCAACGTCATGGGTAATTTTAGTATTCCAATTTTTGTCCCATGAAACCATGACATCATACCAAATTTCATCAAAATCGCTCGTGCGGTTAAGTTTTTAAGATCAAATAACAATATTTTAATTGACACTTACATCTCGTAGTGGCTGAACCAGGCAACTTTGCACAAAGATAAGTTGGCTTAAATCGACTTACTTTCATCCGAGGAACACGTGGTAGAACGTTGTAATGACCTTTTAGAGACAGCCTGTATGTTTTCTTTATTATTTTATTTAGTCTAGTTTTATTTTTCTAGTCGTAAGCAGACCTATAGAGGCCACGTGATCTTGGCATCATCCTCATCGCGTTTTAATTGTTGTGACATGACATGTACATCCCAGAAGGGCTTATGTACCAATCAAGATATTATTTTAATTATTATTACATATAAAACATAAGAACATCTCTCACCAAGCAAGATGAAACCTTCCTAAAACAGAAATATGAATCAGGCTCCTGAATACTACCAATGTTACAATTGGATCAGGATTAGATGCGGGCAAATTATTTACAATATCACTGGCAATATTTATACAAAAATGAGTTTATCTGATCAGGTTGGTGAGATCTCACAGTTTCTATCAGAGCTAGTTTTTTTTTTTAGAGCGCTTGTCCATCAAAATTTCTCCAGAAAAACCTAATTCTTTGAACATTTAATATATTTATTGTTAGCCTCCAATTTGCATTCCATAATTTTCTTTCTATAAGCTAGCCGAAGTACATTTCTGACAATGAGATGCTCTCTCTGACCAGAGTTTCTATACAAATCATCGTATAAAATAACCCTTCTCCCATACTTCTCAGTTTGTTATCATACCACTTGGCTTTGTTTCAAGATTTTAGTAGAAAAATGCTTTGCTATTGGCAATAACCTCAACAAATCTATCAAATTTGAACTCGACAGAGTCATAATCTAATTCTATAAAACTCCTATCAATCGATTCAAGAAAGTTAAAAATCTGGCACTTACTATAATTAGTGATATAGATGGACAAATATTTTGGACCTCTAGTTCAGATTATTATAATTGTAATCATTGACATGTCTAATAAGAGGGATAAATTTTTCTTTGCGTTTTCCATTTTTAGGGTTAATGTTATCAGTAACAGCCAAGTGACAAATGGGCTCAAATATATTGTCACGAGTTACACTCGTCTCACAGATGTATTTGTGGGTCAGTGGCCGTAAAATTACCAGTAACAAACTAGAATGCACCTAATAGGAAATTTGTCTGGATTCTGAGAAGCAACAAAACTTGTTGGTCATCTCAGAGTCAGATGTCAGAGCACAATGATTATAGGTATTGAGTTGAATAAACAAAACAAAATCTGTGTTGGCGCCGTGGTAAATTTGTACCCCATTTGGTATATTTTATTTTTGTTGGTACGCTGGTACTACATTGCCAAATTAAAGTTCAATGCAATTTTGGTACATTTTTCATTTTTGCAATTATATTATATAAATTTGCCTATTATTGCATGCAATCACATATTTAAATTGTATATTATGTCTCGCAATGAACGTTTTGTAGCTTTAAATGTTGAATGAACCATTATGAATTCAAAATTGTGTCATTTAGGGTAAGTAATTAAATAAACGGTCATTATACAGGGTGTCCGGGAATTATGCGCAAAAAATTAAGGGGGTGATTCTATTTGATAAAATATTGCCAAAAGTATCAATAAATTTTTTTCGAAAACTCACAAATAAGAAAGTTATGAGCCTTCAAAGTTGATTTTTTTAAATCAATATTTTTTTATAATTTTTTTTATAGTGTACAAATTTTCTTAAAATTTGACACACTTGCCACTGATGTTGCTTTGAATCCTTGGTCCAAATTAGACTTGAATCCCTCGAAATCAAAAGGCCTTGACTGCCCTTTACCTTCAAAAAAAGCCTATAACTTTTTTCGTAATATTTTTTTCTGAGTTTTGAAGACGCACAATTGAAGAACATGAAGAAACCTTCGGAAAAGGTCCTCTTTGTCTATCACGATAAAATGACCTGTTTCTGAGAAAAACTGTTTTAAAAATTTGCTTGCACTAAAATTGATCACCATAAATGATGATCATTTTGCAACAATACCAAAGCATGCTTTGGAAACAGCTGCAGGGTTGCCTAGTTATGTACAAAACAGAGACATTCGTATATAAATAGACTTGGAAATGATAAAATTAAAAAAAAAAAAAATTTATAAAATAATAAAAATACTTATTTAATTAAAAAAAAAATTGCTCTCAAAATTAAATCCAAAGCAAACGACTTGTTTCCTAGGCAACCGTGTAGCTGTTTCCACAGCATGCTTTGGTATTGTTGCAAAATGATCATAATTATTTATGGTGATCAAATTTAGTGCAAGCAAATTTTTAAAACAGTTTTACTCGGAAGCAGGTCATTTTATAGTGATGGACAAAGAGGACCTTTTCCGAATATTTCTTCATGTTCTTCAATTATTGTGCATCTTCACAACTCAGAAAAAAATATTACCAAAAAAGTTATAGGCTTTTTTTGAAGGTCAAGGGCACATAAGGCCTCTTGATTTAGAGGGATTCAAGTCTAATTTGGACCAAGGATGCAAAGCAACATCAGTGGCAAGTGTGTCAAATTTTAAGAAAATCTGTACAATAGAAAAAAAGTTATAAAAAAATATTGATTTAAAAAAATCAACTTTGAAGGCTCATAACTTTCTTATTTGTGAGTTTTCGAAAAAAAATTATAGATACTTTTGGCAATATTTTATCAAGTAGAATCACCCCCTTAATTTTTTGTGCATAATTTCCAGACACCCTGTATACATCCGCGTCTCCTACAGTTTCACTATGGCACCTATATAGGGGTGGAGGACATACAGTAGAGTCCCGTTCATTCGAGCTAAACGGGACCGGACGGTGCTCGGATTTGCGGGAAACTCGGATCTCACGGATGAAAAAATAATCCGTCTAATCCGACCGTCGCTGAACTTTGATCCGCTTAAATCGAGCCCACGACATATGTAATTACATATGTACATCTGCATGCCTGTATGTAGGTGCGCGCATATTTATGTATTATACCTACATAAAAAATAATAATTCAAATTGAAATACATTTATGCCAGTACATTATTATTGTATTAAAAAAATAGTCCCTACAGTACCGTTTTGTAATTTACATAATATGTATGTATGTACTTTAACAGGGAATGCGATAGCTCGAATAAAGCGGAACCTAGCATAATGTTGCTCGGTTAATACGGATCGTGTAAATTCTATTTTTAGCTCGGATCACACGGAAGCTCGGAACACCGGGACTCGGATTAGCGAGACTCCACTGTACCTATAATAGTAACACCAGGAAGGTATTCATTTGCTTTGCAAATGAAAGATAAGCGAAAAAATGGCACTAAAAATCGGTCTTTCTGAGTGCGGGCCTGTTTAGTACAGCGAAGGTCACATAATAAACATGCAAGGCCGCGTGTCGAGTGGAAGGAGTCGATATCAAGCGGCCAGAAACTCATTAAATAACACCAGGGCCGGTCGAAGGCATGAAGCGCACTCAAACGTACCCGGAATATAACAGTGGTCGATGTCACGATTTTTGGAATGCAAATTCAAAATAAAAATCGTGCTACGGTTATTCTCGAAGATTTTCCTTTCCCTGATAGTGAAGAAAAAAATAGAAATTCGACCGTAGTGCCAAAGAGACCTTAGTTGTGACCTTGATATTAGTTTGCAATGGCTGTTTTTAGCTTCTTACCCACCCAGCACCCCTATTTCGCTCCTCGGTCCCGAAAAAATTGATGAAACTTAGGAGCCGCGGATGTAAATAATTACCAAAAAATGTACCAAATCGGAACATTTTCGATTTTTTCATAACTTGTATCAAAACGGTACATTTTTCCTGCGATGGTGGTACAAACTATCGCTGAGCCTCGGCAACACTGAACAAAATTAATAAAAGACATTCAGTTGTCTTGAACAGACAGCCTACTCTGAATACTTTCATTACTGATCATATTGTATATTTGCCATATCGAAAATTGGCTATTCAATGCTTTTACCTCCTCATGAAGTTCCATATACGTGAAGGGTTCTTCTGCAAACATCTAACATCAAGCTATAACAGAAATATATCAAACCTCCCTTCTCTGTGTACCTGCTTAGAAAATTTAGATTTATTTCAAGGAAACATTCAACAAAAGAGAAGAGAACGTACCAGAGAATGTAAATATTGGTGACCAACAGCCGTTTTATGTGCCGCAATTTTCGACATGCCAACTATACAAAATATGATTCATGAGTCCTAGCAACCTTAAGCACAAACTCAAGGTCTGTCTACCTGGTCGTCTTTTATGTCCCTGGTATAGTAGGTCCTCAGTGACAGTGCCTCAATTGATTTCTGTAAGTATGGACTTGCAGAATTTCTTCACTCTAATATTCTTCCTAAGTATTAAAATGTAAACAAATTGCAGAAATGGTACTGGTACTATTCACTCACCTGAATTTTCGTTGTTCCAGTGTCAATCCATCAGTACGTTTTCCTTTACCCTGCTCTTGCAGCTTCTTTTGGTTTTTAGCTCTAGCTAATTCTCGTTGATTTCCACCTAAAGTATCAAGCAAAACATTTGATGGTATTTTCATTTAGGTACACACAAAACAGAAATTTAGAATATGCCTATGTGTGGAAAATAATTACTCACGAGTCATATTGCCTAATTATTATTGTACCCACAAAGCAAACTGCAATTGGCAGTGGTCAAAAACAATTGTAATTTATTTAGTTTGGATACTAAGCAATTTAATAAAGGCCTTAAGAAGGCCGCAGCCCCTTCCAAACTTTGTCTGACCTAACTTATCAACTGATGGAATCCTTGTGCGCCATGCGAATTGAAATTGGGACTAGGACACTACGAGTGCGAGTAGTGCGACTAGTGCGAGTGCAAGCATTGCGAATTTCGTGTTTTGACTTTTGTTTGAAAGTAGACATAGACAACGATGACCAATGAATGAGACGAATGATGGTGACAGATCCCAGAGTTTTCATAGTCAACTTTAGTTTTTCTTACAGCCGCTATATTGTTTTCTAAAACGACATAGAAAACAATATAGCGGCTGTAAGAAAAACTAAAGTTGACTATGAAAACTCTGGGATCTAGTCGGCTTTGAAATTTTTTTAAACGTAAAGTGGATAGCTGTTGCCGACATATGCAAGCGTACAAAGAATTATTTATTTATTCTTGACAATAAAAAAGATATGAGCAGTCTCATGTGTAAACTTCCAAACGCATGACGTCAGAAGACCGGAACGCAGCCTGCGCGTCATCGTCTATCGGCATATACCGCATACCGTTTATAGGCAGAGCTGGGCACGAGTACTGAAAAGAGTACTCGTAAATAATTCGAGTACGAGTACTTGGAAAATGTACTCGTAAGTATTTACTCGTAAGTATTTTGGCACAAACAGGTGGACGAGTACGAGTAATACTCGTGAAAACACGAGTAACAAGTACGAGTAGTTTTATTCGTGTCGTGCGCATGATCCATCATGATACCAATAAATACCAAGGCGCAACCAGCCTATGACGTCAGGCTTATGATAGCTAAATACGAGTGAGAGCATAGGTAGGTATATCCGTTCCGTAGATCGTATCATATTATATATATATATATATATCTAAGCAGTGCCGGCTCCTGTGATAATGGCGCCCTGTTCGAGAGTGCTTCATGACGCCCGATGCACGGATGCACCCAGTGGCAAAGTTAGGCTTTCATTTAGGGGGGGGGGGGGGGATAAGGGAAAAAGCCATATTTAATCTTCAACATAAATTCAAATGCTTTGAATTTGAAAGAATTTTTTCAATGAAAGAAATTTTATTGTAAAGAAATTAATAACTTCTTACATAGCGCATATTTGATATGTTATATAAAAATATGTAATATAAAATGCGGCATTACTAGTGACAGTGACAGTGCAATTGCGCAGGACGGTGAACTCGTTTTTAGATCGGTTCCCTGCATGACGTCATTACTATCCGTGAAAATATCCGTATTTCACGAGTAAAATTTCTCGAGTAGTTGTATTGTACTTATCCGTACGAGTAGTAAGTATTTTGGATGGAAAGTACTTATTGTGAGTAAAAAATTACGAGTAGTTTTTTTACTCGTAACAAAAATACGAGATAAGTACTCGAGTACATGGCCAGCTCTGTTTATAGGTATGTGTATCGTGGATGGCGATGGAATCGAGTTGACTTGACACCGGCAGGGTTCGGAATACTACAGACAGCTGCTTTCTTTAAATGTAATTTTTCGGACCCTATCCCAGGCAGCAATCGAACATTCACTGAATGCAGCAATCGAACATTCACTGAATGTTAAAAATGAACATTCAGCCAATGTTAGAAACGACAGATTCGTGAACATTCAATGAACGTTAGTTTTAAATGTTCAGTGAATGTTCAGATTTAAGCTTTAGTGAACATTTATAAATGAATGTTTACTGAACATTCAAAAATGAACATTCAGCCAATGTGAAAAACGACAGATTCGTAAACATTCAATGAATATTAGTTTTAAATGTTGAGTGAATGTTTGTTTTTTTTTATCAAACTGATCATCACTAAGAATTGTATTACCTATATGGAGCTGAAAAGCTGAAAAAAATAATACTTACTATGTAGGTGTATTCCATTTATCAATCCATCAGTGAACAATATAAATTATTATTATTATAAGGTCATATTTGCTCTTCCGTGTTGTTTTTCTTCTTCCTGTCTACATCATAATACCTACCTACCTATAATACCTGGGATGAAGAATTAGATTAGTTTGCATCACTCTCTGCACCTTCTCTCTCCGACCAGACAAGCATAAAATACTTAATAGCTTGCTGATAATTTATTGTGACTTTTATACCTATTTATACATAGGTATATTCATAGTTTAGAAAAACAAGATGAAATGCCAAGAATAGCGGACATATTGGACACAAGACAAAAGAATACTGATGGGAATGCAATAGACAAGAGAGCTGCGCGCGCAACACCTCGTTGTAATAATTATAATAAATATAATAGCAATGTAATTCTGGTTTTTATCAATTTTTAAGCCAAATATTTTCGTTTCAGCATGTAATTTTCCAATTATTTTTGGTATATGTTATTTACCTGATGTCAGTGTACCTGTATGTAATTGCGTGCAATAAACATTTCATCTTAAACATTGTATGAATGTTAATTAAACATTGAATTTTGAATGTTCAGTATCTAATGTTCAATGAATGTTTATTCAAGGTCTGAAAACGAACATTAGAATCTGAACGTTGCCTGAATATTCGGAAAGTCTGTTTAACATTAGAGCAAATGTTTAATGTTCGGTGAACATTTATTAGGGAACATTCAGTGAACATTCCTTGCTGCCTGGGATACTTAACAGTAGGAGTCAAAACTTTGTTTTGTTTACATTTTTCACATTGTTTACGCATTCTTCTTCTTCTTCTTCTTCTTCTTTCTTGATGGCTTACGCACATTTGTGCACTTGGCCAGCTTCAAGTTATCTATGTTTTAGGTCGGTTTTGATTACCCGGCCTCATTGAGATATTTTTTTCTTGTTGATGACTAGCTATAGAGAGGGTTAGTATGTGGACATCACAACAGAGGTAAAGACTCTTCTCTCTCTGGGGCAACAGCAGAGCATTATCACACACCCGAAAGTTGCCTCCGGATAGACCCAGGATTAGGGACGGGGTAAATCTGAAAGAAAGGAAAACATCCCAAGTTAGAGATAAATTTGATTTGTTTTCAAGAACTTCATAAGGACTATTGATGCTTTGAAATTAATATTATAAATGACTGTAGACATATTAATTGGGGTAGGGATACCACTTGATATCAGCTGGCTATAAATGTCATAATTTTGCAAATGATTGATCGGGCATTGAAAGAAAATGTGGTCCAGGTCTTCGATTTGGCCACATTCACAATAAGGAGTTTCGGCAATCCCTATTCTGTGCTTATGTTTCTCTGTCAGACAGTGTCCAGTTTTCATTCTGATTATGGTACTGATGTGTCTGCGATTTATGTATGGAAACTTTGAGAACCATATTTTGCGAGGGAAGGTTTCTTGATAGGGATAGTAAGATTTCCCAGCTCTAGTGAAGGATTGTTTCCATTCTGTCTCCCATTGTGACAGTAATCTTTCCTTGAATACAGGGATAACATTAACGGGGTCTATTCGAACTTTTTCATAAGTTTGTAGATTTAGGCTCTCTCTAGCAAGCTGGTCAGCTATTTCATTACCATTGATGTTCGTATGACTTGGGATCCAGACTAGTTCGATGTTCAGTCCAGCTTGTCGCGCTTCAATGATTAAACGTTTAGTGAGTAATGTTACATGACAGGCTGAGCTTGTAGCCTGGGTAACCATTTCAAGGGCACTCTTAGAGTCAGAGCAAATAACGCTATTTTTTATATTTTCTTGTAGAATGTAAACTACCGCGTGATTGATGGCCATTATTTCAGCAGTGTATATTTGAGTGAACGTAGTGTAATGTAACATGGGTCGCCTTTTACGTCCTGGTCGAGGCACCAATTCTGTAGTGTAAACACCCTAAAATAAATCCTGGTCACATGGAACCAATTCTGTAGTGTAACCTACCCTTAAAAATTGAGATCCTGCGTCATGCGCAGTAAATTCAGTAATGTGGCCCCCAGACTGAATGGTTTTGAAAAAGAAGAACCCCTTTGACGTTTGAAATGTCAACTTGTCTGTCATGAATGACTGTTTGGATTTTTGGATTCCCGCCCTGATTTCAAATAAATGACCACATCACTTACTTACCGTTTGTAATTGTTATTGACCTTTTGTAGTTTTGGCTCGTGTTCGTCTAGTTTTTTTTACCTTGTTTGGACCATCCGTTGTGTTCGTAGTAACCTTATTTTGGTTCGTTCGTAGCAAACGCTACGAAAATACTTTGAGAGAGTCTTTTGTTGAGAGATAGGAGATTTAATTTAAAAGACAGAGTTTCCCCTTGAATGAATTGATTTATTGACTTTTAAATTGATTTGAATGTTTAGTCTGTTTACCCAGTGATCCCAAAAAGGGTTTTCCTCCTAAGAAAGTTTATAGTCACGAGGAAAAAAAGAAAACCCAGTAAAAACAACCGACCTCGGACTTGCAAAGTGCCAAGAAATAAAATACAAAAACATACAATGAAAAACATACAATACAAAGGACACAACACATATAAAATCGTCACCGTTTTGGTGTAAAATTGACATTTGATAAACAAATCTGTTATATTCAGGAAGACCCCATTTTATCTTTCTAATTCAAGAACTCATACCTCCTGAAAAGAAAACAAAACACACAAAAATGCAAATAAAAACACAAAACACATAAATATAAATCACGCCTTGAGTCAACACATAGTGCTTGCTATGTGCCAACGACGTAGGTTAAGTAAATGCACCCCTTGTTGCCGGTCTAATGATTGTTAGCACCAGCGAGGTTAAAATGTAGAGTAAAATAGATTGTTGGCAAGTAAATAAATAGTTTAGAGTTCAGAAAATAGGAAATACAAAATGAAACCAAACATATTATATAACAGAGGCATTATCGAGCCGTAAAAGGACGGTCAACGATAACAAATTGGAAATAAAATAAATTCATCAAGACCACAGTGCATAAATAAATAAATCAAATCAAGTATGAAATTTAAAGAAACAAATACGGTTATAAGTTTGAAATAACGTTAGGGTAATGCATCGTTCAAAATTATGACATGACATGAAAACAAAATATCGTTTACAGCTCAGATAAACTTATCATTAGTCTCCGTACCCCAAACACATATAAATAAAATAAACAGTGGGGAAAAATATATCTAATCGAATGCCCAGTGATTGCTGGCACACCGACAGATCTTAAGTGGGAAGGGTAAAATGGGCTACAGGCACTATTAATGAAATCAATTGAACTGTCACCGATAGGCGAACTCGAATTAAAGTTCCTTCGTTACAGTTTAAAACCAAAAATACCACCATCGCTACCTCATGATTATAAGTCGTTTATCGCAGGTTACTCTCCTGGACTTGTTCGTGAATGAAATCAAATAAAGCACATTATGCAGTTCGACGAAGCATTCGAAATAAATATCAGTGTGTGTCTTTCGCATTGTAAAATAAAGGAAACCGAAATATAAATAAAATGGTTAATGAGCAACGAGTCACAAACGAAATTAATTTAGCACAAACAAATGTAAAATCATGAAAAACACATGTTCAAACCTTTTGACTATAATAATTTAGAAATAAATAAAGATCGGAAATAATAATAATCAATAATCGAAGCAAGCATTCTCACAAATGAAATAAAGTCACATGAGGTTTTATGTACAAATTAGTTCAATCAAAATAAATAAATTGTTTAAATAATTCCATGAATAAAAGAAATGATAAAAGAGATGGTAGCGAGTAAAAAGAAAGGTTAAATAAGTGAGTAATGTGAGTAGCGTTAAAATAGAATGTGCTTCGATAAAATAATAATAACCACAATAATAAATATTAGTCAAAAGGCATGTGCAGTTTCAAGATTACAATAAATAATAAATACCTAAAATTCAAGTATAAGTTTCTCAAAAAGTAATAAGCGGTTAGGTTAATTTGAATAATGCAAAATGACAATGGAAAATGAGATCGAGCATGCTTCTACGGTTTGAATTGATTCACTGAAAATTCCAATTTATAAAATAGTGGTATGGAGGTCACATGTTCAAACAATTTGAAATTAGACAATAAAATAAAATATTTGGAACTAGCGTGTCCCCAAAAGCATTGAAATATAATTTACGGTTCGAGCACATGTTTAAGTACCTATATGGGGCCCTGTTTTAAAATCCATTAATTTAAAAACGTATCAAATTTAAATAATAATAATATGGTCAATGCATCCGGATTAAATAAATTAAATTTTGAAAGCTTGAAAGAAACGTGTCCCTGATCTTCATAAGGAAATTAGTACATGTGGTGCTGGTATTAGAGAGGCCCCCTTTGTGTTATTTTGAACGTGTAAATGATCAAATCGCAACAAAGTGAAAATTCAACAAATAATTAAAACAAGATGATCTGATCTCTAGCGATATCATAATGCCTAACCGATATTAATAAATAAATTAGAAATATTGGAATAAACGAACAGTTACTTACATATGTAGTTGGGTTATGTTATAAGATTCGATTGTTTAAAATAACAACAAAGACCAGCTGATCGGACTGTTGGTCCGACTCGCACCACTGCCACTTGAAAAGTAAAGTGAAGTGAACATGACTGACTGACTGAGTGTGACTTCAATTCTCGCTAACATGTGGTTTAATGACATTGACAGAACTGACGTTTCTAGCTTTGAAAGCTTGACAAATGACAAGTGACATTTGAATTCACAGAGCATAACTGAATAGGATCGACTCTTAAGTTTACAATTTTTAACATGCGCAGTTGTCATATGGTTTGGGTCCTTTCAGTAGGGAGTCTAGCTTTAAATTTGTACCCCAGCGAAGGTATACAGATTCCAATGCCGGTTCGATTCGATTCTGAGCTTAAAGAACCATCAGTGAATATTCTAGTGTAATTTGGCCACCTAGTATTTATGTAGTTTAAAAATGGCAAACTATTATCCTCGTCTTTTTTCAGATAAGTATCCCAATAACTTAATGATTGTACTTGATATGCTAGTTCTATTGTAAAGCAGGGTTGCACAGGTGATCGGATTAATTTCCGCTCATATCTTCCTATTGCTCTGAATGCATGAACAATATATGGGTGTTCTCTACGACTCCAGTGATCAATTCCTGCTGCACAGTAAGTTTCAAGTTCTGAGACCAACTCATGGAGAGGGTGTTCTAAAATCTTCATCAAACCTGTTGCGTATTTAATAGTTAGCCACCTCCGTCTGTGCTCTAAGGCAGGGACTGAGGCCTCAGAGAGGAGGGCATTGGTGGGAGTTGACCTCATGCAACCGAGAACAATTCTCAATCCTTGATATTGGATGCGATCGAGTTTCTTAGCTAGCTGTTTCGTCAAAGGTTTCAGTACCTGACAGCAGTAATCCATATGTGACCTTACAATGCCAAAATATATGGATCTAAGGGTGATAGGGTCGGCGCCCCACCAAACCCCTGCCGAGGCTCTCATGATATTTAGTCCCTTGACCGCTTTACTGTGTATATATTCAACATGTTTTGCCCAGGAAAGATTATTTTGAAAGATAACACCCAAATATTTTGTCTGTTCGCTCCAGGGAATATCAGCTCCTGAGATAGTGATCATATGATTGGGCCCCGCCCTGTTGTTACGTTTTTTTGTAAATAGCATGGCTACTGACTTAGATGGAGAAATGGTCAGGTGCAATGACCCCAACCAGACACACAGAGCTGACAAGGCTTCATTCATTTTTTGTACAGAGTGCTGTATATTGTTGCCCCGTGTCAATAGCAAAATATCATCAGCGTATTGTAAAACACTAATTTCACGAGGTAGGAGCTCTTTTATTTTATAGAGATAGACATTGAATAATATAGGGCTCAGTGAAGAACCTTGGGGAAGACCTTGGGTGGCCACTTGCGGCCCTTGCAGGTGGCCCAGATTGTCTCTCACGTAAACATTTCTCTCATTAAACAAGTTGAAAATGAGATTACAGAGAGAGTTTGATATGCCTATCTCAATCAGCATATCATATAACAGAAATATATTAACATTGTCAAAGGCTGATTTTAGGTCTATAAAGACTGCTACCGTATGCATATTTTTACTATAGCTTAATTGTATATATGAGGTAAGATAAATAACATTGTCTGTGACCGATCTTCCCTTACGGAAGGCAGATTGCAACTGCGGCAGAATTCGTCCATTTTCTATTAACCATTCCAGACGATTTTTTATCATGGAATGGAGCGTCTTACCAATACAAGACATAAGAGTGATTGGTCTATAGCTGTCTCTGGTGTTCGGGTCTTTATCAGGTTTTAGTATGGGGAGGACTAGAGATGATTTCCATTCCGTCGGTATCGATTTTCCTTCTAAGCAGTAATTGTAACAGTTAAGAAGTACTACTTTCGCGGAATCAGGTAGATTTTTCATCATTGAGTAACTGACTTCATCTAACCCGGTGGCCGTATCTTTTTTTTTGGTCAATGCCATGTCTAATTCATTCCTAGCGAATACTTCATAGCCCTCTGTGAGAGGTTGCAGGGAAAAGTCCGGAGTTATATTACAGATTGACAATGATGTCAAGACTTCATATGCTATCTGGGGCGGGGGCAAGGAGATGGTGTTCTTACTGCTGTCTGATCTGGACATGCTTTTGAAAAATTTCCAGGCCCTGGTTAGTCCTGTTTCTCTGTTCAAGGTAGTACAGAAATTTTTGTAATTTTCCCTTTTCTTTTTTCTCAGGAACTTGTGTGTTCTGGCTATAGTGGATTTCATATTGAGAAAATTTTCCATTGAACAGTTGTTTTTAAAGTTTTCTATTGCGTTTTTTCGTTCTAGCATAGCATCTCCACACTCCGCATCCCACCAGGGAACATATATCTTTTTAAACCCTTTTGTAGGTTTAGTTCTAGGGATTGCGGCTTCTGCTGCCTCATTGATGATCAACATTAGGTTTTCGTGTGACATATTATTATATTGATCATGTGTTGTCTCATTTGATATCATGTTTCTATACAACTCCCAGTTAGTTTTCTTAAAGATTCTCCGTGGAGTTTGTGAGGCCTCCTTTGTAGGTAGTGCCGTGGTTTTAATTGTACAGAGAGTGGGGTAGTGAGTACTGGTGCTTGGGTCATCAAGGACACTCCAGGTTGCACTCGCAGCCAGATTAGACGAGCATACAGTTAAATCGAGCGCACTGGTGTGTGGATTTGTAGGGGGTTTCACTAAAGTTGGTTTTCCATCATTTAGTATCACTAAATTTAAGTCGTCAAGAGAGGCATGGATGATCCTGCCACTTCGATTTGCAGGCGTGGTGTCCCATAGGGGATGGTGGGCGTTGAGGTCGCCCATCAGTAGTACGTGTGTACCACATGATCTCACATAACTTTCCCAGAATTGGGCAGTTATTCTACTATCAGGGGGGTTGTAAATATTAACTAACGTTATATTTTGTATTTGGATGGCAATAGTCTGACATCGGGCGGGTTGATGGGGATTACTGATATTTTTATGTGTGAACGGCAGGGTATTCCTGATCAGGGTCATTACGCCTCCATATCCATCTCCACGGTCTTGTCGCAGGCTAAAAAAGCCCTTGACGCTGAAATTGTCTGCAGGTCTTAGCCATGTTTCATTTAAAAAAATAACATCTGGATTATATCCATTGATTAGTCTTATCAGATGATCTTTTTTACTTTTGCAGCTGGAGATGTTCCACTGCATAACCTTTAGAAGGGAACTAGAGGGATAGTAATTAATAGGATGCATCTGATTCCTCACAGGACATGCTATCATCCCTGGATCTTGCATCATTGCTACCTGCTTCCCTTGAGCCCCTAGGGACTATGATTTCATGAAAACTATCAAGTACATACTTTTGTTGAGGTAAGGTCAAATTTTGATAAATGCTAAGGATTTGGTTTAGCCCCTCAGTAATTTCCAATTGTTGGCTAGTTTTTTCACTAGTTTGGGGCAGGGGTGTTTGTTGTTTGTTTGGCTGTGAGACCACCCTAGAGTTAGGGTAGAAGAGGCAGTCATTGTGAGCTGTTCTATCATAACCTGGAGCTGTTGTGGTTTTAAGTATTACCTTAGGTTGCAGCTCCACAGGGGAGCTTGCTTTACGTTTGCTAGTTATTTTACTATAGGTATTACGCGGATTTGCGAGGTAGTTTTGTCTCTGAGAGACAGTAATTTGTTCTTCCAGGGGTCCACGTCTGAGAGATGGGAACTCATTTGGATTGTTTATTACCAACCTGTTATTGTTTTTGTTTTTTGGGACTCTTAAATTAGCATCGAAGAATGACAAGTTGTGAACTGACATGATTTCCCTAATAAGCTTTTGTCTTTCTAACTCTGGGCAATTTTTGCTGACCGACTGATGCGAGTCGGAGGAGCAATGTATACATCTGATGTTACATAGGGTGATGTCGTGAGCCTCTATAGTGCCACAGTTCTTACACTTTGCTTTCCCGTTGCAGTTTTTCTTAACATGGCCGTATAGGAAACAATTATAGCATTGAACAACTGATGGTATCATATAGGTTTCGACTGGCATCGGAAGTCTAAAAATTTCAACGAACCTAGGGATACTCGTACCTGTAAACGTAAAAAGAACTGTGGTTGTAGGGATAAATTCAAATTCACCCTCCTTACCAGTTACTGCCATACGTCGATTTAGTCGCCTAACATTAATAATTTTTGTGTTACCTGTAACCGGCGGGGGATGAGATGATGTGAAAATCTCTTTTCCTTAACGTTCACTCTTCCGATAGATCGAACACACAACTTGCGTTGTTTGCTCTCACTATCGTTATTATGAAGTTAAAGTCTCCCTGTCACATTAGTCCTTTGGCTGGCCGAGCGGTTTGTCAGAAAAAGGCTTTCGAAAAGAATGGTAGGTAGGGGCTACACCATCTCAATTAGTATGAGTGGCAGCTCTTTTTGGGGATTCTTCGAGGTAACTCATGGCTCTATTTTATACTTATCTTTCGCTGATGATTCCTGAAATCTGGACTTCTGCCCTGTTGGTCATCTTAATAATTATTGTAGGTAGCTTTATATCACTCACTTGATCTTGTCACTTACTCACTGGGAAGTTTATTGTTGAACAAATAAAATTTAGAAAATAATAAAAATAATTAAATTCTACTAACTTCCTCTGCCTTGTTGTAACTCAAGTTATTTGATTATTAATTTGATGCTTTAATTAAATTTCATGGGTGGAAAAGAAAGGCCACATTGCAAATAAATTTACCATTTATTAAAATTTAAATTAATTGGAAAACGACTACATTTCTTTGAAATAAGAAATATCACGATTGTCAATCGATTGATTAATTATTGGTCAATGACTTAATCCTAGGTAAACCTGTATCTGGAGCAATAAAACATTTCGGTCGCGTTCATTGCGGGTTAATTTCCCTTGAGTGAATTTCGTACCAAAAGTCGCGATTTCTGGCCAGTCATCCTTCTAAGGGGATGGACCAAAAATTTAGATAGTGATCACTCCGATATTTTTTATTACTCCCCCATCCAATTTAGAAATACAACTAGATGCTCCAAGCACCCACAAAAATAATAAATTCGTTAACCGACCATTATAGAATTTTAAGGTGAACCAGCCTTTGCTGGCTTACGAACAATAAACTAAAATTATGCCAATTTTAGGACTCGAAGACATAAGTAGGTATGTTATTCTTAATTACAAAATATTTTAATCAGACTGACACCGTCTGTCCATTATTGATGAACTAATTCCTGAATTTTAACTCATCGAGTCGTAAAATTGGAGGTGGCATAAAAAAAAAATAAATGAAAGGTTAATCTTACAGACTACATTCTACCTTAACATCCGTTGGCAGCAGGCTCTTGTTTACTATTGATCCTTACATTATTTGTCCACAAACAACACTTGTACACTTCCGAACCTAACGGACCCTTATGACCCTAATAGTTAATCACCGTGGCGCGATCACTCCCTCGCCTATGCGATTCGTCTCTCTTAATTTGCTCTCCTAGCACTATTACCCGCCTATTTTTCCGGCCTATACGATTCCCTTTATCTATGGATTAACTTTCCCTTAAAATTTGCCGCGCTCCCAGAGCATTCTGCGACCGACGATTAAGTACCACTACCCTCGTCTTCCTATTTTAATTAATCCGCGCACCCCGTGCGATTAATTTCTCCCGGTACCCCGTACCGCATTATTTAATTATTTTCCTATATCTCCATAAATTCTCTCGCGCCCCCAGAGCACTTACGGTCAACGATTCGCTCCTGTGTTGAGTCCCCACGTAACCGAGTTCCTATCCTATCACACTCCCTCGCGACCAACGCTTACTCTATTATTGTCTCGATTTATTTATTTCCGCGTACCTACTCCGCGAGTACCTATACAATCAACTCTCTATCTTCTCCGCGGATTCTATGCTACCATCTTCCCCGACACCCGGTGTCGTCTTTTTCCGATTTTCAACCCCCTAGGTCTAAGCGTCACTGCCTAAGCTTTTCACGTTACCGACTCGCGTCTTTACACCCAACTTCTGTGTGTTCACTCTCGTGTCTACCTACTTAATCGTCTCCGTGACCTGATTAAATTCATTATCCCGTGTCTAGACGTAATGGAATTTTCTATTCGCTAGTTTTGCCGCCTGTTACAAACGGACCCTTGTTCATGTCGTCCGTTTCTCATGGATTTCAGTTACGCGAGCCTTCTGCCAAGGCCAACCTCCAGACTATAACTAACTATTATACATGCATCATTAAGATTATAATATTCTTAACAGAGAAAAGACCTGAGCTCTATGTTCAAATGTAAATCACGTTTTACTTCTGGATATTTTTCTTTTACCCAGCTGAATTCTTAATTCCCCTGATATTTCAAAATACGGACTGTCGATGTTCTCGACATGTCACATAGCTTCCCCCTTTATAAAAAGTAACTACGTATTCCAGCGTATTACTTTTTTCCAAACTAGAGCTGAGGTTGTCCAAAACTAAAGTACATACAATATAATAAGGGATCCTGGTCCCTTCTCAACAAGTTATATTAATCCTAAGATTACTGTTTCCTTTACATATTCTGATGTTCTAGGGACTATCAACACTATGATGTCGAACAACACTTCATGACCTGTCCGTTACTCACTCGCTCGTGGTAGGTGTAACATGATCTGTCCAGTGTGACTCCGGCTGGGTCAATGTCAAGGTCGGATATAGTTTCGGGGCCCGACCTTCTTCTACGCGAGAACATTTCGCGGCGGTTGTATGTTCCAATTCGGCTTCCGTAGCGATTCCTACCTCGGACGCCACTGTGTGCTGCCCATTTTTGTTTCTTAAATGTCTCTGCACTAATATCATTGCAAGCGAGTTCCACACACAAGCAATTAATTGTAGTCCACACCCAAGTGTTTGGTAAAGATGTAAACCGTTTATGATCACACCGATCGCGTACTTGCAAAGTTTGAAGATGAAGTAAAATCCCATGATCCCACTGATGAAGGTTCCTAGATCTACGAACCATCCCCACATTTGTTTCATGGATGAATGTGCGAGTTCCTTTATTTCGTCCGTATTGAAAATACGAAGGACCGAATAGCCTTGACCGCTAGTGTCTAATCCCGCTACACGACGCGTTATTATGTTTTCCACTGCCTTCCGCTCGATACCAAATGTTAGTATGCGCTGCACCTGTCCCACTTCTTCTTGGGTGTAGAGTCCTGCTTGTCCGACTGGGAGGATGGGTTGAAATTGTAACGTTGGATATGGTTGGACCTGTAGTTTCTTAGGTTCTCTCTTTACGGTGGGGAATGGAGTGAGTCCTATCCATTCGTTGTCTATTTCATATAATGGCGGTGCTGCAGCATTACAATCTATTTGCTCAGCTGTCTCCTGCAATACGTGAGTTATTGGGGCCATAAACAAGTTTCTTTCGTCTAACTGCACTGGTAGCTCGTGAAAACATTCTGATGTTCTCCTGATTGTAACAATCTTGGGTATACATCTCATTATATATAGGACTTCGCCCAGCACTCTGCCTACGTAACCAGGTTCATTCTGCAGTAGTTGACTTACAGTATTAGGTGAGAACGGTGCCATCAGTAAGCGATTTCTCAAGATTTCCCGCTGTAGCAAACACCGACGGTGAATTACGTCTAAGTAAATCTTCTCTAGTTCCCTCTTGTATGCTTGTTCGATGTACATGAATTTACTATTCACGTACATCATTAAATCAGTGTTTTCAGGAATCAAACTCATTTTAGAGGTGGTGGAAAAGTCATTATCTCCTATCAGTACCATCAATCTGGGATGTTCTGTCTGCCACACTTCTTCTCCGCAAACCAACTTTGTTTTGACAAGATTTACCGCAAATATCTTCTCAGCGTTCTCGACAACTAGTGTTTCTTCCTTCGTGGATCGGCTTGTAACTTTCCTGGCTGCTCCGTTGTACAACAGCGTATAACTGGGCTGGCAATCATTCTTATTCTCCTCGTCCCATACTGTCTCTCCCAGCACCGAGTCGAAACAATAACCTGACATAAACGGACAGGTTACTCCTCCTAGCAAACTTATCTCATTGTCGTTGATCCTAACCTTGGTGAAGTAATCTCGTACGTTTAAAGTTATGGCGGCTACCACAACAACATCTTGCCAAGTGTTTACGCCTTCTTGATAGGTAACCCCGTTACAGTCTCCATTTGCATCTACCTCTCCGGCGATCGTCACGGAAGCTGAAGTGCTCCCATTCATAGTTATCTGGCCAATTTGATGGTGAAATAATTGAAGCGATCTGTACCGATGGACGTTGCGGCATTCCTCAGCTCCTAACTGGTGGATGTAACTGGACATGCTCTGGCTGACTAATGAACTGTGGGACCAATGTCCACAATGCATTTTCATCTGTACTACTTCTACTAGACAAGTCATTACGTGATGTAATCTGATCTCATTCCGCTGTATAACCTTGATCCGTATCTTCTCAACAAGGTACTCCGATTCAGGTTCCGGGCACTTTGCAACGTCCTTTATGGAAATCATTGTGAGGTTGACCCTCTGGTCTTCACAGTCGTATGCTACAAGTCCTTCCGCTTTGATAATGTTCATTACACAGAGACTTAACAACACGAAGAACTTCATCTTGACCGTTCTCGATTTTTCCCGTTTAATAGTTTGGTGCACCGAGTTTGATCACTTTCACTTCCTAACCATATGGATTGTCTTCGCGTACACTTTACCTTTCCGAAGCACAGTTTTCAGCAGTCTATCACTCGGCTACCACTTGCGAGTTTATTCCGCTAGAACATGAACTCAATTAACATGGTCGTCTTTTCTACAAGTTACCTACATCTGATTGAAAATTCTTCAACCTCATCCCTATGCTACACATACTCATACATGATTACCGAGTAACAGAGTTTAATCCATCCCAAGAAGGAGTCACGATCTGCCCGATAGGAAGGAAAAAACATACTCATAAAGAGTAAAGAACGCGTCTTCACTAGATGCTGGCATTGACCTTCCTCCTGTCCTGAGATAGAGCAAAACCACTACTCAGTTAATGATTATTTAACAACTTTACACACACAGAGTTACCTATGCTAAGATACATGGTAGTGCTGATGACCCCTTTCTACTTTCTAATCACCTTAGTATCTACATAGTACCTACTCTAATCTTAACTACTTTTGTTCATTAGCATTTAGCCGTAACGAACAGACCAGGTGCCTACTACAATGAGTAGCCAACTCGTCTTCAACAAGGTTACAATCAAAATTTAATATTGAGCATCAGATACTTCATTACTTTTTGACAAGGGTACAACCAAAATTTAATATCGGGTTTCAATTATTACTTCTTTATTTATTAATTACTGAATGATTAAATAATTTACAACAATAAATTTATACAGATAGTTTCTGTCTCCCAGCTGACTCGATTTCATGGCTTGCTTGCCGAACAGTCACCCTATCTTTCGGTTTCTTCCTTCGTCCGACTCTTCCAAGTGACAGGAACTGTTTTTATCTTCAGGTTGTTACTGGTTTTACAAATCTAGGCGGACCGGTGGCCGTCTCGCTCTGGTAGATCTTCTAGGAATTCTGTCAGGAGGATACCTAGCTGGTACTCTGACTCTTACCTCAGGCTGTTGAGCTATCATGGCAGGTGCCGGATAATACAGAACTTGCGGGCAGTAGGGCAAGTAGGTCTGGGTATATTCTCGTACTCGTCGCTCCTCCTTTCGTACATCCTTATCCTTTGGTTCTGAGTCGTCATTTAAGTCATATTCACTGCTCTCCGAACTACTTTCGTCTGTCGAGTAAGTATCAAGGTCGACTTCTCTTCTCGTTTTTCTGACAGTTTTTGAATTCTTATTCTTCCTACCGTGTCGTGTCTCTTGTTCCAGGACATATTCGTCTTCGTCAAATTCTTCGTCTTCTTCTTCTGTCTCCTCTTCGTTCTCGTCTTCTTCTTCTTCAATATCGTCCTCATGGTGGTCCACATACTTATCGATGTTGGCTTTACGTTTGGTAACCGGTCTGGTTATTTCTTTCAGTCGGGGGATGTCCTGAGGAGAAAGTCTCTCTACATACGGTTTCATTCTATCAATCATGACCGTGTATTCCTTCTGTTTGGTTTGGTGCTTTACAACGAATGTTTTCTCTCCTAATTTCTTGACTATTTCCATGGGTCCGAGCCAAGCGGCGCTCAATTTTCTTGAATGTCCCAACTTTGCAGCCATGTTTTTGATGTATACAAAATCTCCTTCGCTAAAATGTTTCTCTTTAGTCTTCTTGTCGTACTGAACCTTCCTCTTGACACCGGCTTTCTCCAAACTTTCACTAACCGTTTGATACACATTCTTAAATCTTTCTGAAAGTTCTGCTGAGAAGTTTTCGTCGTAATTATATCTTCTTCTAGATGATGCTATAAAATCGTCCACTGGTAATTTCTGCTCTCGTCCGTGCATGAGATAGAACGGACTATGTCCTGTCGACGAGTGCACTCTTCCTCTTATGGCCATCAATATGTATGGTATATAGTCATCCCAGTCTCGTTGATTCTTTTCTATATAATGTGATAACATAATCTTCATATCCCGATGCATCCGTTCGATACTGCCATTTTCTTGAGGTGAATAACTTGCGGTGTGTATTTGGCGAATCCCCAATATCTTACAAACTTCTTTCATTAGCTTTGAGGTAAATTCTGTTCCAAGATCACTTAGTAATTTACTTGGTGTTCCGTGCCTTGTTATTACATGCTCTACAAACGCTCTCGCCACTGTGTCGGCTTTGTGATCGGGCAGAGGTATTGCTTCCGGATATTTGGTGAACAGATCTAGTACGGTGAGTATGTATCGATTTCCTTTATATGTGCTTACCAATGGACCTACTATATCAACGGATATTGTTTCGAATGGTCTTGACGAATTGCGGAAAGTTTTTAGGGGTGCCTTTCCTAAGTGTGGGGATGTTTTCCTTTCTTGACACTTCTCGCAACTTCTACAATATTCGATAACATCCTTTCTCATGGTTAACCAATAAAATCTTCTCTGGATGATGCTAAGCGTCTTCTCTTGTCCAGGGTGTCCGACTAATGGTGAATCATGGAATTCCTGAAATACTTCTTTCCTCATTGATTTGGGTAACAGTAACAAATCTTCATGATCTTGATTTCGTGTTAGGTATAGTATACCATCCTTGTCTATGTAGTATTTTTCTAAGGTCTCTGGATCTTCATTATGATATTGTTGTAGCACTATTCTGCAGTAGTCATCTCGTTCCTGTAATGTCTTTATCCTTTCCTTATCCCACATGGGTTCCCATGCTAAGTCCGGTTGGACTACGTTCACTGTTGCTCTGTTAGCAGATGTACTTTCATGATCATAGATGCTTACCTGCACATCCGAATTGAAGAACAGAAAATTTACCATATCTTTTACTTCTCCCCAATCTAATTTATCTTCATCGCAACCTAATTTCGGAATGGCCAGGTGCGTGTCATTGTTATCTTTACAGATCTGCTTTAGATTTACCAGTGTTGTCCATAACAGCTCGTAGGTGGGTTTTTGATAAAGTCGTCCCTTGGTGATCAAGTAATAAATGTTTCTTGTTGGCAAATTTAGTTGTGCGATCTCTCCTAAATTCTTGTTCTGTTGTTTTAATTCATTGATCGATCCGTAAAGTCTTCTGAATTCTAGTGCTATTCCTTTGGTCATGGCGAAATCTTGGGATACACAATTTGCAAGGGCATGCCCCTCCGGTGTAGTGAAGATGTTTCCCTGTCGTATCTCAACATTTTTCGCGATGGGTATATCATGTTGTTGCTGGTATGCTTTAAAGTCTTCGTACGTGACATTTAGATAATTATCTTCGTCGTTATGCATTCGGCTCAGACTATCAGCGTTGCCATGTATTCGACCTGGACGGTGAATGATTTCATATTCATAAGTACCTAATTGCATAGCCCATCTCGTTAATCTCGAACTTGGATCTTTCATGTTCATTACCCACTTCAGAGGACGGTGGTCTGTGATGATAACAAATTTCTTCCCATACAAGAAACATCTAAACTGGTTTACTCCAAACATGACCGCAGCCAGTTCTTTCTCCGTAGTTATATAATTCAATTGGGCCTTAGTAAATTGTTTGCTTGCATAAGCTATTGGTTTCTCATGGCCGTTGCGTGATTGGCTCAAAATGGCTCCCATTCCAGTTCCGCTCGCGTCCACTTCTAGCACAAATGGTTGAGTGATGTCAGGGAAAATAAGTATCGATTCTGACGTTAACGACGCCTTTAGTTCGTCTATGGCATTTAATACATCGGTTGTAACTTTGAATGGTACACCCTTCTTCGTTAAGTTTGTCAACGGAGCTGCAATCTTAGCTATATTTGGGATAAATCTTCTATAAAAGTTCACGATTCCTAAGAATGAACGTACACCTCTCACGTTTCTAGGAATTGGGAATTCCTTGATGACTTCGATCTTTTGTGGATCAGGTTTTACTCCGGTCTGGCACAGTATATGTCCTAAATATTTCACCTGCCTCTTCAAGAAATCACATTTTTCTGCCTTGAGCTTGATGTTCGCCGCTCGAAGTCTTTCAAAAACCTTTGTTAATCGCTTCAAATGCTCGTCTACACCTCCAGCATTGAATATGATGACGTCATCCAGATATACCATACAGATGTCTCCTATCAATCCAGACATAATGGTTGACATAAATCGTTGGAACGTCGCGGGGGCATTACAAAGTCCAAATGGCATTTTCGTATATTCATAGTGGTCGTTATAGGTAGAGAACGCTGTTAGCGGTATGGCTTGTTCTTCCATTTCTATCTGGTGGTAGGCTTGCGTGATGTCCACTGTCGTAAACAACATCTCCTTCCCTGGTGTATAAACTTGTGTTATGTCAGCGATATTTGGTAATGGGTAATATTCTTTCTGCGTGACTGCATTCAACCCTCTGTAGTCTATACATAGCCGCAGCTTCTCCGTTCCGTCGGGTAACTGTTTGACTACTAGTACTACAGGAGCAGACCATGGGCTGCTGGAAGGGCGGATTATTCCTTGTTCCATTAATTTGTCTAACTCACTTTGAACCTTCTCTCTCTTGTGGAACGGTATTCTGTAGGGCGGTTTGCAAATTGGTTTAGCCCCTGCTTCGAGGAAAATGTGATGCTTCACTTGACTAGTTGTTGATAGTTTTTCCCCTTCCTCTTGAAATAAATCCTTGAATTCATCCAACAGTTTCTCTAACTTCTCCTGATCTCGCGTGTCTAAATGTTCCATCTGAAATTTCCTTTTTTCCACAACCTTGCCGGTCGTTGTCACTCCATTAACCTCTCCTACAATCTGTTCCGTCATTTCTTCTCCACTATGTGCTATTGCAATGTTTGTATTCTTCTGTAAAGTTATCTCGCGTTCCGTGGGGTTCATCACTATTACAGATACTGTATCTTGGGTTTCTGCCACCATTCGGGCTACTAGAAGTCCTTGTTGTTCCGTCTCTAAAGGCTCAATTACTAGAACTTTTCCTGTAATGGTGTGCTTACATTTTCCGGGTACGATCGTTTGTCCTCTGGATTGGATTGTCATTTCGACTTCGAGTATGACCTCGGTTTCAGTTAAGACGTCTTTCTCTTCTTTGTTTTCTAAACCTTGTTCCTGTATTCCTGTATTATTTCCGGAACCTTGGTCCTGTAATCCTGTATTAGTCCTGGAGCCCTGCTCCTGTAATCCTTCATTATTCCTGGAACCCTGTTCCTGTAAACCTTTATTATTCCTGGAGCCCTGCTCCTGTAATCCTGTATTATTTCTGGAACCCAGTTCCTGTAAACCTTTATTATTCCTGGAGCCCTGCTCCTGTAAACCTTCATTATTCCTGGAACCCAGTTCCTGTAAACCTTTATTATTCCTGGAGCCCTGCTCCTGTAAACCTTCATTATTCCTGGAACCCAGTTCCTGTAAACCTTTATTATTCCTGGAGCCCTGCTCCTGTAAACCTTCATTATTCCTGGAACCCAGTTCCTGTAAACCTTTATTATTCCTGGAGCCCTGCTCCTGTAAACCTTCATTATTCCTGGAACCCAGTTCCTGTAAACCTTTATTATTCCTGGAGCCCTGCTCCTGTAAACCTTCATTATTCCTGGAACTCAGTTCCTGTAAACTTTTATTATTCCGGGAGCCCTGCTCCTGTAATCCTGTATTATTTCTGGAACCCTGTTCCTGTAAACTTTTATTATTCCTGGAGCCCTGCTCCTGTAAACCTTCATTATTCCTGGAACCCAGTTCCTGTAAACCTTTATTATTCCTGGAGCCCTGCTCCTGTAAACCTTCATTATTCCTGGAACCCAGTTCCTGTAAACTTTTATTATTCCGGGAGCCCTGCTCCTGTAATCCTGTATTATTCCTGGAACCCAGTTCCTGTAAATCTTCATTATTTCTGGAGCCCTGTTCCTGTAAACCTTCATTATTCCTGGAACCCAGTTCCTGTAAATCTTCATTATTTCTGGAGCCCTGCTCCTGTAAACCTTCATTATTCCTGGAACCCAGTTCCTGTAAACCTTTATTATTCCTGGAGCCCTGCTCCTGTAAACCTTCATTATTCCTGGAACCCAGTTCCTGTAAACCTTTATTATTCCTGGAGCCCTGCTCCTGTAAACCTTCATTATTCCTGGAACCCAGTTCCTGTAAATTTATATTATTCCCGGAGCCCTGCTCCTGTAATCCTGTATTATTCTTGGAACCCAGTTCCTGTAAATCTTCATTATTTCTGGAGCCCTGCTCCTGTAAACCTTCATTATTCCTGGAATCGTGTTTCTCGGGTCCATATGCTCCAATCGCTCCTCTTCCTTTCCTCAGGGAAGTTCCAATAGGTGAAGTTATTCCTTGCAGGTCCCTTCCCAAGCCTTTTCCCGGTTGGAATCCCATCTGCAGCATTATCTTCATCCCAGCTCCGTACGTAGAGCCATAACTTTCATTTATTGTTGTCTTCAGCTCATCGTGGCATTCCCTTGCTCCTGCTTGTTCTGTAATGTTGTTTACTTTCGTATTATCTTGTTGAATTCCTCCTGAGACAAATCTAATAAAAGGTTGGGGCAATGTGCGGTTTTGTCTGCTACCTAGATTTCTCCCATGTCCATATCCTGAACTACTCTTCGTGACCTTGCTTCCGGCATTCCTGGCCTTGCCGATGTCCTTGTGGTAATTTCTTCCTGAAATACTCTCGTAACTTCTGTTTCTGTTGTCGGCTGGTTCAGAGCGGTTTCTATTGGTCTCCCTATTCACCATATACACTCGTATTCCTCGGAGTTCATGTTCTGCTTCTTCGTTTGTCAACACTACTAACGTCACGCCCCACAAGTGCAATTTTGGCGCTGCTGCTGGATTGTACTGGAAGGTGCAAGCCTGTTGACTAAGAAAATCTCTGCCCAGTAATATGTCTGCTTCCTGAAACAAGCTGTCGTCTACGATAATAAGGGACGCTTTTGCTTCTCCTCTTTTCTTAGGCTTAACATCAATAGTCACATCGATGACTCCATGTAATTGTAAGGCATGTCCTGTCACTCCTACCAATTTTACCAGATCTTCAGTGGAACGACGATTGGCGTAGGTTGGTACTATGCTTTTTCTAATGAGCGAGGCTGAAGCTCCGGTGTCTAATAAGCATTTTCTTGGAATTCCCTCTACGTTTAATATTACTAAATATGGTACGGCCTCTGTTGAATAATTAATTACCATCGGAATACAGCCTTGATGTTCTAGTTTAACGTCTCTTTCGGACGAATTTCCCCCTCTATCACTACGGCTCGCTGGTTGGGGAAGGGCAGGTCGCCGTCCTAGTTTAACGTCTCTCTCGGACGAGTTTCTTCTTGGGTGGTGTTCTCACTCCTTCCCTCCTCTTCTAGGATGATCGTGCAGTCTTTCGCCCAATGCCCTTCATTCCCACATCGATAACAACCTTGATTACGAGGACGTCCTTGACCTCCGTTTCGATTATTCCAGGGTCTGTAGTTCCGGTTATAATCATAACCTATGTTTGTCCCTTGTCTATTGTCTGTCTGCGTCTGGTTTCTAGGACAGTCCCTTTTGAAGTGCCCTTCCTGATCACATCCGAAGCATTTTCTGGGAGATTGGTTGGCTCTGTCTTCTCTAACCGGTTGCCTTACTCTAGAGTTACGAATTCCCCTCACTGTGCCTCCCTGAGTTCTCTGTTTCAGCATGGCCTGTGTCATTTCCTGTACCTTTACTATCTGTTCTGCCTTATCAATGGTTAACGCTGGTTCTGATAGCAGAGTGGTTCCTACTTTTTCCAGTAGATCTCTTCTCAGGCCTGTCTTAAATTGATTTAAGACCAACTGTTCCAATTGCAATTTTACTCCGGCCTTCTGATTGTCATTTGCTCCTTTTAAGCTTTCTGCCAAAGCACACGCTCCTAGGTACTTCAGTCTCGTGCTAAATGACGCTACTCCCTCATCTGACCTTTGGTAGCATCTCCCCAATTTTAGCAACGCTTCTCCTGGCATGCGCGCCTGTGTGAATTTTTTAATGAACTTCTCCTTCAGTTCTTCGTATGTTAAATTATTTAACTCCTCTTCGGACTTGAAATATTGTGCTGCCTCACCAGTTAGTTTAAATTTAAAAATTTTCAAGGTATCTTCCCTAGACAAATCGTCTAATCTTGCTCTGGCTTCTAGCCTTGTAAAATATTCTGCCACAGAACTTTTTCCGTTATAAAACTCGAACGTGCCTGCCAGCACTCCTAAACTAATTTTCTGTTGGGTTGTTATATTAAAATTTTGGACGGGAGGTCCTGCTGGTCCCGCCGCTGCTAGTTCTTCAGGATCTTCTAAAGGCATTTTGACCTATTTATTGTCACGCGATTATAGGTAGATAAATTAAAAAAAAATTGCCAAAATATATTTTTCACACTTCTGCAAGTCTAAATCACACTATTTTTATTATTTCAATAGCTCAACCGATTCACTGACACAACACTCCTTCATAATTTTCACTTCACGATGTCACCATACACGATTACGCAATTCTTGTTTACCACGCGACATATCTCCCACCAAATATATCAACAAAAAAAATAAAAATAGTTTAAATAAATAACCATATTCATGCCCCCATGCAAGTTAGTAATTATTTTTTTTTTTTTTTTTTTTTTAATTGCCACCTTTTAAATAACAACTACCTATATGAAATATTTATTCACCATGTGAACACCGCTTCAGAATTCAGTATTACTTAATAAGTCACGTGAATTATTTAGGTATCTACCTATTCACCGTGTGAACACCGCTTTAGCGACGGCATCTCATGCCGGCGTCACGTACGTGCTTTTGGCTGAAATTCCTGCACCTACCTACTTATAATGATATCTGTTACCTACAAGGCTCGCTCACCTACTTAATTCATGTAAAATTATTAATTTCGATATTCAGCGAATGATTTTTGATAAAACAGAGCCACGCGCCCCTCAAAACACCCCAAAACTACCCCACACCTGACACCAGATGTAACCGGCGGGGGATGAGATGATGTGAAAATCTCTTTTCCTTAACGTTCACTCTTCCGATAGATCGAACACACAACTTGCGTTGTTTGCTCTCACTATCGTTATTATGAAGTTAAAGTCTCCCTGTCACATTAGTCCTTTGGCTGGCCGAGCGGTTTGTCAGAAAAAGGCTTTCGAAAAGAATGGTAGGTAGGGGCTACACCATCTCAATTAGTATGAGTGGCAGCTCTTTTTGGGGATTCTTCGAGGTAACTCATGGCTCTATTTTATACTTATCTTTCGCTGATGATTCCTGAAATCTGGACTTCTGCCCTGTTGGTCATCTTAATAATTATTGTAGGTAGCTTTATATCACTCACTTGATCTTGTCACTTACTCACTGGGAAGTTTATTGTTGAACAAATAAAATTTAGAAAATAATAAAAATAATTAAATTCTACTAACTTCCTCTGCCTTGTTGTAACTCAAGTTATTTGATTATTAATTTGATGCTTTAATTAAATTTCATGGGTGGAAAAGAAAGGCCACATTGCAAATAAATTTACCATTTATTAAAATTTAAATTAATTGGAAAACGACTACATTTCTTTGAAATAAGAAATATCACGATTGTCAATCGATTGATTAATTATTGGTCAATGACTTAATCCTAGGTAAACCTGTATCTGGAGCAATAAAACATTTCGGTCGCGTTCATTGCGGGTTAATTTCCCTTGAGTGAATTTCGTACCAAAAGTCGCGATTTCTGGCCAGTCATCCTTCTAAGGGGATGGACCAAAAATTTAGATAGTGATCACTCCGATATTTTTTATTACTCCCCCATCCAATTTAGAAATACAACTAGATGCTCCAAGCACCCACAAAAATAATAAATTCGTTAACCGACCATTATAGAATTTTAAGGTGAACCAGCCTTTGCTGGCTTACGAACAATAAACTAAAATTATGCCAATTTTAGGACTCGAAGACATAAGTAGGTATGTTATTCTTAATTACAAAATATTTTAATCAGACTGACACCGTCTGTCCATTATTGATGAACTAATTCCTGAATTTTAACTCATCGAGTCGTAAAATTGGAGGTGGCATAAAAAAAAAATAAATGAAAGGTTAATCTTACAGACTACATTCTACCTTAACATCCGTTGGCAGCAGGCTCTTGTTTACTATTGATCCTTACATTATTTGTCCACAAACAACACTTGTACACTTCCGAACCTAACGGACCCTTATGACCCTAATAGTTAATCACCGTGGCGCGATCACTCCCTCGCCTATGCGATTCGTCTCTCTTAATTTGCTCTCCTAGCACTATTACCCGCCTATTTTTCCGGCCTATACGATTCCCTTTATCTATGGATTAACTTTCCCTTAAAATTTGCCGCGCTCCCAGAGCATTCTGCGACCGACGATTAAGTACCACTACCCTCGTCTTCCTATTTTAATTAATCCGCGCACCCCGTGCGATTAATTTCTCCCGGTACCCCGTACCGCATTATTTAATTATTTTCCTATATCTCCATAAATTCTCTCGCGCCCCCAGAGCACTTACGGTCAACGATTCGCTCCTGTGTTGAGTCCCCACGTAACCGAGTTCCTATCCTATCACACTCCCTCGCGACCAACGCTTACTCTATTATTGTCTCGATTTATTTATTTCCGCGTACCTACTCCGCGAGTACCTATACAATCAACTCTCTATCTTCTCCGCGGATTCTATGCTACCATCTTCCCCGACACCCGGTGTCGTCTTTTTCCGATTTTCAACCCCCTAGGTCTAAGCGTCACTGCCTAAGCTTTTCACGTTACCGACTCGCGTCTTTACACCCAACTTCTGTGTGTTCACTCTCGTGTCTACCTACTTAATCGTCTCCGTGACCTGATTAAATTCATTATCCCGTGTCTAGACGTAATGGAATTTTCTATTCGCTAGTTTTGCCGCCTGTTACAAACGGACCCTTGTTCATGTCGTCCGTTTCTCATGGATTTCAGTTACGCGAGCCTTCTGCCAAGGCCAACCTCCAGACTATAACTAACTATTATACATGCATCATTAAGATTATAATATTCTTAACAGAGAAAAGACCTGAGCTCTATGTTCAAATGTAAATCACGTTTTACTTCTGGATATTTTTCTTTTACCCAGCTGAATTCTTAATTCCCCTGATATTTCAAAATACGGACTGTCGATGTTCTCGACATGTCACATACCCGCGCTGGAGTACTGTAAAAGTTCCTCGTCTGTAATTGTTTTATCTACGTACCTAACAATGCCCTTGCACGATACGAGGTTTGCTGGTATGAACATGGAATAGCCCTGATTTAGTAAAGTTTCATTGTTAAGAAAATCATTCGCACTCTGGGGTGATCTAAATGTAATACATAGTCTATTTCTACCTTTTTTTTCCAGCTTGCTAACAGAATCTAATTTTAATTTTAAGAGATCTCTTGCAATGCTGAGATGGCTAAAATTGCCTATATGTAAGTTCCTAGTTTGACCTTGATTAATTGATTCCTTGTTTATAACTCTGTCGGATTCTACCATGACTTGATAAGGACCCTTATCTGTTACTTGATATTTTAAAGGTTTTTTGTCTGTGTTTTTATTAACTTGTAAATCGCTTGAACCTCCTCCTCCTGGAGGAGGGCCCCCTCCCGGGGGGTCGCCCATGTTTTACTACTGTTCTACCCAATTATCGAAAATACCCAGGATTGCCCAGAAATATTCTGATGATCAGATGTGAAATTTTTTAATTGGAAAAAATAATATGCTTACCAGATTGAAGAAGATTCAAAAGATAGGTTGTAGAAACAGAGGAAATTGTTAGTAACCTACCCTATCACCTCACTATAATCTCTGGTAACTTAAATTTTACAATAAATTGATATCTCAGGAGTGAGAATTATTTTCACGTCTCGCCTCAACCTCGGTTCAACGCAAAGTCCCTTACGCATTTTTTACAATCCTATCTCTTTATAGGTTACTTATCTGAGCACTGTCAGTGTAACGTCTGAGAGCGGGGCTATACCTATATGGAATACCTAGTAAGACTATTCCATCACTTTCGAAATAAAACATATTTTTATCAAACTAAAAATCGCACGTAAATATAAATAAAAGTACCCGGGAAGTACTTACATATGAACAAAATAAGAAATAAACAAACATAAAAGTATGAAAACGAAAACGTATTCTTATATAGGAATCTTATTAGGTTACGTTTTTCGGATCCGGATCAATCCGTTCGGATCCTAAAAATTCTACGATTCGCAAAGACGAGGGGATTACGATCACGATCCGAATCTGGCAAAGAGTGAGGATGAATCCGTTTACGAAAGAACACGCCTGATTGAATCCAACCGCTTTATAACGCACTCGGCGGATCACGAATTTACGGTCGAACGAAATAATTAAGTAAGCAGCTTATTAAAAATTAGCGCTCTGGAACTGTTAACTGTTGTATCTTACGAGGTAAATCGATTCAGTTAGCAAAGAGACAGAGAAACTTTATATTACCACAGTTTATGCCGACAGCTATGCTTACAATGGGACGTACTGTTGACATTTGTCACAGTAGTTATAGGTGATTTCAATTCTCACACTGCAATGTTAATTAAATCGATTAAATCGGTTAACATTTACCCGATCTAAAAAACGGTTCCATGTGTATTTATCTTTAAAAATTCTACATTCTAGCTAATTATAGTGACGAATACTGAATACAAATAGTGTAACTGAGTTAAATAAATAAACCAATAAAATCGGCCTTTTTACTTCCTTACTCAACCCTATTTAACATTAATTTCAGTCCAGATAATCACAATAAAATTCAAAATAAATAGGTAACCTATAATGTATGGTTAGGGTTACCAATAATAATATTAAAAATAATAATCATTCATTCAATAAAAAATGATGCATACATTATTTATTATTATTTAGTAATAATTAGATACATACACATTATTAAATACATAAGCAATAATAAGCATAAATTTGCATTGTTTATTGTTTGTTTACATTCTTTACGTTCTATATACCTTCAAAAAAGTCCATGTAAAGAATAAATTGTTTACCCGTAAAGAATTGCGTAAAGAATATAGGTAAAGAATACGGCACGATGATTGAATCCAAACGCCTTATATATAACGCGCTCGGATCACGAATTTACGGCCGAACGAAAGTAAGCAGCTTAATAAGAATCAGCGCTCTGGAACTGTTAACTGTTGTATTTTGCGAGGTAGAGTACTTATTAGACAAGAATTAAATTAAATTAATTTATACAAAGGGTCAAACGACACAGCGACTACGCGCCGCGTTGCCAAGTGGTGCCGAGTCTGCAGAGTCAATTTGAATCACAAGCTTAATAAGTAATTCAAAGGATAAGTGTAAAGCAGGAATGATACCCACCTATATTTCCTTGTGATATGCGACTACAGAATATCTGACGTTATAAAGTACTAGGTGCCTACCTAACCTACCCTACTAAAAGGTACTTGGTGCTTTTACACACTTATGTACCTAGGTACATAATTCCATAGCTTCCGATGACAATAAAAATCATGAAATTAATAATAAAAATAGTTGATTATCCAATAAAACGTAGAGAAAAGAAATACTTATAAATACGAACATGGGAACATGAACCTGTCACCTACGGAACTACTTGACAACGCGGCGCGTAGTCGCTCTGTCGTTCTGCCCACCCCTGGTTCTGTCACAGAATAAGATCGTTGCGTGTTGCGTGGCGTGCTTGCGTTGCGTTTGCGTGCTATGCGTCTTCTTCATACCGGTTCCCGGTTCTTTCTTTTCTTTTTCTTTGCTTGCCTTTTGCCTTTGCCAAATAAGAAGAACTTTTTACACCCTGCATTGTGCATGTGCAAACTGCAAGTGCAAAGCAAATACGAATTTAAGTAATACCTTACCTTTTGATTGCTGAATATTTGTAGGGTCACTCGTTGTTTAACTTAATTTGTGCTCATCATATCCGAGTGTCTTCTTTATTTTCGCCTCAGAATGTTCAAGCCAGGCTCTATAAGAAAGATTGAAGTCAAGGACTTTGTGTAAGTACCTACCTAATGCTAAATTTCAAGATAGAAATCACCTTGATGCTTATCCTGATTCCAGCACTTACAGCCAGTACAGCCACAAGGAATTTTACCCTGCCCACAGCCTTAACATGGTGATTGGTCCAAACGGGACTGGAAAATCAACACTTGTGGGTGCTCATTGGGTCTCCGTGGGAATCCAAAAGTTATCGGACGAGGAACAAAGGTAATAATAGGTATTAGATCTTGGGAAGGAACAGTGTCGGTGCCTCGGTGCTCACACAGCACAGTTATATTTCAGCAAGATTGCACCGAAATATTTGAAATGTTTCACAACATTGCGTAATCTCTCTGCAACGGTGCATTGCAGCAAGGACTAAATGTCAAAAACTTGCAATATATCAATGAAATATTGTGGCAATCTTTCTAGAAAATATTTCAGATATGTCCGTTTCATTTTTTGCATTTTAAACGGCCTATCATAATGTACTCTACAATTATTAATTTTTTTTTATTTTTTATTTATTTATTTATCATCATCGTTATTACAAAATACATAGGTACTGTACATAATTAGGGAGTCTGTAATTTCACAATCCTGCGGCATGAACAGGCACGCTAAGTGATTTAACACTTGTGTTGTGCTCTGTACATGCAACGACACATCAGCTCACAGTATACTGTGCACCACAACCGCATAGGTACCCCGGAAGCACGCAAAAGGCACCCTGTGTATCTCAAAGTTCAAGGCCAGGCATCTAGTATTGCAACAAATTTGGTGTAGTTCTGGTAAATAAATCTTCTCAATATCACAGAGAACCCCTGAGCACTCCCGATGCCCCTCACATCGGATGGCAGAAGGTTACAAACCTTAGGCAAGGTGTATATCAGAAATCTATGACAAACATTTTTTTTTTAAATTTCGGGGTAGGTAAGAGTCCAGCAGCCGTACTACGGCTGTGATACCAAGAAGATATCCCACCCTGAAGCATTTTATTTTTATGAGCATACATACAAAGGCTGTGAAAATACAGTGATCTAATGTCAGAAACATCCTCCGTACACAATAAATTAGTGGGATATCTCCTCTGTTTCCTAAATATTACTTTTAATATATAGTTCTGTGTTGTACTCAATCTATGTAGCGTGCTTTGGTACATCCCCCCCCCCCAAACCAAAATACCATAACGAAAAATAGATTCAGCGAGAGACTTGTAAAGTAACAAAACAATAATAAATTCTTTGAGAGAATTTCCCGCAGTTGATAAAATTTGTAAATCAACTTTCTCACCTTGTTCGTCAGGTAATTCACATGGTTGCCCCACTTCAGATTCTTATCTATAATTATACCCAAGTACTTGATCTCATCCACCTCCCTAATTTCATCTCTTATACCAGGAATTTTTATGCTATTGAAGTCGGATCTACCAACTTCAGTTATAGTAAAAGCTAGGTAGTGGGTTTTCATGGCGTTCAGTGAAAGCTGATATCCATCCAGCCATTTTTTTACACTCTCCATACCTAATTGTACAGCCGACTTTGTTTCTGTCCATGTATTTTCACTAAAGACAATAACTGTGTCATCCACATAATGACACTACTCTTGCAAAATGTACCAACGATAATAAAGAATTAATATAAACCAAAAACAGCCCTAGACCAAGTACTGTCCCTTGGGGGATTCCTGTCTTTATGATATCTGGTTCACTCACAGAATCATTTACCTTGACACGCTGTTCACGGTCCGATAAGTAACTACGGAAGAGATCCAAAACCACCCCACGCACGCCACAGCGCTCCAACACGTCAAGAAGCTTCATGTGGTTAACAGTGTCGAACGTCTTTGCAAGATCCAAAAACACAGCAATACACTTCCTATCAGCGTCCAAACAACGAGTAATGCTCTCAACGACAGCACACATCGCATTAGAAGTCGCTCTACGAGCTCGAAAGCCAAACTGTTGTTCATGCAAAATGTCACTCCCATCGAGGAACTGAACTAAACGAGTTTTCAGACATTTTTCAAAAATCTTTCCAAAATTATTAATTACACTTATAGGTCTATAGTTACATATCCTAGTTTTGTTATCTGCCTTGTGAATAGGAGTGATTATGCTAGCTTTAAACTGGGAAGGAATTTTACCTCTCACAAAAATCAAGTTAACAATGTGCTTTAGTGGTTGTAACTTGTAAGATGTATTGATGAAGTGCTTTTATGATTTCTGCCGATATCCCATCAATGCCAGGTGAGCCACCGTTTTTCAGTGAGGATATGTGCCCTATATTAACTTACGTTCTCCTACAGGATTGAGAAACATGGTATTTGGATTAACCATCATGTCCTCTGCAAAATCAGCTGAAACATGGATATCCGTAACCATATTCAAACCAATGCTGGTAAAATAATCATTATAGTAATAATTAGCCATTTGTTTATTGTCCTCAAATGCAACACCCTGGTCATCTACAATCTTCAAGGTTTTTTTATTAGCATTACTTTCGTTTGTAGCCTCTGATATCAAATGATAGTCCCTCTTCAAATTACCCTTGTCACTTTCAATCTGTCTAAAGTAATAACTATTGTTCGATTTTTTTTTTTAAGTTTATTCAATTCATTTCTATATGATTTATATGCGCGTTCCGATTCCGGTGAAAAATACTGGTTCAGTCTTCTCTTCAGTTTATCCCTATTTTTTATAGAAACAATTAGACCCTCAGTAGTTATCCATGGCTTTATTTTCGTATTTTTTTTAGTCTTAGTTTTAGTTTTGTGCATCTTGGCAGTTTCGATAAGAGCACCAATCCTGCCTAAGAAGTGATCAGTTGCTACCTGAGGATCAGCTGAATTGATTACGTCATTCCAATTTTCTTTTTTTAACAATGTTTCTACTTTTTTCAGGAATAACAAGCAGGATTGATTGAATTGATGGGAGTTTTGGACATTTCACGTTTTGTAATGACGATTTATTGAAAACCTGTACAAATTTTCAGATCTATCTGCAGTTTTTCCGCGATTTAGACTTATTTTGTCCTGCCAAACTTTAAGCCGAACATTCGGCGATTCGGCATAATTTCGGCCCAAGCTTCGGTGGTTCGGCGGTTCAGCCAAATCGTGGTTCGGCACATCCCTAATTTCTTACTAAAGTATTGTTTTCCATTAAATGATAACATTTCAGCCCAGGGAGGAAAAACTGAAACTGCAGAGTATTTTATCCAAGCCACCTGAGAATTTACCAAGAAACTATTTTAGCGTTGAAGAAATCAGAAGTGAGTGTCAGAATTTAGCTCTTTTAATTTTAGAGTCTATAGTATGTGGTGGACCACATATACTTAGTTGAGAGGAATGGAATTTTTTTATTCCAGGCTAGGACCGATAGATGAAAACAAGAACTTGAAGACAGCCACCAGACAATTCTAGAACTCAGAGGCGAAATAGCTAAGCTCGAGCACCAAGTGACCACCCTGGAATTTCAAAAGTATGATCATTATTGCATTCGATTTTTTTTATTTTGTAGACACACTGGATATGCTAAGCAAATGTAAAGATCATAAAATTGTTATTTGTGGAGATTTTAATTACGATTTCTTGGTTGAGAGTCGTGATCTACTGTATCTGTTGGATCTTCTGCGCTCGCACGGAATTAAACACACATTGAATGTTCCGACGCGCATGAATAGCTATCTCGACAATATATGTGTTTCACATAATATACGCGACTATTCTGCTACCGTAGTATTTAATGGTATTTCTGACCACTCTGCTCAGATTCTGCTCATTCGGCGGATAGGGTTGAGATCGGTGAAAGGGCCATATTTCTATCGCCCTTTGGGCAATGAAACTAGATTAAGATACCTTCGACATCTACTTTTGAATGAGGGTTGGAATGGAGTGTACAACGGTGGCGATGTGAGCGAACAATACGAATACTTTTTCCAGGTTTTTACTTATAATTTCGACTTGGCATTTACCTTGAAATCTAGTACGGCCAGAACTCAGCGACGTGCCCCTTGGATGACCTCTGGTATTCTGGTCTCTTCGCAGAAATTAAAAGACCTTGCTAGGCTTAGAACATTGGATGTGGGTACTGATCGGTATTATCGAAATTACAGACTGATTTATAGAAAAGTGGTTTCTTTGGCTAAACGACTTTACAATGAGAGTCTACTGAGTAATTCTACAAACATTAATAAAACAGCTTGGCAGATAATCAATGCAGGGAAGGGTGGGCCGTCTACTGATATACGCTTGAGATGTGGTGATGAGTTGATCGATGATCCATCGAAATGTGCTAATATCTTTAATTCCTATTTTACTGGCATTGCAAAGAGATATCCTAAAAATGGATCTCATAGTGACTGTCACCCCGCCTTGCCACACAATGTTGTTGACAGTTTCTTTGTTGCTCCCACAAATGAATGTGAGATTATTAATACCATATATGGTCTCAAATTGTCAAAGTAATCTGGTTTTGATGATATTAATTCCCGGATCATTAAGTCTTGTGCTGAAGAAATATCGGGTCCTCTCTCTGCGGTTGTTAATGGATTATTTTCTTCAGGTGTATTTCCGTCTTCCTTGAAGGTCTCTCGATGCATACCGTTGTACAAGAAGGGTTGTCCGTTGGATACCGAAAACTACCGACCTCTTGCAATTCCCAGTACATTCTCAAAGATCATTGAAAAAATAATGGTGTCAAGATTAATTAATTATTTGAATAAAAGAAACTTGTTTGATCCTCACAAACATGGATTTAGACAGGGTCGTTCGACTACAACGGCAATGAGCTGTATCGGAGGTTGGACGATGGTCATTCTTGCTTGGGTGTATTTTTGGATCTGAGCAAGGCTTTTGATCTAGTTGATCACCGTATCTTGCTCGACAAATTATTCCGACTGGGCATCAGGGGAGTTGCCAACGAATGGTTTCGATCATATCTCACCCATAGATTCCAGTATGTTGACATAAACGGTAAAGCATCTGAATTTTTGGTATCTGATCACGGTGTACCACAGGGTTCGGTTCTTGGGCCACTTTTGTATATTATTTACGTGAGTGACATGACTGTGGATGGTCGAACAGTATATGCTGATGATACCTCTACCTCATTGTTGGTAAGCGCGGATGAAACTAATGCACTCGTTTCAAATGCCAATGATTCCATGGCTACACTAAGTAAATATTTTAGTAACAATGCTCTACATTTAAATGCAAAGAAAACCGTCATGCTTGATTTCACAATATCTCATAATAAGCCGAATATTGGATACTATGTGCGGCTGAATGGTAAATCTGTCGAGCAGGTAAACTCAGCTAAGTTCTTGGGACTGTATATTGATCGTTGCCTTACCTGGAACGATCATGTAAACGTTTTGTGTGGTAGATTGGCTGCTGGATGTTTCGCTCTGAGGACGTTATCACTCAGTGTGGGTTTGTCTGTGAAGAGGCTTTACTATTTTGGTTACATCCACTCTCTTATATCCTATGCCATTATAGCTTGGGGTGCGTCAGGTTGTGGTATGCATCGAGTATTGATGCTCCAAAAGAGGGTCATACGCATTATGATGGGGGTTGGAGGGATGACTGGTTGCCGAGGGTTGTTTCGGAGGGCTGGAATATTGACGGCTCCCTCAATATATTATATATACCAACTGGCTGTATATGCACGAGAGACTTTTCCCAATGAACATACACTGGGAAGGAATCATCATTATTTAACTAGAAGTAATTTATTGGAGTTTCCTCGTCATCGGACGTCTGTCTATCAGCATAGTCCTCTTTATAAAGCAATCCGAGTATTTAACAATCTGCCCAGCCAACTTAAATGCAACTCTCCGTCATTATTCAAAAACGAATTGAGGAGGCTGCTAATTTTGAAAGCCTATTACAGCCTTGATGAGTATATGGCCGACGCCATGTGATGCGGGGAATATAACTGTGTGATGACTGTGATGGTTATAGTATGGTGTATGTAACCAATAGTATGGTGTAAAAATGTTTTTACGATTGTATTTTTTATGTTTTTATATTCTGTTTGTGACTTGGCCTATACATCTACATGTCTCTTGGCTCAATAAAGACTATTATTATTATTATTATTTTCCGATTAATTCTCAGCATTCTCAGCATCATAGCTGGTGAGATTATCCATGCAGACGGGCTCAGGCCAAGTCTACACAGATTTCATTATCTTTGATTTAAGAAGTTTCAAGTGATGTTGCATGTTTGAAGAATCATTGCTTTTTGCGCCTGTGTATGTATGTAATGTGGCAGCTGGAGTTGTGTGAGATGTTGTGTGAATGTGTGCGGCGTGATTCCAGTTACTGATATTATAAAGGGTAAGATGTAGACCGACTTCTGTTTCCATATCCTTTCAACTTCTATGGCTAATGGTTGATATTTAGTTTTCTTTTCTGCGTATTTATTTGTTATGTTGGAGTCTGATGGAACTGCGATTATTATTATTATTATTATTATTATTATTCAAGATGGACGCGGTCGGCTTAATTCTTCTTTCATTATTACAGATGTGAGTTGACTTTGAGGCTCCACGAAACCAACGGGAAAGTGGATATGGGTGTTGGTTTCAGCAATAAAGCAGATGAAGAATTACAGAAAACTAGAAAACCATTGCTGCACATTATCGTTTTTATTTTATTTTATCTTAAACGATGTAATATGTAATCAATAATAAGAAAATTTTAAATAAAATATTCGTGCGCCATGTATTTTTCATTAATAAATTTTATAAGTAGTTACGGTCCACCAGCTAGTAAACATGTACTGAAAAAACCTAAAAGTTTTTTGACCTAAAAAACACGTAATTTGTGACGTGAAAAAGGGGTACTCTAGGCAGTCAAATTTACGATCATTATACTCGTATTATAGGTGCACAGCAAAACTTCAACTAACAGTTCATTGCAAGGTTTTCGGAAAAAAATACAAATTACCTATTAAGTATTATAGCCTTCCTATTTATTTTCAAAATACACTTTACAAAGGAACAAAAATTAAAAAGAATAAATTCTCAAAATAGGACCGAAAAATCGCAATTCTAAGTAGGCATACCTATACAGGGTGGTTAACAATTCGATGCTCACCATTGGGATCTCGGAAACGGTAAAAGATACAGGGTGGGTTAAATTAGAGAAAAGTTGCACAATTTTATGCTTATCAAGAATCTGAAAGAAAATTTATGGAAACTTCTGGCGTTGCTGAAATATTCTGAAAAAACTTGAAAATGGAGATTTCTTATTTCAATCATATCTTTTTTATTATCGAAAAGAAATTAAAATATTTTTGTAGATTTACATAAGTCATCAAAAGGTATCATCTGTCATTTCCAAAATTTTAAAGGACTACTAGATCGCAGAGTCTTCATAGTCAACTTTTGTTTTTCTTATGGCCGCCATATTCTTTTTTCATGTCATTCGCTATTAAAAAAATCAAGGAAACAAAAAATCTATCACATTCAAAAAAAAATAATTAAAAATTTTGTTCTTCTTTTGTCGAAAAAATAACCTTTGCTTAACCGAATGTCATAAAAAAACCTATAAGGCAAGCAATGTCAAGTCGCGACGTCATATTGACGTTATTCGGTGAAATCATTTTCTTCTTTTTTCGAATAAAGTATAAAATTTTTAAGAATTTTTTTTTTTTTTAAATTTGATAGATTGTTTCCGCAAATAACAAATTGTTATCGTATATTTGTTATAAATGTTTAGTTGTGTTGTGACTGATTTTAAATAACGACCAACTATAAACAATTATTGTAAGACTTTTGAATTGAAACAATAAAGAGGAAGAAGAAGAATGCGACCAGTCAATCTTTGTGGAGATAATAGGAAGCAGGATGAGGAGACTCGCGTAGCCTAGCGGTTCAGTCCGCTGCCTACCGAGCCTAAGGTCGCGAGTTCGGAACTCACCGGCTCGTGTTATTTTTCAGATGCATTTTCGAATGTATGTGAAGAATAAAACAAGCGACCGAACGTTTAAATTTATAAATGGCATACTTGAGGCTGGGTGAATGAGTAATGCTCGAAATCCCGTGTTACCGGAGTGGAGCGACTTTGTCTTACCTACATAGTTAAGACCGATGCTCCCTCCTTTTTTTTTAAAAAAAAAAAGGAAGCAGGATATCACTCTTTTAACTGATAGAGGTAGACAACAATTCTACATAGCTGAGCAGTTTGACTTTTCGTGCAATGTCCAATTGGACCAATCAAGTCAGCTCGAAAATTCGATTTTTCCAACTTCGGTTACCTCCAAAATTCGATTTTTGCAAAGTCCGGTTCAACATGTTAAAAAAAAACGAATTTGACTGACCGGAATTGGATCTTGCAACAAGCAAAATTTCGAGCTGACCAGACCTTGTCAAACCGGATCTGCAATAAAAAATATGAGCTGAGTGGACCTTCATTGCCAAGACACACAGACAGTCATAATGAAGAAGCCGATCTAGTGTAGCATGGAAAACCGCCACTACTCAAATGGGAGAGTCGTTACTTGTTGAAACAACATCATCAAAGACAAAATTATGGAAGAGATTTTTTTTGGGAAAAGTCTAGGAAAAAATTGACCTTCTCCGCAGGTAACAGAATTCCCTGGAATAGTTTTTCTGTCTCGAACTCCTTCTGAGTGCACCCGACCAAGAGCTAACCAGAATAAAAAGAAATGTTAACTGAAAGAAAGCTGTCGGAAGTCTCTTTAAGTATAGATCTAATTTATGTGTTACTGATGAAATCATTTACAAAGACAACGCTAGTGTCATTCCAAAATCTATGCATAAACAGATATTACTGAAATTGCAATATAATCATTTAGGCTATAACAAATGTTTAAAATTGGCACAGGAATAGTATATCCTTCAACGAGCGAAGAATGATAGCTATTATCCACGAGAACGAAAATTTCAACACGAGCCGACAGGCGAGTGTTGGAACGTTTGAGTGAATAATATTAATGTTCATTAAGATAAACTGTTAATATATTTAAATTTATATATAAATTTAAATTGTATATACCTAGTTATCAAAATTCTAAAAAGTTCAGTTTATATTTTGAGAAATCATTTATTTGGAATAGAAAAATAAAACCTTATCTTTAATATTGATTGTGACTTAGATACATTTTATTAGTTTAATTGGTAATTGTATACATCCGCGGCTCCTAAGTTTCATCAATTTTTTCGGGACCGAGGAGCGAAATAGGGGTGCTGGGTGGGTAAGAAGCTAAAAACAGCCATTGAAAACTAATGTTATACGGTCACAACTAAGGCCTCTTTGACACTACGGTGAAATTTCTATTTTTTTCTTCACTTTCAGGGCAAGGAAAATCTTGCCTAGCGTTTGTGTCAGGACCGTACTTTCGTTGCACTCCCAAAATCAATTTTTAAAGTCGTTTTGTGGCCTTCCCTTTTATTTGCAAAGCTAATGAATACCTTCCTGGTGTTACTATAGGTATGTTCTCCACCCCTATTATAATAGGTGTCATAGTGAAACTGTAGGAGCCGCGGGTGTATATAATGACCGTTTAATTTAATTTATTAATTTTGTTAAAATTAAAAAATATTTGTTATACTGTGTTTTTGAGCATTTTAGTTATAAACTAAACAGTTTTCTAAATAAAGAAGTATTATATATTTGCATTATAATTATTACAAAACTACCCTTTCTCTTATTGCCATTTATGATTAAACTCCTGCAAGCTTGTAGGTATTAAAACAGTTTGTATTTTTAGATATAAAATATTTGAAAAACTTATTAATAAAATATATTATGGATTTTTTTTATGTTGGTGAGACCCATATTTATACTTAATAGACCCTAGACTTCTGCAGTTTCACCAATGCAAAATTTATGTGCTTGCCCCTATTTTTTTACCGAAGACAGAAATAATTAATGAATATTTTTACTCACCTTCTAAGTCTCATTAAGAACAAAAAGTCATTAGTCATATCATTTAGATGTACCTATACCTATTGAATAAAAAAAAAAATTATACCTTTTGCCTATTTATTAAGAATGTAGGTACCTATCTCTGTATTAATTATTATGCCTTTGTTTAAACCTACAATAATAATGAGAATTAATTTATTTAGGTACTTTTCAGTTATTACGGTATCATGATATCATGCAGATAGTAAAAAAAAACTGAAATAAATTATTCGCGAAAAATCTATAAAGCTTTTACATTTATTTTGTATGTGCCAGCAAATACTGTTCCTATTTTTAAATTTAAAATACGCGCCAATCTAACGCCAAAGTAATGGCCGACAGCCACCAATAGGCACCTGCGACTTCAAAGGCACCGCCGGCTAGTGTCTTTTCTGTTTTGTTAGCTAGGTTCCGTGCTATTCGTCACTTTGCAGCATTGGCAAATAACAACTATTCTACGTATAGTCGATTCACAACGCGTTAAGCATTTGCAATGTATAATCTGTTCATAGTCGAAAGTTTTTGTAATTATTGTTAATTAAATTTATTTGAAATTATGAGCAAGTTTCAACTTGAAGACAAATTCTCTTATATTTATACATGAAGTGCTAATAAGGTTATTTTTTAAAGCTTTTCAGTATCTTGACAAAGTTGAAGTCGCTTTTATAATTCGATTTTAATTACTTTATGAATTTACATACTTACCGTAATTAATGTAAATGTACTTTTTCGTTGAAATAATAAGTGATCCCGGGCTGTTTTGCCGTGGTCCTTGAAGATTTGCTCCAAACGTTTGTCCACAACAAACTGCGGTAGGAACACAGATCATAAGCATTGCTTGCTCACATGTAATTGCTGATGATGTCTTCCACAGTTGTTGTGCATGGAAAGTTCGGAGCAAATCTCCAAGGACCAAGACAAAACAGTCAGAAATCACTTATTATTATGATTCCAGTTGAAGCCAGTCGTTAACGTGCATTGAAGAAGAATGATAAAGTTCCAATAAACCAATGAATTAAGGTTCTATACAGGTTGGGATTCATTAATTTATCACTGTCTTTGTACTTTGTAGCGAAAATCTGATTAATGGTCGATGCGTCAAAATGTAGACGTCAAAACTGAAATGTATCTAACAGTAACGAGATTTTGTAACAGGATAGTAAGTAGCATGACATAGTAAAGGAATATTGAAATAAAAAACACATATAACAGAAACTTTATATATATGTATAATATATATATATATATCTCTTCACTGAATAGTTAATTAAATAATGTACGTGCTTTCGATGTACACTAAAATTAACGAGAAAAACTGCAAGCAAAACGCATCTACACAAAATATCATAATATATAATAATGCTTATAGATATTAATCCGAATTAACTGATCAGTGGCGTAAAACATGAGTGCACTGATTATTATTATTAATAGAGATCACATTGGTCTGGTATATAAAATGGGCGATCCTGGACTATGACGAGGTGCAATTTTAGGTCACCTTGACGGAATTTAAACGGATGGCATGGAATACAAGCAGTTTCATCGTTACGTAGGTAAAAAGCTAGGAGTGTGGCTTTAAATGAGGACAGCGAATGGCACAATACCTCCATCGATCATCTAATAAAATATAATCCTTACCATCGGACCAGAAACTTGTACCTAATAAATAATGCAAGGCGTATAAAAGCGCAAAGTAAAAAGCTGCACTTTTAAGAATAATTACGACACAAATCGTGATTCCGGTCAGATCCCACGGTATAGTAAAGGAGTCAAGCATTTATTCAAACGAGTGAAAACAGTTTAATAATATCTGAATCTGGTTGATTAAGAAACTGTGATTTTTTTTTAATGCAACACTAAATAACTGCGACTTGAATAAATTTGAGCTTAAATTACAAGGCTAAGCGCACGCGTGAGAATATATCTGCTGCAATTAAGAACTGTGGAAATACAGATGACGGCTTAAGTCACACTTGACAGTTAGACTGCATATCTTGGAAAAAGTTAGATACAGAGCGGGTAGATTTGGAAGATCTGTTGATGTTTATTATTATTAACTACTATTATATTATTTTAATAAATGCTTGATGAAAAGGATGAAAAGAGACGAAATGTCTCCTTTACTACCCAGTTATCTCTCATGTTTCTGGTACTTGGCAAGTATTACACCAATGTAAAATTATCAGTAAAATGGGCATTATAATATTAACTCAGTCACCCTATCTTTTAAACAGACTATAAATGTGAAAAGGCATATAAAACGTACACTTGAAATAGCTAGTGCCGAATATGATCGATTAATCTATTAAAAAACTCTATTGTCTGCATTGCATTAAAATATACAAAGATCAACTTTCATACATCTTAATACAGACTTTGATATTTATTAATATTTAAATTCATGTAAATAACATTAAAATTGTAATAAGTCTTCTAATCACATCAAATCGTTTATTCTTCTATCACTAGTGTTTGTTTATATTAACGATAATACAATATAACTCATATTCCGACACAAACTATCTCGCATACCGAAAATTACCACTTTCTTTCAGACAGACAGACACACAAACCCACATTCTTCTCCGCAATCGCATATACTGAGTGAATGAAACCGCCGACATCAATCAAAAGTCTCCGACTGGCTACTACCCTGTAGAAATGGCACGGGCAAACCCTTAATTAAATATTATAAATGTTTTCTTTTTAAGTTACTGATATTTATGGTGCTGATTGGATACAATATTTGAATATGATTGTTAGCCCAGAGCACAGACAGACAGACAGACAAACTAACGACCTTCCTGCTTCGAGTAGTGAGTGTTGTGCGCGTGCGCAGTTGCTTCCCTTCTCTCGCTCTCTCTCTCTATAATATCGCCCCGCCGCTATTAGACAATACTTAAAGCAACAACATAACCGAATGCAAGCTGAAGGCCTTATGACGCGGCGCCTTGTTGTTCCTTCTCGGTGAGATTTGGTGGTGCCGATTGGGCAACAGGCGGAGGCAGCTCTGGTGGTGTCCAGGCTTTTACTTCGCTATGGGGCCGACTACTTATATCACCTATAAACAACACATCATCAGAAAATCAATATACAAACACTGTCATGCAAAAACTGTTGGGGTTGATGGAACACTTCATCCAAGAAATAGGGAAGGTGGAATTTTATGGTTACCAAAATGAAATATAAAACAAGCATAGTAAGCAGTATGTCAGCAGCCAATTGTCAATCTACGTGGAGTGCTAGTGCTATCCAGGCAGCAATCACGGTTTTAAGACCTAACTTTTTAGCCATTTTTAGTCTCCGATGTCATATTAGAAAGAAATGAGGTAATTTATTCCATACGTCTTAATATTTTTATGTACTGCATAAAAAATCTTGCTCGTATAAGTGCTCCTCTCAGTTCCTCGGACCCAGTGAAAAAAGGTCTACCACCTAGTGGCCTTCTTGCAAGGAACAATAAAATGTAAAAATATTTATGACGTCCGCACTAACAAAGTACAGGCCAGCGGTCTGTACGCGACGGATTAATTAATTTCCTTTTTCCTTGAATATAGTTCCTTTTTTAATTCTAAGAAATGCTAAGAAAATTAATAATTTGTGACCCTCTGCGTTGATGAGAGCAGGTACCAGCGAACACAGAGGTAAAGTTTTGGATCAATTATCTGCTGGATAGCATAGTTACTTTTCTGGTTTTTCAATAGGGTCTTAGAAAATGGCTCCTAGGAAATGGTCCTAAGAAATGGCTCTTAGGAAACGAATTTGATGAAATGGTTGTTTTATTCTTGTTTGGCTATACTTCACAAGAAAGAAGCCGCTTGGCACCAAGTTTTCCTGCAGTCGATGTGAGTCATTAATTTTTAATTAAACATGTTTTATTTGAATTTCTGGGCAATAGGTCCTAGCAGCAGGGAACATTATTGTGGGACTCCCCAATTGCTTTGGGCGTTTGTGGGTGTTTACATTCTGTTGTTTTACAGTAGCAGTGAGAATATGAATGACACTACTAACACAACACCAAAGTGAGTGAAGGCACTATAACTACAACTACCAGACAGAGAAAAGCAATGATGTATTTTCTAAACAACTGGTTGGCATGAAGAGGTTCTAAAAAGCACACGAAAAGGAAAGTGCCTAACTAATAAGCGAATGATTGATCTTAATTAATTAGCGCATAATAATTAAGAAACAAACTTACATTGATCACCTTACCTTCTCTAACGTTCTGGGTAACAGTGAAGGTCTTGCCTGTGTCCAGCGGTACGGTCCAGTTGACTGGATCGGGTGACCTCATCAGTATCTGTTCCGGAGACTTGACCCTTGTAGGCTCTGGTGGAGATTTAACTACAGGCTCATAGTTAATGAACTGGTCTTTATCCTCTTCGCCGGAGCCTTTTTCACCATCAGGCTTATCTCCATCAGCTAGTGATACACGTTATCAATATGACGATAGAACTGATCTCTTTTATACGGGGTGTAATTGTTTAGCACTCAGAGAGTTCCTAAATGGAGGAAGATGTGGAATTGTGTATACATGTGTTGTAGTATAGTAGAATTATTTGCACATAGATACCATGGAATAAATAATATTCATTTACTTACAAAAACTCTTTTCTAATTATTAGAAAAATAATACGGGAAGAGGCATTCTAAAATTCTAAACAAGTAAATAATTTGTACTATATGATATTGGTCCCTGATTATTGATACGTAAAGAAGACAGGATTTGGTAGCAATATAGCATTTGGCAGATATAATTATTGTACTTAATGAAGTCCCGGTAGAACTCAATTTAAAATAAAGATAAATAAGTAAATAAAGATAAACTAAGGAAATAATTTTTTTTTATAAAAGAGGGAGCATCGTCTTAAATGTGTAGGTAAAACATAGTCGCTCCACTCTGGTAAATTGGCTTTGAGCACGAACTCTTTAGCCACACACACTTTAAATTATATTTGCCTTTTAAACGTTCGATCGCTTGTTTTACTGTTCACAGACATTCAAAAATGAATCTGAAAAGTAAAGCGGGCCGAGGTGAGTTTCGAACCCGCGATCTATGGCTTCGTGGGCCAGCGGAGAACCACTTGGCCACGCAAGTCACTTGAAGGAAATAAATTCTAGAAATAATTAACTTTAGTCTCGCAAAAGATAAATTTTTCTAGTAGATGGGAACTTAATGCCATATTGCAACGTTTTTAGTGCACTATTAAAACATTAGAGCACGAAATCAACTTTTAATCCCACTATCGTAGTTATTTTGTCATTTTTGAAACGTTTTCTAAAGATTGAAGACACTTCCATTTCGCTACGCGTAAATCTCTCCAAGATGACGTATTTAGCACATAGACAGCGTAGTAGCCACACCCTAGCTTTAGAGTCTACCTCGAACGGAACTCCAACGTCAAAAGTCAGTCATTCCTTTAATTGCGGCGAAACAATGGACGCCGTCACTGGGAGAAGCTAAGTGTAAATGGTTCCAAATAAACAAACCGTGACCATTGTTGTCAGTGTTGTCATTCACGTCGTAAATATAGTCCTGAAGTTTGACTATTCCGCTTTTACTATAATCAAAAGTCATCACTGACGGCGTCTATGCTCATAAGAGAAAGGCGATGATTGGACGAGACGACCGGAAGTAATCACCCGATTTTACAGCAAGGGCGCGACTACTGAACCGCCAATGTGTTAGATACTACGTTATTTTGGAGAGATTTACGCGTAGCTAAATGGAATTGTTTTTAATATTTATTAAAAGTCTTAAAAAGGTCAAAAAACGATCAGATTATGTTCGATAGTAGAGTGAAAAATTGCTTGAATCTACAATAGTGAAATAGTTACTTAAATGGAGTTCAAGCAGGACTTCAATATAAATAATATCTAAATCAGATAAGGAAGAAATTTGAATAACAAAACGTTACCCTCCCTCATGGGAGAGAAAAGTTTTCCTGGCATTCAAAAGCGCCATCTAGGTTTTTCCGCAATTTTGACATCTTTCTTCTTTTGGGAACAATCAGAGCTCGCATTTGTCGTCGTTACACCCCGTTTATCTATGCGTCGATAATGCGTGTGCCAAGGATCGCGTGAATCCTTACCTCCTATTTCTCCCTTCTCTTTATCGGTTTGTTTTTGTCTAGGGTCATAACTAGATTTTGAATTTGTTTTCACCAATCGGTCATCTTCTTTTTTAGAGGTAACCGAATGTTTAGATCGGGATGAGGCAGTGGTGTTCAATGATGCTAAAACACCGGAATATTTATTATAAATTATAAATCCCTCTTCAAATTGCAATTACGACAGGCCTCACATTTAGATATTCAACGACCACAGTTACAAAAGCAAGACAATTTTCACTTCCATTTAGGTGTAGTTCAGTCAAAATCACATAATCTTCATATATTCTTGTCTGTGGGAGCGGCATAATTTACTTTCTAAATTTAGTATCAAGCCGAGCTGTGCTAACCTCTACCACCTCCCTCTCCCCCCAAAGTGTGTCAATTTAAAACTTCAATCGTGGGGATGATTAACCAAGAAGTGCTCTTCTTAGATAAAAAAAACCACCCCATTAGTTTTTTGGCCCAAATAATGTAGTCGAAAGTTCTCTCTGTAAAAAAGAAATGGATAAGCCGTTAACAAATTTTTGGTCACTGCTTGTTGTCAAAACTCTAAATTGCCACACTTTAATAGGCCGGGTTAACACAGCTAACAGTTCGAAATAAATAGTAAACAATAAAAATAATAGTCACAGACAAAGTAAGAGGGGGTTAAAAGGAAAAATCTGGAAAAATCTGATGCATTTGGGGAGCGACAGTTCTCACACAGAACAGTAAAAGTATTGAAATCTCATATATCTGTTGAGTGGTATTTGTGCAAAAAGCCGGGGACCAAAATGCAAGGAAATCATTTTACCCCAATTTGTATATTTACAAATCCGGTCAGTATAACAGCTATAGGTATAAGGGAACGGTTTCGCTATCTGCTGTAGTTTATAATTTAGAAGAAAAATGAAGATCATGCAATTTTGCTTATCAGACAAAAGCAGTCACTGTTTTAAGCAAGTGTGTTGGAGGATAACCACGAAACCGATTTTTTGCAAGTCAAAAGCAAAACAATATTCGAAAACAAAAACCAAACAACGGCACTGTGTGTCAGAGCGAAGCAATGCCACGAGTCTTGGCACACAGCACAGGTGATAGAAAAACATGCTACAATTCTTACAAGGTCTCGGTCTTTTGCTCGAAGAGACACTAGAAGACTTCCTCTCCTTCACTGTCGCAGATCTCGATTGGCGTTTCGGTGATCTTTTCTCAGTTCTGTTTTCAGTCGGGCCGACTGATTGCGATCTCGCTGAAACAAAGACGGATCAAGAGAATGTTACATTATTGGTTCACTGACCGATTTACCATTTCTTGGAGCAGTCTTTCCAGCTTTTTGATTATTACGTTTTAAGGAAGATGATTTTAACGGTGAACCTTTCTTCGGGCTGTTCTTCTGGGAGCTTCTAGGATCGGTGTCTTTTCTGGGAATTGTTGGTTCCAGTTTATCTCTGGTTGGAGATAGAATTAATCCATCAAAGTCTAAAAGGAACATCGTTAATGTTACATGTGTCAATATATAATTGACGAAGTGTATATTTACCTGGACCACCAACAGTTCTTTCCAGATGATGTCTAAACATTTCTTTGACTAGCCTAGCAGAATTTTCGGCATTCCTGTGTGCCTTCGAAGGTGAACTCTTTTTCGTATTATCTTCATCCTTTTCTTCTTTGGTGTAAGCCTTATGGGGCATGGATGCTAATGATAATGCTGAAAGAGAACTTCTTCTCGAAACCTGATCCCACAGTTCCACCTGCTTGTTGTAGGGGTCTGGTGCTACTTGTTCGCTACCCCATCCTCTATTCTGAAATCACATTCAATTATTGTTCTGGCTACATTCAATTAAAAATGATTGACAGAATTATAAAAAAAAATTCATAAAGCCATATCAAAAATAAAGAAAATACTCGGGACCAGGTATACCAGTTTTCTCCCAATAAATTCCTTTGCTCTAATGTAAAAATATATCTGTGAAAGAGAGAACATGGAGGTATATTATTATGGCATCCATTGTTTCATTATGTCAGGCTTCTTTCCAAACCTGAAAGAAGACTTGTAATAAGTCTCTTCTGTCTTCTGAAAACTGTGGTAATTAAAGATCTACAAAAATTCATGATCGCAGAAATTTGTAGGTATCTTGAGAAAACTTCCTCTCAAGAGTTTCCTTTTGAGCGCCAGTGTTATTCTAATTGCTTTTTGTAGTGCGTCATAGTAGTTTTTTAAGTTTGGCTCCTTTTAGAGTGCGTCGTAGTAGTTTGTCTCCTTTCAGAGAGCGTCTTCCTCCTTCAGTCAGTAGGGTTTAGGCTAGTCTTCCCCGTTTGAGGGAGCGTCAGAGGATCCCGAGAGCATTTTCTCAGATCCTCATCGCCTTGTTGGGCGCCGTTTCCTTTACCTTCCGCGCCTTGGCCTGTCTGGGTTTCTTCGGCAAGTTAGCCAGTCTGATTTCGAGGTCGCTCGGCCCGTGCGGCGTCTGCCTGAGCGTCCGGGTGATGTTCTTGCCGAACATTTCCCCGGGCGCTCCGGGCCTGAGGACCTGGAACTCCGGGGCCGCGATTCTCTCCCGGCGCTGCCGTCTGGCCCGTTTCCGGAGGCGGCGTCGCAGTATGGGATCGCCCATCGCCGCGTCCCACCACCGGTCGTGGGCCAAGACGGCGCGATCCAGAGATTCCGAGTCGAGGCTTCGGAGGATCAGGCAGACCATCTCCACCGGGAGACCGTCAGCGAGGAAGTCCTGCTGGGAGGCCGGCGCGGGCGGTAGGATTCGTGTCGTTTCCATGGCTCTTGGTGGCTTTTGCTCGCTTGTTCGCTTGCTTGCCTTGCAGAGTTGGGAGTGGTGACATTCACGTCAAGCGGGTGCTTATATAGACGAGTCGGGGTGTTCTTATCTTCAACAGCATACGTGGACCACCACGAATCAACCACGTCAGCGAAGGAGAGAGTGGGGTGGAGGGGCAAGGGAGTCAATCAAAACGTTTATACATAAAGTTGAGATATTTGGCTTAATAGAGGGGGAACTTCGAATAATTTCTGATGACAAACCAATCAGGGAGAGCTTGAAAAATTATTTGCTATGAAATATTGTACGAAATACTCGATTTGTGGTCGAATGTCCATTTTTGAGATAAATTCAGTTTGAAGTGTTCCCCAGCTTTACGATTTTCAGGTTTTCAGGATTAGAAACAGAGGACTTCAGCATCATTCCTTTATTCCTGTTTTTGGGGATTTCACCTCAGTGAACTCAAAGTCTCGAAGACTGGGTTTTCTTCAGTTTAAGCATTCTAGTCAATTTCTTGTCTCCTTACTCGATAAACGTGACCTTGTAAATGTAAATATGATAAAACATTCCTCTAAAATTGTTAGGTAATTCCCAGATTTAATTGATTTTCCTCCCAACTGCGTAGTAGTGATGTATCTCTTTTTTAGAGAGCGTCGCAGTGGTTGGTCTCTTTTCAGGACCGTCAGAGTAGTAGCCTTCCTTCTTGAGGAGTGCGTCTGTCAGTAGTCTGCCTCTCTGGAGATGGAGAGTGAGTCAGTAGGGAGTCTTCCCCGTTTGAGGGAGCGTCAGAGGATCCCGAGAGCATTTTCTCAGATCCTCATCGCCCTGGCGGGCGCCGTTTCCTTTACCTTCCGCGCCTTGGCCTGCCTGGGTTTCTTCGGCAAGTTGGCCAGTCTGATCTCGAGGTCGCTCGGCCCGTGCGGCGTCGGCGTCTGCCTGAGCGTCCGGGTGATGTTCTTGCCGAACATTTCCCCGGGCGCTCCGGGCCTGAGGACCTGGAACTCCGGGGCCGCGATTCTCTCCCGGCGCTGCCGTCTGGCCCGTTTCCGGAGGCGGCGTCGCAGTATGGGATCGCCCATCGCCGCGTCCCACCACCGGTCGTGGGCCAAGACGGCGCGATCCAGAGATTCCGAGTCGAGGCTTCGGAGGATCAGGCAGACCATCTCCACCGGGAGACCGTCAGCGAGGAAGTCCTGCTGGGAGGCCGGCGCGGGCGGTAGGATTCGTGTCGTTTCCATGGCTCTTGGTGGCTTTTGCTCGCTTGTTCGCTTGCTTGCCTTGCAGAGTTGGGAGTGGTGACATTCGCGTCAAGCGGGTGCTTATATAGACGAGTCGGGGTGTTCTTATCTTCAACAGCATACGTGGACCACCACGAATCAACCACGTCAGCGAAGGAGAGAGTGGGGTGGAGGGGCAAGGGAGTCAATCAAAACGTTTATACATAAAGTTGAGATATTTGGCTTAATAGAGGGGGAACTTCGAATAATTTCTGATGACAAACCAATCAGGGAGAGCTTGAAAAATTATTTGCTATGAAATATTGTACGAAATACTCGATTTTTGGTCGAATGTCCATTTTTGAGATAAATTCAGTTTGAAGTGTTCCCCAGCTTTACGATTTTCAGGTTTTCAGGATTAGAAACAGAGGACTTCGGCATCATTCCTTTATTCCTGTTTTTGGGGATTTCACCTCAGTGAGCTCAAAGTCTCGAAGACTCGGTTTTCTTCAGTTTAAGCATTCTAGTCAATTTCTTGTCTCCTTACTCGATAAACGTGACCTTGTAAATGTAAATATGATAAAACATTTATCTAAAATTGTTAGGTAATTCCCAGATTTAATTGATTTTCCTCCCAACTGCGTAGTAGTGATGTATCTCTTTTTTAGAGAGCGTCGCAGTGGTTGGTCTCTTTTCAGGGACCGTCAGAGTAGTAGCCTTCCTTCTTGAGGAGTGCGTCTGTCAGTAGTCTGCCTCTCTGGAGATGGAGAGTGAGTCAGTAGGGAGTCTTCCCCGTTTGAGGGAGCGTCAGAGGATCCCGAGAGCATTTTCTCAGATCCTCATCGCCCTGGCGGGCGCCGTTTCCTTTACCTTCCGCGCCTTGGCCTGCCTGGGTTTCTTCGGCAAGTTGGCCAGTCTGATCTCGAGGTCGCTCGGCCCGTGCGGCGTCGGCGTCTGCCTGAGCGTCCGGGTGATGTTCTTGCCGAACATTTCCCCGGGCGCTCCGGGCCTGAGGACCTGGAACTCCGGGGCCGCGATTCTCTCCCGGCGCTGCCGTCTGGCCCGTTTCCGGAGGCGGCGTCGCAGTATGGGATCGCCCATCGCCGCGTCCCACCACCGGTCGTGGGCCAAGACGGCGCGATCCAGAGATTCCGAGTCGAGGCTTCGGAGGATCAGGCAGACCATCTCCACCGGGAGACCGTCAGCGAGGAAGTCCTGCTGGGAGGCCGGCGCGGGCGGTAGGATTCGTGTCGTTTCCATGGCTCTTGGTGGCTTTTGCTCGCTTGTTCGCTTGCTTGCCTTGCAGAGTTGGGAGTGGTGACATTCGCGTCAAGCGGGTGCTTCTATAGACGAGTCGGGGTGTTCTTATCTTTAACAGCATACGTGGACCACCACGAATCAACCACGTCAGCGAAGGAGAGACTGGGGTGGAGGGGCAAGGGAGTCAATGAAAACGTTTATACATAAGGTTGAGATATTTGGCTTAATAGAGGGGGAACTTCGAATAATTTCTGATGACAAACCAATCAGGGAGAGCTTGAAAAATTATTTGCTATGAAATATTGTACGAAATACTCGATTTGTGGTCGAATGTCCATTTTTGAGATAAATTCAGTTTGAAGTGTTCCCCAGCTTTACGATTTTCAGGTTTTCAGGATTAGAAACAGAGGACTTCGGCATCATTCCTTTATTCCTGTTTTTGGGGATTTCACCTCAGTGAGCTCAAAGTCTCGAAGACTCGGTTTTCTTCAGTTTAAGCATTCTAGTCAATTTCTTGTCTCCTTACTCGATAAACGTGACCTTGTAAATGTAAATATGATAAAACATTCATCTAAAATTGTTAGGTAATTCCCAGATTTAATTGATTTTCCTCCCAACTGCGTAGTAGTGATGTATCTCTTTTTTAGAGAGCGTCGCAGTGGTTGGTCTCTTTTCAGGGACCGTCAGAGTAGTAGCCTTCCTTCTTGAGGAGTGCGTCTGTCAGTAGTCTGCCTCTCTGGAGATGGAGAGTGAGTCAGTAGGGAGTCTTCCCCTTTTGAGGGAGCGTCAGAGAATCCCGAGAGCAGTTTCTCAGACCCTTATCGCCTTGTTGGGCGCCGTTTCCTTTACCTTCCGCGCCTTGGCCTGTCTGGATTTCTTCGGCAAGTTGGCCAGTCTGATCTCGAGGTCGCTCGGCCCGTGCGGCGTCTGCCTGAGCGTCCGGGTGATGTTCTTGCCGAACATTGTCCCGGGCGCTCCGGGCCTGAGGACCTCGAACTCCGGGGCCGCGAGTCTCTCCCGGCGCTGCCGTCTGGCCCGTTTCCGGAGGCGGCGTCGCAGTATGGGATCGCCCATCGCAGCGTCCAGCCACCGGTCGTGGGCCAAGACGGCGAGATCCAGAGATTCCGAGTCGAGGTAGCGGAGGATCAGGCAGACCATCTCCACCGGGAGACCGTCAGCGAGGAAGTCCTGCTGGGAAGCCGGCGCGGGCGGTAGGATTGGTGTCGTTTCCATGGCTCTTGGTGGCTTTTGCTCGCTTGTTCGCTTGCTTGCCTTGCAGAGTTGGGAGTGGTGACATATTCGCGTCAAGCGGGTGCTCTTATAGACGAGTCGGGGTGTTCTTATCTTCAACTGCATACGTGGACCTTCCAGATTCCACCACGTCACTGAGGATGAGGGAGGGGGAGGAATGGTAGTAAGGGTGGTAATAGGCCTAGTAATAATTATTATATTACCAACCGATGTTGATCACATTATAAATTTACATCAGTGAGTAATGGATTTTTCATTTAATTCAAACAAGATATTTACTGTTCAAATAAAGTGTCTTATAGCGTCAGATTATAAAAAAAATAATTAAAGCTTAGTTGCGTGTGGATGCGTAAAGAGAGGCATTACCTGTTGGAGGGCCCTCAAGCAGAAAGAGTTGTTTAGAGATAATAATTCCGTTACGGTATAAATAATGAAGCCTGTCGAGTTTTCACAGAGCAATTTCCGAGTTCATTGTTCTAGTAAAATGTTCGCAACAATTCAAAATATACCCATTAAGTCCAATTAAAAATATTAGAACAACAAATGAGGCATATTAATCATAATTAATACGCTTACGTTTACATGGTTAATTGAAATTTGGATAGACACGTTCTCGGCGCAATTAATTATTAAAAAAGTTACGCGACCGACGATGAAGAGTCAAGAAAACAATAATCAATCGACTTACCCTGTATTCTCCGGCTTTCTTCCTCAACTCCACGACCTCCTGGTACCAGGAATCCGTTCCTCTTCCGCAGTTATTGGGAATTGATTTAGGTCCCGAATCGTCGGTTTCATCCTTGGCTGCACCGCGTTTAATAAAACGTCCGTCTGAGTACTGATACTGAGAGAAAGGCCTAAAGTTCTTTTTATACTCACTATTGAATTCTTCTTTGAATAAATGAGCTTTCTCTTCGGCCTGACCTCTATCATCTACTAGGGGTTCAAGTTCACTAGCTGAAATAATTGAACCACTATTAATTAAAACCGAACTCTTATTATCTTCTTATAATACTCGCTATACAGGTTTCAATAAAATCCGGTTATAACGAAGATTCCACAAATTAACTAAATCCTTCGCTATAACAGGATTTTTCGAATTTAGATGATTTATTAGGTAATGTTTTCGGAACCCAAAAAAATGCCCTTTCCAAAATGTCTGTAAAAGTCAAGGCTACAATAAAATATTTTAACAAGAACCCTTTAAGATGAATTATTGACAGATGCGCACTACGGAGGGTTCATCGATGTAAATGTCAAAAATTTGAACCGAGTGCTGCTTGATTGGAGTATAGGCTGCTTCCCCAGAAATGTCTAACATTCGACGGAAGAGATAAACCCGGAAGAGATAGGTAAAAATTTCAATAAATTTTTTTGACTTTTTGAGTAATTTCAGAATTGGGCTTAGAGATCTCGCTCTGTATTATTTTATTCCTTCTTGGTTTCTTTGGTTATAACCGGTATAAAACAAGATTATATAGTGTCCATAATAAAGAGACGTTTTTCTGCTTTAATAACTCTTGTTATAGAGTATACTTTTTCTACGACCATAAAAAAATGTTCTATTTTCCTTCAAATTAGCAATAATTGATGTGATAAAAATAAAAATAAGAGATAACTTATAAAAAAACGCCGATATAAAGATTCCTGCTTCAATTCCTCGATTCAGTTTTTGGGTGTTACTAAGCTAAAGATCTTAGGAGGGCTAAAATATCTCTTTATAAAGATTAAGGGCGGGTACTAGTGGAACAAAAACCGATTTTATGTGAAATTTCCTTTTAACTCGACCATGTCTTCCATGAAAATATAATAATAAATCACCATTACCATTACATCAGAATGGATTTTTCTACACGCGTAAGTTGATTCTTATCCTCATTGTTATTCCACATACCGCCCTCAGAGGTCCTAAACTCATGCAAATGTATGATAATGTTGCCGCAAACTTTTATTATAAGATTCATTGCTGACGCAAATCCGAGAGTCCTCAAGGATGGGGCATGCTCATACTAGCCCTTATTTCGCAAGGGAAGAGCGCATGATAGTAAACACTGGCGATGGATATTTTATGTTTCCAGAGCTGTCTGGAATATTTGATGTATCCTTGTTTAAATCAAAAGTCTACTAGAGATGAAAGTTTTCGGGTTAAATATCCGCTGGGAGGAGCAAGTGGAGAGAATCGCGAAATGTTATGATGTAGTAGGTGTCTGTAAGGCCCCGTGGGTTCTATCGATTTCAACATGGCTCTGTCACATATAGTCGCTTTTATTTGATTTATTTCTCTTGATTCTCTTTTTGCTGTCCTGAAATAGGATTTTTCTATTAAATATACGCTCGATCTTTATGCTCTTATGAAATACGGGTGAACATGCGCGATTAGCTGTAACGCAAAAGTATATTTATGAAATGACATAAAATTTAGTCATATTTGATTCCAAATGTCATATGACCAAAAAAATGACGTGATTATGACGTCACATCTGAGACGTGATTTATTCGTCATGTTTATGACGCCGATCTGACGTCGTTTTCTTGTTATTCCTAAATTTATTGATTGCAAGTTACAACACTTCATGGCTATTATGTCTTTTTTTCGAAAGCAAACCAGCTGTACAGCTTTAATGACAAAACTCTTGTGTCAATTAGAAAGGATTCTGTCGTTTTATGATGGAACCATGGGGATAATAATAAAAAGAGTTAGTGTGTAAAGATGACGGTCAATTGCTTAAGTTATTTAAATTAATTAATTGTAACTGACAATTATAGTCAGTTTATTAGGACGTAAATTATAGTTACCAATAAAAGTATGGACGTAGAAAAAGTATTTATTGTGTACTCCTAGTCTAGTTTAATTCATGAACTCTGCATCTACAATATTGAGTATTGAAGCATAACACTTCCAATTACAACTCGACGCCAACTTGGTAGAATTCAAGGTTTGGTTAAAAATACCCCGAAGCAATCTAATTCCTAACATGAATGCTTCCGATAAGATCCACTCACCGTTCTTGTTATCGACGTCGATCCTACGCTTATGAACCATTGCGTTGGCGTTGTTCTTGATGGCGCCCATGGATTTACTTTTCCTGGGCGTCATGTATCCGGCAGCGTCGCGACGGGATAGGTGCTCCTGAGGAGGCCAGGCGAACTGACGTCGGTACTCGGTGCTGATTTTCGAGATCGCCTTCCGTAACAGACCTTCCTCTCGTCCCTGAAATACCCAAATCCCCAGCTCACAAACTATTCCCGGTTGTTACCAGTTCATCAATGAAGAATGATGTTCATGCATGTTTTTTTATTCATAATTGATCAACCATTAATCGATCATTGTACGATCGCTTCAAGCTCCATTGGATCAAATAATTTCTTTTTTGATTACCGGAAAATTAATTACACAACTTTTGGCGAGATTGTTTTCAAAAAAATTGTAAAGCCTATCGTCTAATAAATTGATATCAAGTAAGGAAAGAATGGAACGAAAGCTTCTTGTTGCACTTTTTGTTCTAAATTGGCTCCAGTAAACGGATACCGCGCACACGGAAGCCTAAAGAATCACACAAAATTGTCAAGGACATAATGATAGTCGTTTTGGGTTCTTTTTTACTTTACATTCGTGGACTACAAATAGGGTGAGAGTCAGAGAAGTGCCTAAAAATTCAGTGAAAATCTGATAGGGGAGGTAATGTAATAATATTCGATTCTATACAGTCAAGAAGAAATTTTAAAATTTTGATAACTAGTTGCATTCTTCATTCTAAATTATATCTTTTGCTCACTTGAATGGATACCGCGCACAAGGAAGCTTAAAGAATCGCACAAAGTGAAGCAGGAACGTTAATTCAATTTCAGCGGGCTCAGCAACGATGCAGGTTACTAAACCAAAATGCACAGAAACAAGACTATCAATGTAATGGCAGTTTGGAGATCCTTTGATTGACAATAATAAGAAATAGTCGAAATAGTAATAAGAAGTCGAGGGACCTTGGGAGGGATTAATAAATTTTATTTGGAATGTTTTAGACAAGAAAAGCTTCTAAATAATGTACGAAGTATTTATGTACCTACCGAAGTTTCAGCAGCGAGTTGCGTGTCTAGTGAACAACAACTCGCCATAGGTAATAATAGCGAAATCTAGGATCAATAATAGAATTTGGGGTAGCAATGTGATTAACGACGTCACCCTCTCATTTATTCAGAGTCGTCCCGCATTCACGGTTGACTACTTATACAAAGATTGCGTTACAGAATGACACTGACACAGTTAGCCGTATAGTGATACGTGAAACACTTTACGTAATTAATTGCCTACGTTTAGGGTACGATCATTTAATCGTCTTAGTCGATCAAATATTAAATTAATCAAAATTCACTACAACTATATATCTTATCTACACAATGTAATTCCTTGTGGAAAAAACTGTCAAGTAGGTAGTTATATAGTAAGATATGACATGCAAAGCCATAACTAACATTGAAACATTCCACAAGAAATCTACTATCGAGGAGCAATACCTAAAGCAAGGTGTTAAGTCAAGTGTGGGTAAGGGTAAGGTTAGGGATACTCAACAATGCGTTTAAATGAGGAATTGGTGAGGTTAAAGCGTTAGGAATCCACTAGTAAAGTCCATCATTAGGTAAAGTATGCTCATCACTTAACAATTAAGCATCACAGAGGAGGACAATTTTGCTAGTGGAGAATAAGTAAGCAAGGCTATGAGGCAATAGTAAGAGGGCGTCTATGGTTTAAACGGAGGGAGGCACCCGGGTAGCATGTTACCATGTTGTCGACGTCCGGGTCGGACTCCCTACGACGTTCTAGCTCCCGCTCCCGGCCGTCGGGGCCCGAGCGCGCGGGGCCCTCTGACTTGCTGCGTCTAGACGGCCGCCACTGAGGCCCGTTCCGCTCCTCCGACTGCAAATTATAATGAATACATCTCTCAAAATCAGAAACCACCCCCTTAATTCTTCAGCCTTCCTACATGCTGCTGATGCTGACGCTGATGCTGTCCCATACGCGAATACGCATGCGTTACCAATATATCGAAATGTTCTTGAGAAAATTTCTTATTACAGATTTCCTATAGAGTTGGAGTGCTTCATCAAGGGATGATTTTTGGGGAGAATGTAACACGGAGAAAACTTGGTTACCATTCAATAGCTTTATCAACGGAATTCACCCATGTGTGATTTCTCCTTCTTCTTCTTCTTCTTTAGATTTATGATTTTTGGCTTGTCCTCATGCTATATATCCAGAGACGTAAGACGTAAGTAAAAAGAAGAAGTTTAATTGGAACGATTCTTTTTTTCTCCGTAATTCTTCAATTTTACTATTACTAGCCGAATTTTATAAAAAAATTCTCTACAACTACACCCCATCAATAATCCCTTAAAAAAGACACTCAAACCTTATGGATTTATCTTGACTTTAAGTCAAACCATCGTGCAAGCTTAAGGAAACTGATCCTTCTTTTTCAGACACTGCGAAAGAAAATAGATTATAATCTCCAGAAAATGTCCCAGAAGAAACATTATAGTTATTCCATTTTCCTTGAAAGTTCCCTCAACCGATGTTATTATATTGTCTTGACCATAAATATTTCCTGCAATACCCAAAGAAGAAAGGAAACTTGGCTAAAAAAATCCCAAGCACTTTAAATTTCCAGTGTCCGAAGGAGAAGGGACAAAGTACGGCTTAAGCTGTAGTTTGACTTAAAGCTCCTGTTTTAACTATTCGAGTTACGACCAAAGTCAAAATGTCATATACAGGATCTTTTACGAAAGAGAAGTTGATTTGTTTTCAGAAATGATTTTTCATTCAAAATATTTACAGCGTTCTAGCGTTTCCGGTTGTACCGGAATTGAATACCAGCTTCGTGGTTTTAAATAGGACACCACTGTATATATTTTTTTTTAATTCTACACAAAAATTCTTATCAGAAATTATTGTTACGAAACTTACTTTGTTTATAATAATAAGTGAACTTCTTCTTTTTCTTTACTTTTCTTCTCGTCTCACTTCCGTAACATTCAACACTACACTCCACTGTACATTTCTAACTCTCCAACTTTCTGCGACGACGTCACACGTTGTCAGTTGACATGTTCTAGACAGTACAGTAGACGCGTGCAGAGCCGTCAGTGTGAGGTCTCTGGACGGGGCTAAGTGTAAATGGTTCCAAATAAACAACTCGTGACCATTTTTGTCAATTGTCATGATTTAGTTGAAGTTTTAAAGCTTGACTTTCTATCACTAAAAATTCCGCTTTTACTATAATCAAAAGCTCACAGTGAAATTGGCAACCCTGCCACTGTCAAATTCTTGTTTATTTGGAACCCTAGCCGTTTGCCCCGCCCACTAACGTCATCACTGACGGTGTCTGGGAAGCTAGAATGCGGTCATATAGAAATTCTACAGCTGATCGAGTAACGTGTGTCAGTCATATTCGAGAAAAGTTCCAGAATGGACTAGTGAGATTCTCGCACGCGCCTACTGTACTGTTTAGAACATGTCCACTGGCGACATGTGACATTCGGGAACGGGAACGTCTAGAACGTTACTGTCGTCACCTGTTGGGATATACTCACGTACAAGAGACACGTCGTCACAGAAAAGAGATCAGCTTATAATTACAAAAAGATCAGCTGGAGAGTTAAGTGACAGAAATGAAAAGTGGATTTTAGTATTTCGGAAGCTATCAGAGTAACACTAGAAAGGAAAGCGAAAACTATAGATTTTCACGTATCAAAATTTTGTGTTTTGGAATTGAAAAAATCTAACAATATACACGGTGTTCCATTTAAAATATTAAAGTTAGTGTCAATAATTGGTATAACCGAAAACGATAGGAATCTTGAAATATTTTACAAATATTGAAAATATAAAAAAAAAAGAATAAGATTACAAAAAAAATATATACGACAATGGTTTATGATTGTATAAAAACCAATAATTAAATCCTATCAGATACACCTAGTGATTTTTTCTCTATAACACTTGAAATCTTATAAGCGCATATTTTCCTAATTTTTTGAAAAAAAGAAGCACGTGTTATTTTTTTATAGAAAAAAATCAATTTATTGAATATCACGCAGTATATCTAATAGAAGCTTGATCAGTTTGTAAACAAGCACAAATTATTGAAATTTTTTTCAATCAAGAATGTACATTTTCTCTTTTTGATCTAATTTTCTAACTTTGGCGGTTCCCGTGTACAAATACTCAGAATCTACCTAAGTATGCAGGGTGTTTGGGAACTGGACAGTCAAAATGAAACGTCATGGTATAAAATGATATTTTAGGCATAAAAGAGAAAATAACTTTTTTCAAGATCAGGCCTCGTTTAGGAAATATTTCCAAAAAAGTAAAAGTGAAGCTGCTGAAAAAATATATATTTTTTTGTGACTGGACACTCAAAATCGAACGTCATGTATAAAATCGTATTCTAAGCATAAAAGAGAAAATAACTTTTTTCATGATCAGGCCTCGTTTAGGAAATATTTCCAAAAATGTAAACCTAAAGCCGCAATAAAAATATGGTTTTATTCAATAAACTGACGAATAACATTTTTGGAAATATTCCCTAAACGAGGCCGCATCTTGAAAAGTTATTCTCTCTTTTATGCTTAAAATACGATTTTATACGTGGCGTTCGATTTTGATTGTCCAGTTACTAAAAATTTTTTTTTGGCAGCCTTAGTTTTACATTTTTGGAAATATTTCCTAAACGAGACCTGATTTTGAAAACATTATTCTCTCTTTTATGCTTAAAATACGATTTTATACATGGCGTTTCATTTTGGCTCTCCAGTTACCAAACATCCTGTATACAATTTATCAAAAACGTCCCATATTCCAAATTAATTTTTATTTATAAAAAAAAATAATAGAAAGCACTCAAAACGCAAATTTTCGTGGTCACACATCGGCCAATTTAAACATTCAGTTAGAGGACTATAGCGAGCTGGGTAATCCTGTTACCTTGTCGGGTTTATTGTTCATTAATATTTATTGCAATTTGCTCTCTTCACTATCCTCCCTTCGAGTGTAACTTGAGTGTTGTGTGTGTGTTATAAATGGATTTATTACAACGCTCCCTAACATAGTAGCCCGAACTAAATGTCTACACAGCTTCCACAGTACCTATACTCATCAAGTTACGTCAAAAAGTTCTTCAGACAAGAAAAACTTTTATTGGGGGGGGGCGGATTAATCGTTTTGATCTGGAGTTTGTCAACATGAACATACGTTTACCTGAAAACAGTAGAAACAAGAATATAATAGGTCCCATAAATGAATCTTGAGGTATACTCCTTATGACACGATATATGTAATTTAATTTGCTCCATCCTGACAGAATCGTTCTTCATTTTGCATAAAGTAGTTACAATATGGTCAAGTATACACCATGAAGTTACGGGTACAGTTATAAAGCAGCCAAAAATTTGGTGATGTAGAAATTTTTCTCCTTCATCCGACATGATATCACCAATCACAAGAAATTTGATCAGTGTACTAGTTTCATTTGGGAAGTACACAATAATGCGCTAGTGGGTACAATTTGAAAGAAGTCAAAAATTTGGGTAGACGTAGAATTCAGCATAGAAAATTTTGCTGTTGATACCACCACTAAAAAGAAGTTTGATAAGTGTACTCGTCCGATTTGGCAAGTATACCAAGAGCTAGCGCGTGAAATTGGAACGGAGTCAAAAATTTGGGCAGCCCTACAAATCTTGTAAGAACTTCTTGACGTATTTTGACATGGAAAACACCCTATTTCTGAATAAGATAAATATAAAATGTCAATCCTGAAATAATTAAAGATTAATAACAATATGCCTATAGTTTAAAAAAAGCACAAAATTAAAGCAAGGCTTGGTAACAAGTGAAAGTTAACAAAATACTATACCTACATCAGATCTGGTTGTGTTCAACTAAGCGATGCAGCTAAAGCATTTTCCTTCTCACCAGATTTTCGATTAAATCCTTGAAATTCGATGTTAACAAAATCATGCGCATCGTTTAAATCATTTTTTGAGTTCTTTATCTCAATTAAGTTCTTTGTCTGTCTGTCTGTTACAGCCGATGCCTCGGGAACTTGGTACAAAAGCAATCGACAACATTAATAATATTTTATTTTATTTTCGGAGTACAAAATATTGGAAATTCTCGCAGAGCAAATGGGGGGTCCATCTGAAAAGTCTGGTTTCATAGTTCTGCTAGATATATTATCAATCATGTTCTCGAAACTCGGTAACCCCTACCTTTCCTCCCTCAAAAAAGTTCGAGCTGACCGGAATTAGCAAAAAAAAATTTAAAAATCAAATAAAATTAAATCCAGCTGACTGGATTTGTCCAAAAATAGAATTTTCGAGCTGACCTCGCCTTACCCCGTGCAGAAGTTACACTTAAGTAACTTTAAAATCTACGAGCCGCCACTGTTATCAGCGTTGGATTCCCTGAAGATTTCTTCAAAAAACGAATGAAGATATTCTCAAGACAAACAATGATGGCAAGTTCTAGATTGATAATGGACTCTAGTCCGTGGCAGACCTTAAGTGGTCAAGGGGTGCGAAGAATCCCCACGAGAGAAGCTAGGAACCACCCAAAAAACTTTGCTGCAGGCAAAGCTCACAACATCATTAATGAAATACGAATTGTTGCCGAACTGCAGCAATGAAGATGACACCTTAAAGAAGTTTTTCTCTAAATTATTTATGAAATTAAAATATTGGGAAATGTCAAAGTTATGCGGCGAAAAATGAAAAAAATTTCAACATAGTTTCCAATTAAAAAAAAAATACATCAAACCGGGATATAGTGCTGGTGACAGGTGAGAATAATTGACTTCGAGACGCCTGTACGGTAAGGAATAATGTTGTGTAATCAGTGCGCAAGTCCAACTCGCAGTTGTCCTGTCTTATTGTTTCTCATTTCCCATTAATTTTTCTTATATAACTAACGAAAAAAGGCAATAAACTGCATCTGTTCATAATTTATTATAAATTCCTTCCAGGAAAAGTTATAAAACTCCGTGCTAGACGTACGTAAATGTAAATAAGACCACTTTGCATATTACATTTTACAGGCGCGCTCGAACTATAAAAATTTAAACGGGAACGCAATTACCGCAATGTCCACTTAATTCGTTTTAATTTTTCTTTTGCGTTCTGGTCTGGGTAAATACAAAATACAATTTTAAAATGAAAATTAAAATAAGAAGAATTGATTACGTTCGTTTCGTGTTCTCCGTTCGGCTATTGTTCAATTAATTGCCCATTGAAATATTTATTATTTATATGTAAATTTTCATATGTACCTACCTATTGTTTGATGCGGTGAAATTTCTTCCCAATTTATGGGCAATTAATTTTGATTATTACTTTTTCTACAACCGACTATTAATTAGAACCTAATTTCGAGGTAATTATTATTATTAATTAATTGTAATTAATGTATACCTACACACATTTTGACTTTTTTTTTGATATTAATAATAATTATAAGCGATTGATGACGTCATCGGAAGGAATCTTATTAAATGGCGATTTTTCACTACTTTCCAAATAAATTATTATTTAATTTAATTTTTTTTTTATTTAAATGAAAAGTATTTTTGCGAATATTTTATAATGAAATTATTTGATTAGCTAGAGTAGCTCCCCCCCCCCCCCCCCCCCCGAGTTAGTAAAGCAGTGAAACTAAAACCTCGAAAAATTAGATCTAATAGCAAAAAATAGCGGTTCTACCTAAAATAAAAATAAAAATCTTAGCCCCCTTTCTAATAAAAAATATTTTTCTATCCCGTCATGTGAGGTATCATTTGAAAGACCTTTTTTTAGGGATCTCGAAAATAATATTTTTTAAAAATTGTATCAATTTTTTTTGTGATCACGATAAAAATGTTACCTTTTCACTGCAATTATTAAAAAAAAAAAAAAATTAGAAGTAGGTACGATAATTGAATATCTCCCTCCTCAGCATTAATTATTGATCAAAAAGATATTTAGACATTCTGTTGATATTTTATCCAACACAGTTCGAATATAATAATAATTGTTTGCGGCCCAATAGAGCGAAATAATTCCACGATTCAATTTCAATAGAAGCACTAGCACTAGCACTACTAACAAGCACTAGGTGCAAGATAAAATCTTTATTTTCAATTTGACATGGAAATTATTCAACGATACTGACTTACATGATCCACTGTAATTTTTGCACTACTTTTGTACCGTTTACGGTTTACTCGTTTATTTATTTATTTATTTATAGTTTAAATGGATAATTCTTGAACGTACTGTTACTGTTATTCTTCAACGATCTACAACAAACAACACGACTTACATAGTTACAATGAGCTGAGGTACTATACAACAGTAGAGAATATGAAGGAGAAATTATTTTATTGTTCATTTTATGGCTTATAATTCTAGAGAGATTTCTATTTTATGTCTAGAATTAGAACGAAGCATTTATTTATATTTGTTTAACAAATAATATATTTATTGTTAATTTCACAGTTCATCGACCTAGAAGATCTTTTAATTAACAACCTGCTGGGAAGATAATAAATAATTATATTCTGTTTGAACAGGGTGATTTACTTCCAGGTCATGCTTTCAGATTGTCAGAGACTTAATAGGTACCAAACTGATAAGCAGCCTCGTACCATCTTCATAAGATTAAACTTTTTTCATAAAATTGATAGTGAAAGACTATTAATAAATAAAATAAATTGATAAAAAAAAATGAAGAAACATCCAGAAACCTTCATCTCAAGAGTTTCTAGATTTATGTTAGACATCTCAAAATTATCATTTTTTTTTCTTTTTTTTTTAAATTCTATTACACACTAATTCTTTGCCCTTGCTACAAGAAATAAAAATATTTTTTTGGTTATAATGGCGGACATAATAAAATCAAAAGTCGGCTATAAAAATTTTTGTAACGCTGAATTGATGGCTCTGGAAGACTTTATGTTAGCCTACAAAAAATTATTTATTAATTTCCAATTATAAGAACTATATGGCAAAAATAAGGAATCCCTTTTTTCATTTTTTTTTCAGGATATTTCAGGAACGGTCACAGATATCTGGTATATCTTGACGAATCCAAGATGGCCATCTTTTCTATAATTTAACCGTCCCTGTATCTATTTAGCGTTCAGGAGATACCTCCATAGTGAGCTCTGAAATAAGGGACATTATAAGATTACGCGTTAGAAACTTAAAAAATAGCAAAAAATATTAATTCTTATTTGTTCGCAAAAGTGAAATTTAGAAACTTTAAAAAATTATTTTTGATTTTTTCAATTATTAAAAAAAAACACAAAAGTTGCTTCGCAATTTTTATAGAATTATTATTGAAAAGGATCGGCTCCAGCTTCAGAAAAACAATCGAATGGCAATCAAAAATGGTTAAAATTGATTCAAAACGACTTCGAAAAATTCAGATCAATTTTGGTCGTCTATATCTCAAAAAGGGTAAGCCCTAAAGAATTCCAAAATTCATAAACTTTGAAGCTAGTATTTCTCGATTTTTTCAAAGAAACGGATTAATAGATTTTTCTAGCCTGCCACGAAGAAAACCATTTTGAAAAAAATACAATTCTGAACAAAAACTTTAGGTCTAAGCGTTACATCAAAAAAAAAAAAAAAAAAAATTGATAAACAAAAATGACTAACGGTTTCGTTACAAATTAACTCCAACAAAATTTACCAGGGGGGGATCAAATTGCCTTTTATTGGGATATCGCAAAAATAGTCAGTCAGACCTACACTAAAGCATAAATTCCCTGGAAAAGTCAACAGTGAACAAAAATTTCCTGGAATTTCCAAGAAAAAACTTTCTAAACTTTCCAGGCATTATGATACCATTTCAAAAAGAAAAATTTTGAAAAAAAGCTCTAGGTCTGTTCTCTCAAAAGTTAAAAGTCCCGGATGATTAAAAAATGACTCGTTATTTGGGCGATGTATATCTCAAAAAACGCCAATCAGAAGAATAAAAGACGATTTATCTCCAAAAAACAACAACGTGGTCCAGTTAACATTTGGTAATTTTTTTTTAGAAATGATAAGAATTTCGAAAATTAACAACAGTGGAAAAGTTTTTCCCCGAAATTTTCTGCAGGACTTCCGAAAAAGAAAAAAAAAATGAAAATAAATTTCAAGTTGAACGTTTCTCTCAAAGAATTAAAAGCCTCGGATAATTCAAAAATAAAAAAAGGGTTTCGTTCCAAATTTATCTTCGTCTCTTCAAGGAGGGGAAAAAATCCTAAGCTCGGTTTTTGACCTATTTTATCTCAAAAAAGGCCAATCAGGCAAACAAAAAAGACGGTTCCTCTCCAAAAGTAACGTGGTCCAGTTAACACAACGTCATTTTTTTCTACAAACGATAAAAATTTTGAAAATCAGTAATAGTGGATGAAGTAGGTACTTGCTCGAATTTTTCTGCAGGATTTTCGAAAAAGAACTTTCGTTCTTTCTCAAAAATTAAAAAATAGAATAATTAAAAAAATACAGGAAAGAATCCTCCCTCGTTTACGCACAAGACGAAATTTAGGGGGGCCCCCCCCCCCCCCTCTAGAGGAATAGATTCAAAAAACGATTTCTCACCATTTAAATTTTTTGAGCAAAATATAGAGTTGATTACCAATTTCATGAGAGAGGTCAGCTAACTACTTGTAATTTGTAGTACGTAGGCACTTTCCTAGATTAAGCTAAAACGATATTTTTTGAAGGCCATCTTTTTTAAAGGATCTCTCATCTCATCTCATCGCAGCTTAGCTGAAGAATGAGCCTTTTTACAGTAGTCAGCTGGTACATTAGGTTTAATTTTCCCCTCAATTGCGAGAATTTCATTCATACAGCAGCAACATTATTTATTACACTTCCGTGAAGCATTTCCTTGATATCACGAAAAGCCTCATGTACCTACTCTGAAATAATTACGAGAGGTATTCCAGGAATCTTCATGAAAAGCTCGGTAATTATGTGAGTGACTACATTACGTAGCATATGTTCAAATTTATTATGATATAACATAAAAACTACTTCGTCGGAAAATACGAAGGGGAGGAAGCGAGAGAGGACGTGAATTCATGGAAACATGAGTTTTTAGTAATTTTAGCCATGTGTGGTTTTTACTTCCTGGTTTAGAATTTGATATTGCATCAGTTGCAAGTTTTCATCGCCGGATCGATCGATTCGGTTCCGATTTTCCTATTGGTAGGCAGCTGGGGCTGCCGGTCTGTCTGCCAAATAAATGTCGGTTAAATTCCTACCTAAATAATTCCTCCTGTGCTCAACTCCACTGATCGATTCCGATTTCAATTGGGAATTTACATGTATTAAAGATCAATGGAGCGGATATATCTCTCAATAGAGGATAGAGGTGATGTTTATTTTTTCTCTTGCAGTCTGGAAAATTGAGGAGCTGCATTAAAGGAATTTCACAAATTCAATTTTCTGATTATGAACTGAAAAAAGTTATTTTCGTTCTTGAATTATTGTCATAAATAATTCAATAAATCAATCATAAAATTAAGTGTCGGTTTTCCTAACTGCTTAGTGGTTGAAATCTTATAATAACTGTTGATAACTCAACAGTTATCACGTAAGCATCAAATCATGTGCTATTTGAATTTAAAACAGTAATTGAATTAAATAATGATCAATGATCAAAATCCCCCAATGAAATAATTATCCCAAAACACGAAAAGTGGAAACATCGCTTGCGCACACGTAACCGCTGATGATGTCTACCGCAGCTGTTGATGAAACTTTTGGAGTAAATCTACATGGATCATGGCAATCAATTACGATTTAATAAACAGAAGCCTATGTCGTGAAAGCTTACACACATCAATTACTTTGGGGTTCTTTAGAAACTTTATTAGAAACTAATCGCACTAATTCCGAAAACTCAATCGATATATTTTTATAATTAGCCGTTTCAGAGAAATTATTTTTGAAAAAAAGAGTTTTTCTGAGACCATTTCAATTTCGTTTTGAATATTTCAATCTGATGTAGTCGACTACGGGAATCATAGATACGCGGTATGAATTTTTGATGAAAGTTTTTTGATATTTTCAAACCATAACCTCTCGTTTTCTTGATGGGGAAATCTAAAACGACTCCACTTTCCCATTAAATTTCGCAAAAAAGTTCCTTCAGGTTACAGTTTTAATTTTAGACTTATAACGATGAGTTAACGCTGAGGTAATTTGTTTGTAACTGTAAACGAGCGAACTATAGTTTGGTTCACCTTGTCGGTGATGGTTCACTTGATTTACTTAATAGTGAATTTATTTGCAACCAATCTATTTATTTATTCTGAACTGCTGCACGCGAGAAAGAACTTGGTGTTGGCATAAGGCGTGAATTTCATATGCATTGTTTTAGGGTTATATTTATGTATTTTTATGTGTTTTGTTTCTTTTCAGGATGTATGAGTCCTTGAAATAGAAAGATAAAATGTCCTGCTCTTTCTGAAAAATTTTACACCAAAACGATAATTATGTTATTTGTATTTAATGTATGTTAACACAGTCAGAGTTGTCTTTGCAAGGTTCCTTTCTCTGATTAATTGAACCGAAATTTGGGAGGGGACAGAGTAAAAAAGTTTGATTTCAATTCACAGAGGGAAATTATTGTGTTTTAATAATATCTCCTTTCTCCCAAAATTGGCTAGTTCAAGTATTTTCGTTGCGTTTGCTATGAACACAACGCAACGGTTAATACAACACAACGCAGAAGGTCCACAGGGGTTAAAAGAAACTAGACGATCACGATCGCAGGCAAAAGCATGGGTTTCAAAGGGGTTAGAATCGCATCGGCCATTTTGTTTAAACATTCAATGCCATAGATTAATGGCGGCAGAATTTCAATAAATTCAAATAATCTTTAAGACTCCAAGGTGGGAAAACCTCAAGTTCAAAGTTAGAATTCAATGCGGGAATTTAAGACACATTCATGACAGACAAGTTGACATGTCAAACGTCAAAGGGGTTCTTCTTTTTAAATCCTACAGGTAGGCCTTCGATTTGGGTTTAATCCGGGGGCCACATTACAGAATTTGGTGCGCATGACGCAGGATCCTTGTTACATTACAATGTCGACCGCGGTTGTAGACGAAACGGTCGGAGTAAAATGTCCTTGAAACACGGCACAATAGACCGGAATCAATTACATGTTTACTTAAGATTTATACTTAGAGACATATTTACTTGAAAAAAACATTCTTTCAGACTTAGACAGACATCACTTACGGTAAGGGATGTCAAGAATTTCCTAGTAAAGTTGACTGAGTGATAGGAGAATAATGGAAGCGAACGAGAAACTTGATTAAATAAAGAAAAATGAGAAGGAGGGAATTCTTCGCCGTTTCACAATGGCAAGAATCTATAACGAATGACGTCGTTTTATTAAATTTTCTCCCATAACAGTGTTAAGCTTGGGAGATTCTAAAAATTAGTCCGAATAGCGTTCGTTCGCCATCAGTTAGTCTAGGAGTGGATTAGTCCAGTCTATTAACCCTAATGTAAATTAAAAATCAATACACTGCATAAAACAGGTACAATCCACGTTTATCGGGCCCGGTTTTCTATTGTTCATCATTATTTAGGGCTTTTTTACCTCAGTAATTCGTTATTATTAAATAAATTATTTAACTTTTACTAAAAGTATACCGGAAGGATGGTAACGTCAAAATGGGTCATGATAATCAATGATGACTTCATACTTCATTCATAGGAACCTCACCTCTTCTTCATTATTGCACCCCAAAACAGTGTAATGAAACATTACAGAATTACACAACTGACACTTCAAATTTACACAACTTACACCTCAAGTTTTCTAAAAAAGAACGATTTAATTCCTTAGGAAGCCCGATTTTAACGTAAGTACCTAGGTATGACAAGAACTTTACTGCATCTAACTGGCATTGGCACGATAAACTCGTTTCAATGTAAAGTAATTCTCTTAATTAGGTTTTATCGATAAAAACACATCGATTCGATAAGAAGTTTTTTTATCTTCTACTCTAATGAGTTCTATTCTTGTATTGTAACGTTTTAATTCTCCTTTTCAACGATTATTCTTATTTCAGCTCACATTATTCAGTTATTTCATTTCGTGCGAGGCAAAGTTCCAAATTTCTCGAAGGGCTTTTGAACTTTACATCCCGGCATCGACTGATTCGACTGACAAGTCGACAAGGCGATCTTTTTGACACACCGAACGCGCAACATTGTGGGGGCGTACCTCTCCCAATGAATGTGTTAACAATCCTGTTCAATCTTAATTTTAAGGCATCTATGATTTCCTTGATCCTCACTTTTGCATTTTCCCTGTCCTATATCCTGGGATCTATTCAGAGGCAACTTGTAACGACTCATCGGCGTTACGTCTGTTTTAAAATAATAACCAATTTGGAACAGTTGGCGGCCTCTATTTTCCAATGACCGTACCTAGAAAATCGAGTTCTGCCTAGTTACGACTTCATAAACTCGTAGATACCGCTTAACAAGCTAAGAGCGACTTAAAAACGTAACAAACAGTATAGGAGGGTCAAGCGGAATGAGGAAAACTCATTAAATAAAGAAAGACACAATGAGACGCGAATTTCTAATTGGTTTAAAGGATCACCTGAGAGTATAGAGAGTACGTGGATTTGCTGAAAATGACGTCATAATAAGAAGATGCATGGAGAACACCCGGAACGGTTGGATGAGCAGGACTCCTACGAGAATCGCCAAGCGGAAAAGAAGCGCGTCGTCGTATTGAGTTTCCAGTAACACTAATAACTGGATTAGATATGAGAGTTACCAACGCTAACGAATTTCCACTGGCTGAATACCTTCATCAATCTCAGTTCCAGCAAAATAATCATATTTAGAGAGTTGTTGAGAGTCATATTCTCATCCCATATACCTAGTGCATGTGACCGGGTTTTCTCCTTATGATAATAAATTTTGTGTGACGTTCTTACGTGATAAAGCCTCCATAATTCCGTCGCTTAATTTACAGGACACTTTATCACACCTAGATGTAGGTACGAGGTGTGAATGAAATTAAATTACTGCAGACTTTGATGGATCGCTTCAATTACCTGACACTGCGATTTCTCTGGATTAAGTCTGGTTTATTTACGTTCAATTCAAAGTTAATTTTATGGTTAACAATTCGCATAATAAACTAATCAAATATCAAACTACTGCAAGTGGGCGCAGGCAACGTTTTGACGAACTTTCTCTGGAAGCGATCTTCATTGCTGATTATTACGTGGTAAAGAAAGGATGTAGAGTAATCGGAGGAGATCGATCGTGTAAAATTCGTCAAAACAAGGATTGAATGTCTGTCGCATTCGCTCCATTCGTTCCGGAGCTTAAAAAAGTTGTAATACAGTTTCCGAAGACACCTGAGATCGAAAGAGATGAGAAAATAAAGCACTTTAAAATCCCCGTCTCTAAGTAAACAGCTATGGATTACCAGACCTATCAAGGCAACCATGAAATATATAGACACTCCTTTCTTCTCTCTTTTAGAAAGAGTTTTCCAGTGCGCGCCTTAAAGCGTCACTAATGTAATAAGAGAAAGAGAGCATCACTTTTGTGAGTGAAGTAAAAACAAGTCGATCCAGACTCGATTTTTGACGTTTCTTGCGTCATCATAGGAACTTACCTAATAATCGCCAATAATGTCCATTAATCTTGAAAGTGTATTTTGCGCGAAATTTTGACTTTTTTACACTTTTGGTATATATAATTTGATTTTTTTACCGATGTCAGAAATGTCAAAATATCACCTGTCGTTTGTGCCTTTACTTGTTACAATTTTTCCTCGTAAAAATCTGACCATGCTAAATCGATTCTCATCTTTTTAGATGCCGTACCGGCGACTCTGTTACCCAAATATCTTCATCAAAATGGTGGCTATTGTACGCACAATAGAGTTGCAGATATTTATATTTAACGATACTTATTGAAGAGGTAATAAAGACCATGGAGTGTCTTGTTTTGATAATTTTTCGAAGAAAATAAAGATTTCAAGTCTCATTTTGAGAAATATTGAAAATATGAACTCTCAAAATGGTAGTTGCTATTCGCTAAATTGAATCACGAAATATAACATCAAAATGGTTACCATCTAGGGATATTTTGTTTTACAAAATGGAGTTGACGTATTACTTAAATGCAGATCTTTCTGAAAATGGGGATCATTTGTGACGAAATTTAAAGCGAATTGATATCAATTTTTACTTTATTTAAAATCCACATGCACTGCAGGGGAATCCCTAACCCTACGACGCTCTGGGAGCGGTGCATGAGCGGAGATATCGATTCACGTTCACTTTGAATCATTGCAGGTTGGATCTTCGCTTGGAATGCTATTCCAAAGGGATGCCGTTCTGTACATGAAAAAAGTCTGAAGCAGGGCGGTACGAGATGTAACGAGCTGAACCTGATAAGGATGAGCTACTGCGGTCTGACGTGTATTTCACACTTTCCATAAGTTACTTTTCTTCGATGTTCGAGAGGATCTAAAAATGGTAACTAAAATGAAAAATGGTGACACAAAAAAACAGGTAACTATTATTCTTTTCGAAACGGTAAAGAAATTAAGGTCTTTCTGAAAATGATGATCAATTTCGGCTGCTATTCACTAAATTAAATCCTGAATTTTAGTTTGAATTATATCAAAATGGTGATCAATTGTGGCCGCAATTTTCAAAATGGGTTCTCGAATTAGGTGAATTTCTTCCTGAAAATCATGATCGATCGTGGCTGCTACCTACTCGCAGAATTCAGTCCTCAATTTTACTGTGAATCAACATCATAATGGTCTCCATTTGTGGTTGTGAGGCTGTTGTTTTCAAAATGGGTTAAGTGGGGAAGTCTTTCTGAAAACTGGTGATCAATTGTGGCCAATTGTGATCAAATGATGATCGATCGTGGGTGCTACCTACTCGCAGAATTCAGTCCTCAATTTTAATGTGAATCAACATCAAAATGGTCTCCATTTGAGGCTGTGAGGCTGTTATTTTCAAAATGGGTTAAGTGGGGAAGTTTTTCTGAAAACTGGTGATCAATTTTATTTTCAAGATGGGTTCTCGAATTAGGTGAATTTCTTCCTGAAAATCATGATCGATCGTGGCTGCTACCTACTCGCAGAATTCAGTCCTCAATTTTAATGTGAATCAACATCATAATGGTCTCCTTTTGTGGTTGTGAGGCTGTTGTTTTCAAAATGGGTTAAGTGGGGAAGTCTTTCTGAAAACTGGTGATCAATTTTGGGTGTAATTTTAAAGATGGGTTCTCGAATTAGGTGAATTTCTTCCTGAAAATCGTGATCGATCGTGGCTGCTACCTACTCGCAGAATTCAGTCCTCAATTTTAATGTGAATCAACATCATAATGGTCTCCGTTTGAGGCTGTGAGGCTGTTATTTTCAAAATGGGTTAAGTGGGGAAGTTTTTCTGAAAACTGGTGATCAATTTTATTTTCAAGATGGGTTCTCGAATTAGGTGAATTTCTTCCTGAAATTCATGATCGATCGTGGCTGCTACCTACTCGCAGAATTCAGTTCTCAATTTTAATGTGGATCAACATCAAAATGGTCTTCATTTGTGGCTGTTATTTTCAAAATAGAAAGCAAATTTTGAGTTTTTTTCACATGATCAATTGCGGTTGTTAACTAACTTGAGTGACAAAATTCAAAGCAAATTTACATGAAAAGGGTTACCTTTTTTTCCTTTCCTGGAAAGCAATGATGATCAATGGTGGCTTTTGGTTACTAAATGGAGTCTTCAAGTTTTCTCAAAATTAAAAAAAATTGTGACTATTAGTGGCGTTTTTTTAATTTTTAGAATAGCAAATATTATTTTAGTCGAGTTGACAATTTTAGTCGGTTTGTTTGCTCAAAAATTATATTTTTTGTTAATATACAATATGGAACATCCTAGTGGGAAACCCTTAAGCCCTTAAAATCCCGGCATCCCTTCCACTTCTAGGGTTACCCTGAAAGTGAAAGTTCAGAAATGCAGTCAGTGGAAACAACTTTTTCCTGACATTTTACGAAATATTCAAAACTAATGCAATATTTTGTTCATATTTGAGTGGAGAGTTATAGTTATAAAAAATGACTTGACAGTTATTTGACATAAAGCAAAATCAAAATTTCCCTTGACCGAGAAGGAAAACGCGTATTCCCATATATGATGCAAACTTCACGCTATTGCATAATATAAGAAAATCTAAGACATTTTGACGTCCCAACCCCACTATAGAGGTATAAATAAACCTCACGTTATCTCTCGTGTTGTATAACAAAGTGAATATGACATAAGGGAGTCTGGGAGATGTCACATATTCATGATTGCCTGTATATTATTATCATCTATCGGTGAGTTTGCGTGTGTATTTGAACGTCATGCAGGCGAAGGCGGAGGCAGAGAGCAAATTGTCCTGTTTTCTATCGTGTCAACTCGAATGCCTACAAAATACAAAATACCTACTGGGCGACGCCTCAGGGAGCGGGTGCATTCTACAAAAGTGTCGATTTATCAATGAAAATAATACTATAACGCCTCTTTTCTACTTTTAGCTTCATCCTGGTACCTCGATTCTACGCCACAATAAGGATCAATTATTCAAACACTGGTCGAAATAATCACAATAGGTAATCACAATAATAATAATAATAATAACAATTCTTATCCCGACCAGAATTTTCAAACTATAAACTACCAAGGATAAGGTTTGAGTGCAAATAATGCAAAAAATGCTCCAATGTATGCTAACTAGATATGGTTTCGATTGTTTTGCCAGTACTAAGTACTAAGAGTACTAAGTACGAACAATAATCAATAAACAATAATTGCATCAATATCAGTGTAAGTAAGTAGTAAGTAAGTATGTATGAGTTTTCCTTTTACTTCAATGCCACCATCAATAGATAAGTACTTTTATGATGAAAGGATAGATCTGTCAAAGCTAAGCAGTTACAATACAAAACAAGGTGATTCGAATTTGCATTTCAAATCCACCTAACTTTTTCACGACCAAAAGAACAAAATTATAGTTCGCGGTGTGTATTCGAGGATCTAAATTAGCATCTTATTTGTCATTATTGTGGCTAAAAATCAATTACAGTGCGGTACCTATTGAAGTAAAAGGAAACATTTTTATGGAACGGTTTCGTTTCCACAACTTTGCGGAATAGTGATGCCAGTAATGAAGCATATTATAGGAAGACTAAACTTCTTCTTCGGTTACTTTTGATTGCGATCCAACACCGATACAAGTAGGTAATCGTTACTTTTGTGTTGTGAGACGTTTTTTGTTGTATTACCGTCATCACTATACGGAGATGATTTGCAATGATAAGTGAGAATTCTTCAGCGTGCATAACGAAAAAAAAAACTTACCCGAGCTCGAGAGTCTGAATTACCAAAACCGTTCTCTCTAATAGTATCGCCATCACTGATGATAAATTCGTGGTGTCGATATGCCAACTCTGGGTACTTCTTTCTACGTGGAAGAGCCGGTTCCAGCTTTGGCACTGCGTAGTAAAAAAATTACTCGTCAATAATCTGACAATGTTACCTTTCGAGAGTTGTCAAAAAAATTCAATTATCTAAAGCAGGTTCTGTACGGTTTAACGATAGTTATTCGTTGCTGCTGTTAAATAGCCTTAGCAACAGTAATATCGTTATGTCTGTTGTTATAAGTAATGATAGTTTGTTGGCTGAAAATATTTCTAGAAAATGAAAAAAGTTCATTATTTAATTTAGGAAAAATAAAACAATTTAATTATTTTAGCTTTCCATTTAAATGTACTTTTACTTTTTTTAACATTGAAAAGTTCTTAGTTCTCCAGATACAGGTTGTTGAGTTTTCTGAAAGAAAATAATTTTTCTGAATTTCTCAAAAATGTTCATAGTAGTTTCACTCCCAAAGAAACATTCAATCCAGTGGCATAGATCTGGGTATATGTTACCTTTTTTATTAAATAATTTCGACGCCACTGATTTTAACGGAAATGTGACATTTTTGATAGATACCCCGTGTTGTTTAGAGGAGAAAAGTCGTCTTAAGTTTTGTTGTAGGACGCCCTGTTTCCGAGATATTCCACAATATAGGAAAACGCTTCAATAACGATCACAGAAATGATTAATTTCTGGAAAAACTCAATAGGATTGATTTTTATGATATTTTACCTCGTACGGGTTCATAGATTGTAAAGTATCTGGGAAGTGCGTTATACGACAAACAAGCAAGACGACTTTTCTCATCTAAACAAAACGGGGTTTCTACCAAAAATTTCAAATCGGCAGTTGGCGTAAAAAATATTCAATAAAAAAGGCAACAATATACCCAGATCTCCGCCACTAGTTTAAATATTGTTTCTTTGGAAGCATCAAATCATATGTACTTCAATTATTAACGCAGCTACTGTGAAAAATTTGGACAAATTACATTGAGCCAATTTTGAGATATTCAAAAAAAATTTGTTTAAAAAACTGAACACTCAGAACTTTTTGATGGATGCTATATGAAATCGTGACGTGAGAGTATAAAATAAATCGTACAAAATAGAAGAGAAAATAAAGATTTGTTTCTCATTTGGATAAGATTTCACGTCTCTTCCTGAGAAAAAATTGCGAGTTTTTTTTATTAGATTTGAGATCCAAATCAATAATTCATTTCTATTTTTGCTGAAATAGCAAATAGAACACGTTGAGTCACATTTAAGTAACGCAGGAGAGAAAATAAAGATCTTGTCTCATTTATATGAGACTTGAAGTCTCTTCTTGAGAAAAATATAACATTTTATCAAATTCTTACTTATGGTCTCATATGGATAATGTTTCAGGAACTATGGTGATTTTTTTGCAAAATCAAAATTGTTGTCCCTTTTGGATCACTTACATCTTGCAAAAAAAGAGAATCTTGATGAGTCTCATTCAGGATTTTTTTTATTTCACAAGTGAGATGTTTTTAGTTTTTTTATTAGATTTGAGAGCAAAATCAATACTTTAAGTCTCTTTATTTTTATTGCTCGAATGGGACATTTGTAAGTCTCACTTAAATAATGCAGACGAGAAAATAAAAGATTTTTATCTCATTTTCATGAGATTTCAAATCTCTTCTTGTTAAAACTGTGAGAGAAATTAACACTTTTCGTATCTTTTCATGTAAATTATTTATAAAATCCTTACTTAAAGTCTCATATACAATAGATAATTTTTCAGGGAAAACGAGGACTATCAGCCTTTCATGTGGTCAAATTTGTTAAATACCCAAAAGTTTTGTCGCTTTTGGATTACTTGCAGCATCCTCATTTATAAATATTTTGTCTCTCATTTGGATGAGATTTCAAGTCTCTTCTTGAGAAAAATATGAGAGAAATGAGCACTTTTCATGTCTTTTCATGTATTATTTTTTTAAATCATTACTTAAAGTGTTAATGTTTCAGGGAAAATAAAGACTATCAGCCTTTCATGTGGTCAAATTTGTTAAATAACCAAATTTTTGTCGCTTTTGGATTAATTAGAACATCCTCATCTATGATGGTTTTGTCTCTCATTTGGATGAGACTTCAAGTCTCTCCATGAGAAAAATGTGAGAGAAATGAACAGTCTTAATTTCTTTTCATGTATTTTTTTATAAAATCCTTACTTGAAGTCTCATATGGATAATGCTTCATGTAAAAAAGCCTTTCATGTGATCAAATTTGTTAAATAATCAAATTTTTGTCGCTTTTGTATTAATTAGAACGTCCTCATCTGTAATGCTTTTGTCTCTCATTTGGATGAGATTTCAAATCTCTTCTTGAGAAAAAAATTTTAATTATAAAATCCTGCGAGTCCTGTCTGGTTCCAGCGTCCTTTCCAGACGCTTGTAGATTTGTAGAGAAACGTCAAAAACCATTTCAGATTTCAGCGATATTTATGCTTTTATTCGCTTTATAATGCATTGCCATAAACTTTTCGTCGAAATGTTCCAAGAGGAAGACTTGGGCACTCCACCTAAGTTCGAATCTTAAATTCTACCATCTACCTGGACCTGGATAAAAAAAATTGAGGAATGTGCCTGATACCTGATGGTATTTATCCCCAAATTGTTTTCTTAGCCAATTTTTTTATATAAAGCTTGCGGAAAAAATCGTGTATATCACTCGCAGTAGAATGAGCTCAACACAAAATAATCGCTTTCTACTCCTAGTAGGTAACGAGTATAATATTTCAACTCTGTTTTTGTAGATTTGAGAGCAAAAATGCAAGAAACGATGTTTGAACTCCCTTAAGGGATTATACTCGTACCTGAGTTGGGTTAATTCATTAAATATTAAGTTGAAGCGAGATCATTTAGAAGAGAACTCAACGTTGTTTCCTTTTTACGAGATGTTAATGATTTAAATAAAAACAGAAAAATACTGAAAGCGGCCGACGAAACAGATCCACGAGACGAGAAGTTCCTGTGAGAATGATCAAATAACGAGACATCAAAAAGTATCTCGAATCTGATAGGAACTGCTCGTAACGAATTCAATTTCCTATTTCAATGCATCGAGATTGAGAATTTCCTCGGTGAAATTGAAAGGAAATACGAGTACCATCATCCACTTCTTCCAGCAGTTTGTTCTGATTTTCACTTGTTTCAAAAATGAATTCGATTTATTTACTGTTTTTTGTTTAGAAGAACTGGATACTCGGAAAAGAAAATCGTTTCTCTTGGCCCTTGGCCACTAATTGAGAGACGATGTCAGCTTATATGCTATAGTTTGTACGTCCCGAAGGGTTCCGAAGAAGTCTTGAGCAATTTAGTGGTTATTAATTCGCAAGAAGCGTCTTAAGTCGAGTAAGTACAATACAATTATTACCGTTTTTCATTTATCCATATTTATGGAAATATCATTGAGAAAGAGAAAGAAAAGGAAGAGGCACTAGAGTTGAGGTTATGATAATTTCACCCTACGTTAATGGTTAGGTTATAGAGCAGGTTACATTGCGCAGATTTCTTGATGTAATGTAGTTCTTCCGTTGTAACTAGAGAGATAATCCCATCGTAACCGGGTTGACTTTCCTCATCCGGCGGTTAATTAGGTTAGCCTCAGGCGGCGTAATAAATGAATTTTCTCTCATTGGTGAAATGGGATTGGAATTTTATTGCGGTTTTATTTCCTAAGTAAGATATTGATCAAAACATGACTATAAAAAAAAGAAGAGAAACAATTTTATATTTATCGCTAAATTTATTTTGGAAGAGTTGCCTGAGAAAACTCTTCAGGTATTTGGAAAACAATTTTTGTAGAGGGATAATAAAACCGAAATTCATCCATTTAGTTAGTCCATCTTTATACCAAAAGGAAAATCATGACTTTCTAGAGCTGGTTGTTGTCCATAAAAACGAGGAAAGAATTTATTTTTTTGCTGGACTGTATGTATAATATCTGCGCCGGGAATTTTATTTTTATTATCCTCGTCTAGTTGAAGGTTATTTTCATCCTATCTCTCGATGGGGTTGTTGTTGCCAGACTCCCTTAGATGTTTAGTTATCATAATATAGTTCAGGCAGATTTCAATGCATGGGATAATTCAGTTGACTTCATCATCCTCCTATAACCCGACACTTTATTATCATCTTTGTTAACTTCCTGTAGTTAACTACCTTCCCAATTTCGTACTCGGTCTGTGTGTCTGCGACTTTCCTAGGAAACACTCTAGATCTAGAGCCGCCATTTTTCATCATAGAAAGTTTAAATTTGGCTCGATTGAAGCGGTGCACCGTCCCAAGATACCCATTAAAAATAATCAGGATCCGTTACCGGGAACCGAGGGGCAAACCACTGATTCATATTTTGTACACCTACTTCCTTTTTGTCAAATAATTCCTCATACTTCCTCCATACTTCCTTGTGCTTCCTTGTACTTCCTTGTACTTCCTCGTACTTCCTCGCATTTCCTCTTACTTCCTCCATACTTCCTCCTACTTCCTCCATACTTCCTCGTACTTCCTCATCCATACTTCCTCGTACTTCCTCCATACTTCCTCGTACTTCCTCATACTTCCTCGTAATTCCTCGTACTTCCTCATACTTCTTCCGTACTTCCTCGTATTTCCTCGTACTTCCTCATACTTACACTGATACTTTTCTTTCGAATGTAACATTTCACGATATCGTGCACATTCTTCTGATGCTGGCACATTAGCAGGAGAAACACTTTCAGGGAAAATTTTAGACTGGACAGAGTCGCTATTATCCAGTCCGTCGCCTTTGGAACTTCTGGTTTTACCCTTTTCCCATCCCGGGGAGTGTTTTTCAATATCCACTGGTTCTTCTGTAAAGTCCACATTATCCCCTTCCACTTGTGAACTTCATTTTCGCCTGGCGAGTCTTCAAGTTCTTCTTTTATTTGAATAGTACTTTCCATTTTACTAGTAATAATTTAAAAAATTGATCATCTAAACTGAACAGTTTTGCAACAAAAATGATAATGTAATAATATGCTCGTTATTTAATTTTTTGAACCCATAATAATCGGATACATTTGTGCTCGCCGGGAACTGTCTTTTTTTGGGAAATTTCGGACTTTTCGGAAGCGATCCAGGAAACACTGTAAGGTCTGAAAGTTTCAATGACCTGTTGAAAATGGGCCAGATCCGATACCTATATTTGCAACGTCCCACCTATGGGATTTTTTCTCGGTAACGGTACATCGCGGAGAGATTCTGTTTGAACAGTTACTTAGGGAAAGCAAAGACGTACATACAAACTTTGTTGAGATCTGTCGATTTTATTTCTACTTTTTTTACGAAAAAATAACAAAACTGCAACAGTTACCTACAAAAAAGGTGGATAAACTTTTTTGACATATAATTTAAAGTGTTGGCTTCAATTCGTCTCGCATATGTTGCCACTTTTATTGAAAAATCGTCGTCATTTATTTTTTTTATTTTTTTACACTCATTTATGTTTGATTGAGAAAATTAAAAGACCAATCGCAACGACAATTCAGTCACCTAAATGCGTGAGAAAAAATTATCCACGTTGATCTTTTAATAACGAAGATAATGGTAAAGTTTAAAAAATAATTTTTATTAAAAAGAGCAATCACACAGGTAACAAATGTAGCATCTGAACAAGAGCTTGGCGGAGTTGGCAAGGGTGTCGCCTCGAAAGTACATAGTAGGTATCTATGCGAAACTAACTTTTACGCGCGGTCTCGGAAGTTCCGACATTGGTCCTTCGGTAGCGATATAGAAAAAAATAACACAAAAAGAGATGGCAAAAATTTTAATCGTGGCACGGAATGTGCCGTATATAGCGACGTAGAAAAATGGTAACATGAAAAATTTTAACTTCGACGCCGCCGGCAGGCCAAGGTCTCGGAAGAATTATTGTTCTTCCAGGACAGTGAAAAATCGGTAGTCTAGTTATTGGAAACTTATCCCGAATTAAGTCGCGACCGCCCGAAGAATTTTACGTTACCATATTATGACAGAGGTACCCGTTGATTTCAGGCTATGTTACAATCAATTAACTGTTATAATAATTGATAAATTTTATTTATCTTAGTAAGTAGTTTTAATCATCCAATATAATTACACGATCAAAATGGCTGGGATTGTTTATTAATTGAAACAAGTCAACAATTACACTTGACTTGACAGTTTTGACACAATACAATGATTGGGGTTACGTGGCATATGTCAAACTATTATAGGTATATTTTGATAGGTACACTTATTACGGTATAACCGGTTTAACTTCGGGTATATAAAAAGAAGTATCATTTTAGAAATATTCTATCTAACGCGATCATAACTAGAAAAGTAATTTAAATTTCTTGTAAATAGTCAAATTTAAAAAATAATAAATAATTTGAATATTTTGATTGGTGCAGGTACATAATACTTAATGGAAGCACTGTATAATAATTTTTTTATTTATCTAGGGGGTTTAAAAAAATCAAAACACTTACATGTACTATGCTGAGATTCCTCGTCGTCTATCCTAGTTGTATGTTGAAGATGATTGATCTTCTCCCCTGGGAAGTAGAAAAAAAATTAGGCCAAGTCGTAACGATTGTTCAAAAAATGCACACCTGCAGTGGTAGTGTTTGTCTGCGGAGGTCTTCTGATCACTTCTTGTCTTGGACCTGTATACTCATGCCATCGGTAAGTACTCCTGTATTCGGAGTGAAGCTGGAAGAATGAAAAAAATGTAACATAAGACGTAATTCCATTGATTGGGGAAGAAAATGTTTCTGATCAAAAATTGTTTATAATAAGAAGACCTTAAGATTATAAGAAGTGTGATTGTGAAAATCTTTATTTTTATTTAAAGAAGAAAATATAAAGAAAAAAAGTCCTCTTTGTCCAAATTTTCCAATCTCATGACCCCTCTTATTCTTATTATTACATAATTTAGGTTAGAGCTGAAACCGGCTGTTCGTTTTGTTGCGACTGATTACCTTATCGACGGGCATCGACGGACAGGCTCTACACAGATTCCAGAATGAGCCAATCATGAGGTCTAATTGAGTGACCGATTTTGATATTCAGAGTCTTACTGGAGAGAAGCCATGCAATAGGAGAGGACGGGTGCCGATGTCTGAATTTTAGTAGTTGTAATAGTTGACTGAGCAGATATCTTTCAGTCCGCGAATATCAGTCACTGAGACGGAGACTAGACTGACTGAAAGTTGAAAGCGAAGCCGATCGGCATGACCGGACTCCGGACTACCGGCTCCCGGCCCCACCTTATTGGCGAATAGCAGGCCGGGAATCACAGGATCAATACGGGAACGCACGCGTACGGATAGGGATCAACGCGACATTACAATGCGCCAACTTGCGCAAGTTGGACCATTGAAACGAACAGTGGCGTGGAATTTGTTAAGCAAAATTTTCATTAAAAGTGCTCCAAAAAATCATCTTTTTAAATGTAGGTATCTATCCTGGATATAATAGTGAGTGTAAATCATATTATAGTGCCCCATGCAAAAATTTTAAAAGTTCTTGCTCACGAGAAAGGTTCCTCATGCACGACATCTATTTCAGTTTTTTGACTTGATAAAATAGGGAGGGGGTAATTTTTTCTCAATCGACCAAGTGGGGGGGTCGCCGGAAAGGCGCTGTTATTTTTTTGGTAAATATGTACCTACTAACTGTAAAAAACAGCGCATGGACGGCCTTTTTGCCCTCTAGGACTCATCAGCATGCCATCTCGGACTTCGTTGAGGCTGTCTGCTGCTCGCTGGAAAGTTGGATTGTCTTGGTAAAAAAATAATTAAATGATGCCATATTAGTGACCTGGCGATTGTTTTAACGTTTTGATCTAACAACCGTGCAAAAAAACCGCTTTTAAGTTTCCATAATGAAGCAAGCTTTAATGGCTTTAACTCATCACATGCCGCACACACAGATGATGTTACGGTTGCCAAGTCACTAGGCAACATTCATATTTTTCCAGCAAGCACTAAGCAGTCTCCCTCATCCTCTCGGTTTTCAAAAAATATCAAAAACCTCAATATTGATTTTTCGAAAACACGTAGCTTCTTATCTACAAAATTCTGGACTGGAGCCAGATGTTCAGTTATGTACTCCCACCACTTTTTCTTTATTCCTAGCTACCATCAATTGAGAGGTTTTCTTCCCATCAAGCAGAAGACTATTTTATAGCCTTCCATGCTTCAGGATGGTCTCAATAAGTGGACCAAATGTCTTCAAGTCAAGCTCCATCAGTCATTTGAGTCTCTCAAAAAAAAAAAATTATGCTATGCTCAAGTCGTTTCCCTCGGGTTTCTTATTCGATCTTTCCATCTTCGTATGATCAAATCTCCTCACTTGGGCTCTTCAATTTGGCAGCATTGTCCTCTTGACCAATCGTCAGAGTGACTTCTAGGAAGTGACCGGTACTACCACAATGGAGCACCGATTTTGTCAATTTTGAGGCGATCTTGCTTCTTAAAATCTTTTTGGACATTTCTTTTTCCAAAATGATATTTTCTTTATTTTCGGTTTATAGATGTTGAAAAACAAAGATGTTTGCTCTTAAACCAGTTTTTGAATTGTGACAGGTAAAATGTGTTTTGTATAAAAAAATGTATTTGAATTTGAAAAAAAAATTAAATATCTACAAAAATCAATTTAATTCAAGAGATGATATAGGTATTATAGTAGGTAGGTATAATGGACATTTTAATTCCCCGTTGTAAAAATTGTTCCGCAAAGAAGGATATACATATCGTTATTGCATTTTATGCAAATTCTCCTTCCGCGTAGAAGAAAGCAGAGCAAATAGAGCAAAAAGCACGAAAGGTAGAGAAGTCTCTAAGCTCCACTATGTTCAACAACAAGAATTATTATAATACGCTGGCGCCCTAGTCTTATTAATCCTTATTCGGCATAGGCGTGCGAAACAGGTCATTTACCTTTCACCTGTAGGTAAGTTTTTCACATTTTCAAGTTTTATTATCACACCACCCACTAGGCGCCAGCACTAGCATCACACTTCACTACTCCGCTACAAAAAAGTAAATTAGATATCAGAAAAAGGTCAAAAAAAGAGACACGAAAATATATCACACCAGAAAAAATTCACCCCTTTTGAATTTTTGTTAATTTTCTTACGCGTAAGTTGATTTTTGGAACTTATGCCACTGCGAGAATTTTGTCTCGTAAAAATTTCCTTGTACTTTTTTTTCAAAAATTTCAGTCTGTTATGAACTGTCTGATGAATTTGAAAGCGCGAATTTTGAAAATGATGCCTCACCACTAATAGCCGTTTTACAATAATCAATTTTTTTCTTGAATTTGGTGGAATTAGAAACACTTTCTATGAATATGGTTGCCATTTTGGAAATTGTTAAATTTTTTAATGTTACACCATATTGCCGTGAAAATTTTTATTCAATTTTTTTTAAAACGTGCCCTAAAACTGATATAAAAATTTAGCAATTTTGACAAATTTTCTACCTACGCCACTGGTAAACTAATGACTAAAAAACAATTTTCTTGACACAACTCTATAGCTTGAGATACGTTCTTCTTTTTCTGTTAATTTGATTGAAAAAATACGTTCAGTTGCATATATACAGGTGTTAAAAAAATTCAAAAAAAAAAGAAGTTTCCACAAAAGTTCAAATGGCCGCCATTTTGAAACGACTAGATCGATATATCTCAAACGCGATACCAGACAACTCCCTCCATACATCTAACTATTACAAAAATTTCAGTTCAGCTGATTGAAAACTACGACCTGTAACCGAGTGACAAGAACGCGATTTTCAGCGAAATTTGAAGGGACATCCTGTAGGTACAAACAATTTTTGGTCATTATATACATCCGCGGCTCCTACAGTTTCACTATGACACCTATATAGGGGTGGAGAACATACCTATAGTAACACCAGGAAGGTATTCATTAGCTTTGCAAATAAAAGGGAAGGCCACAAAACGACTTTAAAAATTGATTTTGGGAGTGCAACGAAAGTACGGTCCTGACACAAGCTCTCCGATCTAACTACGGATGATGATGAAACCACTTATACAACAATGGGAACCGCTCTCAAACGTAAACAGGCACGTATTTTGCAATATATCCGCTTATTCATATCGTGAAAAAACCACAGGATTTATGTTACCATTTTTGAAATATAAATGCAAAATAAATGCAAATTTGAAAATAAAAATCGTGCTACCGTTATTCTCGAAGATTGTCCTTGCCCTGAAAGTGAACAAAAAAATAGAAATTCCACCGTAGTGTCAAAGAGGCCTTAGTTGTGACCTTAATATTAGTTTGCAATGGCTGTTTTTAGCGTCTTACCCACCCAGCACCCCTAATTCGCTCCTCGGTCCCGAAAAAATTGATGAAACTTAGGAGCCGCGGATGTATACAATTACCCAATTTTTTTTAAAGCTTTTTCAACAAAAATCCACAATCCTCCATGCGCAGGTTTTACAATGGTTCAAAATTTCGTGCTTACCTAAAGCTTGAAAGGTAAAGCGACAGGAGCGTTTTGCAAACCAAAAATTTTAAATTTTGGATTAAAAAAACTTTTTTTTTTCAATATCTGTCATTTTAATTATTTGCTTCCTGAATTGTTTCAGTTGTTGATTCAATTCTTTCAAAAATATGCTCATAAATTGTTATAGAAATTTACCCATTTATACCACTTTCCTATCCACGCCACTGGTTTATTAATAAAAAATTGCAATTCTTTTAAAACAACATCAAATTAGAAAAATGTTCTGCTAGCCCTGTTAATTTGGTTTCGAAGATTTTTTTCATCTAGCTCATACAGGGACTAAAAAAATAGCCTTTTTCCCTAAAATTCAAAAAGACGCCATTTTGAAATGGCTCGACCCATTTTACTCAACCGCAACATCAAATCCCTCGTTATGGACACCTTAGTTCCGTAAAAATTTCATTCCCCTGGATTGAAAACTGCTACCTGAAATGGTGCCGCAAGTACTTTTTATAACTTTGGAAGAAGAAAATTGGAAAAAAATTACAATTTTGACAAGTTCAATTCCTATTTTCGCTTTCCTGGGAATTCGCCTTCAATTCATATCTCGCCATCACTGGCACTTGGTTTTATTCCTGACAAGTAAACCATGGCGTTTTTCAACTCATCAACATTGTTTCGTCCTTGTCGAATAATTTGATTCGTATTCTCGAAGACACTACCGTTTCCTACCCCTTCCTATCATTGTACACATCGGGAAGAAGAAGGAAGAAGACACCTGACCGGAGAGACCACACAATACACATAGAGTCGAGTTGTAACATCGAAACGGATTAGAGCTCGACAGAGTGCCGTTCGTACCTTCATAGACGTTGCTTTTGGTGCGTCGTCCCTTACTCTCGAAAGGAGCCGCAGATCGAGCGACCATTTTCATTCGTTATAATAAAATAGTGGAACACTCGTACCTACATAGTGAAGTGAAAGGTAATAATAATTATTAACATCTCGCAATTCAAACAAGTGCTCCTTCTCGTCGGACAAAACACAAGTACAAGGTCAGTGATCTGATAACTGTTAATTAATAAAGTTTGTGTTTCTGTCATTCTTGGAATTAGCCTGGTCCTTCGCCCTCCCCCTATAGTTTGATCCTTGTCGTTGCAGCAAACATTTTGTGGCGCTTCGTCGTTACCATCTTGGCTTCCAGCCGCATCCATTTAGCCCTTCGACCGGATCATACATTCGTCGTTAACAAACATAATTGATGATCTTGGATGGTGGACTGCTTGGCGAACCGTACACCAAGTCATAGTGTAGCCGGATCTCCTCCCCGAATACGACCTAGGCTCTATATGACATCGACAACAAAGAAAGGTGCTGATACAAATTTTTCTGATTGTTGTTCACCATCTTCTCTTCAGATGTTCCTCCATTGTCCGATTAAACCGCACCAATTGTTGATGAAGACTGATGGAGATTCGAAATTTCGTCCTTGAGGGAAATGTAACTCCAATTTGTACACCAATTTCGGTAAGCCGTATGCTCCAGTCCACTTGTCGAAAAAAATCGAAGAAAAGCATGTCTATGAAAATTTCAATAAGTGATTTTGCGCATTGTTCTTCTCCACTGCTCCACTCTCAATGTTGAGTTGTGATTGAGGAAATCGCTATGGTTTATGGTTAAAAAAAATATATAAAAAAGGATATCGAACTCATCTTTACTTATCGTAATTGTGGAAATATTTAAGTGAATTGTAATTATGTAATTATAGTACCCCATGCAATTATAATCCCAGACATTAAAATCAATAAAAGATACTTTAACCTCTCGAATTGATAAATGTCTGATAAGATATACACACATAGAACGGAGAGAAACAATCAGTGGGACTAAATCCTTGACCGTGAATGTGTTCGGTGCCTATCGACATGAATAAATCTCAAAATTCTGTCATAGAATATATCCTAGTGCACTATAGATGGATTTTTGTATGTTTCTTCCTTCTGCCGGTGTCATTCTTCTACGATATATGGCTGTATTTTCGAAATTGGATGATATTCGCTCTCAATAGCGCTCCAAAACAGCACGATAACAAAGTTAGGAATGTACAAAAACAGGTAAAAGTTCCTACTCAATCAGTTATCGTAATAATTCCAAAATTGAGAAAAATTTACAGATCAACGAATGGAATAAAAATGGTGGGAGACAACAGATGTGCACTTCAAGACCAGGGTGGCAAAGGATGTCGTTCAGGAAACCCTTGTACCAAAGCACCATGCATCAGATCAATATCAATCTTGTTGATATTTTAGACGTTGACGTTGACAAACAGGTATGATTTATTAGACAGTACGCTGACTTCTTAGTTCTCAAATAAGCTCCAAAACTGCTTGCTATTTTTTAAATAATTTTATAGTCATACAGATGATTAGAGTAATAAAATGGGAGAGTTAACGGTTTCAAACACAGTTGAACAATAACACTTATACTTTGTTACTCATGATTGATTGTTACCTACTACATTTTGATTGATTGCTTGATTTTAATTGATCTTAATGTTAATTCATATTCAAATTCAATTCTGATTTCAATATTCTAATTCTCATTAGCTTTTATACCACCATGCTAGTTGACGGTCGCTATTATGTTTATGCTGACGAATAACGTTCCCTTTAAACATTACTCTACCATAAATATCAAATTTGTTTATTTAATTTACATACACGCTCTAAGGTTAAATATAATAATGTTACGGCTTACACTTTATTAATTCCAAATTGAAAGTCTTACAAAATTCTTTATTCTTTAACACAACTATAACTTATAACAATAATCTCCAAATCTAAATAATCAGCTAGTCTTCCACTTCCAATTTTCAACTGACTGCTGCCTCGGCTGCGCGTGATCTTATATATAGATCTCCAAGGTGACATCGAGGTCATCTAGGAACTTCACTGGCGTAGCTCTAGTCACAACGCATTCTCGAACATGAGCAGAATACGCAACCATTCTGGTATTTAGAGTTACACTGGCCTGGCAATATGTCAGTCCTGTCATGTCACTAGAAATATCGCTAATTGGCTTAGTAATCATAATAATTGACGAGAGGGTAAACAAATAAATAACAAATCCAAATCCAGAATACTTCGCCAGTGTTCTTTCGTTATAATAACAACAATTGCTTGAAATTCTTTCTTGAGCGAAATTCTATTATCTTAGATCTTATCACTAGTGCCTTTACGGCCTGTTCCGCTATCGTAATTGATTTTAGTCGTTAGAAATTGATAGCATAATCCCGATGAAAGATATGCTAATTTCATTCAGCAACAATTCGCTCGTCATCGCAAAGTTCGTGGTTCGAAGACAACCAACACCTACCCCTTCCTTCCCTTTACCCGCACATGCAAAGACAGAAGTGAGAAACTGAGAAAGGAAGAGAAGAGTCCAGATCGGTCCGTCGACATCGTCGTGCGAAGTCCTGTCACATCCGAGAGGACCAATTATTCGCAATTCGTATCGTTCCTTAGTGAAAAGTCATCAGATACCCTCCTAAATCGTGTTAATACCGTTAGAAGCAATTAATCGTATCGTGAACTTAAATTAACCGCGCCTGACAACCGCGGTTTATAATAGTTCATCAAATTAAGTGATCTACAACCAAACATAAAGAGACAGAGAGCAGACGGAAGGTCAGTAACTACGTATCCGAATATTTACTGTGCATTTATACCTACTCCTGTTTTTCTTTGAGGTAAGCCCTGGTCCTTCATCCTATAATCAAAACCATTAGTAATACATTGCCCCAAACACGGCAATTACACCTTTTTTGCAATTTTTTATTTCGTTTGATAAATCTTTGATTGTTACAGATGATACCTTCCAAAACTAAAAAAAAAATCAAAATGTCGAAAATAGATATTTTTATGATTTTATCGAGAATTTGAAGTGTCGACTTTTCGCGTTTTCGGATTTTGTGTAAAATAATAGCTGACTCAGTTTATTTCTAAGCGCAACAACTTATTTTGAACCTGTCCAATGATTCACTAACTCGGTACTGAAAACTCTGAAAACTCTTCCTCAATCAGTTAATTTACCAATCCGAGGTGATATAAATTATCTCGACCGTAACTTTAGAAATTCACATCTTTAAATGACCACGTTAACGCGTACGGTTCTGGTAATCTGCGATGGTGTTTACATCCCTGTCGGGGATTCCCCATGCCATAAAGCGTCGCGAAGTCGCACATTGTTTCAGGACCGCGTGTGCTCGATTCCTCGATATCAATTCAGTAAATTTTAGATAGTTCGAGTGGAACCTCTGGTAACCATGGGACAACTGACAGCAACCCTCATGCCTCTAGGCTGGACGATACCAGTTTTACCGGAACTGGATGATCTAACAGTTGGTGGTCTGGTGATGGGAACGGGAGTAGAATCATCGTCACACATTCACGGTCTCTTCCAGAACATTTGCGTGTCATACGAGATCGTCTTATGTGACGGATCAGTTGTCAAATGTTCACAGGAGGAAAACCCCGACCTGTATTATTCAATCCCGTGGTCGCACGGCACTCTTGGTTTCCTCACGTCAGTCGAATTGAAGATGATTCCAGCAAAAAGGTTCGTCAAATTGACTTATCGAGCGATCAAGAATCGAGACGATGCTTTCAGAGAGATTAAAAAAATTAGTAACGATGAAGATAACGAGTTTGTCGAAGCGATAGCTTTTAGTAAAGATGAAGTTGTGTTGATGACCGGAAGACAAGTTAATTCTGCTGAGTATGGTAAGGTAAAACGGTAGCCAAGGGTTTTTTGAGGTTATATAAATTGATACCGTCGATCTTCTTGTTTACAGGTTAATGCTATTGGGAAATGGTACAAAGAATGGTTTTTTATTCATGTTAGGAACATGCTGAACAAAAATACACCAATTGTTGAGTATATACCGTTGAGAGATTATTACCATAGACACACGAAATCGATTTTTTGGGAGTTGCAGGTAAGATGATCGTTCTTCAATACAACCACGACGGTCGCTGTTGAAGATATTGTTACATTCGTAGATTATTCTTATAGTCAATATACGCTCGCTCCAGGCCGGGTAAACCCCCGGAATCATTTGCCAGATCGCCATGTGGCTCCATCTGTCGCTTCTCGATCATTCCAAACATATTGGAACCTTCTCGAAGTGGACTGGTTGGAACTATCTTCTTCTGTTTATTTCCAGTTCATTCTCGACCAGCCATTCCAGCACTTTCCTAAATTTATGCAACATATTTTGACTAATTTACGAGACACATGACGGCAGAAACTATAAGCGGTTAAAAGTCAAGATATAAAAAAATCAAAATATGAGGGCAAGTTTTGTGTTCTTTTTTTCAATAATTATTCATTTAAAAAATTCTGTTTTTAATAATTTCTTCAATTTTTTCGTGTAAATTTCTCGTTTTTGATTGAAGGAGCTGTCAAATGTAAAAAATTATATGTCTCATAAGTGTTTTTTATATTTATTCATTCTTCGTTTCGCATCTCCACTGAACTGACTGCCACTGCCTGCTCAGTACTCTTATCCGTTCTTCTGGAACGCGCCTAATTCCCGAATGTCTTTCCGGAGTTCCGAATGTTTCATTCCTGGAACATGCTAGACAGGAGTAGCTTCTAAACATCCTGATAGACTCATCCTAATGGGTAGTTCTGGGACGATCCCTTTTATGGACGAGAATTTCCCCATAGATACCGCATCTGATATCAGGAGAGCTATCTTATCAATTTTCAATGTCAAAATTTACCATAATATCTTCAACGGTAGACCTCCATATAGGAGTTAAAGTGAAGCATATTCGTGAAATTGTATTTAATTAACTCGAAGATTTCAGGACATTGTACCATTTGGAAATAATCCGATTTTCAGAGCACTTTTTGGATGGATGATGCCACCAAAAGTATCCCTCCTAAAATTGACAACAACAAATTCAATAAAAAAATTATACGAAGAGAATCACCTAATCCAAGACATGCTGATACCCGTTGACAACTTCAAAGAGTGTATCGAATTATTCGACAATTCTGTCAACGTCTACCCGATTTGGATTTGTCCGTTCAAATTATTCCGAAATCCCGGATTGGTGCACCCAAAAACTGAGTTCGAGAAAACTGCGCCGGAATTATACCTGGACATCGGTGTTTATGGCGTCCCAAAAGTGAAAGGCTTTCAATCGAAAGAAACGACGAGACGTCTTGAGAAGTTTGTTGCAGAGGTGAACGGGTAAGTGAAATTCTCACCTATTTAATTTACAACTAATTACTAATAAATGAGAGAATGAATTAGAATTAGAAATAGTTACGATTATCAGAGAAATTAACATAAAACGTTAATGATGAACGTAACAAAAAAGACGACTCATGAATATTTAAATAATTATGTAAACCTAAGTGGTTTGAAAAAATTCTTACGATTCTCTCACGAGGAAATAAGTAAAGCTTAATTTAAGATTACTGGGAAGTGCATAAGTAATGGAGACTTAAATAGAGCGTATGTGCGATTTGGACATACTGATAAGTTAATTCATATTAATCATTAAGTATAGTAAGTCTCATTCAATCTCATATTTGGAACGTCTTTCACTTTGTTCTTTTAATTGCTTCTATATTTATTAATGGTAAATCCATTTCTGATTATGTCTCAGTTCAGTCGTCACTTCCACAATCGGGTCTCTTCTACACTTGATATTATTCCTGTTGCGTAACGACTTACTGCCAAGAACTCAATTGTTCTATTTGTATAGTAAGTCACGCGGTTTGGAATTTTGATTAATTTAATTACTCGAAGGACCAGCGGGAAAATAATTAGGGAAGCAATTAAGGGGTATAATTTCTAGGATGATAATTATGCACCTACCTTAAATATCCCATGTAGACAGCTTAGTGAGCTTTCATTTGGCGACAAGGGCCGAAGATACTATCACGTCGCGGAGCACTTTTGATTGCAATGTAAACACTCTTCTTGTGTATACAGCAGACGTGGACCGAACGCGACAGCGGTTCATCTCATAATCATGGGTGAAATGGTAGGCACCCTTTGGCTGTATGCCCATATATATATATATTCGTTTGAAATTACAAATTGCAGTCTTACGATACATGTTGTTTAGTTTATTAAATTACATATGATTGGTTTCGTCGATCATGGGGAAAAGAACGATCTGTAGGATATTCTGATGCGATGTTGACATCATGGTGAAGCATTTGCTTTGAGAGACCATAGGACATGGTCTCGCGCACCATGTTGTCACGTTCCTCTCCCACCGTGCATAATTCAAAATAAGGAGGGAATTTTATGGATAAAAGGGAAACATGGGAACGGAACAATTCCACTATCGATTACACACTAGATTTTACTCGAGCCCATGATTTCGAGACACCCTGTGTATCTGTGTACGTGATGAATTATTTACTGCAAAATATAGAATTCCAAGTTTCTCTTAAACGGCGAATAAAAAATTTTCAGAGAGAAAATACAAGAAAATTATTTATTCAACTTTTCGACACAATGTCCAACAAAATTTTTCCTTGGGAGACCAAAGAGACCAAAAAGACCCTTTAGTCGGTAAAAAATAATGAATCTGATAAGACCGCCTGTCCACCCCAGACAAGAGTATTCAGAAGAAACAATAATTGGTACGGATGATCAAGACAATGGCTCCCAAATCCTCAAAAAGAGGTGCTATAGATTCCTTAACCTTGGTACTAGGTATCTTCTGGCCATTTATTTGCATTTCGTGGTGTTTTTCTCTGAAATTACCAATCTTTCGATGCCAGTCTCTTGTCTTCTTCATATCTTTTTCTCAGAGACACTCCCAATTTCAATCATGGACTGATATAGAACCACACTCCACATCCACCATAGATCAAGAAGGATTTAGTGGAATCGAGTGGCGGAATATTTTTTAATGTTCTAGAAGGTTTTCTTATTGTTTTCGTGTGACCTCGCTGTAACTCCAAAATCAATCCCCACAACCTCATGTGGGTTAAGTATGGTAGATCTTCACTCTTCTGTTGTGTAGTTTGGTAGCGTTCATTCTCCATAGATCAAGAAGGTATCGTTTTTGGACTGCATGTGTTAGGATTGGGAGGTAATTAACGGTGTCAAAAGAGGGTTTATGTCTGAGAATGGATATAGAATGTTCTAGAATGTTTTAGAGTAATATTCTAGTGAATAAAAGAATGTTAAGGAATATTCGAGAATAGTTGAAAATGTTCTCGAATATTCGATTAGAGAATGGTTCGGTAATGATGTCTATATATTTTCCATGAATTTTCGAGAATATTCTAGAACGTATTAAAATGCTTTAGAGAAAGAAATGCTCTAGAAAAATGGGATAAATAAATGCAATAGAGAGAACTTTGCATCAGTATGTACGTCAGTATTTTTTTTAATCGATTAGAGGGGATTAAGGTTATTAAAGTGATAGAAAATTATCAAATTATCTACCCACGAAAATCTCTGCAATCAAGAACCTGCAATGAAGAACCATCCCACAAGGTTGTCAAAAGAGAGTTCATGAGTATTCTAGAAGGTTCCAAAATGTTCTTGAATGTTCAAGAATAAGGTAGATGTTTCGTTATGATATAGAATGTTCTAGAATGTTTTTTTTATATTTCGATAGAATGTTATAGAATGTTCTAGAAGTGTTTTAGGAAGCTCCGGAATGCTCGAGAATGTTTCAAACCATTATGGACGATCGAAGGAACTTACTTGAACCTACCCAGAGAAACATCCCATAATTGTTCAGAAAATCAGATTCTCAATTTGATTCCTCTCTTTGGAACCTTCAGGGATTTGAAATTCGTATAAGAAATATATTTGTAACGATTTATTTGTTATTAAAAATTATCTTTTTATAAAAAAATACAATTACCTACCCACGAAAATCTCTGCAATGAAGAACCAACACACAAAAGAAGAAAGGTTGTCAAAAGAGAGTTCTTGAATATTCTAGAAGGTTCCAAAATGTTCTAGAATGTTTGAGAATAAGGTAGATGTTTCGGAATGATATAGAATGTTCTAGAATGTTTAAAAAAAATATATTTCGATAGAGTCTTATAGATAGAATGTTCTAGAAGTATTTTAGAAATCTCCGGAATGTTCGAGAATGTTTCAAACCATTATGGACGTTCGAAGGAACGTACCTGAACCTACCCACAGAAACTAGATATCTATTTCGGCCTTTCCGAGTTGGGCCTAATTACCTGCGTGACTCTTCGACTCTACGGGTGGTCCTATAATCCTGGAGCTCAGTTGGGCCAAGAAATTTCTGGATACCGTTGAAGCCATTTAAATGGTTGATTATTATCCGAGTTATTTGCATGCTCTTGTATGACTACGTTGTCAGATTTTACAGAAATTCCGATTTTCTACATTCTCGTTACAATTAATTATTATTGTGGCGATAATAGGTAACTATATAAGGAACGATCGAAAAATTATATAGGTAGGGGTAATGTTGCACTTTAGCGTCACCGGTAAGTCAGGTCTTTGGTCAGGGTAGGTTTTTTCATTTTAGGGACATTTGAAGGGAAAAAAAACTACCCTGACCAAAGACTACTTCTTGCCTGTCCAGTTATGTTTCATTATCTCTTAAAATCCCCTCATTTCTCGTTTGTCGCCCAACTGAGCCCTGGGATTATGGAAGAACAAAAATCCTTCGTCCAACTCGGTATCGCCCATCTATTCTTAGAAATCCGAATAACTAAATATCTATAACGGAAAACGAGTCATTTCCGAATGTAATCCTAAGGCTAGATAGCTGTTTAGCAACAATTTAAGAGCAAATAAGATCATGTAGTTCTAACAGAGAATCACTGATTATATTATTTATGAGTGAAGCAATTTCCTAAGCGCATCTAAATTTATGTTAAACGGTTGAAAAAACTTTAAAACATCGTTTCAGAAGATTTGAAATTAGTTAATTTGCTGCCGGTGATAATAAAACATCATATACAATTGTTACGGCAAGTTATAATTAACTTCTCTAAACGAGCTGTTTTTATACTGCAAGATCCTTGAATAGATCATTCATGTTCCCAAATAATTTACATTAAAGTGGAAAAACTAAGACTAACCTTGCCAATTCATATCATAAAAAACTTTCGAAATAAAATTATTTGCAACAATCGACTTGAAAAAGTCCCACGGGACGATCTAAAAATATTCATTTATCAGTTTCCAGATGCTTTATGCTGACACCTACATGACTCGCGAAGAATTCAGAAGAATGTTTGACCACACACTTTACGATAGAATGCGAGAAAAGCTGAACTGCAAAACCGCCTTCCCAGAGATCTACGACAAAGTCAGCAAAACCGCCAGATATTGAATGTCAACTATGAGTCACTCCTTGCAAAATACATTTCAAGAAATGTTATTAATAATTATTATTAATAAATTGGTTTTTACTACATATATACTTGTATTATTTGTCACAGCCATCTTTACACACATTATTGATAATAATATTGAACCATAGATTGGATCTTGTGGCACGCCAAATTAAGTATAAAGTACTCCTTTATAATTTGGTCAAAAAATTATTTCGGGCTATTTTTCTACAACTTTTGAACCAAAATAATCCATCCATAATCCTTGATCACCCATCACTGATTTGATAAATATTGTTAATATTGTCAAAAACAAAACAAAAAACTATTAGGACAAATCAGGGTGTTCAGAAAATGCGTAACCGGAAAAGGTAGGTACCAGAGGACAACACAGTCCCCTTAAGACGAAGCCCAAACAAAACAACGGTAATACATATGAGTCTTCATTTCAATTCTCTCTTCCTATTATAGTAACAGTAAAAAAAATCTATAGCAACGTAAGAGTCTTTCTACTTGAGCCGAGTTCTACATATCCTATTACCTCCAATCTTTTCTACATTAAAGAAAAATGGTAATTTACCTACTATGAATGGCTGAAGTGAGTCATATATGCATATGTGTTCACCGGCACCACGAATATAACAAAAATAATACACCGGTTCCACATCTTTGCTTCATCTTTTGCTAATTCTGACCGATTAGTCTGCACGGTCAGATCTTGCAAGTTAGCAGCACACCATGCGATGCGAAGCTGTTTCATTCATAGTTTTGATGAGCCGGTTCATTCAATTATACCGTTCGGTCGGTAGCCGTAGGTAAAGTGGAAAGTGCATAATAGTGTTGTGGCGCCAGCCGCCACTCTTTTGGGTAAAAGCGTAAAAGATGTCTCTTTTTATAGAATTTCATACCACCATCAATGGTAATTAAGTAGTGTCAAACTAACACCTTCAATTGGCTCTATTAAAAAAAAAATGGTGAAGCTTCAGAATTGGCAATTTTAGCTCATACCTTCTGAACCGCAAATTACGACTAAGCAATTTGGGAACAAACCAATTTAATTCTGGAACCAAATAACTTCGAGACAAGATGCGATTAACGTTTTTGAGATTAGTCGCCAGGACTCCAAGAAGTATCCTGAGTCAAATTTATTTTCTGCAAAACCTGCAACCTTAATGCTATTGACCGTTTTCAAGATATGACGCCTGGTAGTGCGCAATTTAGTTAATTAAGACTCACGAAATTTCTCCAATTTTTCTTAGAATTTTACATCAGATGCATCGCAACATGGTAAGCTTGAAACTGAATTTGGTTTTACTATGCGGTTTACGATTTTTCAGATATGCCGCTTTTGGAGTGCGTAAATATAGTTGTTGAAGTATTTTTCCAGATGCCGCTCTTAAAATTTGGCAGCGCATCGATTGGAACATGGCAAACCTGCAATTAAAATCGTTTTGCTATGCTATTTGTCGTTTTTGAGATATGCCACCTGGAGGAAGTGCAAAAAATGAGACCGTCAAAGTACTATTTCAGATGCGCTTCTTATGGAAGCGGAGACACTGAAAGAAGAAATTCGTGAAAAAATTGTTTGATAAGCAATTTCGTTTCAAAATATTTTGGCCAGATTTTACTGTTCACAATTAAATTTAAATTGTTATTTTATTGTTAATAGATAACGCTATATCGTCACATTTTGACCAAGTTTTAACGGCTAATGGAAATTTGAATCTCAGCAACGTTTTTTTCTTGTTCGTTCTAGCTACTCTGCTTGCCCCACTGCGAGAGAAATGGGCAACATTTGACATAACGAGATAAAAATTTTGAGATGAGCAAGTTGAGACGCGCATAAATATCGATCATTTGATTCAACGACATTAATAAAGCCCTCAAGTTTCAAAATTGTTCGGATAGTCGTTAGCTCTAGTAGTTGTTCTAGTTGTTCTAGTTCCAGTTGTGAAAAAGACGAACGGTTAACGCTACGCTCCTTTTCGTTGTAGTCAGCTTGTGCACCTGCCGTTTCGTTTCATCTCTCTGTATAATAAAGGAAGCGATTCTTCGTTTTGTGCCGTTGTGGGGTCTACCTGCATTCCACAAAGCTTCACCTTAAATCAGAGCTGATGTGAGATCTTCAACCACTGATTTTACACTCATTACGTGCACACGAATTTTTTGAATATTTTTGACAATTATCGTGAAAAGCGATTATTTTGCATTTGACAAAAATTTCATTGCACCGATGATAGATCGTTTTTTTAAGTACCTACTCTAATTGGAATAATTGAATCAGATCCCTTCTACGGTTATTCATGTTCATTCATGTTTTGCTATCGGTAAATGCGACGTTGCCGTATCCGTTTTTTGGACAAACTATTGATATATTTTGATTCAACCTAAAGTTTACGAAACCTAATTACAAAAACAATGTTTCAAGTTTCTTTGCTTGTAAAGGGTATGTTTCTTCTGATGATGTTCCAATTGTGATTGCATGGGGCAAATTCTCAACGATTGTATTTTTCCAAAGCCGAACAAAGGCTCACTTAAATTTTCAATAAACAACCTTAGATAAAAAAAATACATAAAGATAACAGTGGTGAATTTGTAAGTTAATTATACCATTCACTATATGACGATATTTGAGTCCTGCATATAAGTCATTTGAAATCATAAAGACAGCTGTTTAAGTCTGCATTCTAAGTTATCGCCATCAATCAATCAGGACATATCTCATGATGTCTATTATAGTAGGCTGATAAGTCTTAATAAAGGAGAAACGGTACTAACTGACTCATGTCTTCTGACTAATGTGATTTGTGTCGATCGAGCAGGTCTTCTGGCCATTCGTTTAGGTTTCTGTTTATTCAGTTCAATCCAGTTTTTTTTTTGTGTGTGTGATAAGTAGGTTTGTAAAATCGTCAAATCCTCGACCATAACCGTCAGTTTGGCAACAAAGCGGAGGATCACCGTCCCACCAGTCCAAGTCATCGGCACGCACCGGCGACTGGAATTCTTACATGCTGTTGGCTGTAGGCTGTAGGCTGGCAGCGAGGATCTATCTGATCAGATCATCGCGCCGCAGCGGATCATCCTGCTGAATCCTTATTTACATCGCAAGGACCAAGAAATAAGTAGCCGGTCGGAGATAACTTCTCGCGTGTGTGCAAATGCTCGACACGGTCTTACCGTCGTTCTTATTAGCTGGAGCTGGAATTGGAACTGGAGCTTGGGGCCCTAATTGTCGGGGTGCTGAGAATTAATTAGTGAAGTAAAAAGTTTAAAGGGTTGGATGCGAGAGATGGATAAATTCTTCGGCCTGCTGTTCCTTTCTGCTGCATATCTGCTAAGTTTATGTAAGTACTTATTTGTTTTTGTTTATTTTTTTAATCAAAATGTGGTGGAGGGTTGAAAAGTGTGAAGCTAGAAGTTTTTAGATTTTTTCTTACGAATAAAAATAGAGCGACTATTCTGGATTTTTTGATAGATTAAATTGAATGAAAAATTAAAATATCCTTCAACGACGTTATTATTATTAAATATCAAGATACGTGCGATAAAACTTTTTCCTGTTATCTTGAAGCAATATCGGATGAAACAAACTGAAAAGTTTATTAGAAAAATGAACAAAAAATAATAACAAATGACAGGAAAGGAAATCTCTGGGTTAATTTAATTGTAATTTTGGGTTTTAATTTGAAATTTGACGCTTTTTAATAGAAATGACGCGCGCACGCACCGGCGCTTCAAAATCTGATGGTGTGTTAATTAAAGTTTGATTAAAGATTTTGTTACTAACGCTCGTAACTAGGAGCGCTTCAAAAATTTATCATCTCAGATTGTCGCAGTTTACTTTTACATTGAGTGATTTTTTCGGTAGAATTTTTTATATTTTTCTCAGCTTTAATTGTTTTTATAAAAATGTGGAAATTGAATTTTATGGTAAAGACATGGACACTTCAAAGTAAAGATATCTGCACCAGTGGGGCTTCAAAATCTTATCGTGCAGCTTGACGAATTCAATTTAATTTAATCAGGAACGCTTCAAAAGGCGCTTTAAAATCTTGTCGTCTGAGTTTGAATTAACTTTTGTCGAAGTGGATTTGTGGAAATCTGGAAATTTCAATTTCTGGTTACACGGCGCGCTTCAGCTTAACTTGTTCGAGAGATTTTTTCGGTTGAAATTATGTTTTTGGATTTATTCTTCAAAATTAAAATATTCCAAACCACGAGCGCTTCAAAGGCGCTTCAAAATATTGTCGTCACAGTGACTTGAGCGAGTGATTTTTTGGAGGGAAATTGATTTTTTTAGCATTAAAATTTACACTCCAGAATAAAAATATTCCAAACCAGGAACGCTTCAAAATATTGTCGTCACAGTGACTTGAGCGAGTGATTTTTTGGTTCGAAATGGATTTTCTTTTCTTTATATGGCATAAAATGTACACTTCAAAATAAAAATATTCCAAACCATAAACGCTTCAAAATCTTATCACTTCAGCTTTCTGGATTTTCTGGAAATATATAGAAATCGAATTTTCTGGTACAATTATGTGCACTTCAAAATAATATCCGAATCAGTGGCGCTTCAAAATTTAACTGTTTCAGCTTAACTTGTCCGAGAGATTTTTCGATTGAAATTTTTTTTCCGGTCTTTTCGAAATCAAAATATTCCAATCCACGAGCGCTTCAAAATCTTATCGTCACAGCTTGTTCAAGTTGACTAGTTCGAGTTATTTTTTGAGTCGAAATTGATTTTTTGGCATTGAAATGTACACTTCAAAATAAAAATATTCCAAACCACGAGCGCTTCAAAGCGCGCTTCAAAATCTTAACGTCACAGCTTGTTCAAGTTGACTGGTTCGAGTGATTTTTTTGGTCGAAATTGATTTTTTGACTTGAGAATAAAAATATTCTCAGCTAGGAACGCTTCAAAATCAAATCTTATCGTTTCAGCTTGAATTATTGTTGTCGAAGTGTATTCTAGAGATTTTCTGGAAATTTAGAAATTAAATTCCCTTGCAAGCCACTTAAAAATAAAAATATTTGGAATCGGCAACGTTTCAAAATGTTATAATAGTCTCCGCATTAAGGAGGTGCGCTTCAAAGACGCTTCAAAATTTATCATCTCAGCTCGAATCAATTTTGTCGACGAAAGTTCCAGAAATTTATGAAATATCTAAATGGCATTTTTTGGCTTAGACAGGAGCACTTCAAATACAAATAAAAATACTCCGAAACAGCAGCGTCAACGCTTCAAAATATTATTTGACTTGAGCTTGAAAAAATAATAATAGTTTTGGCCGCCTACAACGAACTCGGATAAAACGAACATTGGTTTTAATATACTTTCCCCGGGATCTTTGATCGTTTTTTGTCCAATTTTTTCTGAAACTTTTTTACGCCTCTTTTTTTTAATATTCAATTGATTACAGAATTGAATCATTAAAATCGATTTCTCTCAAAGTTACACTTTTTTTTTTCGAATTTTTTTTGCATCTTTTTCCTGGTTTTATGTGCTCAAAATTTACAGAAATATGGGTTTGAGCCACCATAGAAATGTCGAGATTTGAAGATGAATAATTATTAAGGGATTTATTTTATGTCTACATGATCTGACAACACTGCCTGCTTGGTACTGATGAGTTTATCTCCGGGACACCCATAGAAAGTTCTATTAAACAAACTGTAGTAGAGTAGAACAACATCCTGTCGAGAGTCTCGTGTAAAGTTTTTCAGAGCTAATTTATTATGACCAGGTAGCAAAATTCCTCTTACAAATTATACGGTCTAGATTCTCGTCTGCGGAGTGATGTTGAGATGAACAAAAAAAAAAATGATGCACCGCAATTTAATGTAAAATAAAAATGATGAAGGGTGTGTAAATAACGCTCTAGAGCTGGCGAATCGCGATGAACTGTTCAAATACTAGCCGCCGTACAATTGATTACTTGCCGACAAAAAAGGCTCCCATAACAGAAGACCTCAACTAATTGGACTTGGATGGTTTTGGTTCCTCTTATGTTATTGGTATACAGGGTGTCCCAAAAAATTTGGTATATAAGTTTATAAGAGGTCGATCGATGAAGCGAGACATGATGTAAAACAACCCTAAACCCTAACCGAAACCACAAGGTTTTATTAATGACTACTGACTAGGGTGTTTTAGGTGATACAAAAGCATTTCTCTGATCTTAAATCAGTGGTACTGACTGGTTCCTCAGAATCAATATTCTTGTGTGAATTATTCTTTCAACAGAATCTCATTCTATTGTCCAGAATATAGCATCTTTCTTCCCCGTTGGAGGTTTAACGTCATAGTCGTCTGTCGTCTGTCATCTGACAGGGGTATGCTAATTAGTCGCTACATTTGAAGTTCCTTTCAAATTAAATATCGCGCAAACTCTGTCGTTTAATATTCCAGATCAGGTGGTTTATGGTGGTTTCTGAGATTAATATTATCGATTATCCCCAGTTTACTTTGGTCACCCTGTAGATAAATCTGGCTAGACTATACCATGTCCTCTATAATAGGCTTTTATATACACGGACATATCCGCGGGCTATCTTACTCATAGTTATCGGTGGGTATCTATAAAAACATCAGTGGTGTCTTTATTGTAAGGTAATTGAATCAAAATAATAAAAATTAATAATTATTTTAATTGCTTTTTTTGTGCTAAAGACCCGTCAGTTTTGACAATTCAAAAAATTTAAAATAACGAACATAATTACGTAGGTAACGATTAATTATAACTCGATCTTGCCTGGGTGATCGTTTGAGTCTTCGACGAGACACCATTGATTTCCAGCCAACTGGTTCCGTGGAAAACTCATAATAACATAACATTTAGCATTAACTGTCTTTATTTTTCTTTTACTTAGTAGAGAAACTGGTTTGAGTCCGGCTGGTTACATTGGCAATTAGTGCAATGATTCTCGACTTTTTTGCATTAACGAATCATTTTTCATTGTCGAAAAAAGCTCGGGAGTCGCTATTACATCCTGTATGTTTTTTTTTTCATTATTTTATTTTACAAGTTCATAGACGGCATAATAATTAATCAGCGATTAGATTACGTTTATCTAATGATGGATTAATAATTAACGAAGAATTCGACAAAATCGTTTCATATCTTTATGTTAGTCGTTTCTTATCTTGGAGCAATTTGTTATGGCAACGGAGAAGATATTTTTAAAATATTTTATTACAGTTGAAGTTGATCTGAAAGAATTTTACGAAGAAACCAACATTCTAATCCACCGGCGAGGATTCTTAGTTATTCATTATACACGAGATTGCATTGTTTTGCGCAAACACGCTTTCAGTACTATTATTATATGTAGTACCAGTACCAGTACCACTCCTTATGTTCTTCTTTAGCACTCCCACCAGTGGCGTGTTCTTTGAAGGGCAATTACTCCAACCCCCACCGAATACGGGCCTCAAATCCGCATAATTCGCAGGCGCTATTATAGTAAAACTTAGGACAGCGGCCGCCAATGAGTTTTACCGCCCATGTCGGTGTACCTGTTGATTTTTATCTATTTTTTTAAATAAAAGAAATATTGCATTAGACCTTAGTTTTTCTGACTCAAAAATACGTAATCATCGATTATTAAGCGAGATGAACGGGTTGAATTATAATATATGTCAATTTTACACTTATTCGAGTGCTTAATTAGGAGATCCAGCATTAATTTATCAATCGCATAAGCGAGGAGGAAAGCTACATTAGTGGGAGGTGGGGTTTTATAGGTTTACTATTTAAAACCGTGTTAGAGTCGCTGATAACAGCAGCTTCTCCCACATCATTGCGCAAGCACCTTACGAAGCTTTGCTCTATATATGTATAGCAGCGGTCTCCAAACTTTCTATAGCAAAAGTTTCAGCAATATAGAAGGCAAAGGTCATCAATTCTAAGCTAGAGGGAGGTTCATTAGTCTCAGCAAAAATTACTTTACTAAGTAAAGATCTAAAAGCACCACCACCACCAGGTTCTTATAGCTTTATATTGAATGCGGTCAATTTTTCTGAGATTATGGTTAGCTGTGACGTAGTGCAGCGCAGAGGCTCGATAACTGAAATTTACATACAACCCCATAGTGCATCATTCTATAATATACTCTCACGCCCACGCCACTGCATTGCGAACACTTGCGCTAGCACTATACCACCTCAGTAAAATACTCTGGTAAATTAATATGAACATAACAATGGACTCATATATCATATCATACAGTTAGAGTTATACCTGATTCCGCATATATTATAACCATTGTGGGAACAAACAAAAAGAGTTTTTCCAGTCGTTTGAACTGATCTTTCAATCAGTCCTTTTCATCATTCCGGGGATCTTATCTCGAGTTTTTCATGACCATAACAATTCTTTCTTGGCTGTTCGATTCTTGGCTGTAGAGGTGAAATTTGTTCCTGTCTTGAGGGGGGCGGAAAGTGGTTCACGTTTTTGATCAAAATTCTACGTGCAGCTCCGTGGCAGGTCACTAGACCGCTGCATCTTCGAGAGGGAAACCGAAAACAAAGAACTATTTTCACATCATTTCCACTATTTCGTCATTATATCCACTTTTCCCCTTATTTCCATTTATTTCGAAGACGAGTGAACACCCCCCAAAGGAGAGATCGATGAAAAAGTGTACTATTTCCGCATACTAAATTATTTCCACTATTTACACTTTATGTCCACCATTTCCACTCATTTTCAATAAATTACATCCTGCTTTTCCCACACTATTTTAGTAATTTTTACCATAGTGTACAATTCTTTCATTACACATTAAATTATTTCCACTTTATTTCCACTATTTCCACATAATTTCCACCATTTTCCGTTACTTTCAGGTATTTCCAATTATTTCCACACTATTTCCACTTTCTTTCCACATTATTTCCACCTCATTTACACTATTTCCACTTTATTTCCACTATTTCGTCATTATATCTACTTTTCCACTTATTTCAGTTATTTCCTGTTATTGCCACACTATTGGCAGTTTTTCCACGACGAGTGAACACCCCCGAGGGAGAGTTCGGTTCAACAAGTGTGCAATTATTTCCACTATGTATTTCCATTTTATTTCCATACTTTACACTATTTACACCTTATATTCATATTATTTTAACTATTTCCACATTATTTCCACTTTTTATCCACATTGTTTCCACTTATTTCTACTATTTCCATTTTATTTCCTATATTTCCAATTATTTCCACCAGTGAACACCCTCTCTCGGAAGTATTTTCACTTTATGTGTACTATGCCATTCTTTCCACTATTTATATAATTTACATTATTTCCACATTATTTTTATCATTTCCACTCATTTCCAATTATTATTTTCAGTTATTTCCACATTATTTCGCAGAAAATATTTCCACTATTTCCAATTATACAGTTATTTCCACACTATTTCCTATCAGTTAATTCCACCACAGTGTACAATTATTTTCATGAGTGAACACCCCCCCCCCCCCCGCTTGCTGATTTTCAGATTTTTTTTTCATAATTTTCAAAATAAATTCTGACAAATTCTCTAGACAAAAAGCAACAACTTTTGTCTCGCGGAGCTTCTCTGTAAAACGCTTTTTTTCTTAGAATGCTTTTTTTCTTGTTTTTTTTTTTCCAAAAGAAGAAAGAAGTTTTAAGAACAAGACTAAAAGGCAAAATTTGTTTATTTTATGTCTATAAAGATTGTGCCTGTTTTTTTTTTTTTGATTCTTATGAATAATAAATAAATTTGGGAAATTATGGCCCCAAAATAATTTTTAAACAAAACCTGAAAATCACCAGAACATCTTTGAATAAGTTAAGCAACTTGTCTTGGAGTTTTTCTCTACAACGCTTCAATCCGAGGTTAATTAATAAAAGTCTACGAATTCTTGGTTTTTGTTCAAATTTTCTGGGAGAAGAAAGGACTTTGAAAAAAAAATCGGAAATAAATGCTTATTTTTGTCCAAAGAACGTGCCCGATTTTTTTCTTAGCTTTTGGGAAACTTTTAAGCACCCCTTTTTCTCGGCTTTGCTTTCGGGTTCGTCCACCTTTTGTCGGTGGGCTTCCGTACCACGAGGAAGGAGAGAGTAAAGAGAGTTTTTCGGCCGATCGGAAAGGAAAAAAGTGTTTTTTTATTAAGTTTTAAAATTTTAAAAGTCCCAGGTTTATGATAAAAAAATATATCGTTTGTAGTTCTCATCTTTGGGTTCGCATCTTAAAAGAAGAACCATCTAGAACAAAGCCTTTTTTCTTTTCGCTATCCTCTATTTCCGCAGGTCAAAAAATTGAAGATTTTGTTCACCAATGCTTGTTGACATCGTTTAGGCATCTAACTGTTGAGCAGTTGAAAGAGAGTGGCTATGTCTTATCTAAACAGTTAAAACCGATGATCCCTCTTTTATATAAAAAAAAAATTATACCTAGAAGGCCATATGGACTTCACCACATTATGCACTGGTTGCTCGATGGTTTCTGGGACAATGGACTGGATGATGGTGTGCTCTGAAATGACACTTGTGCACCAGATCTTTTTCTTCTGGGGTCATCTGATGAGTAAAATTTTCGAAGTGCAAAAATGTAAGGGAATATGTTTAGAGCAGAATTTTTATTCTTCTGCCAAAGAGTCGATGGGGCACAATTTGAGCGTTTCTTGAACTAATTTTGATGGTTTTTCTACACGTTTTCTTATTTTGTAAGGGCGGGTACCTAGTTGTTATACTAGGGGTTGGGGTGCTGGTGACAGCGGAAAGGATGGACGTGTTCTTTTCAATGAATGGATCAATCAGTCTGCTTCTTAGACTAAGACCATTAAGCAAATATTTGATCCATGACTTGTGGAACATCCTGTATCATTAGGTTGAATTATTGTAGGTATTTGGTGGCTTTTGTGCGTAGTTGAAGTGAATCCTGCGGGCTTTTTCATGTCTAAATTTACTAGAATTCCTCGTAACGCGAACACCTGCTTATTGTAATGTTTACTATTTTACACAACAATAGTTTTTGGCACGGATGAATTCCTTAAAGCTCGGAATAATGGGAATAGGCGAGTGGTACAGCGTTGGAAATACTTCCGTTTGTTTGTATACCTACCTAGTGGGTTAATCTCTGCTGAAGATTGAAGAATGAGTGTAGAAGGTGAAGGTGTCTTCCTCCCTCCATGACTCCTTGTTAATGTTAAATTCCTACCAGATTTAGGTAACAAAACATGGTAAGGGATGTAGATCCCATTCAGATCCGGGGTGCCATTCATTTTCAATCGTGATGGGTAAATAAATTCTGCAACCTTTCAATTATTCAAATCAGGCTAAGCCGATTATACCTATCAGATCATTGACTCGCTTGTTGCTTGCTTCTTATACATCTTCAGACGTAAATATGTCAATGGCAAGTGAAATATTTGAACAATACAATATTAAAATAAGAGATAATATATTCAAACCTAATATAAAATGAAATATGCTACACAACATAATCAATTCCTTATAAGGCTACAAGAGAAAAAAATACCTCAGACCGAAATGGATATTTATAATGATCTAGCTGTATATTCTCATGCCTGCCAACCCACACAAAATGCTCTCTCACTCTCTCTTGAGTGCTTTGAATTTTATCTCCATTGAAAGTGTGGTATCAGTCGACTAAGGCGAGACAAGACAAAGTTTGACAACAATCAACAAAGTCACTTTCCCTTTAATTTTTTATTTAAATAATAACGCTAATAATTGTAACTATTCAGATCACATACCTACCGTTATTAATTAACTAATATTATTAAAGTCGTACACTCAATATACAGTTGTTCTTCTTCTTTGGAGCGTCAAACTTTCCCACGCAAAAAAAAAGACTTATTAATACACCTTGCACGGTTTTAATTATTTATTTATAAACTCGCTAGATTCTTATATTAACGCGTAGTGTAGGTTATAATTACTTAAGTAGGTACTACGTACATACGTTCGTAATTCTAATTCTATTAGGCCTCAACATCAACATATCAACATTGTATCTGGAAGCTTTTCTATTTACGGTTTAATAATAGCTTTTCAACAGTGCCCATCCACTGTTATCGAATTATCGAAATGGAAAGCTTTTAAAATGTTTATAATTAATGGCTTTATTCGTTGATTGCGTTTGTGATCTTTTTAATGAGATTTTTTACTAATCTAACTTTTTATTTTCAAACCGAACTAAAGAGAGATACTCAGATAAGAGTCTGACGGAAATTTCAACAGTATAGTACATAAAGAGAGTTGAAAGTGACATTTTTGTATATTTTTGAGATATTGTACTATACTTTATCTACTTCTGATAGCATTATGAACAAACGATTTTAAGATGCTCCCACTTACTACTACCTAACTTTAGTACCTACTTTTCAAATTGAATGGGAAGTTTTTTCTTGGCACTACTATTTGGGGTATTTTTCATTTCAGATTCACTCGTTCTCATAATTTTATATTTAATAATATTAAAATTATTAATGAAAAATACGTTAAAAATGCATAACTAGCTCCTAATCTTAATATTCAATTATACTTTTTCAATCTTCGAATATAAAACATAGTAAATTACTCCACCCTCCATACTTCTTCGACTGCCAGAGGGTGTTAGACAGTTATGAGCAGGAGCGCCATCTTGCTGAAACCACCTGATTTTTCGTAAGCGCAACTGTTCCAGCGCACCTTAAATTTAATTTTACAAGATTTTACAATCTTAATTGTAAATAATTGGACCAAGTACTTATTTTTACTTGTGATCGAATTTTTTGCATTAAATGGGGATTTTCTTGGTGACCTCGTTGTGCCTTTTAAAATGTCACAATTTGTAAATTTTGACTCGTCAGTCCAAGGATTGTTCTTGTAAAATTTTCTTCTTAAACGTCAAATAGCGAAAAGCTGCAACGTTGATTTATTTTATAAAAATTCAATAATTTACATCATTGAATTCCTCGATTTTTTATCTTTCTAAATATGTAAAAATAAAATATCGCGTCCATAGGAAAAACAAGAGATGGTGGTGATATCTCCAAATCTAGTAAGCCAAAAAATCGCAGATTAGATGCAAATTTAGGTAATTGTGTATGTTTTCATTCTCCTTTCATTTTTTCAAAATTCCTATAAATAAGAAAGTTGTAGCGATTTTCAGTTTTTTCTCAACATTTTGAGTACCGCTGATTTTTTGCAATCTTCAAACGTTATTTTAAAAGACATGTGACCACGGAACTGTGGAACTTTTGATGCCCTACATTGAATTCGTTGATATTTCATCTTTCTAAGCATGTAAAATCCGATATGGCGATCATTTAGGAAAAACAAGAGATTGTGCATGGTGATATCTCAAACTCTAGTAGGCCAAAAAAATCGCAAATTAGATGAAAATGTAGGTAATTGTGTATGTTTTCATTCACACCTTTCATTTTTTCAAAATTCTTATAAATAAGAAAGTTGTGGCGATTTTTAGTTTTGATAGATTTTCTGTTTTTTCTGAACATTTTGAGTAGGTACCACTGATTTTTTGCAATCTTCAAACGTTGTTTTAAAAGACATGTGACCACGGAACTGTTGAACTTTTGACGCCCTACATTGAATTCCTTGATTTTTCATCTTTCTAAGCATGTAAAATCCAATATGGCGAACGTAGGAAAAACAAGAGATGGTGGTGATATCTCAAAACCTAGCAGGCCATAAAAATCGCAGATTTGTTGCAAATGTAGGTAATTGTGTGTTTTCATTCACACCTTTAATTTTTTCAAAATTCCTATAAATAAGAAAGTTAGAGCGATTTTTAGTTTTGATAGATTTTCTGTTTTTTCTGAACATTTTTAGTACCGCTGATTTTTTGCAATCTTCGAACGTCATATTAAAAAATTTTATACCCTAAAAAATCCTTGATTTTTTATCTTTCTAAGCACATAAAAATCCAATATGGCGGTCATAATAAAAACAAAAGATGGTAATCACATCTCGAAATCTAGTAGGCCCAAAAAAGTTCAAATTAAATGAAAGTGTAGGCAATTGCGTGTGTTTTTATTCGCACTTTTCAGATTTTCAAAATTCCTGTAAATAAAAAAGTTATGTCGATTTTTAGTTTTGACAGATTTCCAGTTTTATCTAAATATTTTGAGAAATGCAGATTTTTTTGCAATCTTCAAACATCATATTAAAAGACATATTATGTGATCACGGAACTTTTGAACCTTCCATTCCACCTCATTCCTCATTCCACCTAGGTATTACCGTTTCCGAGATAGCAATTACGCATGGTACAACCTGTCGTGTGCGGGTGTAAATGGACTTTTTTCCCTTGAACCCAAAAATGACCCTACCTACCGACCCTAATAGTGAGAGTATACAGGGTGTCAATTGACGTAAAAATATTTTATACAGGATGTTCCTTGACTCTCAGTAATGACGACATTGTCTATTTTGTTAAATGGGACGCTCTGTATATTAATTCATTTTCAGATTGTCCGAGAAAATCCAGTAGGAATCGATTCTTTAGTTGCAGCTTTCATTGAGTAGGTTATGACTATGAGTTATAATTTATAAACAAATGAAAATCGCAATTTTCCATTTTGAAAGCAGTGTGTACATCGGACACGGCTCTAAATATCGAAAAACGGCTTACATGTCCCTATATTAACTTTTGAAGCGGTATCCTATGATGTTGATGAAATTTTTATACAGGGTGATCAAAAGTCTGATAATCTTCGTCACCCTGTATGAAAATTTCATCCACACAATAGGATACCGCTTGAAAAGTTATGATATAGAAACATGAAGCCGTTTTCCGATATCTGTAGCCGTTTTCAAAACAAGCTGCTTTGAAAATGAAAAACTGCGATTTTCATTTGTTTATAACTCGTAAGCTATGCTCACAGTTTAAACTGCAACTGTAAAAACAATTTTTATTGGATTTTCTCAGACAATTTGAAATTGTTTTAATATACAGGGTGTCTCATTCAAAAAAATAGACCATATCGTCGTTACTGAGTCAAGGAACACCCTGTACATTTTTTTACGTCAATTGAACATAGATTACATTAAAAAATTGACTTGTTTCGGGATTTCTTTGAAAAAAATGTTTCAAGGAAACATTCGGGGGTGGCAAGTTTTTAAATTGACACCCTGTATATTTTACGAGAGCGCTTTTCTGGAAAATCGGGCTTTGCCTTTTATAAATGCGGCCAAGGGGTCCAAAAATGGGGAAATGTGGCCCAAAAATGTGTTCTTGTCAAATATCTCGATAACCCTTTTGGGGATATCCCTTGACCACCTGTTTTTCTTGCATAGGTTTGCGAGAAATTGGCTAGAAAAGACTAGCGACGTTCAAAACTTTTCGTCGCTATTTTTTTTTTTTTATATAGAAGCATTCATGGCAATCAATACCATGGCAGAATAATCGTAGGTAATATAATTTAAAAGATCAATTCACATCCTTTTACCGTACCAATCCGGTCTCTATATCGTGTATAAGATATTTTTAAGCTCAAGAGGACGGAAATATGTTTGTTCTTGCGTGAAATTTTCTATATTAAGTTTACTGTATCAAGATTCACGAACGACACCTGTTATGCAGCTTTGGGAGCGAGGTATATCCGATTTCCGCTCTTGTGGAGATTCTGACCATATTTTTTATATTGAAGTTAATAGACAATTTCAAGGGCAGTGTTCGAGAGATCGTCAAAAGAAAATGAATTTATATTATCTGTGAGAGAAACATTAATAATTGTACACCAGATGGGACCTGCAATCTGCAATCCAGAGGGAAACGAAAGAAATAAAATGAAAACTTGAGGTTGGCTAAATACACAATGATATAAGGCCATATAAATAGGCGATTTGAAAATTAAAAGTCTTTCAGGTAATTGAACTGTTTATTTGTTTCTAATTCAGATTGCTAAAATGTAGACATTCCGTCAATGTATACACAGTCAAAACTGTCATTTATAAACACACCTAAATGTAACTTCCTGCGATAGCAAACATTTTGTTCTCACATTAGAGTGTCATAACATAATGGGAAAAATTAAGAGAAAAACAAACAATGAGCAATATTGACGTATCATAAACACAAACAGAAAACCTAACAGTGTCTCCCTTGTGCTGGCTGGTAGGTAAAGGTACTATAGGTACTGGTACCAGTAGTACCCGGTACTACTACTACCAGTACCACTTACACCCACCTCTGTTTTATTAAAGCCGGGAATTTTATTTTATTTATCATTCGTCTGTGTTTAATTAAAAATTAAATAATAAAAAATTAAATGTTTTAAGGACTCAAATACCCTAAATTGGTTGCATACTGTACACAAGTATCTATGTAATCGTTGTGTAACGAGGGGAACAATAACAATGCAAGGCAATCACATCTTTTAATTATGAAGGAAGCGGCATATATAATTTTTCAACCTGCACTGCTATGTCTACATGATAAAGCATTTTATGTATTGAAATTGAAATATCGAATTTCATAAACACCTAAACAGCTGAAGAGAGAAATAATAATTGTTAATTCTGATAAGCCACAATAATTAGTGAATGAGTTATTTGTAAATTAATCAAACTCCTGGAAAATGTAATTCAAGGAATCACTCGCTGGATTACTTAATGATACCTACCTAGTTAATGTTTGTTGAATGTCCTGAAAAAGAAAAATAATGCGCAATGCGCATGTTCTCCAAGATGAGTCACATCCCGCTAATTTGTACTTTATTTAAAATCGAAAGACACAGCAATATGTAGATATAGGTAGAAAAGAAAATCCGATCGGTGTATGATGATAAGCAGTTAAAACGATTGAGCACGGTGAATCTCAGGTCAGCTTTTACATCGCGGTCTGGCGCTCAAGCGTTTCAGACGAAACCAATTTGGAATTTCAATAACGCATTCACGGACTGCGAAGATAATGAGCTACGTGATTTTCTAACAATCAAAAGAAACTAGGTGGTTGTGGTTACATGTTTTCACGTAACGACCTTATATGCAAAAGATTCGGATTCGAACTTCCGTTTCTTTTGCTCCTCCTCACCTGCTCCATTATTAAGATATATACCTACCTACGTAAAGCAACCAATTTTAAATTATTTTCAACGATCTACCTCAAATGAATGTATCTACATTAATTGTGCGCTACACTTAGTGGCAAGTTGCATTATTGAATTATGGACTAGCGAGGTAACCGGCTGAACCACCGACCGCTCTTTTTATACACGTACTTCTCGTTAATTATCGAAATGAAATACTTTGCTTCAGTTATGGCTGAAGAGGTACAAGCGGAAAAAATTCAGTAAAAAAATAATAATATAGTGACTTGAACAAAAGGTGTACTAAAAGCAAAGTAATTATTCAATGTAGACTTGGACTTTTTGAACACTCGATATAGTTAGAGGAAACACGCCCGTCATGCGCAGTAACAAAAACGGGGTAATATGTGAGATCAGCTGATCAAAATTTTCGGGACCTCGAGCTTAAAAGTTTCAAGCTCAAGATGGGTTTTAGATTATTGATTTTTCTTTATCGAATAAGATTGATCACCAGTTATTTAATCGAATAACCAGAAATTGAGAACATTACAAAATAAAAAGTTAGGTTATGCACAACAACTGTTTGAAACTTTCAGAGGGCGTTTATTTTAAAACAAGACACATGACGTGTTATTGTGAACGCACCCCAGGATATTCCAACAGTATACCTGTCAAGATTCAAGCTTAGAAATTAAGCTGAGGTAGGTATAATGGGAAAAACTGTAATCATAGACATCGAAGGACCATAAGAAAAAGGATTGTGTGGTACTGGTACCCACCAATCTGTGGTAATGTGGTAGCGCACTCCCGCTCTCCGTGGTACCGTCCTTGCAGGCCTGCCGGTGACGGACTACGAGTTTCGTAATGCACTATATTGTATTATCTCGGGAGTCTAGGTTTGGTGATTTTGAGCACGAATAAACTAATAATATAAGAGATACAATGGAGTAACACACTATCGAGAAAAGAGCCGTTCGTCTCGTGAACCGACGCACTCGTTGCGTTGAGAGTTCAATCTTATCTCTTTAATATAAAAACTTACATGATAACTTTCCACTCGGGATGCGATTCTTATTCGCGAGATAGAAAATTTAAAATTAAGGAACTGAGTACGTAACAACAACTTATCATACGAAAAACGTCGCTGAGAATCCCTGCCCGTTTCAGTGCAGGCAGTGCACTGAAAGTAGGGAACGAGGATTCGTTCGAATCTGGTAAACCCACGAAAGAAGATTGGGAGGTCGCGAAAACCATCTGCACCTCCGAAAGACTGAAATGGGCAATTGGCACCTTTCAACCTTTCAAATCACCCGGGGTGGATGGCATATTCCCCGCTCTTCTGCAAAGAGGACTGGAGGATCTCATGCCACACCTGGTAAGAATATTCAGAAGCAGCCTGGCTATGGGATATATACCACAAGCCTGGAGAAAGGCGCAAGTCATCTTTATTCCTAAGGCAGGAAGAAAGGACACCTCTCTCCCGAAGTCATTTAGACCCATCTGTCTTACCTCCTTCTTACTAAAGACGATGGAGAAAATCATTGATAATCACATCAGAACGGAAACACTGAACAGGGGACCACTACACCCAAGCCAGCATGCATACAGAGCGGGCAGATCGACAGAGACCGCCCTGTATGAGCTGACAGAAAAGATTCAGGACACACTGGAGTACAAGGAAACGGCCATTTGCGCCTTTCTGGACATAGAAGGAGCATTCGACAACACCTCTTGCGATGCTATCAAGAAAGCCCTAACTAAAAAAGGCATAAACAGCACAACATCCCATTGGATTCAACAAATGCTGTCCACAAGAATAATTGGAACCAAAGTGGGCGATGACACCATCCAGGTGAAAACAACAAAAGGATGCCCACAAGGAGGGGTGTTATCCCCCCTCCTATGGAGCCTGGTAGTAGACGAGCTCCTCGGGTTACTCACCGAGAACGGCATTACCTGCATCGGGTATGCCGATGACATCGTCATCATGGCCAGAGGAAAATTTGAAGGAACACTCTGCGACATAGTACAGAGGGGGTTAAAGATAACCTTGAAATGGTGCCAGGAAATAGGACTCAACATCAATCCTACAAAAACTACACTGATACCATTCACAAGAAAAAACAAGCTTCCAAACCTCAAAACCATCGACTTGAATGGAGTCGAGTTAGAATGGAAGGAAGAAGTAAAATATCTGGGAATAACACTGGATAAGAAGCTAATGTGGAACAAGCACTTAAGTGCAACAGTAAGTAAGGCCACATCCGTACTCATGGTGTGCAGGAGAATGGCGGGGAATGCATGGGGTTGTAACCCATCCATTTTACGCTGGATGTACACCATGCTAGTGAGACCCATCATCACATACGGAGCGGTCGTCTGGTACAAGAGGACCAAGCTAATAACAGCGAGGAAAACACTCGAGAAGATCCAGAGACTTGCATGCCTCTGCATCACAGGAGCACTGAAAACATGCCCAACAGCAGCGTTGGAAGTAATTCTAGATCTCACACCACTGCACTTAGTGATTGAGAGAAGTGCCGCAGAGGTTCAACTCAGAATGTCAAGAATGGGGATCAGGGGGGGACTACGGACCGAGGGAAATCAACCCCTGAACATCTGTAAAAACCTCCTGATAATGCGAAAAGACAAAACTGTCAAGAAATTCAGCTTCAAGAGAAACTTCATCATGGAACTGTCTACGAAAGAAGAATGGAGCAACACATCCATTCACACTTTCAAAGAAGGTACAATAAGATGGTACACAGACGGCTCAAAGGCCACCGAGGGAACTGGGGCAGGAGTATATGGGCCAGGCACCAACTACTCCGAGCCGATGGGAACATCCCCAAGCATACTTCAAGCGGAACTGTACGCAATAGAAGTATGCGCCCAAATAAACCTCGACAGAAACTATAAAAATAGGGAAATAGCAATACTGACAGACAGTCAAGCAGCCATAAAGACGCTGAGCTCTCCTATCATCAGCTCAAAAATGGCATGGAACTGCCTACAAAAACTCAATAAACTAGGCAGAGAGAACAAAATTCACCTCAAATGGATACCAGGACACACTGGGATTGAGGGAAACGAACGTGCCCACTCATTGGCAAGAAAAGGAGCATCGACACCCTTTATAGGACCAGAACCATTCTGTAGCCTTGAAGACACGTTCTTCGAGGCAGAACTTCGTAAGGAAGAAGAAAAACTGAGAGAAATCCATTGGAATAACCTCTCAGGATTGAGACAATCCAAGGAGCTCCTCGGGAACTTTAACCGAGAAAGGTCAAGGAAACTCCTGACCCTCAACAAAGGAAGTCTCAGAATGCTAACAGGATTCCTAACAGGTCATTGCAAGCTCAATGAACACCTGAGGAAACTTGGTATAGAAAAAGATGGCGTTTGCAGACTCTGCAGGGAAGAAAACGAGACTCCTCGTCACCTATTGATGAACTGCGAAGCCCTAGAACGTGAAAGAAACGATGTTCTGGGCCAACACCAGCTCAACGGGGGGGCTTTGCCCGGCCTTGATCCTCTTCAAATCCTGAAATTCCTAAGGGAAACGGAGTTGGAGAGGCTGCTTCAATGAAGGGAATATACTCCAAAGAAGCAGAGAAGAGGGGGCACAATAGATCTTAATAGGTCGCAGCGCATCTGACACCCTCAATATCAATATCAATCAATCAATATCAATCCCTGCCCGTAGTGCCCGTCTTCTTCTTCTTCTTCTTAGTTGTTTAATGGCCTGATCCCATGGGAAATATGGCCAATTAGTTTAATTTCTCATTATTACCAGTAAATCAATCGTATATTACAAAAACAATAATAGCTACATCGATTCAAGTTTAACACGTCAAGCCTCCGGTTGTGAATTCTTCTAATTCTAATTCTGAATGGATCCTTGTTTCTTGTTTCATTCTTCCAGGTGTTGTTCTTATTGCGTCTGGTGGTAAAATCGATATTTTGCATAGCTGCCAAATTCAGTTCTTATTCTTTAAAGTCTTAACAATTATAAAATTGTAAGGTAATTGAATACATCCGCGGCTCCTAAGTTTCATCAATTTTTTCGGGACCGAGGAGCGAAATAGGGGTGCTGGGTGGGTAAGAAGCTAAAAACAGCCATTGCAAACTAATATCAAGGTCACCACTAAGGCCTCTTTGGCACTACGGTCGAATTTCTATTTTTTTTTCACTTTCAGGGCAAGGAAAATCTTCGAAAAGAACAGTACCACGATTTTTATTTTGAATTTTGCATTTATTTTGAATTTGTAATCCGAAAATCATTGCATCAATCCCTGTGCGGACTGGACACGTAATGAAAGCGGATATATCGCTCAGTCCGCCTCTGTGAGCCTCTAACACAGAATAGAATGCTTGGCAATTATGGTGAAGTGGTTTTATCCGGGATCGCGGCATCTAATCGGTGCCTCTTGTCAGGACCGCACTCCCTCCGCACTCTCAAAACCATTTTTTTACACCGTTTTGTGGCTTTCCCTTTCATTTGCCCAGCAAATGAATACCTTCCTGGTGTTACTATAGGTATGTTCTCCACCCCTATATAAGTTCCATAGTGAAACTGTAGGAGCCGCGGATGTATACAGGGTGTCCCTGAATTGGTGTTACAAACTTAAAGGGGGGATAGTACGTCCAAAAAAATTCAAATTTTTTTTTTTTAAACATACCCTTTAAAATGCACCGTTTTTGAGATACAGGGTGTTTAAGTTAAAAAAATTATATCGTTTTTTGCGGATAACTTGGGAACCGCTAGTCGCACGGATACCAGCTTTTGTACAAATAGGAACCTTAAAAAAGTAATAATTTCTAATGCCAAATGATTGGCTTTGCATAAAGCAGTGGCGGAGATTTTGGGGTTGACAACGTTTTTTTGCCCTTATTTTCTACGCCACTGGGAAGATAGCTGCTTTGGAAACATTTTATAAAATTTTGGAGTTTTTTACGCAAAAAATTATTCTTTGTAATTTTTTGTGAAACTAACCATTTTTGAAAAAAGGGGCATTTTATGATCAAAAAATTAAACTCAAAGACACAAAATTTTAATGAATTGGAAAACCATTGACACCATAACGAAAGATAAATTGAATTTTAATGATTGTTATTCAATTTAACAAAACTCCAAGTATTAACAATTTCAAAATTTTTAACATTGTTTAGTGGTTAATTTGTTTTCAAAAGATGTTCGAAATGTCCGCCTTGTGCATTGATGCAAGCACGCAGTCTTTTTATAAAATTTGTTCTAGTGTTTTGAAAAACTTGGGGAGAGTTTCAAATTGTCTCAAATTATTCCGTTATGCGCTGCCGAAGTTGTTCTTCAGAGTTTATGGAATTAGCATAAACCGATATTTAAATCGGGTGACCGCGGCGCCCAAAATATTGGAGCATCAGCCCCTCTGGCAATCCATCTACCAGGAAATTGCTAATGTAGAAAGTACCTGACTGCAAGACTGAAGTGGGCTGGTGCACCGTCATGCTGGTACCACATTTGTCGCCGGTTGCAAATTAACAACCTCCAAAAGTTCGGGCAGGTCATTTTGAAGAAAGTTCAAATATTCATCACCTCCTAATCTTCGAGGTATAAAAAATGGCCCAAGCAAATAATTCCCCACAATCCCTGCCCAGACGTTTACCGAAAATTTTTCTTGGAATTTGGTTTGAATAATGGCATGGGGATTTTCATCATTGTCAGCGTATACATGTAAATTGTGCAAATTTAGTATCCAATCTTTTGTAAACGTTGCTTCGTCAGTAAAGAAAATCGTTCTAACAAAATTTACATTCCTCACATGAAGATCTAACAATCGCCGGCAAAATTCTAATCGAGGCTGATGGTCTTCTGGCTTTAATGCCTGTACTTTTTGGTAGTGAAATGGACGAAGGCCGTTTTCTTTAACAATTCGGTTAACTGTTGTTTTTGGTATTCGTACTCGACTAGCAACTTTACGCAAGCTAGTTTGGGGATTATTTTCGATTTGTTGCAAAACTTGGGCTTCCAAATTAGGGGTTCTTTCTAAGTGTCTGCCACGAGTACGGTTTCGAACATTTGGAATAGCAGTACCGGTTTCAGCAATTCTTCCATGAATCCTAATTAACGTTCTAACAGAAGGAATTCGTCTTTCCGGGTATAACTGCATGTACCTTCTTCGAGCTGCATCATTTGCATTGCCTCGACAGTAGCCATATGTAAAGTGAATATCTGCGTATTCTTGAATGGTAAAATTTACAACGTTGTGATTATTCATTATGAAAAATCATTCAATAATTTAGACTACGTTAAACTGCACTTCAACTACAAAATTTAAACATTTTTCTTACTGTCAAGAGAAATGTAATTTTATCAGCGTTTATGTCATTTTATGCAAGGCGGACATTTCGAACATCTTTTGAAAACAAATTAACCACTAAACAATGTTAAAAATTTTTAAATTGTTAATACTTAGAGTTTTGTTCAATTGAATCTTGTTAATAACAATCATTAAAATTCAATTTATCTTTCGTTATGGTGTCAATGGTTTTATTTATTAATATAGTCTAAGGGTTTTCCAATTATTCATTAAAATTTTGTGTCTTTGAGTTTAATTTTTTGATCATAAAATGCCCCTTTTTTCAAAAATGGTAAGTTTCACAAAAAATTACAAAGAATAATTTTTTGCGTAAAAAACTCCAAAATTTTATAAAATGTTTCCAAAGCAGCTATCTTCCCAGTGGCGTAGAAAATAGGGGCAAAAAACCTTGTCAACCCCAAAATCTCCGCCACTGCTTTATGCAAAGCCAATCATTTGGCATTAGAAATTATTACTTTTTTAAGGTTCCTATTTGTACAAAAGCTGGTATCCGTGCGACTAGCGGTTCCCAAGTTATCCGCAAAAAACAAAATAATTTTTTCAACTTAAACACCCTGTATCTCAAAAACGGTGCATTTTAAAGGGTATGTTTAAAAAAAAATTTTGAATTTTTTCTGACGTACTATCCCCCCTTAAAGTTTGTAACACCAATTCAGGGACACCCTGTATAATGACCAATTGTAAAATTTATTATTAGGGAGATAACCAAAAACTGATCAGAACCTGATGATTGGTCAGGTCATTATTTTTGGTCATTGTTAGATCTCTCTCTCTCTCTTCCCTGAAATTTAAAAAGTATAAAATCACCGTGAATTTAGTGGCCGAATTATCTCCACTACGGTCAGGGATATAGCAACAGCATAAGTTGATTAAAATAAAAGTTGATTTCTTATTACAGATTCACCTGAAATATCATCGTGCAAAATTCGACATTTAAAACAAAATCGCCCATGTTTGATCTGTCAAAATCAACTTATCTAGTCTAGTCAAGTGTTCATGTCAAACTAAAGACAGGACATATCAGTCTATGATCGTCGAAAGTTGTTTTTTAACTGTCAAAGTCAACACTTACGACTTACACGTTAATGGGCCGCCATTTTGGAAAAATAGTTCATTTATTTTGGTTCATTTTTCCTAACCGGGGAATCTCAAATCGTAGTCTTATTTTGATAGCTCGAATTAGTTGGTTGAAATGTATTTTTTTACAATAATTATAACAAAATCATTTTGTGGAATAGATTACTTTTCTAATGTAATTTAAATGAATTATTATTTCATTTACTCTACTACCCCCTTGCGGGTTTTCAATTATTGGTTTCTTGCAGTGCTAGTGCTATACATCCTCGCCCCCGGGTATTTTTTCATGTAATGTATTATTAGGGTTTGCGATTCTGACTCACCCCATCAAAAGATCTTCCTCACCCACCGAGGAGGAAAATCGCTAGGTAATTGTATTAATCTTATGAGATGTAATAAATTTTAATTTTCTAGGGGAGGGTCGAAAAATACAGCTCAAAAGAACGTCGATTATCTTGCACTTTCTATTTTGATAGCGTGGGATAATAAAAAAAAATGTTGCTGTACACTCTTAACTTAAGTGCTGTCTTTAGATTATTCATTTTATGATTGGTTTTGCTGCATATGCGCTGTTTTATAGGTACAGGGTGTTGAAAAACTCGTGGAAAAAAGAAAAGAATTAGGTTACTCAGCATTGAAAAAGAATAAGAATAAATCTTTTTTCAAACCAATCAAAATTATTATGATATTTAAATATTAAACGACATTTTAGGTCTTTAACAGTAGCTATACGTTAAAATGGTGGTTAAAAACACATAAAAAATTGAAATGATAAAAAATTCCAACTGGCAACATTGGCGCGAGCAAGATGGAAAGTAGTTTTTAGCAATAATTTTTTAATGACTTTGCACTCTCGTTAATTAATGTCTGTGGCTTATAATTTTGGTTTTTGAATGATAGTTCTAGTCAGGGTACCTGTATTACCGACACTAACCCTTACTAAGCGTCAGTGTCGGTAATGCAGGGGAGGGGGGTAATTTATTTATTTTATTTTTATTTATTGACAAGAAGGTCAGGTCAAGTTTGACAATCTTGACAATCAAAAAATACCAGTCAAAAAACCTTCAAAATACCTATCATAATTTTATTCACCCAGCATTCTTTGTAGTTTTTTTTACTTTGATAGTTATTTTTTTTATTTCGTTTTACGACCCCATGTGTTAAGGGGCTGTAACTTCTCCGTAGGCTTGAAATAATATTTTTTTAATGAAAACCCCCTTAAAATTTATGAAGGAATCTCCACTTGAATTGTTTGCCCACTTACCCACCCCCATTTCTGATCTTAGAGAGATGGCTATAATTTTCCTAAATTCATAAAAATGTCATTTAATGTCATTCGCCATTGAAAAAATAAATTCAACGAAAAATGTATAGGTAAAATTAAAAAAAAAAGCAAACTTTTTATGTTCGAAAAAAAAGAATACAATAATTATCTTCATCGAATAACGTCATGAAGCAAAAACCATTCACCGAAAAACCAAGGCAAGGAATGTGACGTCATACTGAAGTTATTTTAAGAATAATATTTTCTTTTTTTTCGAAAAGAGGAATGAAATTTTGAAAAAAAAACAATCTTTTGAATTTTGTAGGTTTTGGTTAAATTGATTTTTTTAATGACGAATGACAAAAATATGGCGGCCATAATAAGAAAAACAAAACTTGACTATGAACTTGACTAGAAACTCTGGGATTGAATATATTTCTGGAAAAGACATAAAATATAGAAAAACTCAAATTTTCAGTTTTTTTTTCTGAATATTTCAGCAACGACTGAAGTGTCCATAAATTTTCTTTCAGATTATTAATAAGCGTAAAATTGTGCCCAACTTTGCCCATTTAACCAAGTCTGTATCTCTCATAGTTTAGGAGATCCCAATGGTGAGCCAGTTGAAAGTGACCACCTTTTATACTGATACTTCGAGAAAATTAAAAAAAGTCAAATTTTTCTCACTTCAACAAGAAAAGTGGAAGGATGCAAATGTTTTTGTTTTTTTTGTTGCTAATTTTTTTTAGATATTACCAAATATGTTTTTAAAAACCACATTCCCCATCTCAGGAAATTCTGTTATTATAGGGAGCTGGTAAAGATTACAATAAAATTACAGTGATCTATATAAAATTTGTATTAAAAAAAGGCTTTATTTTGTTTTTATTTAAAAGAAAAATGGTTTTGATTTTTCTATAACTGTGACATAAAGGGTGTCCCAGCTCATTCGAAGCGGTCTCTGTAGGCCGAACGATGGACTTTTCCAAAAAACTTTTTGAAAATTCTAGTGCAGAATCACAATGGCCATAATTTAAAATTATTTTGGAGTATACAGAGTGTCCCATATGACAGTGGCATATCAAAGTTATGTTTTTTTTAAATGGAATGCTCCCATGTTATTGCAGTTTTAGATTATCTGAGAAGAGGAAATAAGATTGGCTTTTACAGTTGGTGTTTAAATTCAGTAGTTTTTGAGTTATAAACAAGTGAAAATCGTCATTTTTCAAGTTCAAGGCCCTGTACATTGAAAACGGTTCAAGATAGAGAAAAACGGTTTACATGTCCCTATTTTAACTTTTCATGTACTATCCCATGATGTAGATAAACTGTTTATACAGGGTGATAAAAAATTTGAAAAATTCTGAGATTTCTCCACGCGTCGCCAAATAAAAAAATCAAAGAAAGTACAAATGTTTCTATACCATAGAATAGTACATGAAAAAGTAAAATAGGGACATGTAAGCCGTTTTTCTCTATCTTGAAACGTTTTCGTTGTACAGGGCCTTGAACTTGAAAAATTACGATTTTCACTTGTTTATAACTCAAAAACTTCTGAATTTAAACACCAACTGTAAAAGCCAATCTTATTTTCTCTTCTAAGACAATCTAAAAATGCAATAACATAGGAGCATTCCATTAAAAAAAACCATAACTTTGATATGCCACTCTCATATGGGACACTCTGTATACTCCAAAATAATTTTAAATTATGGCCATTGTGATCCTGTACTTGAATTTGCAAATTTTTTTTGGAAAAATCCATCATTTGACCTACAGAGACCGCTTCGAATAAGCTGGGACACCCTGTATATTTATGATTGTCAACAACCATTCTTGATCGCCCTGTAGAATATTTATACAAGAATTCTCTTGAACTTTTTTATTCGACTTTAATTTAAAAATCCGTGTGCATGTTTCGGCAGAATGGATCGGAATGCTTGTAATAGTGTTGTTAAAACGGCTTCGAATTTTTATACCATCCAACCAATCTGGTCTAGTGTTTTGCCGAGCGTAGGATCGTACAACGAAAACATACAAATCAACAGCGTAACGATGACGACCGCAATAATTCTTCCTTATATTATAAAAAGCGAGGATAAGGATAACGATAACGTTCTTGAAATGTTCATAAGAACTTTACTCGGTTTCAACTTTCATTATTTATTTTATTTCCATACCGCCAATAAGTTACGTTATTGAAGAAGGAAATAAGAAAGCTCCACCTGCAGTCCTCCAAAGCTTCGACTTTTCCCATTCCCATATTAAGCGTTCCCGATCTTGACGCTAAGAATTATTGTAGCGAATCGATGATGATAATTATTATTATTATTAAAGTGATTCTGATTCTGATTACCTATGTATGGAAAAGAGTTGTTTCAGTGTATTAGTATGTACAGAGAGTAGAGAGTATTATTTCCATCTGGCTCCGTCAACTGCCGGTCGGTGACTTTACCACTCACCGGACCGTGACAGTTCTATCATAGCTCATTCCGTCAGATCTTATGCGAACGTGTTATTTTTCAAATTCCGTACTCGTTCGAACATACAATTTCGTCTAATACGGCCGCTTTTTGTCGTGTCACCTCTCATTCGGAAACAAAACTTCACTGATTGCTACTAACACTAATCTACTACCATGAAGTTGTGGTGCCGGTGCCGGTGCCATGCGACCGAATACGCACCGTCGTACAGGAAATGGTTTAAATAAAGCCTTCACCAGAATTTGTTGTTCCCATGAACCCGACCACTGCTCACCAGAAGGGTCTCTTTCTCTTGTGAGCAATGAGCATTCTTGAGGACCTGCGTTAATTACCTACTTTTTGCTCGCTGTAATAATTATTATTGTTCTCGGTCCCGCGTCTCGCGCTGGGGCTGGGGCTGCTGCTGCTGGTGATAGAAGTTGTTCGAATATTACAACAAAGGACGATTAAAGTTTTTTTCTTCTTTCCGGGTGACATACGAGAGGGAACGGCATTGCAAGCTGAAAGCCATGGGAAACTGAATATAAAAATTCTGGTCAAATAAAAGGGTAGAGGAGAGAAAGGGAAAAGTTTGTATGGTTATTTTTTTCATTAGGGGCTCTAACTTTTGTCCCATCATTTTAGAAAATTCACCAGATTTCTCCAAAATTTGATTAGAAATAAAAATGTCTGAAGCTGGTATTTCATCAGGAATAGAAACAGGTTCATAATCTCTATCATAACACTTCAAAATAATCGAGTCGATTTTAAGAGTATTTTCATTAAAAAGTTTTTTTTATAAAAAGAGGGAACATCGGTCTTAACTATGTAGGTAAGACACAGTCGCTCCACTCTAGTTATTTTGGCTTCGAGATATAGCTCATACAGCCACAGACACATTTTTAACTACTCTTCCAACCCGCTGAGCTACCGCCCGCTCTTTTTAAAATTATTGATTACATTTTTTTTAACCTGAAAGAAAGAATTGGTTCTCTTTTTTTATTTCGTAATTATTTAACAGAGCAATTTGGTAACGATTTTTTTCAATCTTCCGCAGGTAGAGAATCGTTAGCAACATGTTATTTCCCTCAAGAGTTCCAAGGGGAGTATATAATGCAAACTACTGCCAATATAGAGAATGGAATTCAGTACAACGCAATCAACATTACAGTGAGCGCAATTCCAATTTGGGGCACCTGCCACAGGAGAATCGGGAATAGTTACATCCTGACTAACAAGTAAGTGATAATGACAATAAATGACAAGTAATCCAAAATACCGTTCCGTTAAAATAAAGTAACAGTAACGAATTTGTGGAGTAACATTATGTTACGTTCTGATTCACATGAATCAATGTTAAGTAAGTAACTTAAGTAAGTAAATAAGTAGGAAGGAAGTAACTATATACATTTTGTCTTGATTAAAATTGAATAAAAGTAACCGTAAGATGATGTAGGTACTGACCTATAATATTCTTAAAAGAATTGCCTACTTAATACTATTTAATCTGAACCAGTGGCGGTTCGTGGGTTTTACATTATAGAGACAGATGACCTTAATGTTTGCGATAAATCCATTTAAATAAATCCATAATCTCTCTAGGGTCCAAATAAACTGCCTTCTAACTTCTGTCTTTCTTACCCTTGCAATTCAATCCAGAGGAAAACGTACATAGAAACAGTTTCAGTTATTCAACGACACAGTTTGATCCCATCGCCCTAATTGTTAATTTAACTGAAGGAATTTTTAATATCACCCCTAATTAATGAGATAATGATAATCTCTCTAGGGTTCAAATAAACTGCCTTCTAACTTCTGTATTGCTGACCCTTGAAATTCAATCAAGAGGAACGTGCATAGAAACAGTTTCAGTTATTCAACGACACAGTTTGATCCCATCGCCCTAATTGTCAATTTAACTGAAGGAATTTTTAATCTCACCCCCTAATTAATGAGCTAATGATAATCTCTCTAGGGTTCAAATAAACTGCCCTCCAACTTCTGTCTTGCTGACCCTTGAAATTCAATCAAGAGGAACGTGCATAGAAACAGTTTTAGTTATTCAACGACACAGTTTGATCCCATCGCCTTAATTGTCAATTTAACTGAAGGAATTTTTAATCTCACCCCTAATTAATGAGCTAATGATAATCTCTCTAGGGTCCAAATAAACTGCCCTCCAACTTCTGTCTTGCTGACCCTTGAAATTCAATCAAGAGGAACGTACATAGAAACAGTTTCAGTTAATCGTCGCCGTTAATCGCCCTACAAAATTGTCAATTGACGGAATTTTCACAATCGCGTCTAATTTATGCGCTAATGACATAGGTACTTATAATCTCCCTGAGTCAAAATAAACTGCCTTTCACCTGCCGAACCGTCACTGGTTCCCAGCGAACTAATCGCATCAGTGGGAACGGGAAAAAGCACGACATTAAAGTGCAATTTCGACACTTCAGTTTTCAGGATACAAGCTGCATTAGGTGCTTACATTTGAAACTGCGATCATCTAATGTCCTTCAAGTATTCGCGCCTAGCCGAGAAATATTTTCCAAGTGTTTCACTAATGAAGAATCGGCGGAAGCCAATTGTCCTTCCCAGGAATCCATCGATGCACGCGAAACTGAAGAGATGTTATTGTTCAGTAAGTGTCACTCCTTTATTACTACTTAATTCGATTTTAATTTATGTACTACAGACTACAGTAGAATCGCTTTAATCCGAGTGGTAGTAATGCATGTCCGGATAGGTCTCCCTCTCTCTCTCTCTCTCTCTCTCTATTTCTGATTTATTCAATTGATTATCCGAACATGAGTTGTTTCGACCTTTGCTGCAAAATCTTGAAAACTAAAGACCTTTTGATATTTAAAAAAAGCCTTTTTCAATGACATCTCATATGCCAAGAAAAGAAAAATCTTTTTTGGATAATTTTTTAATTATTCCGGATTGTCCAGAAAAATGATTTTCTTGTTCCTACATTAGAAAAAACAACTAGGACCACAATAATATGACTGCAAAATATCTACTCTTTTGTCATTTTTTTTCTTTTTGGAATTTATTATGGAAGAACCAAATTTGTTTTCCGGGAAAATAGAAGCGCGTATTGAAATGAATTTTTTGGCCTTTTTGGTTCACCAGTTTCGGAGACATTGGGTGATGAGTGTTCCTGAATAGTTTTTGGGATATCTCGGAATAACACCTCATGTCATAATATGTCAGCGAAAAACTTCCATGACTACATTTGACCTTTTTATTAATGTCATTAATGTCTTTAAAATAAAATCCGGGATTCTCTTTATGAAGGGGCGACTTAAAATGGTTCATTTTTGAAATGAAATCGTTGACCCGTTCCTCGTAGGCTGCCTATACAAGTAACCACATTTGAATTAAAAGGTACCAAACAAAATAATTTAAACCCACAAATAGGATGACATTCTTGGATTAAAAAGTGTTCTTTGTATCAAACATACCGGCGTTACTCGTGCCTATACTAAAAATTTAATTTTTTTTAGAAATAAAAGACGCACTAGGTTCCAGTACAACGAAAGAATATTGCCCAATTGATGGCAATTTTCACGTTAATTATAAAGGTAACAGTCTGCAAGGGATGCATGAATGTCGAGGGTTCGATTCAAGAATGGACTCATGCCCTTCCGGATCAACATTAACTTTTCGATTCAGAGGATGCAGTTTGTCCGGTAATGGTAAAAACTTGCACAGTTTCAACCGAAATGTTTTTCTATTTTTTTTTTTTTCTATTATTTTAGATCTAACGTACAATTGTTTGGCACATTGGGACGGGCATGATAATCAAAGGTATTTGATCTTTGCTGATGAACACGGCAGTAGGAGCGGAAGGCCAAAATATAGATGTGCTGTAAGTTTTATATTGTATTCGGATATGTCTCATAATATGACTTGAAAATTTTAGTCATAAATAGGTCACTATAATAGTAGAGATAATTTTTAATTTTCATTTTCATTTTACGGATTATAAGGTTTCGTAACTTATATGACTGTCACATAAGTTACTTAGTGAAAAGTCGGCATTACCCAACGCAATTAAAACAAACTATTTTTTATAATCATTATGAGAGAAAACAGTCTTAGTAACATATAAGTGACACCTCAGTAACTTATGTGACAGTGCGATCTAAAAATAATTACAAAAAACGCCTGCAGAGATAAAACGAAGCTTTTATCTCTTTCAGCAGCCGAAAAAGAGGCATTCTAAATTATGAAATGTAAATTATTTTATCAGGGTTCAATTTGAAAAGTCATTCAGAGTCACATAAGTTCTCACTGGTCACATACGTCACTTCCAACTTGGTAACTTACGTGAAAGTAACTGATGTGGCATTTTCTTGAGGGTGTAGTAACTACTTATCGAAAGACAGGTAACTTATGTGACATTTGGTGGTAAAGATTCGGAAAATGGAAAACATGGGCGTGAATTAAAATAGTTCTAGGGACATGAATTTTCAAGTTATATGAGACATCATGTAAGTTATATAAGTTACATTCACAGAAATGATTAAAATTAACTCTTCCAGTAAATAAATAAATGGCACTGGAACATTAATAGAAATATACAGGGTGTTATACTTTCTTTGATTTTTACCTATTGTTACGTATATTAAAAATATTTTATAATTGTAATCGTAGCTCTATCAAGGCGATTGGAAGTCCGGCAAAATCGAAATGGCTTTAAGCAGAGATTCCACCTGCACGAACGAATTGTACAACGCTTCGAGTGGCTTTGAAACTTTGGTCCTTTTACCGGCGCAAGAAAATCCGTGGCCGGAAGAAGTGCAACTATCGGCCAGTTTGTGTAATTTCCCTAAATGGATGATGGGTAACTGGGAACACGTTCGCGTCGATAAACAGACGATCACCTATAAAGATCATTCATCTTTTAAGACGTACACGATTAAATGTGTCAGCGAAGCTGACGAAGATAAATATCTAATCTTCAGCAGGACACAATGGTAAGTTCGATTTCTAATTTTTCAAGCACTAAGCACTAATAAAATAAAAATACATAAAAAAATGGGCTTTTGCGGTCCTTATGAAAGTTCTATATCATCTTGAAAGTTCATTTCTTCCCCTATAAAACAATGCCGGTGGAACCTATTTTGGATGAAAATTGACGGAGTTCTCTTCATTCAAAGACGAGTTCTTTATCAAGAGTCTTTTCCGTTAATTTTAATCCAAAATAGGTTCCACCAGCATCGTTTTATAGGGGATCAAATGAACTTTTAAGATGGTATTGTAGAAATTTCGTAAAAAATGTAAAGGCCCTAAAACTTTTTTTGAGTTTTATTTCATGAAATAAAAAAACAAAACAATGAGAACCTAAACATGTTTACAGCGATGAAGAAAGTTACAACTGCATAAAAATCGCTGAAAGAAGCAACAACATATTAGAGTTCCAATTGGGAACCAATTCTAGTAAGAAATTGGACGTGTTTTCTTTATGCTCAGATGAAAATTTCCAAGATGATAACTGGATCACTCAAGGACGTAAGTGCGCAATAAACTTTTTTTAAATAACCCAAACTATAAATGAACCTTCCAGGGACTGAAATTATTGGTACGGTAACCAAAGGTATGTGTCCCATCACTGGTGAATATACCGGTGTCATACCAGATGCTACTGATTTATGTACAAAGTTGTGGTCAGACTGCAACTCCCCAGAACTGATGTATTATCAAGTTTTTCACTGCGAGAAGCATGAAATCTACGAAGAGAGAGAATATCGCTGTCTGGGACACTGGAGCGAATCGAAACTCCTTTACACCTACACTCAGAGGAAAGATGTTGCTGATGGGACATATGAATGTTTCGTCGGCTCGATGATCTCTCAAAACGAAATATTCATCAAGGAAGCTGGAGAGCATTGCCAGAGACATATAGATCCGTTAACTTATGGAATGAAATTAGTTAACAGCGGATTGTTTTCATGTACAAGTAAGTAGAAAAATTGTAAATAAATTGGTTAAGAAATAATTTGATTTAAATTTAGCGAGTGAAACGACACACCGGCAAAAACCGACTGCTCGGACTACTTACAGGCCACCGAACCCTAAATTTTTCACCACTACCTCAATCCCAACTACGAAATCAACCATAAAGCAGTGGAATTTTGGTAAGAAATGCTTTACTATTTTATTGCATCTATAGTAATTTAAATAAAAACTCTTGCACGGGAATTTTCTTAATATCTTTTCAGATTCAAATATTCCAGAAGTGAGTGTCAATCCAAACAGTGGATCGTTCCAGAAACCAGCATATCTGTTGTATTTATTTGTATATATAATTAATTATTTATGTAAATTATTGTAAAACAAAATAACTTGCAAGACTATCCAATGAAATTTTTGAAGACTTTTTTATCTTTTTTACATCTACTTATGTATGTACTTGCCTGATCGATTGTCTGAACTATAGAGTAAGTTAGTAGTTATATTTATTATATATAAAAAAAAACATACAGTGTGTCAGCAGTATGTCCACCCTTTGTGAGTGATTATATACCATGTGATTTATTTGTAAATTATTTATATAAATAATAAATAGTAGGTACCTATTAGAAATAAAAAATAAAATTTTTACAATTTTCTTGGTTAGTATTATTTCTCAAATATGATCAAACAACAACTTACCTACCAACATTTCTCGCTCCGCAATAATTATTTATTTTATTATTGAATGCAGGTGCATACTCAAAATGTGTATGATCAATAAATCAAATAAAAATTTGGTTTTCAATTTGTAATAAAAATGTTTAATTTTTATTGTAACTTCTTAATATCTCGAGAATTTTTTTCTGATTAGTTAATCAATCAATCAAGTAAACATTTTTACTTTTGAAAATCCCGATAAAGTGTGAAGGAAATTTAGGCTAACGTGACAACACCCTACGCCAGGGACTCGATTCGATTCGCGCAGCGCGCGCAGCTAGTAATAGAATGGGGTAAGTTCAAAAATAAAAATAATTAAAAGGTTTATTTCTAGAGGAAAATGACTTGAAATTAACACACATTGCCTCAAGAAATAAATAAAGTAACTAGTCGGTCTCTTTAAAGCTGTCAATTTAAAAATAATTTCTCTATTCGAAGTAATTCGTTTGGTTAGGTGATCAAAGAGTAACAGTGATTTCTGTATAATACATATACAGTAACGGATCCTAAAGCGTCGATAGTTGTTGTAGCAATAATAAATCCATGTGCCTTCCGATTGTATTCAGGTTCTAATCTGTTTCTGGTTATCTCTTAGTGAATTATGTAGTGTACTTCAACTTTTAAATTTTATCACCACTCGTTCGGCAGTCGGGCAGATGCAAGGTTGATAAATTAGATAGGTTGTCTGGTAACTTTCTACCAATGGCGGCAAATACGTCACACAGACGACCCGTTTGAATGAATAGGTATTGAAAGTAATGGTCCTCCGCGTAATATTATGAAGATATTTGTTCCTTGAAATGAATTTTAAGAGAGTATTCCTTGTGACATCTCTTAATAAACAGATCTGCAAATATATAGTTTATGCAGTTTTCTGGCTAAATACCTATAATTACATAATATGAAAATAAAATAAGTGCTCTTCAACCAAAGTTCGCCTTTATAGTTTAATAATTATTCACAAAGTTCACGTAAATTATTTTTTTTTTAATTTAAATGTATTTTTAACGGATGCTTTGAATGCTCACTTGATTTCGGCTGACGGCGACGCCGAACGACCACGGTGTTGATGGACTGAACCGGGAGGGACTCTATTTCCTCGTCTAAGAAAAAAGAAATTTATTTATAGAAATACATAATTATTAAAAAATTATAGTCTTCTGAAATTATTCTAAATCTGCATTTCACTTATTCTAAATTTGAATGCACCTTTCCATACCTAACTGAAATATTTTTATTTAGCAGAAAACACAATAAACTACATATTTGCAAATCTGTTTATTAAGAGATCTCACCAGGAATACTCCCAGAAATTCATTCGAAGGAATAATCTGTGTTCATAATATTACGGAGGACCATTTCTTTCAATGTCGATTGATTTAAACGGATCGTCTGTGTGACGTTTTTGCCGCCGTAAGCTGATTGGTCGAAAGTTATCCAGACAGCCCGTCTAATTTATCAGCCTTGGGTTTTGGTCCATTTCTAATCATCTCCATTTTTCACTAAAAATTGATGCGTATCGTAAAATAATACGCTTACGCAAGCACGCATCAGATTCGACCACGCAGACTCGTGACGCTTGCGCTTGCACTATAACCTCACTTTCTCTAACACTTATATTTTGATTAGAAATTAAATTTTAAATATAAATAAGCACACTCCTTAAATTTCAAAACTCCTAACAATAATTAGGTAATTAAATTGACATGTCAGCCAAGCAAAATGATGCCAACATGACAACTAAATCTTAAAATCATTTTAAGCGTAAATTATAGAATCTTTAAAATTATTGTAGGATTGGTATTAAAAGTTACCAGCCGTCCAGCCGATTATGATTATGAAAAGTAACCAACAACTTCATTTTCATTTGGTCTGCTTATTTTATTTGAAACGACCTTAATCTGGCAACAGTGGCGATTATACAGTTACTAAACAAGTCATTTTTATTCAGCCTTACTCAGCGTTGCCAACCCTACGGATTTATCCGTAGATCTACGGCGGATTTTAGCCATGATGCTCTGATTTTCGGATAATAACGAGATTTCTGCGGATTTTCGAGGAGCAGTCAAAGCAAGAGAATTTATACGGATTTTTACCCAAAATTGTGAAATTGGTCAATTTTATACACATTTTTCCTCATAGCAGTGCCTGCGTCGAACGAATTTTTTCACTCATCAATTTAAATGACACGAAAACTCGAACCAGTAACCAGTTAGGCTCAGTGTTGTGTATTTGGGAGCAGTGTAGTTGTAGGTACTATTGTAATAATATTGAATTATACACAAATTAACTTTATTCGATCCTTATTAGCACTAATATACCGGTATACAGTTTGTATGTAAAAAGATTATAAAAAAAGCTTGGAGTAATATTTTCGTTGGTGAATGTACTGTAATTCAGACCAATATATGTGTAATGTAATAATGCTAATGCTGCAGTGGCTGCAGTGTATACAAGCAAATAGTGCAAATACTACAGTAGACAATAATACGTCCAACTCCGGCAATTTTACATGCACTTCGAAGGCAGCCGCTGTGGCAGCGCTATCTAGTGTCACGAGTTGTTGCGCCAAGCCACGAGAAAATCAATCTTTATACTTGGTCTGTAACTTGGTTTTTGTTTAAATGACAGCCAAAAGGGAATACTAGTTACAAAAATTTGTGAATTGCAATAACTTTGAAGGCATCTCCTATAATAATTATTATAAACCTGAATTGTAAATACCTACATATGTTTTCTTTTCCTATTATGTATTTAAGCAATTTGTGGGAGTGTTGCCTTATCTATAAATGCTAGAGGTCAAATAAACCCGTTTGTTATTGCTTTAATATTGTCATTTTTTCACACCTACCATCCCTATGAAATTAAAAAAAAAATCAATTACATGATTTTTTATGAATTCAATTACATGATTTTTATGAATTTAATTACATGATTTTTATGAATAAATGATTTGCTTTTTTTTGTTGCATGTAATTATTGCAACCATATACAGCACACACTGCGCACCACTCTTGCAGGACATTGTAAAAAAAACACAATCACAAGACAGGAAGGAAACTAATTTATAGTCTTGAAAAAGACTGATTTTAAAACAATAAATAGCAAAAAGAAGTAAAAAAGCAAACAAGAAAACAAAAGAACAGATCACAACGTGGACAGAAACCAGAGGTCGGTGTCAATAAAAAATAATGAATAATAATTTATTATTTCCTCTTATTATTCCGGGCCCAGTAGAACAACTCGTGCCGCCAGGTTCGCTAGTGTCGCCTCGCTGCCGGTTTTCAGTCGAAGTTGGACGTATTATTATAGTCTAGTGTATTTGATACAAGACTCCGGCCGAGAAGCCGGTAGTGTACAGTGTTGTCGCGATGTAATATATTCCCCTAATATGGAAGACATAACACTCAGTATTAAAACGTTAACGGGCATCCTGCACACTAAAAGGTCATTCAAATGCTCAAACAGTGTGTGTGTTATAGGTAATTGGGAAATCGGGAAAACTTCTGTTTTATATCTATAGCTACAAAAACATGTGTGACATGGGTCTGACGATATGATATGCTGATGAGTCCATAATGAGGACGAAACGGTACCGCCGTCCATGTCTTAATTCAGTCTTTTCCTCACATGCTGTACGAAAGTTTTCCAATTTGTTCTGTAAAGAATCTTTAGTGGCAAATTTAAATTAGAACCTAAATCCCAATAAAAAACTCATAAAATATTATATAATTAAAAAAAAAACAGTTGTATCTATTTTTGTGTTCAATATGTAATGTTTTTTTTATGCACTGGGTTGTTTGAATTTAGTTTTTTTTTGTTATATATACTTTAGTTATTGAGCGTTAATAAATATCTCATAAAACAAAATCGGTTTTATTATAATCTGAGAAAATTTCACTGTTTTATTCCTTGTAGACAAATACGGAAACAACAAACAAAATATTTGCCTATTACCATACTGTCTAGGAATCTACGGATTTCTAAAAAATTTTAGCCACTTATTGGCTACAGACACGATACACATATACACGGTATGCCGATTGCTGTTACTATTTTGTTTATTACTGCGCAATGACGTCATGTGGTTTTCTTTTGACTTAAAGTATTAATCGCGGCAAGGTTGTTTATAAAATAAATGTCAAATTATATTGCTTCGATCCTTTTTGCTTGTGTTTTTCTTTGTGCTAGATCTATTATTTATGGAAAAATCTTTAATTTTTGTTCGAAAAAAATAAAATGAAATTTTTACCAATTTTTTTAATGTTTATGATTTTTTTTGTACCAAACGACATAAAAAACAATATGGCGGCTATAAGAAAAACAAAAGTTGACTATGAAAACTCTGGGATATAGTCGGATTTGAAAACTTTTAAAACGTTAAATCGATAGCTGTTGCCGACTTGTTGCAAGCCTACAAATAATTATTTATTTATTCCTGACAATAAAAAAGATATGAGGAATCTCATGGTGTAGTCTTAGAACCACGTGACGTCACAAGACCGGGACGCAGCCTGCAGCCTGCGCGTCATCGTCTATCGGCATACCGTGTATATGTGTATCGTGGCTAGGCTACAGAAATTCACCCTACAAAAGTTGGCAACGCTGCTTTCTCAGTTATGGAAGGATCGATCAGTTAGTTTTAAAGCACAGCACACTGCACAGACCAGTCAGACCACAGTACAGAAGAAAAGAAAGGTTAAAGGCAGTGTAGGTGCACTGTGCTAAAAATTTGCAAAAGTCGCAAATTGGGCGATTTTTTTATGCCGCGACCTGCGCTCGAATCTATAAAAAAGCGAAAGTTGTAATTCTGCAAGTGTAATCGGAATCGGTAATTATTGGTTATGTCTTATGTATAATTTGGTTTCTTCTTCTTTTTCTTTTTGTAATTTTCTTGATGACCTCATAAAATTCAGTACAAATCAGTAGTTATTCTTCTCTCCTATTTCTCAAGTTAATTATTTTTTATTTTTCGTTCTCACTATCTCTGGTGAATATCTAGATGAGCGGCATGGGTATAGGGCGAAATGGCTTATACTATCGGATAGCTCGTGTCTCTAGGAGTATCAAGGTACCATTGAATTTTTGCGCCGGCACGTAATAGTCGAGATATAAGGCCTTAAAGTTTCATCCTTGCCCTAATACGTGTATTCGAACATTTATACGCGCGAACAGGCAGCTCGCTTAATCCGTCGGACACACGACGATCGAGCGTTTCCTGTTCGAGCGCAATCATATGACGAATACACGTATTAGGGCAAGGATGACACTTTAAGGCCTTAAGTATATCTCGACTATTCTTTGCCGGCGCAAAAATTCAATGGTACCTTGATACTCCTAGAGACATGAGCTATCCGATAGTATAAGCCATTTCGCCCTATACCCATGCCGCTCATCTAGATATTCACCCTATCTCTTTTTCCTTATTTTTTTTATTTTGCGACATGCCGCAACCGCGATTGCGTCTTTGGGCGACAAATTACCGTCTATATGGCGACACGGCTCCGACCGAAATATCTGGCAACCCTGCATCAGATTAGGATAGTCAGGTTAGGTATTTTTTCCCTTGCCCTTACGGCTTTTTCTATGTAATCTAAATTAACGGGTCATTTAAATTTTATATTTTACTTACTATATAAAATTTAGGGTCATTATTTACATCCGCGTGTCCTACAGTTTTACTATGGCACTTATATAGGGGTGGAGGACGTACCTATAGTAACACCGGGAAGGTATTCATTTACTTTGCAAATGCATGGTTAGCGAAAAAAAGGCACGAAGAATCGCTCTAATGAGTTCGGTCCTGGGTAGCCGGCTTATAAATACACATAATCATGCATTCAAAATGATGAATACGGGTCCAAGCCAACCGGATCGTAAGCGGCAAATGCCATGGGCACGACACAGAGAGGGATTCGACCGAAAATAAAAGATTTCTCATATCGTATCCAGAGTACCTATAGCAAATGATGTCACGATTTTTGGAATGCAAAATTCAAAATAAAAATCGTGCTACTGTTAATCTCGAAGATTTTCCTTGCCCTGAGAAATTGAAGAAAAAAATAGAAATTCGACCGTAGTGTCAAAGAGGCCTTAGTTGTGACCTTAATATTATTAGTTTGCAATGGCTGTTTTTAGCTTCTTACCCACCCAGCACCCCTATTAAATTCCCGAAAAAATTGATGAGACTTAGGAGACGCGGATGTAAATAATTACCAAATTTAGAATACATAGAAAAATCCGTAAGGGCTTCGTTTAGTCCTGATTGGGACTCTTCAGTACAATGTATTCCAACACACAGCACAGTTTTGATCACATAATCCCGTGAGTGAATGAATCTAAAGGAATCAAAATAAAATAAAGGGCACGGTGGGTTCGGCTTGCGCCACCCACCCGAATGAGTGCATTCAAGTGCAAAAAAAAAATGAATGGAGGCACTGCATTCAGTTTTTGGCATACATTATGGCTGTCTGGGGTGTATCCTATGGCGCAAGCCGAACCCACCGTGCCTTTTATTTTATTTTTATTTTTATTTCATTGCATTCTGCTCACGGGATCCGTGATCTAAACTGTGCTGTGTGTTGGTAGATACATTGTACTGAAGAGTCCCAAACAGGACGAAACACGTGTCTACAATTTCCGCCTCTGCTCACAGCACAACATTAATGGATGGCATGTTGTCTGACAACATGTCATTCATCGTCTAGCAACGCCTAGTAGGGGCTTTACCTACTTCATGCACACCGGGGGGCACTGCACTCATTTTTGGCATGCATTATGGCTGTCTGGGGTGTATCCTATGGAGCAAGCCGAACCCACCGTGCCTTTTATTTTATTTTTATTTTTATTTCATTGCATTCTGCTCACGGGATCCGTGATCTAAACTGTGCTGTGTGTTGGTAGATACATTGTACTGAAGAGTCCCAAACAGGACGAAACACGTGTCTACAATTTACGCCTCTACTCATCACAACATCAATTGATGGCATGTTGTCTGACAACATGTCATTCATCTTTTGTCCAAAGGAAAAAATACCTAATCTGATGTACCACTTCTATAGGATTATCCACAATTATTATTACAAGTTATACAGTGAGGTTTTACCTTGTTAACTTCAGGAATCGATAGAACGTATAAAAATAATCATTACATTCGTTTTGAACCTGTCATGACCTTTTAAAGTTTGAGTCTGCTAGCTCTCTTCGAAATGCATTTTTTTATGTTTGCTCTTCTATTTTTTGAAAAAAGTAATAACGTTATTTTAATTCATTCTATCGATTCCTGAAGTTAACAAGATAAACCTGAATCACCCTGTATACAGGGTGTTGAAAAATGAGTATTGAATATTTGGTGAGGGTACAGTATGGACCAAAAGAAGTCAAAAACTCTCAATAAACATTGTTTCAAAAAATTGACGGTTTCGAAGATATGGACGATTTTTCAAATTATTTTAACATTTTGAGACTGCACATTTTTTTTATTATGTACAAACCACCATGGAAAGCATAAACAAAAACAAAAGATTAGATAAGGTGATAAGGTAAGAAATAAAATAATCTTTCACAAGATAATAATTTTTTTATTTATTTTTTATTTTGCAAAAACTTGCATTTCCTGTCATAGTCGGCTATTAATCAGAGAAACACTAATTAAATGACATTAGTTGTCAGTGTTCAAGCTATAAATTGCTATGAATGTGTATTCTAACATCGAATTAGCCGACACGCATTTTATGTATGGTTGTGCCATCAATGGTGTTGCTACAGAAGTGAGACGTCTTTATATTGAAGCCTATCCACATCGTCAGACCCCTACAGATCGTATTTTTGGAAACATTAAAAAAGTAATGTGCAGATGCAAACTGTTAAAATAATTTGAAAAATCCTCCTTTCCTTATCTTCGAAACCGTCAATTTGCTGACTAATGTTTATTAAGACTTTTTGACTTCTTTTGGTCCAACCTGTACCCTCTCCAATGGATCTAAAATGAACCGAGAAAATTCAGAGGGTGATTGATGAGATCATTTTAAGAAAAAAAGTAAGTATAAACGTATCTATGTCCTCAGAGGCTCAACTTTTTAACTAGAGGGTGTTGAAGTTTCAAGAAAAAAATCGTTTTTTAATAATATAACTTTGATAAGAATCAAGATATTTTCGTGAAAATTTGTGTACATCTGCTTCCATGCATCAAGAGGCATTTCTCAACGTATAACTTATAGTTATTGTAGCAGTGACACGTTCGTGCAAGTCGCGTTACACTTAATATTTTTGAAAAAAAAATAGTACGCCAATGCTTTTTTTTTGAAGATAAAATTATTTTTTAAAACCTCTTTCATTTCTGAGTAAATATGATCTCTTGACTTTTTTCAACTGATGCAAGGTTTTCTGATAAAAAAATAAATATCATATGTTTAGACACCTGTGTTTGAGTGGAGAGTTGGATTTTACAAATGAAAATAAATTCACAAATTCGACAGTTTCGCTTTTATTTACGTTAAACGACGTTTACTATCCACAGGCCATTTTTTCAGAGTCAGATATTATGAGAACACGTTTTTTTTATCGGAGTACAGATTGAAACGAACTTCTGCTGCAGTTCTGTAGCTCAGTTTCAGAAAGAGGCAACCTAAAAATGTATTCTATTTTTTTTATAAGAAAACCTTGCATCGGTTGAAAAAAAGTCAAAAGGATATTTACTCAGAAATTAAAGAGGATTTTAAAAATAATTTAATTTTCATAAAAAAGCAGTGGCGTACTATTTTTATTATTTCGAACGCCACTGCTACAATAACTAAAAGTTATACGTTGGGAAATGCTTTTTTCTTGAAACTTCAACAACCTGTAGTTAAAAAGTTGAGCTTCTCAGGACATACGTTTATACTTACTTTTTTTCCGAAAATGATCTCATCAATCACCCCCTGAATTTTCTCGGTTCATAGATACACCCTGTATACAGGTGTCCCAATATTCCATAGACATGGAGCAACCACAGATTACTGAGGTAAAAAAAAGTCGCTCGGACCAAACTTAACAAAAAAACATGAACAGCGTTCCTGCTACACTACCCTATCAATAATTACGATCGATTTTAATGGAGGGTAGGGGTAGTTTCATCCCTTCCTGGGTTTCCGTCAAACTATCATGTACATCAGAAATTTGTACTTTTAATAAGAAATTTACCTACCAAATTTCGTCGAATTGGAATCAGCCGACTTTGAGCTATTTCAAAAGACTTTGAAGCCCTCTCACGGACAAACGAAGCATTTTGGTATAGAGATAAGTTTGGTCCGAGCGACTTATTTTTACCTCAGTAATCTGTGGTTGCTCCATGTCCATGGAATATTGAGACACCCTGTATATTATGTCATAATATTAAATATAAGTTTTACAAATTGTGTAGATACAGATAATATACACATGTTAAAATATAAAAAAAAACACTAGCACCAGTGCAATTGGTATGTATAAATTAATATTTAACAGATAAATATGGTACATGGTTATGTTATTAAATCCGATAGCTACATGAATTATTACTTGCAAAATTAATTATTATTTATTATTTTACATATGTTTAGGAAACTAAAGCTATTTATTTATTTATTTATTTATTCTTATATCAACGGGGTGAGCCCCATACAAAATAAAGCATATTATACAGGCTGTCCCAAGATTTCTTTATCAAGGGATATCCGCGTTATTTCAAAAAATAAACAAATGAAATTCAGGAAATTTCAACCATACCTCTAAGGCTTTGCAGCTGCACCCTCAATGCCCCTTTACGCCTTTCCACCCCTAAGTAATCATCCCCTACTTTTTTTTTTCAAATACACCCCCATATTTTTTTGCTCGACAGGATTGTTGGCTTCTTTTTGAATACAATGTCATCGGATTTTTTAAATCGAGAGATATCTAGCACGCCGAAAACAATACAATATCTAACAAACTAGGGTTGTCAAGGAATAACAATTAACATTTAATATGCCATAAAAGTCACAGAAGCAATTATTATTATTAACGCCTATATCGAGTAACACCGGTATTACTAGTTAGGGTGGTTGGAGGAAACATTAACACAAAAAACAAGCAATTGCAACTCCTTGACAACCCTCATTTATTTTGATATTATATTGTTTTCGGCGTGCTAGATATGTCTCGATTTAAAAAAATCGTATGAAATTCGTATTCAGAAAGAAGTCAACAATCCTGCTGAGCAAAACAAATATGGGGGTGTCATTTGAAAAAAAAGTAGGGGATGATTACTTAGGGGTGGAAAGGCGTAAAGGGGCATTGAGGGTGCAGCTGCAAAGCCTTAGGGGTATGGTTGAAATTTCCCGAATTTCATTTGTTTATTTTTTGAAATAACGCGGATATTCCTTGATAAAGAAATCTTGGGACACCCTGTTTGTAATATTACAAAAAATAAATATACACCAAGCAGGTATGTAATATGTTATTCTATTAATTAATCAGGAATACTGGGAATCAATAAACTACTTTGAGTTTTCTGAAAAGAACAGAATATACAGTTTATTTACAATATTTACAACCTTATTATTAATTAATTTATGTTACCTGAAAAGAACAGAAAACGACATTTAAAGTTTACTGTTCCACAAAATCTATTAGGAATAATTCAAAATTTAATAATAACAATCATTATTTTTAACAAATTTTACAGACTGATTTCGTTTATATCTGGTCTTTCTCGTTCTCTCTTAATTAATCGGTTTCGAGCTTATCAGTTTATCACTTAGTAGCGGTAAATTTAAAACATACGACATAATATGTTTACATACATATAAACAAAAAACTATAAAAGTTAGCATCATGAACAAAACAAAATCAATTCAAAAAAAGAGAAAAGAAAAAACTTATATCAAAGAAAAGCATCGGAGTCCATGGTATAATCATCCTTAAGGACTATGCATATTCAAGGACTAATTTAGACTTAGCTTTCATGCAACTGAAAGAGGAATTATAAAAATCGAATTACATAATTTCGATAATCTAGAGACAATGTTTTTTTTATCAAAAATCAGCTATTAAAAAAATCAGATTAATTATTTACATTATTTTTATAAATTAAAATTACTTTTAATGAAACATTTTTTTTATATTCACTAATTACTTCATAGTTCATAAAAATAAATAAAAAAAGATTAAAAAAAAAAAAATGAATAATCAAATACCCTGCTTAGGAACTAAAAAATAACTAAAATTAAAATTACGCCCCTTACAAACTAAAAAATTGTTTATTATGTTTTTTTGCCGGCTTCACACTACTACACTACTACTACACACTACTACACTCCAATAACCAAGTTAACAACTCTTTCTCTCTCACAGAAGAAATTCTTGGTACTTGGTACCTACTTGTTAATTTTTTCTCATCGAGTGAGACTTCAAATGTTGGATCAGGTTTTTCTTTATTTTCGTTTCATACTGACATTCAGCACATTTATACACGTCTGTATTTTTGGAATGTTTTTGTTTCAGATGTCGAGTCAAAGCACTTTTGATTTTTGTTTCGTAAGAACATTCTTGACATTTGTACATTTCCGGGGTTTTATAGTGTTTTCGAATATAATGTTCTTTACGAGCATTTTTATATCTCGTTTCAAATGAACATTCCTGACATTTGTACACTTTAGCATCATCGGAATGTTTGTTTTTGCAGTGATCAGAAATGTGTTTTTTATTCCTCGTTTCATACAAACATTCCTCACATTTGTACACTTCTGCATGTTTTGAATGTTTATATTTATAATGTACAATCAAATTAGTTTTGATTTTAGTATCATAAGAACATTCATGACATTTATACATTTCTGCGTCTTTTACATGTCTACATTTATAATGTGAGGTCAAAACACTTTTGTATTTTGTGTTGTAAGAACAATCCGGACATTTGTATATGACTGCATCTTTGAAATGTTTTATTTTATGATGTTGAGTCAAATAACCTGTAGTTTTTGTTTTGTAAGAACATTCTCGACATTTGTATATTTTAGTATCTTTGGCATGTTTTCTTTTATGATGTCGGATGAAATTACTTCTATGTTTTGTATCAAAAGAACATTCTCCACATTGGTAAACTTCAGCGTCTTTTGAATGTTTACAATTATAATGCTTGGTGAAATAACTTTTACATTTCGTTTCATAGGAGCATTCCTGACATCTGTATGCTTCAGCATTCTTTGAATGTTTAATTTTATGATGTACAATCAAAGCACTTTTGAATTTTGTTTGGTAAGAACACTCCTGACACTTGTACATTTCTAGATCTTTGGAATGTTTATATTTATAATGCTTATTGTAATTATATTTATAAACTGTTGTATATGGACAAACCTCACAGCTATACACTGGAATTTTATTTGCATGCTTATGTTTGTAATGTTCATTTAAATAATTTTTCCTCCTTGTTTCGTAAGAACATTCCTGACATTTATAATCTTGCCCATGTTTTGAATGTTTATACTTATGATGTAAGATAAAACAAGGCCTCTTGCTTGTTTTAAATGGACAATGGGCACAATTATACTCCGTTCCACTCTTACTTTCAGTAGATCGTGACTCACTTCTGCCAACATTCCTGCTACTCCCTTCCTTCTTCTCCCAGCCCGGTGTGTGGTTCTCAATGTCGATTTTCTCTTCTTTTAATGTCACATTTTCTGCTCCCTGCACTCCAGGAAGGTCATCTGGTCCTGGTGATGGGTCTTCAGGTTCTGTCTTCATCCTGCAAAATAGAGAGTTCTTGGTATAACTGCTTTTTAGCTTTCCATAATAATTCCCCTCTATTACCCCCACTACATGTTGTCTACTTGCGACCGGCTGACAAACCTCTCAGCGTTGCCACATGCTATTCGTTCTACTACGTTCTGCAGACAATCTCAATGATATAGGTAGGGGTAATGTTGCACTTTATTAGCGTCACCGGTAAGTGAGGTCATTGGTCAGGGTAGTTTTTTTTTTCATTTTAGGGACATTTGAAGGAAAAAACCCTGCCCTGACCAAAGACCTGACTTACCGATGACGCTAAAGTGCAACATAGCCATAAGTAGCCATAAGGTCAATACCTACTATATACCTACTCGACTTCAATTATTAATAATAAAATTGATTAGGGTACCTATACCTATCCGACCTATTAAAAGATTACTGTGAGATATGCTATTTGTAATAATGAACGTTAGACAACACACTAAACATCAAGTATGTATGGTTGTCATTATGAGTTGAACCTTCGTACATGTGTTTCTATTATTACTAATTTAGTATTAAACTGAATGTCGAACTATATAGACATGTTACTCAATACTAACCCTGATCCTAAACGACCTACTTAATAACAAAGATAACATACATAATATAATTTTGCCCTGCGAGTGTGAACGAACTTGAAACAATTACCCGGTGTGTTCTTTATATTTAATTAAAAGTAGTGAGGTGAAACTTAACTTAAAAGGGCCCAAAATTCGGCAATCCAACCACTGGACATCGAGTCGAACAACGTGGCTGAAAATTGGAAGGTTTGGCGCTCCAGGTTTGAGAATTTTAGTGTGGCCACCGAATTAGAAAAGAAGGATGAAAAAATCCAATGTGCCACGCTATTGCATTTAATTGGAGAGCCAAGCTATAGAATTTACACTACATTCCAGTTTACCGATGCAGAGAAGAACAAACTAGGTGTCCTTCTTGAGAAGTTTGAACAATACTTTTTGCCAAAAGAAAACCTGACCTTTGAAAGATACAAGTTTTTTATGTCGAGGCAGAATAATGGCCAGCCAACAGACCGGTTCATCACAGACCTGAAAAAACAGGCTATGAAGTGCAAGTTAGGCGAGTTGAATGAAAGTCTCGTTAAATGCATGCTCGTGTGCAGGACCCCCGTAAGGGCTACTGGCGCCTGTGTGCAAAAAGGATTTTGGCGCCCCTTAAGGCATTTTATTTTTTTGAAGGTAGGTGCTTGAAATAAAGCCTGTGTGAACTTAAGTAAATAAAGTTACTAATCGTTGCATCGCTTTTATAGCACTCCAGGCATTATTCATGCCTGAACAGGAAAAATCAAGAAACTACCGCCCTACATGTTCTCGCAACATAGGAATCGGCAGTAATCCGATTTGTGTTTATACTTAATCCTATTTAATTTCTCAATTTTTATTTTAAAATTAATTTTTGTTTTTTTTTGCAATTTTTTTTGGACCCTGGGTTTTGGCGCCCCTAAAGGATGGCGCCCGTGTGCATTGCACACTTTGCACGTATGGTAGCGGGAGCCCTGCTCGTGTGTGGTGTCAAGAATAGCGAGATCCAGGAAAAGTAACTTCACCGGGAAAAACTTACACCCTTGAAGACGCCATCAAACTTTGCAGCGTGATAGAAAGCTCCAGAAAACAAAGCAGCTTCATCGGCAACAAAGACGCCGGTGAGACATCCAGAGATAGAGAAGCAGAAGCCAGAGATGAGTCTAGGTCATGGAGAGCGAGAGACGGAAGTCAAAATGACGGCGTTTCCGGTCAAGGATCCAATAAAAAGTGCCGTAAGTGCAACACCACTCATAAATATGGAGAATGCCCAGCATTTGGGAAAATTTGTAATGCCTGTCATAAAAAGAATCACTTTTCGTCAGTCTGTCGTTTCGATAATCGTAGAGTAAACAGTGTAGCAGCTAGTGAATTGTTACAAATTAATGTAATTAATAATTAAATTAATAGCGAGGCCCGGAACACCAATTTGCTTATAAATAAGGTTGAAATAAGTTTTAAAATCGACACAGGTGCTATGTGTAATATACTGCCAATCTCTGAATATAGTAAATTAAAATTACCAAAAAGCTTGATTAGACCTACTGAAATTACGCTCAGAGCATACACAGGGAATATGATAAACGTAATAGGTACTTGTTTATTAGATTGTGTAAGAAATAGTAAAAAGTTAAGATAGAATTTTTTGTCGTAAATTCAAAGACGGAAGCTCTGTTAGGTCTATCGGCTATAAAATTACTTGTTATTGTAAAAAAAGTTAATGTGATAGGAGAAGATAATAAATATTCAAACTTGATAGAAAAATTTCCAAAAGTTTTCACAGGCATAGATTGTTTGAAAGATAAATATCACATTGAAATAGATAAAAATGCTGATCCAGTAGCTCATCCTCCTAGAAGAATACCATATGCGTGAGAGAATGATTTTAAAAAGTCACTAGATCTATTATTAGAGTTGAAAATAATAGAAAAAGTACACGGCCCCTCTGATTGGGTGAACCCGCTCGTATTAGTAAAAAAAAGTAATAAAACAATAAGGATCTGTTTGGATCCTAACAGTCTAAATAAGGTAAATTCTGACAGTCGAACAGATCACGAGTAAGATGTCAAGCGCGAAAATTTTCAGTAGCTTAGATGCTAACAGCGGTTTCTACCAAATTCCTGAGAGAGTGCAAATTTATGCACGTTTGCAACCCCAAGGGGTAGGTATAGATTTTTGCGTCTACCGTTTGGCATCAAGTCGGCCCCAGAGGTATTTCAGCAAAAATTTTCTCAAATTTTTGAAATGGAGGGTGTTAGTGTCTACTTTGACGATGTTGTAATTTGGGGGAAAAGTCAGGAAGAGCATGATGCAAAACTGGAACAGGTATTTCGTAAGGCTCAAGATGCAAGAGTAACCTTTAACTTGCAAAAATGTAAATTCGGGAAAACAGAAATAAAATATTTAGGGCATGTAATCTCGGGAAAAGGAATAAGTCCGTGCCAGGAAATAATTAAACCGATTCTACAAATGCCCGCACCAGAAAATAAAAAAGACGTTCAACGTTTTTTAGGTGTTTTAACCTATGTAAGCAAATTTATCAAAGGTTTTTCAGCCGAGACTGAACCCCTATGAGCTCTCTTGAAAAAAGACGATATGTTCGTATGGGAAAAACAGCAGGAAGTAGCATTACAAAATTTAAAAAATAAATTAGTAAACTATCCTGTATTACGATTATATGATCCCAATAAAGAAAGTGTTTTATCGGTGGATAGCAGTCAGTCGGGGCTCGGAGCAGTCTTGCTCCAAGAAAACATGCCGTGTGCCGATGCCTCCAGAGCATTAACTGACACACAAAGAAATTACGCTCAGATCGAAAAAGAGCTACTAGCGATTTGCTTCGGACTAAGTAAGTTTCATGAGTACGTCTATGGTAAAACAGTAGTGGTTCAAACAGATCATATTCATAAGCCCTTATTTAAGCATATTCCAAAAAAGAGTTAAATAAATGTCCTGCGAGACTTCAAAGAATGCTACTACAAATTCAAAAGTACGACATAAAGTTAGTGTTTAAACCTGGCAAAGAACTAATATTGGTGGATACATTATCACGTGCTTATTTATCAGAGTATAGTAACAGTGATAGGGATTTTGAACGAGGATCTAAATCTACATTGTATGTTTTGTAACATCACATTTAGATGTAAGTGATGAAAAATTTATTCAATTCCGCAATAATACTAAAAACGATGAAACGCTAGAAAAGTTGAAGAAAGTCATTCTAAATGGCTGGTCTAATAGTAATAAACAGTTAGATCCTAAAATAAGGCCATACTGCAAATATAAAGGCGAACTGGTTGTAATAGATGGTATAATTTATTTATTTATTTAATACTCCCATCAACAAGCCAATGGCTTATATCGGATGGGGAAAAGTACACAAATTAATATAATAAAGTTACTACAATATGAAATAAGAAATGTAATTAAGACTTTACAATATTAAAAAAAAGCAGAAAGACCACTTGTGACTACTCGAACACCAGCTGGTGAGGCAGGCTATATCAGGTCAATGTGGTAAGATAAAAAAAAAGAAACAACAACAAAAAAGAAATGAATGAAAGTAAAGGCAACCTAAGGACTAGAAGAACTAGACGCCGCCAGTAGAAATCGTCTAAGTTGAAGTTCGCTACACGAAAACAGATCAAGGTTTCCATCAACCCTATTAGCAATGTCACACATGCGATTTAAAGGAGAAAACAAAAGAGTATTTGTCCTTGCGGTTTGAACTCGCAGAAGTTGTTGTTGCCTAAGTGTAACTTGGGGAGCATGGAAGGAAATCTGGGAAAGGATATCAGGAGAGTCAATGCGTCCATTCAACAAACCCCAAAGGAAACGCACAGAGGTGTACGTACGTCTCGCTTCAAGACTGTTGAAGTTAAACTCAGCAAGAAGATCAAAGTGCGAGAAGCCTACAGGAGGATAAGTACCTGTGAATTTAAAATGAAGAAACTTCAAGAAACGTCGGTGTACTCTCTCCAGATCACTAACTTGACATCTATAACAGGCGACCAGATAATCGAACCGTATTCAAGCTTGGGTAGAATGAAGGCATGAAATGGAGTTGCGAGGGTAGTAAATTTTCTAAAATCCCAAGTATTACGAATAATGTAACCTAGCGCCCTAACGCAGAGGAGCAAGTATTTTCAATATGTCCATTGAAAGAGAGTTTGGGAGTAAATATTATACCAAGGTCTTTGAATTCAGAGATCCTCTGGAGAGAGTGGTCCCCAATTGAGTATGACGCTTGGAGCATATTATACTTAGGGCTGTAGGACATAACATAGCACTTAGAAGGATTTAATGGTAATTGGTTATTACTGCACCATGTGTTGGAGCCGCTGGCAATCTTCAAGCGACTTCACTTCACAGTAAATTTTTAAATCGTCTGCATAGAAAAGATGATTGACCTCAAGACCATCGACGATGTCATTAATAAATAAATTGAAGAATAGCGGACCTAACCTAGAAAAATCCATATACGCTACATCAACCTGGGAACGACAGTCGATAATCTCTGAGACGTATTGGGAGAAAGTAAACAGGTTGGTAATAGTGGACCGACCTTTCATGAAACCGTGCTGAGCTGAAGAGATGAGAAATCTAACGTGCGGGTATAACACTCTGTATAAAAGTTCCTCGAATGCCTTCCCAAAGTTGGGTGCTATACAAATTTGCCTGTAGTTGCAGATCTCAGTTTTGTCGCCTTTTTTGAAGACGGGTATCACCTTGGAACGTTTCCACCGAGTCGGATATCTTCCAGAAACAATTGAAAGGTTCAAAATTTTGGTGAGGGGGTAGGAGAATATTGACACGTAAGAGAAAAGAGGGAATGCCATCTGGACCGATAGTTTTAGAGTTTTTAAAGCTTTCAGAACACGGCATACTTCAGACTCAGTAAATTATAAGAGACAAAGTATAGTAGTTCCTGACTTTGTCTTACCTACATAGGGAAGACCGATGCTCCCCCTTTAAAAAAAAATAAAAGAATTTTGTATGATATTTTATTCAGTTACACTTCAAACATCAATCATGAAGCATGTCGTTACTTTTTTCAATTTCTCATCTGTCAGTTAAAACTGATGGAGTAGTTTATTATTGTTATTTTGACAAATATGTCTATAAAATTATTCTCAAATTTTTCAAAGATACAGGTTTTTTTATTAAATATTTATTTGCCAAAAACTCGTTTTATTTATAAAAGATTTTCAAAATGGCCACCATTGGCTTCAATACATTTCTGACAATGTTTGCCTAGATTCATAAAAATGAAAATGAATTAAGAGATAGATATCGACTAAGACTAACGCTAAATGTAACAATAACTTTATCTTTGAAAAATTTGATTTGAGAATAATTCTATAGACATATTTGTCAAAATAACAATAATAAACTACTCCATCAGTTTTAACTGACAGATGACAAATTGAAAAAAGTAACGACGTGCTTCATGATTGCTGTTTGAAGTGTAACTGAATAAAATATCATAATTCTTGACAATGCTTAGAAACGTTTAGATGCATTTTCCTTGAAAACGATACATTTTCTCGACATGAAATAAGTATAACTTTTTTATGTAAAAATAACGTGCGCTCCATAAAGTTTGTCAATAGTAACGAAAATTATTGATAATAAAAAAATATGATAAAAGACACACGGAAAAATTTTGCCGACAGCGCCCTCTGGATTATGCTACAAGACTTTGACGCTAATATCGTTTGACTGCTTCTGAAAGTGACGTATATCAATTTTCAGCTTGATCGCTACTTTGGTTAGGTACTGAAACATACACAATTACAAATTTCAAATTTTCTTCTTCGAGGTGCCATAACTTCTTGAGAAAGCACTTTTGTACTAAGATATGTTTCGTTTAATCGCTTTTCCTTGAGGTCGCAAAGCTGTAGCTAGACTATGTCCCATTAATTTACGGACAACCTGTATAATGACAATTTTTTCCTACCGAACGACATAAAAAAATAATGTGGCGGCCATAAGAAAAACGAAAGTTGACTGTGAGAATTCTGGGATCTAGTCGGCTTTGAAAATTTTTGAAATGTCAGATGGGTAGCTCTTGCCGACTTATGTAAGCCTATAAAAAATTATTTATTAATTTTTAATAATAAGAAAAATATGGCAAAAATAAGAAATCTCGATTTCTTCAGTTTTTTCAGGATATTTCAGGAGCAGTCATAGGTATCTTGTATGTCTTGACGGATTCGAGATGGCCACATAACTGCCATCTTTTCTCTAACTTAACCGACCCTGTATCTCTTAGCGTTCAGGAGATAGCAATATAGAGAAGGATATATGGTGCACCCTGTATAATATTCTTCAGTTCTAATGCAGGTATGTTTCTTTTTAGTGTTGTAATATTCTCAGAATAACCCTTATTATGGAAAACGCAAGTAATTTAAAAACCACTGATACTTATTCTTGTGGATGTATTCTAGAAGATTTATTCAAGCGCCCATTTAGCCATTAAGTTTTTCCCAAAAACAATTAATTATCAGTCAGGGAAGACCTACCCCACATTTAACTGATATGTCTGTAGTTTCCAAAGACAAGCAAAAAACATACAACTGTCATTTCAAGGATAGTTGGTACACGGAAATTCAGTGGTTGTCTGGCTGTAAACATTAAAAAAAATGTTTTGTTGGCCGTGCATTTTATTTTGTTCTGAAGAAAACATTTGGAACAAATCAGGTGTTTGTGACTTGAATAATTTCCAAAATTAAAAAAAACGCCACGAAGCCCTGTCAGCCCACATCACAGCTTCAATGGCACTTATCAAATTTGACAAAAATCGAATAGAGTTTTGTTTAAGTGAAGCTTTTAAGAATGAGATGCAAAAATTGAATGAAAATGTAAAGATAAATCGGCATATTTTGTCAGCCGTTTAATTGATGCAGTCTGTTTCCTTGGCTTGCAAGAACTTGCTTTTAGGGGCCCCAATGAAAAATCTGATTCCGATAATAGGGGGAACTACATAGAGCTTTTACATCTTTTATCTCAACAAGACGAGAGATCGAAACATCATTTACAAAATTCTAAGGTCTTTTCTGGAACTTCTAATGATATACAGAATGATTTAATACAGTCTGTAAGCCTTTTTATGACTGATGAAATAAAAAATGAAATAAAGGCTTCTTCTTTCATATCAATTATTATGGATGAAACTACAGACGTTTCCAACATATCCCAACTTTCAACTGTTTTTCGACATGTTATAGAAGAAGGAAATGTTCAAGAGAGATTTTTGAGGTTTGAAAATGTAAGTCAGGACCGTACTGCAATTGATTTATCTCAGCTAGTCTTTAAATACATTGAGGAGTTTGGATGCAGCAAAAATCTCCTTGTGATACAATCCATTAGTAATCGGAACTATATGCAGTATACATCATCAATTAGGTTAGCTAGAAACTGGAATAATTTGCCTTTACCAGCTTGTTCTGCGAATAATTTGTCAATATTCTCTAGGGAAAATAGATCTTTTACATTAAAATTCGTTTGAATTCATTGGAAGTTATTTTCTATTTTTTGTTTTTATATCGTTATAGACTTTGTCAGAATATTGTTGAACTTATTTATCTAAAGTATGTAATACTCTTTTCTGGTACGTTTTGTTATTATTGCTGTTGTTTTTATTGTTGTTAGATATTATTTTTTGATATAATTTTTTGTAAAAGGGCAATTTTTGCCCGTATTTGTTTAAATAAATAAAAGAGAAATAATGTTGTAAATACGCATGATAGCTTAGGTGTTGTCAATAGGGCTAGAATTTAAGACTGAAGAGACAGTCGAAAATATACTTAAGTGATTGCGTTAACGATAATAACTTAGATCATACCCACGAGGACCGGGCAAGTGAAAATGAAGACACTGATACATCTGTAAATTATGAGACAGTAAGTGAAGAAGACTCTGACAACAAAACAGAAGAGAGTGATCAATATGAAAATTGTAAAAGTGAAAGTGGAGAAGAATACGAATTCAGTGATGAGGAATTGGTATTTGGTATTTTAACCAAATGTGAGAGATGATCTATGTGGTCCCAAACACTGAAGCCAGCGGGCTTATTGTATTTCTCACATTTAGATTTTCCTTGATTGCTCCGTTCCTTTGACAAGGTTCAGCAGTCCGCTAACCAAGGTCTTTTCCGCTTACAGGCTCCCGGGGCTGAGTGGTCCCAGGAACGCATAGCGCGTTCGTGCGAGTGCTGGACCCTCGAATATCACATGAGAAGCTGTCTCATCTTCTTCATTGCAGAGTCTACAAACTGGTTCTTCTCTGTATATCCCCAGCTTATGTAGGTGCACTCTTAGGTGGCAGTGTCCTGTGATTGTGCAGCTGTCGTACTCGCTGGTCTTGTAGCGCTGCTACTTCCCTGCGAGTCCGCACAGCTGTGTGTTTCTACTTGCATAGGTTCCAGGGTGGTATGGCTTTGGGGGCCTGCCACATCATGTGAATCTATGCTAAGTTCAGAGGTTTCTCCTTGTGGAAGTCCCTCAGTGGTTTGTTTGGTTCCTTCTCTGGTTTCCATTCTGGTCCCACAAGAATTGGGGAAATGAAAATACTGCGCCATAACCCCAATAACGCAGCAGGCTACATACAACGGGGTGCGCCAGGTTCCCCGAGGTTTGTCGCTAGTTGTCGAGCTCCCCCTCGACCATGCATCCATTGGTGCGCACAATACCGTGGAGTTGGGGAGGTTTTTATAGTGGTCCTCATCCGCCCACGCGGACAGGCGGTTAAGCCAAGCCCCCGTGCCCCTGGCGTCACTACCCTGAGGCAAGTCACGACAGTGATGTACCTCAGTGGTCGTTGTGCCGCCTAGCGGTTTACGGTTTGTGCCATGTTTTGTCAGAGCTTTGTTAGCCGTGGTACTCAAAAGTGGTACCACGTTGCCCGGTCCCCACGGTCTTGGACGTAAGGTTGGTTTGTCCACCACATGACTGGAATCGCCTATGCTTTGACCAGTTGTGAGTGGACCTTAAGGACCCAGTGATAAGGAAACTATATTGTTATAATTAGTGAAAATGTCAATGAGACAATAAAAGTAGCTGACACAAGCATTAGAACAAGATGGGGTAGACGGTAAAGATGCTCTATCGCGACGGTTTTACCCTTACGCTGGCTCCCCTCCACTAACGAAAATTACACAGGACGCCAGTGGAAAAAGTGGAATGGGCTGGTGAACTGAGGGAAATTAATAATTATGGAAAGCTAATAAAGAGCAGTTATACCTTTTTTCAAAATCCTTGAATTCAGAAGGTTGATCGCACATTGAATAACTTCCTCTATCTTCACTTTTCAACTTTGCTGAGGTAAAATAATTGGAGACTTCATGAGACTCTATAAAGCCACGGTCTTCCATTTCCAGTTTAAAAAATTTGCTTTTTCGTATAATATTAATTATTCTTATAATAAAGTCTTTATCGCACGCACGTGTTCTTAAACCCTTTAAGCGGGTATATTTGCCGCTTAAAAGCTCGACCGGTATTTGATATGACTCACATCAGCACGGTGCACAGTGGGTATGAGGTTTTAAATTTTAGTTAATAAATGGAAAAAGTGGATAAATGTAATTCATTTTAAAGGTTTCTATATTTGACATCTGTTAGTGAAAGTTTGAATTAAATCGGATAAAAAAAAGGAATCTGTAATGGAAAAACTGCAGGAAGTGGGTAATAAGCCCAGAAATCTGTATATAGAATAAAACGTCGATTCTATTGATTTATAAGTACTTTGGTTATATTCTCATGACTACTACCCCAGGACTACTAGTTTTTTTTATTTATTGAGTTACATAACTTAATAGGTAGGTAATTGAAATGACTTTAGTGATAGTTGTTTAGAAATGGGAAATTTTCATTCTAATTTCGGCAATGTAGAAAATACATAGGTAAGTAATATTTTTAATTTGTAAATATGTGATTATTTTTTTTAGAGTAAATAAAATAAAAACTTTTGAATCCCAGCTTTTTGTCTTATACTGAATATTATTTTCTTCAAATTCAGTATTCGTTCTGGCGACAAAAGAAAAATAAATATTTTTTATCTACTCCTATTGAATAACAAATCAATTATTAGTCTAATTTTAACGAAGTAATGGCATGCATTACTATTGCCCTATCGAATAATAGTGTCAGGTCGATTGAACAATGAGCTCATTATTCAATCGTTATTGTCAATTGTTTAACTTTACCGCCCTATTCTGTCGTACGTTTTGGCAGATTCAATTCAAACTACTGACTACTGTCAATGGTCCACTGACGTGAAAGTAGAGTCCCTAAACGTTTATTTTACGTTTAATAAAATGTTATAAAAATATGGAAGTCGCAGAATATTAGGATGATTTTGATCTTTCAACTACTATAGCATACGAAGCTACTTATCATAATACTAAAATGAACATGTTTTAGTATCCGTGCGTAGTTATAAAGCCCTAGTCAACCGCTGTGAAAGTTGATGCCTTTGGAACGCTGCCAATAGGTTTAGTCGACTGACAGTAGTGACAGCTAATCACGATAACCTAACATTCACATTTGTTTATGTTTAGTTTCAATTTTACAATACAAATTGTTGTATTATAAAAATTAAACTTAAAATTATTATAAACAGAATACTATACAGGATGTTCTTCGAAGAAAATCACATCTTGAATAATACGCCACCTGATATAAATATGGGGAAAAGCAACAAATGCATCAATTAATGGTTTAATGCCTGCAAAATCAAAAGTGAAACACGATGCGCGACGAAATCTTTCACCCTGATTTTGTAATTTTTCTCCTTTTAAAGTTATTTTACAAATTTTCAGTCGACAGTGAAGTATGTAATATTTTCTGTACTTTTACAATATTTCAATAACCAAATTATTTACTTAAAGAGAACCATATTTTTTAATAAATAAAACTGCAATCCATAAAACTTTTTTCACATAAAAATTTAATTCTACCGTAAGTAAAATTATTTTGATTCAAGTATACTCGTAGATAAAGTATAGTATTCCACTCGCGCATAATGGCTATTATCCACTTAGATGTTACAGCACTCGCCAGAGGCTCGTGCTGCAATTTTCATCTTCGTGGATAATAGCTATTATGCGCTTGTTGAATAATATACTATTTTTTGATTGGGTAGGTAGGTACTTTTATTTTTAGTTGAATTTTTGATTCATAGTGAAAAGTTTTGTAAATGAAATAAATTTTATTTGTAATATTTTACTATGGGTACTTAATTATTTACATCCGTGGCTCCTAAAGTTTCATCAATTATTTCGGGACCGAGGAGCGAGATAGGGGTGCTGGGTGGGTAAGAAGCTAAAAACAGCCATTGCAAACTAATATTAAGGTCACAGCTAAGGCCTCTTTGACACTACGGTCGAATTGCTATTTTTTTCTTCACTTTCTCAAGGCAAGGAAAATCTTCGAGATTAACAGTAGCACGATTTTTATTTTGGATTTTGCATTTGCATTCCAAAAATCGTGACATCGTTTGCTATACTCTGGATACGATATGAGAAATCTTATATCCAGTATTTGCGTACCAGTCAAGAAGATCAGTGTTTGGTTTAATTTAATTAGTAGCAGAATAGGAATTAATTATTAAACGATTATATTTAATTTTCTTTATTAAGTATTCTTCAGCACGAGATACATGACAATGAATCTTGCAGGCATGATCCCGATTGTGTTAATGATATTCGTAATGCTTTACACTTTACAGTTAAAACTAAAATACAAATGACAGATGACAGTAATGACACATGCATTCGTGACATGACATTGTCAAACTTACATATCTATGTTGTCACGTTAGCCGTATACAACATCTCCCCTTTCAATGAAACAGTATGAAGATCAACTAGCTCTATTTCGATTAATAGTAACACACTGTAAAAAAATAAAATTGTTCCAATAATACAATTAACTAAAAATAGTGTCAGTAATAACAACACACACAAGCTTATAAATTCAAACGTGTAGGAGGTTTTACAATTCTCCCTTTTGTAGTCACAAATGAACTATCTATTACAAGTTTACAAGATACAGGGGAATCCATATCACCTAAATTAACAGGATTATCTTCTAAAGTTTTTGGTAGATCTACAGCTTCATTATGTGATGGAATATTTGAAACATCTGTAGTACTTAATACATTAAGGTTGTTGTTTAATAAATTATCGATAGGACCTAAAGATACAAAATTATCATTTATTCTACTATCATCATTATCTACATAATATTTACATTTTTTAGTGTCTGAATCATTCCACGATACTCCTTTCTTTGGACTTACATAATTTTCATTCTGAGTATTATCAGTTTTTAAAATCGATTCCCGTATGTATTTTCTGTTTCTTACATATATGCCCTTGTTTTCTATTTGCAGCTTATATCTACGTTCGCCTAATCTACAGATTATCCTTCCTTTCAACCAATTAGCATCTGGTCTCAGTTTTACCCAAACATTTTGGTTGTGAACTAACGGTTTTAATTTTTTCGCACCTTTTTTATTGTTATAGTAACTTGCGCTCTCAATTTGTTTATTCTTTAAAAAATTAGAATAACGCTTTTTATTTATTAAGTGAGGTTCTAATTTATTTACATCAAATGGTAATAATGGATTTCTAGTTCGTCTGGACATTAGAATCTCAGAAGGTGACACACTTTCGAAAATTGGTGTATTACGTAACTGCAGCAGTGCTAAGTAGACATCTTTATTGTCTAGGGTTACTTTTCTTAGGAGATTTTTTATTGTTTGAACGTTTCGCTCCGCCATGCCATTTGACTGACTGTGGTATGGTGAAGTTATGATATGTTTGAATTTCCAACTATCGGCAAACATTTGGAAATTTCCAGACGTGTATTGTGGACCTCCATCGGAAACCAGAATTTGAGGTACACCATGCCGTGAAAAAATACTTTTCATGCAGTTTATTATTTTATTACTGGAGGCATTGCCAGATATTTTCTCTACTTCTATAAATTTTGAGTAGTAATCGACGAGAATTAGATATTGTTCACCGTTTAATTCAAAAATATCTGAGCCAACTTTGTACCACGGGATAAGTGGTATGTCGTGTGACCTTAAAGGTTCATTTCTTTGAGCTGATTGATATTTCTGACAAATCGGACATGTTTCAATTACTTGCCTTATTTCATTTCGCATGGTCGGCCAAAAAACTGATTCTTCAGCTAGTTTTACAGTTTTATTGAAACCCAGGTGACTATAATGAATTTTGTCCAATATTTCTTTTCGCATTGACTTTGGTATTACACAAGCTACACCTTTATAAACTATCCCTTCATTTACATCTAAATCATTTTTATATTTACAATAAATTTTAACATTAGAATGAACACTTTTGTTCTTATTAGGCCATCCATTAATTATAGTTTGAGTGAGTAGCATTAATTCTTCATCTTTTTCGCTTTCGTCTCTAATTTTATTAATGTATTCTTCTGAAATATTTGGACCTACGTTAACTACACAGATTTGTTCATTTGGAAGTTCATTTGCTTCGTCAGACGATATCGGTAAGTATGATCGGGACAATGCATCAGCGATTATCAATTCTGAACCCTTTTTATATTTTAAAGTAAATTCGTACTTCATCAATTGTAGCATTAATCGCTGTAACCTTGATGGACATTTATCAATTGGTTTCTGCATAATAGCTAAGATTGGTTTATGATCATTTTCAACTATAATTTTTTGACCAAAAACATATTCGTGAAATTTCTGCAGCCCGAACAAAATCGCGTACATTTCTTTTTCGATTTGGGAGTAACGTTTTTGAGTTTCTGTCAGTGCTTTTGAAGCATAACAAATAGGTTTATTATCTTGCAAAAGACAAGCCCCGACTCCGCACTGAGACGCATCAACTGACACAGTTATTTCTTTATTTGGGTCGAAAAACTGAAGAACTGGCTTTCTTATTAAACTGTCTTTAATTCTTTGAAAAGCATTAATTTGAGGTTCCTCCCACTTGAAAAAAACATCTTTTTTCAACAGTTGTCTTAAAGGCTCTGTCTCTACTGAGTAATTTGGTATGTATTTATTAATATAATTTATGACACCCAAAAGACGTTGTATGTCTTTTTTACAGTTCGGTTCCGGTAATTCGACAATAGCTTTGACACGTTCAGGGTCAATGGTAATACCATTTTTATTTATTATGTGACCCATAAATTTAATTTCGTTTATTGAAAATTGGCATTTTACGAGTCCAAACCTGACTCCATGTTTACGAGCAGCTTTTAATACTTTATAAAATATTTCATCATGTTCTTTTTGTGTCTTTCCCCAAATTATTATATCATCAATATAAATGCCTACATTTGGAAAATTAAAAATTTGCTTGAAACGCTCATTGAATATTTCTGGGGCACATGTTATTCCATAAGGTACACGTTTATATTTATAGCGACCAAAAGGCGTACCAAAAGTACAAAGATTTGAACTTTCTTCGTCCAACGGTACCTGATGGAATGCGTGGCTTGCATCTAATTTGCTCCAAACCTTTGCCCCCGACATCCTACTGGTTATCTCCTCAAAAGTATCTAGCTTGCTGTGCTCACGTTTAATGGCTTTATTAAGATGGAATGGGTCCAAGCAAATTCTAATTGAATTATCATTTTTTCGAACTATTACCAAAGGATTAACCCACTCGCTTGGTCCATTCACTTTTTCGATTATTTTATTGTACTCTAGTTCCTGTAACGCTTTCTGAAGTGGATCTAATAATGCGAAAGGAACTTTCCTAATCGGTGAGATAACAGGTTTTACGGTAGGGTCTATAGTAATGTGATATGGTGGATTTATAACCCCGGTTCCTGAAAATAAGTCACCATACTCATTTTTAATTCTTTCATCAATACAGGTTATGTCGTCACAAGCCTCATTATTTCCAAAATTATTCTCTTTTGCCTCGTTATCTGTATTTTCAACAATTCGTAGCCTAACACTGTCTCGTAAGCCTAAAAGAGCTTCAGAATTATTATTTACAACATGGAATTCAATTTCATACACTCTATTATTTTTAATGCAACTCAAATTACAAGTACCTAAGACCGGAATATTATCCCCTGAATAGGATTTAAGAGTTATATTAGACCTTTTCAGTAAATTAATCTGTAATTTCAAATCGTCTAAATAAAGATTCACAGGCATTATATTGACTGCCGCTCCTGAATCAATTTTAAATTTAATGTTCTTATTATTTATGGTTAATGTGGTATACCAGGAACAACAATCTGCATTTAGGGCATCTAAATTGTTAGAACATTTTTTAATTGTGCCTATATACAGTGAAGAATTTACGCTTGTACTCGGATTTACACAATCATCTCTACTTAATGAATTGATTTTACCTATTCTGCACATGTTTGAAAAATGATTGGTCCTTTTGCACTTTCCGCACATTTTCCCGAAAGCAGGACATTTTCTTATAGGATGAGATGTTCCACACCTTGTGCAATTATTTATGAAATTATTAAAATTTCCTGACCTGTTCGCACCTCTTGATTTAGACCTGTTTTGCCATCTCGAACCACTCTGCGACCTGGATGGTATCCTTGAATTTTCTTGTCTGCTCTGACTTCTGCTTTGGTGCTGGTGGAACTTCACAGCATGAACACCCATGTCATTTCCTTTGTTGTTGTTGTAGTTGTCGATTTTCTTTGTCTGCGACTTGGCTTGCTCTAGTATGGTACAAAGCTTAACAGCTTCGTTTAAGTTTAAATCTTCTTTTTGTAGGAGCTTTTCCCTTGTCTCTGAATTATTGGTGCCAGAGATCAGAACACAAAGAATTAAATCGTTTGCAAGGTCCCCAAACTTACAAAAAGATGCTTGTTTACGCAGTTCGGTTAGAAATTGTTCGAATGTCTGGTCGCCCTGCCTAGACATGAAGAACTTGTACCTCAAAAAGTTTAGGTTTTCCTGTGGCTTAAAAAATTTATTTAGTTTGTCTATTACGGGCTTCAGCTTGTCCTTCTCTTCTTCGGTAAATGTGAAGGTGCTATAAATTTTTTGCAATTCTGGCCCAGCAAAATGTAGCAATTGTGCCACTTGTATGGTTTCGGCTTTCTTATCAACTTCGGTGGCAGTTAAATAAATTTTGAAACGGCCAAGCCACTGGTCCCATTGTTCCACGGGGTTACCACTGGACAAAGACAAAGGGGGCAACGTGTTACTCGACATTTTATTAACCACACTTATTATTTACGGACACAAAAATTAATTATTATATATTTATCCCGCACTTATTTCACTTTCACTATCGCAGCGCCATGTTTAGTTTAATTTAATTAGTAGCAGAATAGGAATTAATTATTAAACGATTATATTTAATTTTCTTTATTAAGTATTCTTCAGCACGAGATACATGACAATGAATCTTGCAGGCATGATCCCGATTGTGTTAATGATATTCGTAATGCTTTACACTTTACAGTTAAAACTAAAATACAAATGACAGATGACAGTAATGACACATGCATTCGTGACATGACATTGTCAAACTTACATATCTATGTTGTCACGTTAGCCGTATACAACAATCAGCTGTTGCGAGAAGATGGAGAGCAAGGAGCAGGCACATAGGTACAAGGAAGATGAACATTTATGGTCACAATGGGAGTCCCTGCAAATCTAAAATGGTCTGCTGAAGAGAGCCTGCTGGGAGAGTGCCGACGGAAAGAAGATCGTCATGCAGTTGGTGGTTCCAAGCAGTAAAGTTCCGAAGATTCTCGAAGTGATCCATGGAGGTACATCAGGAGCTCACTTCGGAGTGAACAAAACACTAGCGAAAGTTCGAGAGAGGTTCTACTGGGTGAACTGCAAGGACAATGTCGAAGCCTGGTGCCGTAAGTGCGAGAAATGTGCTGCAAGCAAGGGCCCAAGCAGAATACTGACGGGCGCTATGAAGCAGAAACTTCGAATCCCAAGTTTAGAGAACTCGGGATAAACAAGACAAGAACTACACCTCTATACAAACCGTGATGCTGTTTCTTCAGTGGTTTATCTTTGTGTAACACACGGTATGCCTCGACCAGTTCAAAAGTACGCGAGCGGCTATAAAATTTGTAAGCAACCAATAGACTCCGTCAGTGATGACGTCAATGGACGGGGAAACCGGTTCGGGTTCCAAATAAACAAGCATTTGACAGTTGAAGGGTTGCAAATTTCACTGTAAACTTTTGATTACGGTAAATGCGGAATTTTTAGTGATAAAAATTAAACTACCGACAGACGACTCGAGCTCAACAGAAACCTAAAATATGATTTAGTTCAATTCAGGACCACGTGAACTTGAAACTTCAACTAAATCACAACAACTGACAACAATGGCCACGTGAACGCTTTGTTTATTTGGAACCGTTTGCGCTTAGTACAGCCTAATGACGTCACACTGACGGCGTCTATTGGAGAGCTAGGTGTGTAGCTTGGCAAAACTCAGTTGGGATATAAATAAACGTAGTGACATGACAGGTAAGTTGAAAACTAATTAAAAGCTTTATTTTTAAACGAAATTCTGCCCAATTATGTATAATTATCATTTTTTTCTATAAGAAAAATAGATAAACAGGTCGGGCTCTTTAAAAATGTCATTTTTTATATAATAATCTCTATATTAGAGGAAATTTGTTTGGTTAGGTCACGGTTAGGTGATCAAAATGGAAGTGGGAGGTTTTGTTATTAAGGCCGGCTACAGCGCCGATAATTGTAGTAAAAATAAATCTAAACGCATGTCGCGTTTATTTATGTCCCAACTAGGTTTTGCCAAGTCACACTTCCTAGCTCTCTTATTGGTTGCTCACAAATTTCATAACCGCGCGCGTACTTTTGAACTGGTCTAGGCCATACATTACACCAGCAGGACTATAAAAAAAAACATTATTTTGAATGTATTAAGTTTAAAAATTCTCTACTCCATCTATGCTTCTTGGGACCATATTATAAAGAATAAAATAACCATTTTTTCCCTGTTTTTCGAATTATGATTTAGCTTATTTCCCCCAAGCAATTGAGTGACTTAATTTTGTGTAGGAGAGGAGTGTATTTTTTTTTTTAGTTTTAAATCATAACCACATTGCCAAGTTCTGAAATTTCCCTATTGTCCAAAGAAAACCTTAAAAAAAATATGAAAAAATACAAAATGCGATCAAAGGGAATAAAAAAAAAAGTTAAAAGTTATAATTTATTTTTTCAGTGTCAATAAAAAACAATTGAATATATAAAAAGTTAAAAGCAATGAACAGTAGACGTTACTACACTAAAATTATATGTACAAGCACAAATGGCACTAAAAAGAATTCCATTACATGACAGCTCGTTTAGTAATACATTCGTTAATTTTTTTTCTAATTTCTAATAAAACGAGCCACCACAAATTCTATTGTGTATAATTATACTGTTTAATCTGACTATAGCATATTTTTAAAGGCAGTGAAAGCTACCTATGTACAAAATTAGGTATTAATACTAGTTAGTTACATCTTTTATAATAATCGAGTCGATCTTCGATCAACTTGGTATACTTATTCATCTGATTGATCAAATCTTGCAGTGTATTTTCCATATCATCCAGGGTAATATCTTGAGTCTCGCTGCTTAGTTTTATTATCTCCTGCTGTGTGTTTGTCACTTTCGACACTAACTCTACAGCTCTTGTCAGCAAATTGTCCGCTCTCTCTTTTGATGTTTTAACTCTCGCGATGTTTCGATTCAAATCAATCTTCACTTGTTCGTACTTGAATTTCAGATTATTAAAATTGCCCTGAGTTTTCTGAGAGTTCATTTTAATGGTCGCTGATTCATTCATTACGCGATTCGCGAATATACCGTTGTCTGTAATGTTACGCTGCAACTCGTTGATTTGCTCTTTCAATCTTTCAATGTGTTCGTGAGTGTTGCCGGTTTTTTCTTGAGCATCATTTGTGACATTGCCGATCTGAAAAATAACAAGTCGATAAGAATATTGAAATAAATATAGGATATACGGGGTGATTCAAAATTCAGTGCAAAGATTTTAAGGGCGTATTTACCAGCCAAAAATAAGAAGTTTTTTTTCATATAATCGTATGTCCTAACTTGCTTCGTTTTCTAGATACAGGGTGTAAAATTTTGAAAAAAAAAATCGATTTTTTATTAATTAGGTACTCAAAAACCTTTCAGCCGATTTAAATAAAATTTGGTAGGCTTATTTGTCGTTATAAGGAACTTCATTTGATGGGAATAACATAAATTTATTAATTCCAGTGGCGTCTCAGGGGGCTATCTACTTGAAACTTATAGGTAAAATTATGGTACGTCACTGCTCTTTTGACAATTTATATTTTTTTTTAGATTAAGCGGTCAATAATGTAACTTTCTTGCCTCCTGAGCTTTACTCGTATCTAGCTTTGTTTCCAAGAAAAAAATCAAAATCTGTGCCATGCCCTATTAAAACAAGTCGATTCACAATTCACATCGATTATTGAGATTCATTTAATTTAATTCAGGTAGCTCCCTGAGACGCCACTGGAATTAATAAATTCATGTTATTCCCATCAAAGGAAGGCCCTTATGACAACAAATAAGCCTAAAAATTTTATTTAAGTCGGCTGAGATGTTTTTGAGAAATTGATAAAAATCTATTTTTTTTTTAATTTTACCCCCTGTATCTAAAAAACAAAGCAAGTTAGGACATACGATTATATGAAAAAAACTTCTTATTTTTGGCTGGTAAATACACCCTTAAAATCTTTGCACTGAATTTTGAATCACCCTGTATAATTATATGTTTAAAGGATATTTCCTAGCTTCCTTATCATATAAAATAGAGTGCAGTACGGTCTTTTGTAGAGTCGGTCTATATACAGCTGTCTCGAAACTAAGTAACTATAAATAGCTAGTAATAATGAGTTTTTCTTTAGGTTGATGATATCATCCCTCTGATGGGATCTCTCAATATCTGACAAAATCTCTAAAACTTTAAGAGATAAAATAAATATCATAAAATACCTGATAAAGTAAACTATTGACTTCATCAACATCACTCAAGGCTTTATTAATGGCGTTCTCGGCTTCAGTCTGAGCATCAGTCGTCGCTTCTAGTTGCTTATTGACTTCTTCAGCGTGAGTCAAAAGATCGGTCGCATTGCTCCTAAAAATGATTTATATTACTTCATGTAAAAAAGTCAAGAGAAGTATGTGAGTGGTACTTCAAATTTTCGGCTTTCTCTTTCAACAGATTTACGTTATTTATATCATTTCTGGTGGCCTCAATAATAGGATCAGTATTGGTCAACAGATCGACTGTACTTTTAATTTTGTGGGCTAAATCTTCGATTTCTTCATCATCGGAATGAATTCTCATTGCTAAGACCTAACAAAAACAAAACCTTTATATCATCAAGTGTGAGAAAAATAGCAATTTACGAACCTCTTCAGCTAATTTTTTAATATCTTCAGGCTTAGTATTATTTTGTGATAAAAACTCCTGCATCTCAAAGAGTAAATTATTGTAATCCGTCAATGTCCGGTTGGATTTTTTCAATGTAAGAAGTGCCTTATCGTTTGTCGCTTGGGCGATATTTTTCGTTTCGTTTGTATTAATTTGTGATACCTGAAAAGAAAACCTTTCAATTAATAGAATTTGGTGGTATAATTCAAACATTACAGCTCTTATAAATTCATTCGCTGTAGCTTCTTTTTCCCTTATGGCGGTATCAGAGTTATTAGCAACATTTAGAGCAGTTTCGGCTAGTTGTTTAGCACCATCTTTGCAAGATATTGAATCCCCACAATGTCCACATCCGACACCACCGCAAATCATGTCGCACGGATCTCCTCTTCCATCGCAAACTAAATCATTCAATTCCGGTATAGCGCCCTCCAACTCGCCAAGCTTAGTTCTCATTTCTTCAAGTGCCTCCTTGTTTTTCTCTAATTGCTCGCTGAAAGTTTCACTGGTAATGTTAATATAATGCTCAGTTGATTGACATTGTCGTTCAGCAAAACTAACGATTGACTAAAAAAGGAAGATTTAATTTAATTAAAAATGTTTATTATCGGATGTCTTAAAATGTCACCTCAATATTATTCGCTTTCTGTACAGCTTCATCAGCTTTTTCTTTAGCTTGCACGATCAACGTTAAAGCACCTTGTACATTAGCTTCTTGTAACTGAGTACCATTATTCTTCAACTCGGTAATTTCATTCATTAGATCATCAATCGATTTCTTTAAATTAGTTAACGTTAGATTATAAAGCAGTGTCTTCTCTTTCGTGTCAGCTAAAGAGTCGTCTAACTTCGATAACTGATCAAACTCAGTCTTATTTAACTGGATCCTCAAAGCCTCTAATTCATTCTTTATTTGATCGGTATCAATTTTAGCAGTGCTGTTTAATAAACGTTGGATTTCATCTAACTGAGATTGCATTTCATCAAACTCTTTAGTGTAGGCACCGGTGGCTCCTACTTTTTTAATATCGCCAGCTCTGTTGATGATATCGGTCGTTTCATCTACAATAAGAAATATTAATCAATCCCTCAAAAGTTTCATGGAGGAATGAGCCCATTTGTAGGGTCAGGAGAAAAAGGCAAGGAACTTGAATTCGGATGCTTTGATAATGGGAAAGATTCAGATGGTTCAGGGAATCCCAGAAAAAAAAACGCTATGGGAAGACTAAAGAAGTGGGAATCACATAGGAATACGCTGACGACACGGAGTTTCGGCATGATTTGATTGGTTTGTTGTTGGAAAGCAAAAATTATTCAAAAAAGTCGATTTGAATAGTTTTTTTTATTTGTTTTGGGAATTATTCGATGATGTAGTGTGGAAAAATATTAAGAAAAGTTGACTTATCTGCTCTGAGAAATTCTAATGGAGAAGTGTAAAAGACAGATGGTTCGAATAGTTTGGGGAATCACTGAACGCTGATAGGGAATGGTAATATAAATAAAGTTGATTGGCTTGATGAGAAACATAAAGATGAGAAGAATCACAGATGATGGGAAAAACATAAAGTTAAAAGAGTTGTTGAAAGTAAGCTTGCACTGGATAGTTCGGTAAATCCCAAAGGAATACATAATAATGAGGAGAATAATGAAGCGGTGAAAAATAATTCAGTAAACGAAACTTCAGATTAACTACTGAAAATTGGAAAATCCAGGGATAGGATACAAAATAAATAAGGAAATTCTGCAAATGTAAAATATAAACTAATCCTCATACTCTTGGCTTCTTGTAGTATTCTATCCCAGTTATCGAAGCATTCTCCGCATGGTGAGCAATTAGGGGCAGTACCGATGTACCCCCGAGCGCATGTGTCGCAACGGTAACCACCAATTCCAGGCAAACAAACGCAAGCTCCGGTTTTTCTGTTGCACTGGAACGTACGTATGCCTCTCTGATCACAATCGCATACTAAAAATAAATCAGTTGAATTGAAGTGTTCGTATATATAAAAATGAGTAAATCCTTACCATTACACTGTTGTTTAGGATCACCCCAGTAATCAGCAATGCACTCATTGCATTGTCGCCCGCCGAAACCTGCTAAGCATGGGCATTGGCCGTCAAACTAAAAATTTACCATGTATAAAGCTTTATAAACGGATATTTATTACATACCTCGTTACATTGCGTATCAGAAGATCCTTGAGGGTCACAATCGCATGGTTCACATCCTTTACCGCTGGCGATTTTCCAGTGATCTTTTATACATTGATCACACTTTGTCCCATCGACATTCGGTAGACATTTACATTGTCCGGAATAGGGATCACAAACACCAGCGGTTGCGTTTGTACCGAGAATATGACACACACACCCTGTTAGGAATTATAAAATTAGATAACTATACAGGGTGATAATTAGAAAGAAGCTCACGTCTGCATGGTTGATCCTCAGCATATCTAAAGAAATCTGGACTGCAAACTTCACAGTGGTCTCCAGTCGTATCATAAAGACACTGCAAACATTTCCCTGTGTGTGGATCACAATTTCCTGGTTTCAACAGATCGACTTTATTGTTACAATCGCACGGTAAGCATGAACCGCCTGGCACTTCCGGATTACCGTAATAGTTATCAGAGCAAACGTCACAACGAGAACCTAAAAATCATAAGTAGTCTCTCGAGTTCTCGACATACATTCAACCCTCACCTGAATATCCTTCGTTGCACTGACAGAACACGTCTTTGGTGTAAGGATCTAATGAGCATTTACTGGCGTATGAATGACCGGATTCAGCAGTACCAGGACAAGGGCAAGGTCGACACGGAATGTCGGCATTCAGTCTCGGATCGCCGTAATAAGAATCCGTGCAGAACTCGCAACGGTGTCCTTGAGTATTGTCGCGACAGCTAATACAGGCCCCTGTGTGCGGATCGCATGTGTCGGCATGTCCGTTGCAGTCGCATCGTTGACAGTTGGGGAAGTTCCAGAAACCGGGTTGACATTGATCGCACTGACGACCGTAGGTGTTTGGTCGGCACTTGCATTGCCCAGTCGTGGAGTTACAGAAGTTATCCAGGGCGCCGATGCTGTTGCAATCGCAAGCTGAAATTTATTTATAATTAATTTAATATCTAAGATAATATTGAAGGAAAAATTGCATAAAAAATGGTTACAATATAATGTGTTGGATTACTTTGTTGAATTTAAAAGAATCAGGGCTATTTGTGTCAGGTTATCAAAGGCCGATCGTGCCGAATACGTATAGAAGGTTGAAAACAATTGTAAGAAAAACTCCAAAGTCTTTTGGAGCTATGTAAATAAACTGTCAAATTCAAATCAACTGCCTGGTGAGATGTTTCTGAGGGGGAGCAGGGTTTGTACGACCAATGAAATATGTGAGCTATTTGCAGAGAATTTCAGTTCAGGCAGCTTATGTAAGAAACTTGTCTTCTTTCATTCATGAGATATATCAGCCCATTGATGAAAACATTACTGTTACTATCGAAGAGGTAACTAAAGCCATAAATGAATTGAAAGATACAACCTCAACTGGCCCTGACGGTTTGCCCGCTATATTCTTAAAAGAATGTGTCACCACTTTGTCTATGTATATAGCCCCTATGTCATTTGTTTAATCAATCTCTTAGAGAACGCTTTGTACCAGATATAACCCAATATAAATATACTGTTAACGGCACCGAACTTGAAGAAGTTGAACATATAAAAGATCTAGGGATTTTTTGATAACAAGTTTCAATTTGAAAAGCATCTAAGCATCGTTAGCTTTAAAGCTCTAAAAACTTTGGGTTTCATTAAAAGATCTACCAAAGAATTTTAGAACACTCAGGCAGTCGTTTGTCTTTATAAAATCATTGGTGCTTCCGACTCTGCTCTATGGCTTTATAATATGGTCTCCTTGTTATGGAGTGCATATTAATAAATTGGAGTCGGTTCAGCATAGGTTTATCAGATATTTAGCCTTTAAAAACAGAACTCCTATGCATTTTACTGATCATGATTACTCTGCAATTATTGCTTCAGCCTTCAAACTGCCTTCTGTTTTGTCTCTACATGCAAAAAATTATGCCCTCTTTGTCAAGAAATTGTTACTTGGATTCATTGATTGTCCTGATGTTGATAGATTGTTTGAAATAAGAGTGCTCCAGTATGGACTTAGGTATCCTAGAGAGCTTGTTGAACAGACTTCTCAAAGAAATTATGTGCATTTTTCGACTGTTAATAGATTAAGACGCAATTGGAATTTACTGCCGTTGATTGCCAGAAACATGGCCTCGATCTCTGCATTTAAACGTGCACTGTATCCATTAGTATTTAAGCACCTACTAGTAGATAATTATTGTGTAATTTTAATATCTTTGCGATAATAATTGTTGAAAATAAATAACTAAATAAATAAATTATTATGGCTCGCTTATTAATTATTTCTCTGAAGATTTACGAACGCTCTGTAGGTGGCTTGCTTGAAGTGCCCTGTACATGGTTGTCAATTGCTGTGAGCGCAGGCAAGAGCAGGAGCAGCAGGTAGGTGGCACGTAAGTTACGTCTCCCTTTATTTTTGATATCCTTTGCAATCAAATTTATATATTTATTTATTTATTTAGACGGTAGCTAATAGAAAACTGATCAGCTCTAACTATGTGAAGTTGGGAATTCATTTACTATTGGGCTCTGATAATTGAATTTACATTTTTAATGTTAAGAAGTTTTGTTAGATTCTCCTTTGCAGCTGTCAAGATAATTAATTGTTTTGATTTATTGTTGAGCTAACTACTGGCTATTGTTCTGGCTAAGTGGTGTCTTTGTTCATTCTATTACAAAAAAAAAAAAAACGCAGAAAGGCATTTAAAAGCATCAGGGAGATTTAAGACAACAGTTGACATAAAATTACTCCACTTAACAAATAAATCAGGCGTGTACTAGTACTACTAACCTTTGCATCCTTCTGGTCCAAAACCGTAAGTACCGGTTTCACATCTGTCGCATCGTCTCCCAACAACGTTAGGTTTACAAGTACACGCTCCTCCAGCACGGAGGCAGATCTTACTGGTAGATCCAGTTTGGTCACAGTTACAAGCTGAAATAATTTTCATAATTATTAGAACTAAAAATGGTCATTATATACATCCGCGGCTCCTACAGTTTCACTATGGCACCTATATAGGGGTGGAGGACATACCTATAGTAACACCAGGAAGGTATTAATTTGCTTTGCAAATGAAAGATAAGCGAACAAAAGGGCATCAAAAGAAGATCTTCCTGAGTGCGGGCCTGTTTAGAACAGCGAAAATCACAATAAACATGCAAGGTCAGAGTGTCGAGTGGACGGCGGAAACTCGTAATATCAACACCAGAGCCGGTCTGGTAACATACGCAACATACATGGCATGCAAACGTAGTCGGAATATAATAGCGAGCGATGTCGCGTATTTTGGAATATAAATGCAAAATAAATGCAAAATTCGAAATAAAAACTGTGCTATTGTTAATCTCGAAGATATTCCTTGCCCTGAAAGTGAAAAAAAAAAAATAGAAATTCGACCGTAGTGCCAAAGAGGCCTTAGTGGTGACCTTGATATTAGTTTGCAATGGCTGTTTTTAGCTTCTTACCCACCCAGCACCCCTATTTCGCTTCTCGGTCCCGAAAAAATTGATGAAACGTAGGAGCCGCGGATGTATACAATTACCCTAAAAATAAAGTATTCCTACGTACGTAGACTTCCATTTCCGATGTAAGCGCCGATCGTCTCGTGTAACTTCTTGCAAACCTCCGGGATCTGAGCCCCATGGACCAAATACGCCGGGTCATCACAATGGTTATTTTGGAATATTCGCTTCCTCTCTTCCGCTGCTGCTGACCCAGAAAATATCGGTAATTTCTCAATCCTCGGCACCAGGACAATCTTAAACATATCGTATTAAAATGCAGTCTGGAATGTATAATAATATACTAATTAACACTTACAGAATCAATCAAAACACTAGCTGAAGGACTTTCATGCTGGTAACTGGAACTTTTCAATTCAAGGAAGACATGGTAAGTCGTCCCAGCTTCCAGGCAAGCAGGTGGGAACGCAGTTACACTCCTGCTATTTCCCGGAAGGGACAGCTGTTTTTTATCGTCCTCTGCATAGGTTTTCGTGCAAGGTCCATTTGGATCAACAGGTCCGGGTCGTCGGATAGTCAGAATCGCGTTGTCCCACGTTTCATGGTTAATAGTTTCATACCGGATGACAACGTCATATTCGAGGGAAGCACGGATGTCATTGATGATAAATTCAAGAGTGGCGCCTTCGTAAGCTTGGTCGTAGCCTGTACCGGTCCATGGATCTGGATGACCGTCACGGTGTGGCTCACGAATTACCACTTGAGAATTCTGAAAGATCAAGTATTGGTAATACGGGGCGGTATAAATTTGGGCTGTGATGGTTTATAAACACTATAACCGGTAAGGATTTTTACTACCGGTTAACCATTTTATAGTGCGCTAAATCTGTTTTACAAGTTTTTTTTTCTAAATTAACAAACTTGAATAGTTTGCCTCCTAGAGAATGAGAAATCTGGTGAATCCCCTTATTATGCCTTTGTGCAGCAGATGATAAACAATAAAGATCTCTTCCCACTTGGACTCAACAAGGAGAAAGCGACACTCCAAGAGAGGACATTCATGTTCTCTTACGATTGTGGTATTGCCGGTTAAGCCGGTAAATCGGTTACTATCCACGATAGCTTGCTATTTTGTGCTAAATGATGATTATAAAATTTTGAAGTTGATTTTTTCACTTGGAGATGACCAGAAACTGATTAAAACCTGCTACACCATATCATTGGTCATTGTTAGTTCTCTCTCTCTCTTCCCCCTCCCCTGAAATTTAGTTAACTCCATAGTAGACATGGATCTAGCAATAGCGTTAATCGATTAATCGTCAGTTAACCGGTCAGCAAAATTTCATAAACAGCACAGCCCTAATTTAAATTGATCATAGGAAGTTCGTACTCCTGATCCTCTTGCCAGCTCTGCTTCGTATAAAAAGAAATCCAGCGACGGAATGAAGTATTGTTGTTTGGGTGTGTCGCAAGTTCTACCACTCATATGGTCTCTACAAAGGCACTTCCCGGATATGACGTCACAGAAGTTATCGAAAGCGCCACCAGGATCGCATTGGCATGGCTGGCAGCCGTCTTGTTGCTCCGATAATCCCCAATATTCCGGCAAGCATTGGTCACAGTTGTGCTCGGTTACGTAACGCTTACATGTACATTCACCTATGTTACAAGAAACGAGAGTGAGATTATGATACAACATATGTCAACACACTACAGCTAAATGATCTACCTGTTTTTACGTTACAGCCTTGATTATTAACAGTTCCGAGGATATTACAGGTGCAAGGTTGACAACCTTCGGGGTTTGATAGAGTGAAATTCCAATAACCATTTTTACATGCATCACATCGACGACCTTCAACGTTGGCCTTACAATGACAACTACCAGCCACCAGGCCGTGATTTGTGTCAGTTGCACTGTCACATATTCCTCCATCCAACGATCCGTCCGGGTCACAATCGCAAGCTGAATAAATCAGTAAATAGAGCTAATAGAGAAATTAATTATGTTTGAATAAAACTTACGCCTGCAAACTTCAGGATCAGAAAGTTCTCTGTTAGGATCGCGGTAATAATATTCTTTACAAAGTTCACAGTTGGCACCCATGGTGTTATGAGCGCAACCGTCACATATGCCCCCGCTGATGTGTCCAGAATGTTCGTATAAAGCCCTGTCGAAATGGCAAGTGGTGGCATGATTGTTACAATTGCAGCCTGAAATTTAAACAGCTTTAACGATCATAATTGTATTTATAATACAAAAACTAACGTTGACATGCGTTAGTTTCCTTTCCTATAGCCGGCTGCCACGGTAGATCGTTGAAAAAGTCCTCGCATTTCTCACAGTTACGTCCTTTCGTGTTATGGGTGCATTCACAACGACCATGAACCATGTCGGGTTTTGGTTCAATTCCAGGCAACGGTAGACATCTATTGGCGTGCCCGTAACAGGAACAAGAACCTCTGACCACCATATCTGATATTGCATAGTAGTACTTCTCCTAAAAAACATAAAAAAAAATTAATCATAAAATTGTTGGGGGAATCATATCAGGAAACTATTTAAAACATTCAAGACATATCTGGAATCAAGAAAAATGATCTGAAACTTGTCAAAGAACAAGCAATAAGCCTATTCTTTGGAAGGTAAGTAAAAGGAACTGTCATAAAGAATTTAAGACATCAAACTTTGAGGTTCATATACTAGAAAATATTGTTCTTCACTCAACTTTTTAGTGACTAAAGAAAAAGCAAATGTTGCTGTTTCATTAGTTTTAAAACTCATCAGCAAGGCTATTATAAAAACGATATCGTACCTGAATTTCACCCCTCTTATCAAGTAAATCATCACCGAGTGTGTGTAACTTGGTGAAATTAATTCTCAGATTGGTCATTTTAAGTAAATTTTGTACTTGATCAGAATAAGGGTTGTCGATATGTAAAGTGGGTGGTAGCACTCTATAAATCACTTCGCCACCCGTGCCCGGAGCGACGTTAGAATAACGGGATTCACATACGATATCCGTTAGATTCTCCGGGTATCCTTCTCTTGCATGAGGGAAGCTATCTCGACAATTATGGGCGAAATATCGATAGACCTGAAATGAAACCACGTAATTATAAAAAGACGGGTTTACGTTGAAAGGCAGCGAAAATTACCTGCCAGCTTTTCCCAGAGTCGTATGATCTTTCGATTAACATAGCTGCTGGTCTGAAGGTTTTAAATGTTATGATTAAATGGGTGAAATGAAATTCCGCTTCCAAATCCAATTGAATGTAAACTTTTTCTTTGCCGTTTTCGGATTGCCACCATGAAATATTCCTCGTACTGCAATCATCGATCTATCAAACATTAATGGATAAAGAAGAAGAATAACTTACCCGGGGTACATTCGATAAACGATGTTACTGATATTGTGGTTGTAATGAGGATTTGGTTTCCTCGTAGGCGTCGAATCGCACCAGAAACATTTCTTCCTTTCTTCCAAATGGGAGACAATGCAATAACGTTGCCTTCCATGTAAACCACAAGTGGACGAAGCGTATAACTGATTTTCCCTTCCTATCAGTAAATTACCTGTTGCTGGATAACAGGAGCTCTTTTCACAAGGATGCGTCTTTATTGAAGGGTAACCTAGAATAAATTTTATAATAACATTTTGTTGACAGATTTATAATAAAAGATTAGAATTAGGAAAAAATATACGTTTGAAGTTTATTTTTAAAAAGAGAGGACTCTACCTACCCCAAGTACCATCTCTTTTAAAAAAATGCACCAGAAACGTATAATAAATCCTGTAGAAAAACGCAAGGTTAGTGGTGTTAATGTTAGATGTCAACAAAAACTGGAAAAACCGACACCTCAACCACTCAACGTAAATGTCATAGCGTCATTAATATTGAAGGTAAGCAGCTAAAACAAAACCAAAACCCTTCAATCTGAATCTTAATAACCACACACCCTGCTGTGTCTGAGTCGGCTGTTGGTACCTCCATACCTCCATTAAAGGGTGAATTTCCTGGAACCTGTTGCCGGAGTAGTCCGAAAGTGGAGGCTGGTCGCTTCTAAATACTATTTATTATCAAGCAAGTAGGATGTATCGTTAATCGTTTGTTAGTCTTACCTCTGTTAGGGCTACCCCGGAACACACCACGTCCTCCAGCGTACTGGCCAAATACATGGAAACCTTGAAAAGTAATAAGAATTTTTTATTTTGGTACTTTTTTTAATCATATAAGTAAGTACTTACATTCTTGTATTAAAACTAAATGCAAAGCAGAAATTAGTATCCATTTTGCAGGTGAGGGGCAGAACATGACTGTCTGCCTGACTTAGCGTTCAAACCGTTGACAGCCCTGCAATAAAAAAAGTATTGATGAATATTCGTTAATTATTATTTATTCCTTAGCATCATCCTATATAGATAGTCTTAATTACTTAAGAGAGAGATTTGTATTATTTAAGTATTATTTAAGTATTACTTAGGTAATACAATTATTATTACCAAGCATTACTTAAGTGTTACTTATGAGAGAGGAATTGACTAGAACCAAAAGAATAAATCTCTTCAAAGATGGGCGAAATTTTAGCTTTAAAACAGGCTAAAAGTCGTTTTAAACCTAAAGAAGAAGAAATCGGTCCAAAAATTAGTACAACAATTTTAAAGACCATGTTTAACAAATTATCAATTAAATTGAACAAAATAATTGATTAGTATTACTTGAGAGCGAAAGAATATAATAGGGCCGAAAGAATTGGGATTTCTTTGGGAAGTCTCTTCAAAGATGGGCTAAATAGTATCTTCAAAACAGGCTAAAATATATTTTAAAGTTAGAGAAGAAGAATTAAAGTTTAGGGACTATAAGGACAATTTTTCTGACTCTAAACGCCTGACTCCTTTTTCTGACTCCTTCTATTATAATTTATTTTGGGTTAGTTACACAATTTTTTATTTTCTGTGTTGTATATGTTAATTTCTGTTACACAATAATTTTTGTAAAAATTATAACCTATATATACAGGGTGATCCCGAAATGGCGGACACGGACAGCACCACAGCATCCATTGTGGATTAAGGATTCTAAGTTTTATTTACTGTTTTCTCCAGTATGGCTCCCTTAAGAAGATATGACCACTTTTGTGGAAAAAAAGTCACAACACTGCACTACCCTTCTTAAGGAAAAAATAATGTGTAGGTCTACAATAATACCCAGATAGATATTACCATGGAAACATATGAAATGGAAAGTTCAACAATGTTCAAAACAATAATCGTTGCGGGGAAACATATCAGATAATATTATTCAAAATCTATTTTAGTTGCATTGTCGAGCTCGAATTTGAACAACGATGCCACATTGAAAAATTTTGTTGAACTCAGGGAATAGGTAAACTTTGAATGCCTGTAATTCCATTCCCGATAATAATAAAAATAAAAAGCAAACGCTATCGTAATAGTTATGTGAAATCATGTGCTTTGCCAGTGGAGGTTGTTTAAATTTGACTGCCGTTTTGATTTAAAGATTTAAAGAAAAAGAATTTTTGTTTTAAATTTACAGTCTTTCTGAACATCCTCTACAACACCCTGTATACCGTGTCCGCCATTTCGGGATCACCCTGTATAAGGAGAAAAATAAAATCTAAAAAAAAAAAGATTTATCAACGTCAAGATGAGCAGCTCATAGTCCTTTGCTTGTTAAGAGGTCTGAACTTCCAAATTGTCAGTAATTGCTGATTTTATTGCATCTCTTAAGTTTTATAGACTGCTTGGATTTCATAAATCAACCATCCTAATTTTATTTTTATTTATTTTATTACATATTAAATTAGGTGGAGGTTTTTTTTTGATGGATGTCTACACTCGTATTCAAAAAAAGAAAGCTTTTTATTTATCATTTGTACTCATGAAAAAATTAATATGCCCCTTTATTACTTAATTAAACTTATTCTCCAATGTTTATTTTATTATTTTAATTCCCATTCTTCCACTGTTATTATGCAGTAAATGCATAATCAAAACAGTGAAGATCAAGCTGATACCATCTTATTATTAATCCTTCCAGAAGTTAATTTTAGACAGACACAATAAGGTTTTTATTTATGTTTTACTTAAACATTTGCCATACTTTTGTTGCATCATTTCACGGTTTATATTACGATTTTTAGAAGGTCGATTAATCACTGAAGTTTTTGTATGCATAAAAAAAAAGATTCCCAGTCATTTCTCATTGTACTGATTATTATTTATAGTGACTAGTGACCTGAAAAATAAAGATTAAGACATTTCGCGAACTATTATTTTATTAAAATGATGACCATGCATATAAATGATGACGCGATTATGTAAAATTACCTACTCGTATTATATTTCAATATCTCTTCCTCTTCTTGTCCAAGTATCTAAATATCGTAAAGGAAGGATACATTTTCTTATAAATACTTATAAATTATTACTAAACATTTATGTACGTAGGTATAGTAGCGTAGCGTGTGCTGATAAAAAATGCTAAAATGCAATTAACTAAAACTAAATGAATATAACAATGCATTGAACTTGCCTTTCCAAGAAGTCAGTCATGCGATCACTTGAATAAGGATTTTTAACCAATTAAACATGAATTTATCAGATAAGGTAGGTATGTTACTTACCTAAAAGTTACTTCTTTTCACAATTTCAAAAAAAATATCTTCATGATAAATAAAAATCACTCTGTGTATCCGATCGATTGGAACATAGTAACTTTTTGAGTAGCAGATTTTTTTGAGCAACTTTTGATGACATATCAACTTTTTAGTGATGAGCCCTGTGTTATGCCTAAATTCAATTTTAGCAGCCCTTGAAAAAATAATTTTTCGAAATGTTTTTTCCGAGGTTTTTTCACGTCGATTTTCCATCTCATAATTCCTTCATGACCGGGCATAGAAATAGTAAACCATTCGTTGCATTTTTGCCATCTTTTCTTATAATTTTTCACGGCAAATTTTGCAGAATTTCAATCATTTTTTGACCCCATTGATTTTATTATGAACTGTGTCCAAAATGGTTTGAAAATTTGACTTCTTACGAGACTTTTTAGTAGTTTTTGATGTTCACATAATTGCATATACATATGTAGATATTTTTTTAGCAGCCTTAGTTTTACATTTTTTGAGATATTTTCTAAATGAGGCCAGATTTTGAAAAATGTTACTTTCTCTTTTATGCTTAAAATACGATTTTATACATGGCGTTCGATTTTGGCTGCCCAGTTATTGAAAAAAATATATTTTTTAGCAACCTTATAGTTTTTACATTTTTCGAAATATTTCCTAAATGAGGCCTCATCTTGAAAAAAGCTATTCCCTCTTTTATGCTTAAAATACGATTTTATACATGGCGTTCGATTTTGACTGACCAGTTACTAAAAATATATATATTTTTTTATCAGCCTTAGTTTTACATTTTTAAAGATATTTCTTGAACGAGGCCTGATCTTGAAAAAAGTTATTCTCTGTTTTATGCTTAAAATACGATTTTATACATAACGTTCGATTTTGATTGTCCAGTTACTGAAATTTTTTTTTTTAGCAGCCTTAGTTTTACATTTTTTGAAATATTTCCTAAACGAACCCTAATCTTGAGAAAAGTTATTCTACCTTTTGTGTTTAAAATACGATTTTCTACATGACGTTCGATTTTGGCTGTCCAGTTACCAAACATCCTCTAAAAAGAGAAGAGAGAGCTGGATCAGGTAGCCAGAAATATACACATATATACATATATACCTACATATTATATACAAAAGAAATATACAGGGTGATTCAAAATTCAGTGCAAATATTTTAAGGGCTTATTTACCAGCCAAAAATAAGAAGTTTTTTTCATATAATCGTATGTCCTAACTTGCTTCGTTTTCTAGATACAGGGTGTAAAATTTTGAAAAAAAAATCGATTTTTTATTAATTACTCAAAAACCTTTCAGCCGATTTAAATAAAATTTGGTAGGCTTATTTGTCGTTATAAGGAACTTCCTTTGATGGGAATAACATAAATTTATTAATTGCAGTGGCGTCTCAGGAGGCTACCTACTTGAAACTTACAGGTAAAATTATGGTACGCCACTGCTCTTTTGACAATTTATATATTTTTTTAGATTAAGCGGTCAATATTGTAACTTTCTTGCCTCCTGAGCTTTACTCGTATCTAGCTTTGTTTCCAAGAAAAAAATCAAAATCTGTGCCAGGCCCTATTAAAACAAGTAATAAATTCACATCGATTATTGAGATTCATTTAATTTAATTCAGGTAGCCCCCTGAGACGCCACTGGAATTAATAAATTCATGTTATTCCCATCAAAGGAAGGCCCTTATGACAACAAATAAGCCTATAAAATTATATTTAAATCGGCTGAGAGGTTTTTGAGAAATTGATAAAAATCGATTTTTTTTTCAAAATTATACCCCCTGTATCGAGAAAACGAAGCAAGTTAGGTCATACGATTATATGAAAAAAATTTCTTATTTTTGGCTGGTAAATACGTCCTTAAAATATTTGCACTGAATTTTGAATCATCCTGTATAATAATAAAGCGATAAATATAATAATATAATAATAAAATAATAAATCTAATTAAAAAATGGTAACTAAATGACCTAATTAATTTCTACCTAAATATTTTATCAGGTATAACTGTAAGATTTTTTATTTTTAATTGATCTTTAAAATCAGCAGAAATTATTTTTATGTTTTTATGAACTTCAGGAGGAGCTAATAAAACCACTTAGTGTCAAGTGATCAAGTAGTCACTACTGACCATAAAGAATCCTCATAATGAACCCAACTTTGAAAGGTCTATTCATGCCAGCATGTCACACAAAAGACTTTTGCTCTTAAACATCAAATCAACAATAGCTTATTGTCAATCTTTGCTGATTTTATTGCCACTTGAGTTTTATAGGATGCCATAAATTATTAACTATTGCGGTAGGAGAGTTTTGATTTATATTTCTCTTATTTTTCATATTTTTTTATTTTATTCATTATATTTTTCATTCATTCAAATTATAGTCTTTATACCTACAGACCAAATTAGAGAAATTTACGATCCTATCATCTTAATTACAGGAATTCTCAGTTTAAATTTTTTTTATCTTAAAATATATCTCCATATTTTCATCCCGGAGATATAAGCAGTGAAGGTCCAAAAATCTACTGGTACAAGAATTGTTGCAATTAAAATTTTTCTCCTGGCATTTGGGATATTTTAAATATGTACAACATCATTACTTAAGGCTGAAGTTTCCTCTACTCTAACTTGTATTTTAATCCTTCCTGTAATAATAATATTAACAGATTTTTGGTTGTAAAAAGTATTTTTAGAACTTCAAATGGTTTGTTTAATGATACAAGGAGAAGTGCAACTGGAAACCGTCGGTGTAAATTTAATTTAACCGAAAGTTCAACAAGATGTTTAGATCAATTACATTTTTATTTATAAATCATCGAACAACAAACAGAAAAATTGCTAACCGATGAATTAAATTTTTTAACACAGTTGCTCATTCTGATTCTGATTTATTTTATTTGAAGTGATGATTTAATGAAGGATTATTCCCTTCCATATCGCTCGCTAAGTTATGTATCTAAAACGGTTCCTGGGATAAAAAAAAAAAAAACTGAAGAAATAAAATTCTTTTAAGGTCCTCTATCACGAAAATTAAGAACTTTTTTATTAGAATGGGCTCGAGAATGGGGCAAAAAAACACATCTTTCATTTCCGATACACCACCCTGTATAGTGTATTGTATACTAACAAAATTAATCGAAATATAAGAAGATATTACACCAGTAAAAAAACAACACAGTTCCGCCGCGGCCTGATTTATTGTTTTATTGCATCGTTTTCACAATCACAAACCCAACAGATATGGCATGGTATTGTAAAAAAAAAACCTTCTCGCGTATCAATCCCTAAATGGAAGTTTTTTTTTAAATAATTTATTTGATTATTTAAGTCATTTTATTAATAATGCTTCTTGAAATTTTTGAAGGTGAAAGGTTATTTATAGCTGTCTACTCTAAAAATTTCAGTTAAATTCCTTCAAAAACCTGTCAATAAATGGAAATGGAATTTTTGCCCCTTTTTCTACACACGCCACTGGCTAACCCATAAAAATGCACTTTTTTAAACCGGCGTAAATTTTGGAAATTTGGCGTAAAATTCAGACAAGGGCATCCAACAATTGATTTTCCAACAACAAGTCCACCCTGCTACTCGTTTAAGGGAGGAGGGGGTGCTCATATAATAGTTACCTATTGGCGAAAAAAGTAATAATCCGGCCCTGATTCAATTGAGGTGCTTTCAGGGCCGTCACTGGACAAAATTCATTTCTGGTTAAGGTTAAATTAGCCCATTCAACATTCAACAGCAAATGAAACTTCGAAATTTCAACAATATTGGGTAAAGTACATTTAAGATATTTTCAAAAAAGGCGATGACTTGGAAAATATGCATTTCCGGATCTATGTTTATTTATATGAGTATTTCGTCTTATAATCACTCAAAGAATCGACCCCTGAAGTTTGGCCCTATACTTATAATTAACACCCTTTATATTTTTATTTCTCAAAAATCGTTTTTCAATCGATTTTCAAAACGCTCCTGTAGCGTCGTCTTTCAAGATTAGTGAACGAAATTTTGGTTCTTTATGAAAATTGGAAATTATGTTCACAAGATATTCACAAGGAGTGGTCTGGTGTTGTATTTGAGCACAATCGGCCGAGCCTTTTCCAAATGGCGGCCATTTAAATTTTCGGAAAAAATGAAATTTTTTGAACCCCTATATGAGCAAGATGGAAACAAAACTTTTTACCCAAATTAACAAGATTGGGAGAAAACTATTTGAAATTTGAGTTAATGTAACAAAATTTGCATTATTTCTATTAATAAGCCAGTGGCGTGGGTAGGAAAAGGGTAAAAATGACTAAATTTTTATAACCATTTATGAGTTCATTTTTGAAGGAATTAAACTTAAATTTTTACAGTAGACAACTATACTAATAAGATTTAGCCTTCAAAAATTTCAAGAAACTAATAAAAAAAATGACTGAGATATTCGAATTTTTTTACATGTTTATTTCTCCAAAATTTTAAAAACGCTCCCTGTAGCTTCATCTTTCAAAATTAGTGAAAGAAATTTATTACTCTTATGAAACTTTGAGATGACGCTTGATATACGTTAAATTTTTTTTCAAAAGTCGCGTTTCTTCTACAGGGTGTCCTTCCAAAATTCGAGAATTCAATTTTTGTGGTATCATTTCAAGACGCAGATTTCAATTCAGGGGGCTGAAATTTTTGTGGAAGTAAGATACTCACAAGGAGTGGTCAGGTATTGAATTTGAGAAAACTTGATCAAGTCGTTTCAAAATGGCGGCCATTTGAGTTTTCGACAAAATTGTAATTTTTTTAACCCCTGTATATGAGCCAGATTGCAAAAAAACTTGAAACCAAATTAACAGGGTAGAAGAACATTTTTTTAACTTGATGTTGGTGTAAAAATAATTGCAATTTTTCCATTAATAAGCCAGTGGCGTGGGTAGGAAAAGGTTAAAAATGGCCAAATTTCTATAACCGTTTATTAGGATATTTTTGAAGGAATTGAACTGAAATTTTTACAGCAGACAACTATACTGATAACCTTTAACCTTCAAGACATTCAAGGAACAAATAAGAAAAATGGCGGATATTCAAATTTTTTTACATGTTTATTTCTCTAAATTTTCAAATTTTCTATTTTCAAAACTCCCTTGTATCATTTTTCGAATTTAAAGGCAAAGGATTGCATTTTGAAAATTAGAAAATCAGTGGCGTGCATAATAAAAGGGATTAAATTGCTAAATTTATATTCATCATACCGGAACCGGATATGTTAATGCACTCCCCTCGCTAATTTTCCGTCCTCATTCACTTAAGTAAAAAAAAATTATTTTTTGTAACATTCTAACAAATTAAATACAATCTCGTTTCTCACTATTCCAAATACACTTTTATAATTTAGTTACATGCACGATTAAAAGGAATAAGCGAGGGAATAAAATAATTTAATTTAAATGATTAAAATTTAACTAATAAGCGGTTTTGCTGTATTATGACTGGCTGAGACAATAAATCCAAGAACTCATTCATTTTTACCAAGAATAAGTATACCTACTTAAATGCCGGTGCTATAATACCAACACCAGCACTACCTACTTATATATAGCACCAGCACCCAGCACCATTTTTATAAAATAATATTATAAAGTCAACTAGGTAGTTACTTAAATGATAAATGAAATAATATGAAAGCATCGTATCATTTAAGTAAGAATCGGATACAATTTAATTTAATTCGACTTTACGACTTTAAGTAAGTAAAATAATAAGAGACAATAATTCAGCTGGAACTGGAGCTGGAAGATAAACAGACATGTCTTACACAATTCTAAAAATATCTCAAATTTTCAGTGACAAAAGTAATTAAAATCGTTGATTAATCTTAATCTCGATCCAAGATAAAAGCAAGATCGAAGATCTTAAAATGACAAGAGACAAGAGGTTGTTTACCTTAATTTAACACGTGCACAGACCAAAATAAACCATTAGACAGAGTTCACCTGAGCACAGTCAACAGTCAACACACCGATCAATAAAATGACTTAAGTAAGTCGACATCACAAAAGAAACAATGGTATATTTACTTAAGTACTTACAGTTTTGTTTTTGTTGGTACTGGTATAGTTATCGGTCAGATTATTTACTCGCACAGATATTAATTTACATTTACATTTACTCATATAAAAGAAATCGTCGTGGTCATTTCTAAAGATATATGTAGTTAGTTACTCTCGTCGTACGTGCGTACTCGTAACGCAAATAAAAGCAGCTAAACTGAAATGAAATGGAAGGAAATGGAACTGGAACTGAGATTTGGATTGAAGTTCATTTATTGGTGGGAAATAGTGGGTGAGGTGAGACTCCTATTCCTAATATTTGTCGCCTTGGATAGGAGTTTAAGTCATGTATGTAGGTATGATTTAAGACTATAGTACTACTATATAGTACCAGTACCAGAGTACCGGTACCATTATAATTATTATACCATGCAGCAAACATCAATCTAACCGCGATTAAGGTATATAAGGTAAGTAAATAAAGGAAGAGGATAAAAATAACTTACCGATACGGCGATGGCGTTACGGTTGACCGCCAAAGTCTTCTCTTCTTTGGCCTGGAGCGATGTATTTCTGACTGGATGTCCTCCACGTCCCTCTATCCTCTATCTAAGACACGTCTGGCTTCAGCTCAGACTTAGCAGTTTCAGTTTCACTCCTCTCCTCTCGTTTGAGGTAGAGGAATCCGTAATCGTAATCCGCACTATAAGTAATAAAGTTTCACTCGCCAGGAATCACTTCGACGAACTAGCGGAAACCATTTAATCCTGGTGTTGCTCTGCTGGTGCTGGTGCTGGTGCCTTTGAACGAAACGAAAACGAACATGTGGTGTACACTTGTATGTTGTATTATGTATGCTAGAAGAAGATGAGAGAACAAATTACGTACGCTAGAAGGAGTTGAGTCGAGAGAACAGACCTAGCGAGCGAGCGATGGTTGCTCTTGGAGTTGGTTTGGTGTCGGTCGGTGTTCGTGTTTTATGTTATTATAAAGGGGCTCTATTGTTGTCACTATCACGAAGATGTTGAATTTTATTTTTATCATAGAAATTTGGTTGCTGTTATTGTTAAAGAAAATAAATAAAAGTACAGTGACACCGATTGATCTTCGACACTTTTATCTTCTTGAATTTGTAATAATAATTAATGTGGAACGATATTGTATAGTACTGAAACTGAAAGATACTTTTTTATTTATCTTTAATGTAATATCATCGCTCGTCTTATCATTTCCGACCGTCGATGGTAAACTTCCTCCCTTAACGCGTGGGAGGAATTCTTGATAATAAGAATGTGACATCCGGAGAAGAGAATTTTTGCCCGTCTAATCATTTTTTGTACTCTCCATTTAATTCAAAATTTTTCTCCTATTTAATTATTATCATTATCATCATCATCGCAACTTATTTTTATTGTTCTTGTCTTTTTACTTATTCATCTTAAAACCAGAAAAAATATTTTATTTTTATTAATTTTTCCTTTACATGTATGTATTACATTTCTGTTTCATCCATTCATGGAGAATGGAGATGCATTCATAACTAAAACAGTATTCAATTATTTATTCAATACGCATACAATAACATTTCTTTTATTTTTTTTAATATTCTCTACTCATTTCGATCTTAATATTGTTTAATAACTGACTATAGTTTGAAGAGTCTAAAAGCCCTTCTAATTTATTAAGCCAAAATATTTATGAAGCTTCTGGGTCTACAACAGAATATGAATATTTATCTCTAAAACAATGGAAAAGCGGCTAATTTTCCTATTGGATGAGGTCATAATACAAATAAGAAGAAGAAATATTTTTGAAGCCGACCACAGAATAAAAATATATTATTTTTTTCAACTAATTTATTCGGTCGTACATTTACATATTATTCGTTTCATTCATGGACATCATTAACGGAAACGTTATCATGAAAAGTTCAAGTTCAAGGATTCACTCGACTTTCCTTTTTTTAATAAATACGCTGATTGATCTACTTTTATTTATTTATTTATTTGTTATTATATCTATTTTTATCATTAATATGTGGTTGCTTTGCTATTATTGTAAAAGTACCTAGGTAGGTACCTATAGTTACTGACGAAATAGCTGGAAGCGTCTTAAAACCATTTAAGATAAAGAAGATTTAACACTATATGCAGGATGAAACCAGAAGGAATTTTCATTGGAAGATCTCTGATGAAAGTAGACAAGAGGACCTACCTAATCTGAAAATTTGCAATGACCATACCTGGTCGTTTATTAACCAAAAATGCCTAAAAGATTATTTTTACTGTAAATTTATATACAGTATTGTAACGTCCGCATAATATTAGCACCACGCGATTCTACATCAAAAACAGAACAAAAAAGTCCTCAACAGTTTTTTCTTGATGTACACAGATTTTAAGATATGGACAATTTAACGTTCTTAAATTTTGCAACACTGGCGCTGGTATAAAAATTAAGATAACTTATTAGACGTGAAGTCACCTCACTGTGCATTTGCTGGTATAGTGTGCCGTTATTGCTATGTAATCGAAAAAAGGTGCAACAAGACAAATGTCATGCTGCGACGTGTCAATGTTGCATTTTTTTTTTAAGATTTTTTATTTTTTCAATTTTTTATTCAACAATTAAAACGCGCAGTTGCAATATTGATTGGAAGTATTGGAACTCAGGAAATCAAATAATTCCTAGTTTTGAAATGTTAATTAAAACCATTTTTACCAAAAAAAAAATCTTAAATGTTGGATAATTTGGCTATTTTACTTCTTACTTAAGAATTTTTTAATAATATTAAGCAATATTTTTGAGTATTAAAAAACTTCAAATTTAAACTACAATGGTCGATAACTTCGTTATTTGAGGTCTAAGAGCTAAACGGTATTAAAACTTTATGTTCTGTTTTTGATGTAGAATCACGTGGTGCTAATATTATGCGGACGTTACAATACACCCTGTATATTATAAAATACCATAGGCACGTCAAAAAACAATATTTTGTACGTTGTTCACCGACTTTTTTCAAAAATTTTGACAGTAGAAAAGTTCGATAAAATTAAAAATATGTGCATGAAGTTAGCACCGCTCCTTTTTGGATAAAAAAAAAGTTACAAAAAAAGTGTTTTATAGGATAAAATTTCTGACGAGTTAAGGATCGCCTTTTGTCTTTCCTTAAAAATAAAAGAATAAGTGTCCTTCTATCAATTATTTCTTAGGAACGCTAGTTGTGCTGTTGATATACCCCGATTGTGAGATTTTTTAAGAAAATACGTTTTTCAGAAAAACAAAATGCAAACACGTAAATGGCAACAGCGTATTCAGCAATTTTCAGTGGTAATTTTGAGTTCTGATTGCCATGATTGCAAGAATTTTCTGAACGGGTATAGGTACCTAAAATAATTTTTTTATGTGAAACAACTTTGAATATGCGCAAAAAATAATCAAAAACTCAAGAAATTAAAATTCAAAGAATCGAAAATTCATTACTAATTCCCAAAAACGAATCAATTTTGTATTCTGCTAATCTTATTAAAAACAGCAGGTTTAATATATAATTTTTATGGAACGACTTATTGTCAATTAAAAATTATACTGTGTGACATAGTTGGGGAAATAACATGGGAAACCACATACCTAATTACAGTTTGCCGCTCACCAGCTTCATCTAAAAGAACTTCAATGGGATCTATCAAAAGGGCTTTTTTTCCTGAACGCGCTGCTACCAAAACTTCCCAATTTACTGCTTTTTTAATTACTGAAAAAATAATTTAAATGTTTTCAAAATAAAACATATTCAGTAGCCACGTCATGCCAATTCAAATAATTTTGTTACTGTCAAATTAAACTTTTTTTAATCATAATGATTTGTTTAAATTTGATTTAACAGTAACTTCGAATTTGGCATGTTATGGCTACTGATATGTTTTATTTTGAAAATATTTAAATGATTTTTTCAACAATTAAAAAAGCAGCAAATTAGGCAGTTTTTGGTAGCTGCGCGTTCATGAAAGAATGTCCTTTTGTTAGACACCACTACCGTTCTTGTAGATGGAACTGGTGGTTATAGTTGCTTGAATTTCCTAAAAATTTGTGATTCATAACGCCATAACGGTATGTAAAGGTCGGGAGTATAAGTACCCAAAGGAACGTCCCGCAAAATCAAAATGTTTTAATGTTCAATCCGAATCTTAAATATTTCGAACTTGGAAACTTATTCCAAAACTCAAAACGGTTGATTCATCAGTACAAAAGCGAATCCATATTCCCCGGTGCTATATCTTTAAAGGGCCGGAGCGTTTCAAGAAATTTTTGGACCTTTACTGGGGGATTAAGAATGATAAAGGCAAATCTGAAAGGTGACAAATAATGTAAATATTTGTATCTGCATAATAATAAAAATATTTTTGTTGTTTTATTTGATTTTATGTTCACAAAAGACTTGGATTATTATCACCGAAATAAAACTGGACTGGTATATTCAGTGTAATTAAACGATTATTATTAACTTAATTAATTAACTAAAAAAGGGATTCCTACCAGAACTGTCTTGATATGATTCGGCAGGACGCTTCGATTAAATTTTATAATTTACCCGCGCGCGGAAAGAGTACCTACGTGTACTATTTTATTAAGCTCCTGGTCATTATAACTCTGAGTATCTAAACTTCAGTTTTATGCGGAAAAAAATTATTAAAGATGGGAATTTTAAATAAAATATTGATTATTGGCATCAAGAGCTCAAACGCATTCCTGGTGCAAGCAAATAATTGTTAACTTCCCAAACAGATTGTAGCTGGCTAAATACTCAGAAGCGTAAAGGCCAGTCAGAAAATAAATAATAACTGCTGCGCATCATCGTCTTGCGCATATACCTGGCACCATAAATTCAAAATTTAAAATTCCGACTTATAAATTATGAACTATGAGAATTTTAATATTTCAAGGTAGAAGCTGATTTTTTTAAATTCTTGATCTTTCCAGAGCTTCATAGAAATGAGAGCAGGTATGTATTTTTGAAAGCAATAAAGTTTTTAAGGTAAAATGTACTTTTTTGATTTTAGGATGTAATTCTTCATGTTGAAGATATCTCAATAAGCTTTTAACCATTATAAGAGATACCATGTCCTGAAGTACCGACTCTAAAAATTGAGCTAAGCTACTATAAGCATACGAGAATCAATAAAACTCTTGCTACTCTTAGCAGAAACGTATCAAGGCTTCTTTCTTATTTTTTTATATATTGTTGCCTTTATTCTAGATGCTTGCAGCGAGTTTCAGACAAGGAAAATAACACTATTACTAAACAAAAAAATAAACATAGGTACAGTCTCATTTCTCATTCTCAATATTTAAAGTTTTCAAAATAATTCTCCACAAAATTAGTTCTAGAAATAAGGTCCTTAATATGCACCCCACGTTTATTGTAAGAAATCTTCCAAGTATTTCCATTCCTATCAAACTATATTTATTTTTATATTGCAAACTATTTGAATAATTTTTCATCATTTGTTTTGAATTGTGTCAATAATAATTATTGGCCAATAATATTTATTACATATTACTGTTACAGATTTCCTAACCGTAGGTTCGACGGATAATTGGGAAACACAAATTTACTGTCCAATTGATTTATTTAATGACTCGGTCCGCCTGCATGCTGGCTATATATGGGGAACCCCTATAGACAGATCTCGAGAATAATTCCCTTCCTGGCTTTCCAGAGACACAAACATCCATTTCTGGAACTTCTCCACAGGAAATGACCAGAGTTTTCCATTCAATTTCCATGGTTTTCAGCGAGATTTTACATTTGGGTATCAGGAACTCAGAAGTGTGAAAGTGAACCAATTCTTAATAGAGAATGCACCTTTTTATTTATTCGTATCATTACATTCCTTCAATAACGGAAATGTCAAACCAAGAAGATATCGTTCATCAAATCACTCTGTTAGGGGACATATCTGTTTTAAAACAGCACAACTCAGTTTGTATAGCAGAAACGCCAATTTTTGGTGCTGCATTAAACAAAGACAAAGTGGTATCTTTCTATCAAATCGTACAAGCATCTAATAATTTGCACCCCCGGTTACCGAGAGAACAAAGTCCCTTGGTGGAAACTGCACCCCCGGATAATTATTAACGAATTAAAAAACCAATGTAGGTACAGGTCGACACATCTAAGGTGGCCGCTGAGAGGCGCAGATCGAGAAGCGAGAGGTTTTTAGAAAGAAAGCGACATATTCAAACCATGCCTGTGGTCGGTACACTGAGTATCAATGTTCTTGACTAAAAATTAATTTTCTGTAATTAATGTTAAAATATGGAATTTTATTACTTTAGTAACGACTTTTGTATCACGACTTTGGCCAAAAAGTATGTTATTTTTAATATATGAAGATGCGGTCACCATAATTCACAACTCACGAGCACGAGGTTTAGCTCAATATTTTTGAACCACGCTGCACTATTTGAATAGAGAAATGCTGGGTTGTAAAGTTGACAGTACGGTCCGATTTTACATTTAAATAAAACCAAAAAGATAACAAAATTATTATCGAACGCTCCCTTCGCTCTCTTCGCTAGTCCACATTGACTTGACGAGTACTGACATACCTATTTAATTAATAAATAAGCGGATTGGAAAAGACGGCGATTTAAATTATTTGATTGACTTACCGTAATAATGACTCAAAAACACCTCTATTAATGAATAAGTTTTTTATATGGTGATAAGATAAGACAGTACCTACCGAAATAACTATTATCTGGTGCTTTTTAGTTTTTTTGTCATTTCAATTGACTTTGCATAAAGTCTTAACCTGTCTGCATGGATAGTAAAATTCGTTAAATCTGACAAACTTGAAAATTAAGCCACTCCCCAAAGGCTACTGCGCCACTGGCCACCTTAGGTGTGTCAAGCTGTAGGTATGGAATATTTGTATCTTAACACGTTGAGCACGGGTGTAGTGGAAAAAATGGAGGTCCACTAGACGGGGGTTCAATTTGGGCTTTTTCATATATATATAGTCTGTATGAAGTATACTGTATGCTTTTTGTTTGAAAACAGCATTTTTTTGTCAAAAATTTTGAAAACATTTTTGAGGCATCACGTTGATGCCTCGCCGTCTTTAGCATAAAATTCTGTTCACTAAGACGGCGAGGCATCAATATGATGCCACATTATAAGCTATAGATTGGCTAATCCAAGAGGTTCTTTTCCGTGAATTCTCCGCTATCATTTTTTGTTTGCACTGTAACTACCAAACCTTTGCTCGCAAACACTCAATTGTACGTTATAACTCTTATATCTCATACAGACCACCCATGCTGTTCTCTAAAATCAGTAAATCGAGTAGTATAATAAAAATTCAAGGACGGGTTGGCAGAAACTGTTCCTATAGACGGCTATCCTACATATTCCATGCATACAGCATTATAGTGAGACATCAGACTGAGCCACACCGTCCCGAAATCCTTTTCACGTGAGACACTCATAGATGTCTCGCCGGCCCGATGAACAATTCAGTGAGGCATCAATGTGATGCCTCGCCGTGCTCAACGTGTTAATATAAAAATGAGGTTGTTTTGTATAAGAAAAAGATAAGTCACAGAGAAAGGTTTATTATTAGTTATTAAAAAACCAATTAATACATACAATTAAATTAATATCAATTAGTACGTGACTTCTAGCATATTTACAATCTTCGACTAGAACAAGTTTGCTCTCTCTTGGGCTGCACAAATAAATATATTTACAATAATTAATTAATCAATTATTATAGACAGTTTCATTGATATATATATATAAATATATAATAATAGTAAAATAGTTGAAGGTTGAAGGCTTCTAGCCTAAATAAGGATAATTTAGCATCAATTACAAATTTCAGAAATGCGCAAAAGACAATGGGTACATAACGGCAACTATGGAAATTACTACTAACTGACTTTCGGTTGGGTGAAAGGTGAGTGAAACTATTATATATACAAGAAATATATGCATACTTAATACTTTTTTTTACAATATTCGAGGTAAATTAATAGAAATTTAATTCAATTCCGAATCAATCATCATCATCAGGATGAAATTTACTCGGTTTATTAAAGCGACAATTTAGGATCCATATACCATTTGACAATTTGATATTAAAAAATAGGGAACTTATTAATGAGTAATTTCTCGAAGTCTAATGCGAGAGCAGCCGGGCAGCGCATTCAAAGTCATAAAAAATAGATATATCACAAGACAAAAGCTGCAAAAAGTAAGCAATGAGGTTGATGAGCGGATCCTAAAAGGTGCCTCAATGTAGACAAACGAGGGAAGTACATAATTATCATCATGCACTGGGACATCAAACAAATACAGCCATAGTCAATAATATTTGGTAACACTTACAAATGGTGAATTTTATTTGGTTATCTATTCATTTAACATGCTAAAACACTCTAAAAGTTAAATTTGAAAAATTATAAACTGGTTATATATGATATAATAATTCTTTTGGACCGTCCTTTTTTCAATTTAAAACATACTATCCAACCACGTTCTGTTACTTTTTGTATCGATCACACCTTGCACCAAACTTAAGGTAAATTCCCTATTATAATGTATAATATATAAATCCAAGGAATTGGCAACAACGTACCTACGTACGCATGTATATAATATAACGCTATTCCTGTAAAAAGCTAAAATGCCATTAAACCGTTGAGCTATAAGGAACAGTTTCAATAATAATAACAGCCGACGTATTGACAATTCAGACCTCCGTTGACTTGATGGCAGCAGCTGCGGCCTGCTGCCTTTTGGTAAACAATCCACCTAAGAACGATTGATGGTTGTGCTGCATGACCGACTTGGCCTTGTTACCGGTTTTGTCTGTGCGTTGGGAGCAAGTGCTGGCCGACGTTGACTGGAACGAGACTGACATGCCGCTGTCTAAAGACCCGACGCTGCCACGTCGTTGAGCTTTCTCGCCTGCAACTGAGGAGGTTGTTCTCAGCGTGCAATAAGTCCAAAACGAGAGATTTGGAGGTAATCTACTTCAGAAAGCAATAAGTCTTCTTAAAATAGTACACGCACATCACTTAATCAATTAATTCGTATTACTGACTGTACTATTTTAAGGTTTTTGTTGAGTTATTTTCAATTATAACTTTAATAATGAATACAAAAATCATTATTATGAAAAAACCCTGACAAATCTTAAAATCTAAGACGTTTCACCAGTTCGTTAAAATTATTTCATAATCTGGTTTCAATGTTAAATGTACTTTTTGATTAATAATTCCTGCTCTGTTGATAGAGTGCAGCGGAGGTCTTGGAATCAAGTTGAGAGGACCTCTTTTTAACGTTTCAAGCTTAAAAATAAAATGAAATAACTAAACTTGTAGCCAGAAAAAGCGCTGATCATTATAATGAAATTTTAAAGACTTTTACAGTGGGTACTATAAAAGCTCATTAAGCTAACAGGAAGTTTTCTGGGGCCGTTTCTAGAAAAGGTATCGAGTCTAGGTGGGAAATAGAGCAATAAATTTATTCTTGACATGGAAGGGATTGCAAAAATTTTAATAAAAGTAATCTGATGTCGATAATAGTTCAAAAAATGGTACCGGAAATCTGTCTGTTAACTTAATGAACCTTTATAATACTGGCTGTTAATGTAATGAATGAGACTGTCATATTTAGTTATAATTTTGTACGGAATTATTGATTTTCACCACTGGAAAGCGAGCCTTTTTAGTAGTAATTAGTTTTACAAGCTAATTAGTTATAATTTTGTAGTGAATATTTGATTATAATTACTGGAAAGCACGTCTCTTTATGATAAACGTTCTTTCAACTTAGAACACTCTGCTTAGGACTAAATTCGATATAAAAATAGAGGAGCTACACTCTTAAATGAAAAAAGAGAAGAGCGATATTGTTAAAAAAAATCGCACATATGAAGAAATGACGAAACGGTCTTAAATTTGATATTTTGTGAACAAAACCCTGAAATTCAATTATTCAGCAATTTTAATAAATAAAATGAATTTCTGAACGATTAATTCAGATTCGAAATCTTAATCGCATGTAAAGTAAAAAAACAAAAATAAACAACAAATATGATCAACAATTGGACTTATTGCTTTAAGAAACAATCTCCTCGTCCTACGCTATCTCGTTGACGAATAAGCAGGGCTTACATTGCTCATGAATGTCGAGCAGGGAGTTGCTAAGTGCGGAGCGCTTAATCTGTGTGTCGTGGACGTTGGGGTCCTCCTGGCAAGTTTCCGATACTCCCATCGCCTGGTTCTGGTTGCAGGGACATTGAAACGGGCACACTTCCACATCTGCTACTCCACTATCACGGTTCTCAGTGCCTGGAACATATAAACATGTTTAACGATTCGTTCTTATTTAATATAAGTGCAACATTTACCTGTCCTATTCCCCCTGTTGGATTTTTGTCTTTCCAATTCCGCTTCTATCCTGAGATTCTCCATTTCGTCCATCTCGCTCACAGATTCTTTCAAGTCTTCTGCAAATTTACACCGGTCGTGTTCGTTTCTTGCGTTGAAAGTCACTAGCACTTTACCATCGACACGCTGACTCAATCGAATACCGTAAGGATAATCTGCAAGGAGAAGATGAGAAATACTTTCAAACAGAAAGAAATAGATAAATACTCACGAGGTACTTCGAATAGCGTGACAACCATTCCACAGAGAGGATAACTATTTCTGAAAGTATAGGTAACCGACGATTTCTTCTTACTCAATATTTTGGTAATAACTAGCAGATCGTTGAACAGGAAGACCTCTCTTTGGTGAACTCCCGGTCTCTCTTTCTTGTAAATGTCGGGGATCTCGTATAACCTGCAATAGCAGACGAGTCTCCTGTGAGGTAACGCCATGTTCGGTTTCTTGCCGACGATCGTCGCCTGGACTTTGATCACTTGCGTCACATGATCCGAACCTGGTTTGAATTCGTTCGCTTTCACCCGCTCGTAAATTCCCGTCAACATGTCACTGTCAATGTCACCACAATCGTCAATCCCTCTTAGATTCTTGATGAAGTCTTCCAGTTTCATTCTTCTTTCTGGTTTAATATTTGGTGTATGGAGGTCGGTGTTTAACATTATTATTGCAAAAGCCAATACGAAAATCTGCAAAAAATAATAATAATTTATTAAAATAGGTCCTACTATCAGTCTTCTTGTGTGTTAAGGCTTCATGAACTTGACTACAGACAGGTTAATATTTATTAATGTAAATCAAAAAAATGCAAATAAGGATAATTCTCGCAAAATTTAATAAAGTTAATTAGTTAATTAAGTAAATCTGCACGAAGATCATGTACATCATTGGGAAGGTATTCTTAAGAAGAACATTTCCTCAAAATTTCACATGTTTTTTGTAAATTCAACCAATCAAATTTTGTAAAAATAAACAATTTTTTTTAAGTCTTCAACAATTAAATTTTTTACATGCCGTAACTTTTTTATAATATTCTCCTTAGAAGACTCTTTTGAAAAAAATTGAAATTTAGCTTTCCTTAAAAAGACATTTGCAAAGATGTATCACAATAATTAATTGTGATGACGTCATAAAGGAAAACAACTTAGATGACCAGATTTGTAGAATAGAATACCATTAAAAAGATACGTTTTATACAGCTGAGAAAAATCAAAGGTTGACAAGGACCGATTTGTCTAAGACAAGAAAAAAAGAATCGATTAACAAACTTACAGTGTCGGGCGACCGAAGTCTAGCGACAATATCGACGTTGCACTGGCAGTATCGTTGTGAGAAAATTTCCATCAATCGTTCGATTTTCTGTGCTTCCCCCGGCATTCTGAAGTGCTGCTGGAATTTCCTCAAAGCGACGTCGACCTGCATCCCGGACAAATCGAGCTCACCGGCGAAACATTCTAACACAGCCATACAAAAAGGATTCTGCAGATTCCCCAAATATTCGCCGATCATCTGTTTACTCAGACCTTTCCTGGAGATGAGAAATCTGGCGACGCCTTGCGGGGAGTTCTCCAGGAAGCCTCTTCTGATCAAATACGAGATACCTCTCTCCGGTTTCTTATTAAATAAGTTCAGTCCGACTCGATACTGTCTCTTCCTTATTGTCTCCGATATTTTATAACTAGGAGTTTGCGGCTGCTCGTTCTGCCTCTCGACATTAAAATTAGTCACACTGGTATTGGAAATACTGCCGATACTGGTCTCCAGGGTCGGTTCGGCGTATTCGTTCATGGTGACACCTTTCCTCTTCCATATCGGAGATCCGGAATACTCACAATGCACCCTATCGGCGGAAATACTACTATCACTTCCAGAACTTTGAACACTCGACAACGACCCGTTCTCCGTGTTCTTGGTTAACCCGTTCGATTTATGATGACGCGGATCGAGTGATCTGGTCGAGATACTGGACGTCCTCTTTGGTACTTCTGGCGGTATTTTCCTATTACTACTACTTAAACTATTCCTGGAACGGGAGTAGCCGTTACTTGAAGTGGTCGGCGTGCTGCAAGAGCTCGGACTGGCTGTGACCATCGTACTCAAGTCGGATTTATTCTCGGCGGGGGAGTAGTAATGCTGGAGAGATGACGAAGATGTCGAGTAACTGTCCCAGCAAGTAGTCGGCGTACCCGACTGACTCCTCGGCATCTGTAGATTATCGTTGTTCCGTCTTTCCCTCAGAGACATCGACCTGACCGGCATCATTCTCATGTTGCTGCACTCGTGGTTGTCGAATTGTCGCATGTACTCGGGACAGGGCTCGACGGTCTCGTTTACTTTGCTTCGGCAGTCCTCCGCTGGGGCTGGTAACCTTCGACTGATCCGCTTCTCCGCTTTGGCCATTGCGGTTATTGCAGCGAATTTTTTCAACAGGGTGTAGCGACGAAAGGCTCGCTGGATCGTAAGAGCTGCTGTTCGAGCCTTGACTCCACCATATTTACGTTCTAATACTTCTATTTGCTTGTCTAATATATCTTGTGATAATTCGTATCTGGAAAAAAATTCTTTCATTAATAACCATTATAATTATCATTACTCAGGTGCCTGAATTACTTACATACTACATAATATACAATAATTATACAATTATACACATACATACATAAAAGTATATTATGTTATGATATTGATGTGATGACTTAGGTAGAGTTGAATTGAAATCACAATAAAGAGATAATAAATTAAATTATTAATTCTCATAATTATTATTGTAATGACAATGTTTGAACTTGCTATTTATTATAGTATAACAACCTACGTAGGTAAGTTTAATATTAAATTAGTGCAATATTTGAAAGACATGGAAAATCTGATATTTTGTTATGTAAACAACTTATCTATTTTACGCAAAAGTGTTGAATTAAGTATGTTTTGTTAATTTCAACATCACTTAACAAAACAGCCAGGGTTTAAGAGACTCGAGTCGCGTTTAATAAATTAACTGGCTAGTGGCTACACTAAAAATTACCCCAGAAGCGGAGCCTAGAGGAATTTCTTCAAACCACTCCTCCCTGCCTCACTCATTTTCATATTGCAAAATTCTTATATCCGAACCCATAAATCACCAAAAATGTATTCAAGCTATTTTATAATATCAAAAAATCATCATTTAAATAATGAACTACCAGACACGAGCGTTACCTCATCAGTACTGGCAAGGTAATAATTATTGTTAAATGTTGTACAGATATCAAATAAAAACATCATGATAAGCTCTTACAATACAAAATAAATGCAATACGTCCTAATAAGAATTATATAGATTAATTTTTAATTATCCGCGATAACGAGGTGATAGACTATACTGTTTATGAAGCCAAAACCATTAAGTTACCACTTCCAATCATCAAAACAGTATCAACATATTTACGTGTTATAATAAACACAGTAATCTCGTTAATTTTTTTTTTGCCAGAAATTGTATTTGACGAGCTTCTGAGTCTCTTCCTCATAGTTACAAGAAATGTTGCTCAAATATGAATTTAACCTACTCAATAAATAAAAGCCGTCTTGATGAAATGAACCATGAATTTGAAGACAACAAACTTCCTTCTCTCCATCTACTAATATGTATATTTCTGTATACAGTGTGAAACGCACTTATGTAATAAAATTCACTATTCAGAGAAAAAAACATTTTGGAAAAAAAGGTCACACACCACATTGAATTTTTACCCCTACCGCTCTCACCCCCACCATTGTAGTCATATTTTTTTTTAAATAGGACACCTGTATATTTTTGTACTTTCATATTTCCTGAGAAAATCCAGTTAGATTGGTTTTTACAGTTGCCGTTTAAATTGAGTAGTTTATGAGCTATAAACAAATGAAAATCGCCGAAACGGCTCAAAATATCGGAAAATGGCTATTATATTCCTATTTTAACTTTAATGTATTTTCCAATGATGCAGATAAAATTTGTATACAGGGTGATTAAAAATCTGCCAATTTATATCACCCTGTATTAAAATTTAAACCACATATTAAGATACCATGTGAAAAGTTAAAATAGGGATATGTAAGCCCAGTTTTTAAATATTTTGAGCCGTTTCCACAGTACACTGCTTTCAAATCAAAATCAAAAATTGCGGTTTTCATTTGTTTATAACTCATAACCAACTCAATTTCAACTGCAGCTGTAAAAACCATTCTTGCTGGATTTTCTCAGGAAGTATGAAAATACAAAAATATACAGGTGTCCTATAAAAAAAAGGGTAATTGTATACATCCGCGGCTCCTACGTTCCATCAATTTTTTCGGGACCGAGGAGCGAAATAGGGGTGCTGGGTGGTTAAGAACCTAAAAACAGCCATTGCAAACTAATATTAAGGTCACAGCTAAGGTCTCTTTGACACTACGGTCGAATTTCTATTTTTTTCTTCACTTTCAGGGCAAGGAATATCTTCGAAATGAACAGTAGCACGGTTTTTATTTTGAATTTTGCATTTATTTTGCATTTATATTCCAAAAATCATTGCATCAATCCCTGTGGACTGGACACGATATGTGAAAGCGGATATAGCGCTAAATACGTCTCTGCACGCTTCGAAGCGCTTGGCTATTGTTGTGAAGTGGTTATTTCCTAGAGTAGAGGTGTTTAATCCGCGCCTCTTGTCAGGACCGTATTCTCTTCGCACTCTCAAAATCGGTTTTTAAAGCCGTTTTATGGCCTTCCCTTTCATTTGCAAAGCAAATGAATACCTTCCTGGTGTTACTATAGGTATGTTCTCCACGCCTATATAGGTGCCATAGTGAAACTGTAGCAGCCGCGGATGTATATAATGACCAAAAAAAGACCACAATGGTGGGGGTGAGAGCGGTGGGGGTAAAAATTCAAATTGAACATTTTTTCTAAAACGGTTTTTTTTCTCTGAACAGTGAATTTTATTCCATAAGTGCGTTGCGTTTCAACCGTTTTTTATTTTCCCCATAAATGTGTAAAAAATCAATTTATGTCGCATTTAACTGAAATTTCTTATCGATATCAAATTATTTTATTTACAAGAATCAGAAATATGTAAATAATGATTGGAGAGAGCACGATAAAATGAATTAAGAGATTTGAGGAATCACAGAAAAGAATAGCAAGGTGCTGGAAAATTGATTGATTGATTTATTTATTCAATGTTATATAAGTACCGTGGTATATAAGTATAAGTGGTATAGGGTTTGTGAAGTTGTGACGAAAAAAGGTACCGTGCATTATAAGGGGAAGAATAAAGATGTAGAAAGAATACCTAGAAGAATAATTGATTGTTCGGAGAATTGCGGAAAAAGACAAATAGGACACACGATTTGACGGGTTTAGAAAACTCAGAAAAATTATGGGAAATTGCGCGATGAAGCAGAATATTTGGATGTCTTGAGGAATCCCACAGACAGACGTGATGACATAAATAATAATGAAGTAGCTAGGCCGAGATGATTTTTGCAAGGTTTGATGTTTTTTTTTGTGGGAATTCATGAAAAAGGAGTGATAATGGGAAGAAAAAAGAACCGAAGCAGTCTTATATGATTTTTGATTATTTGGGGAATCACAGAGAAGAATAAAAAGATGCAAGATTATTTACATGGTTTGTGGTGTTTTGACGAAAACAAGATCCTATTATAAGGAGAAGCATGAAGATGCGAAAAGAATACCCAGAAGAATACTTGGTGGTTAGGGGAATCCCAAAGAAAGACATGCGACACCGTTTGATGGCTTTATGAAATCCAAAGAAAATGGGAAATTGCTAAATAAAGAAAAAAGGCAACCAGACTGAGATAATTTTTGCAAGGTTTTACGATTATTTTTTTGTGGGAATTCAGAAGAAAGAAGTGATGATGGGAATAAAAAAGAAACGAGAAGCACGCAACTAATGAGGCTCTTCCTCTGATGACTTGAGGAAGCATTGAATTGAAAGAGAGTGGAAAAATATTCATAAAACGATCTTGGAATAGTTTGGGAATTACCGAAAAAAAGATTTCAGAAACACATCAATGCCTCTTCCCATCATCACTCAACCAAACTTCACAGAAAAATCATGAAACCAATCCCACGGACGTGGAAAACCAAAATAATGAAACGAATAATAATAAAAATAATCCTCCTAAAAAAAAAAAACAAGAAACCAAAAACAATCCCCCTCGCTTGCTTTTATTATGAATGTAAAAGTGGAAAAGTATCCATAAAGCAGACTCAAAAAAGACAGCATGAAAGAGAAAAGGTCGAAGAACTTGAAGAAAGCAATCCAGGGAAGCAGGCTTAGATTGTGCGAGTGAAAAATACCCAGAAATGACTGTTTGTTTTGGAAATCGTGAGGAAAAAGCTGAAAGAAAACGGGGAGTCCCAGAAAATACATGATGGAGAAATAGACGGTTAGGGGATCCCATAAAATGCGTGAAAGGGTGAATAAAATGAGTTTTACAAAAGAACCAATGAAAGATAGATAAAGATCCATAAAATATGTGTTCATATTGATTCGGGATTCCCGGAAAAGGCGTTACGAAAGGAAAACCGACTGAAGAACTCAAAACAAGCAATCATTTCGTAATTATCTGTGAATCCCCGAAGACATGATGATACAGATTTTGTCTACTTATCTGTAAGATGTGTCTGTGTCTTCTTAGCTGGAATAGTATTTTAATGATGGCTGCTTTACATATTAGTCCAGCGAGATAATCATTCAACAAAAATGTAAAAATAATAATGGATACTCGTAATAACCCGACCATAACTCGTTCCTAGGTAATATAAAATAATAGACCCGGAAATGTTACATTTCTATTCTCCAGAGCACATTATGTCGTACCTACCTATGTTCATGTATTACAAAGCGTATATTTAGATCAGAAGTATACTTCTGATCTAAACGCAGTCTACCATGCATGCATGAGAAAACGTATGCCAAATTTCATATAATTTTTGTTTAGAAAAATCGTAACTGTCAGCACTGTCACTAAGTAACCTACATTCAATTATGTTTTTGTAATTCTGTTGTTTCCCCTTATCTTCAAAAAATTACTTTCTTCATTTTAGTGGGGCTTTCCAGGACAAATTCTTGTATGCATTATTAAATGCGTTTTAATAAAATAAGTTTATATGTGTAAATAAATAATTAGACTAGTGTGTAGTGGTATAAATAAATTATACCTTTGTAATAATAATTAAAATAGTCTGAATTTACTTTATAGAGAGATGAACATTATGTATGTATGTACATGTTTTGCGGGTAAAATTAATATAATAACTAATGCTACTAAAATAGAATCAAATTCACTTTGCCAATTAAATTTTAAAGCGAATTTTTTTAGGCCAACTGCTACCAACCCTTCGACTGATTAATAAAAAAATATCTCACAATCAACTTACGTAGTTTGAACTCTGGATCGTTTCAAAACATCGCCATTCCTTAGAGATCCCTTCTTGTGCAAAGGCTGTGACATAGTCACATACGCGGAATTGGAATTATTCGGCGACGATCTTGTGTAAATCGGATTCGAAGTTGTGTTACTATATGACTGGGACTGGACGAAACTGGGCGCTTGGATGTAGGTTTGTTCCTGCATATTATCCGGGGGTCCCATGGAGTTGATCACCTGCGATCTGTCCATCTTTGGAGGGAAGCTGTAACAAATATTTCCATATTAATAAAAATAATTAATCGTGATTTTTATAATACTTATATTCATCATAAACTAACAACACTAACTAATAGAATTATTAGAGACACGAACGTACGAAGGGTATATGAGGACTCTCTTGATTTTTATGTAATGTATCTTTTTCATGTTGGTCGTCACATTCACACTGGATCGGATAGAAGTAGGTGGATTAAAAATCGATCAAAATAACGACAAACAGGACAACGAACTCTCCTTGTTATTATTTTTATTTCTTCCTCTTCTTCTCATATTGACACTCGTCGTAATTAATTATTATTTGCGGTTATATTGAAATCTATAAGAGGTTTGTGTATGTGTTATGTACTACAGTTCGCGTGTGTAGGTATGAAGTTATGAGTTATGACTGATTCAATTTGTTAAAATATCAAATAACCTTGGGAATGTCCACTGTCCAGTCAACAGCTCTGTTATAGGTAATACGGTGGTGACCGAATAATTTTACTCGGTTTCACGTTCACGTAGTTTACATGAAAATGTACTTTAGAATGTGTGAAAGAATATTGAAAATCGATAAAGCTTCAAGTTTGCATGCATGCATGTACCACCGTCAACACCAACGAGAGTCACAAATGAATATAATTCAATTAGGCGAATAAAAGATTTATGAGAAACGTATCGTATGTATATCCAAGGCAATACAAAATAAACATATCTGATATCTGAAAAGATAGTTTAATTAATAAAGAATAGATTTCTTCTCTATACATATAAAGGGCTGATAAGAGCTGGTACTTCCCAAGTCTTGTGGTATTCCAGGGACTTCCCGCGTAATCCATCGATCTACAAGATGCAATTTTCTTATTTGTTGATAGAGCTTTATCAAGTTTCCTGATTCATCTTTCACCATTTTTGAGACATTAAAAAAGATGTAATCGGAAAAAAGGGTTTGTTTTCAAATTAAACCGTTTTTCTATATTGTTTCCTCGATTTTGGGTACTTTGAGTTGACTTCTACGCCACTAGAATAAATGCTATTTTAGGAAGCGCTTTAGGACCGTCCATGTTTTCTACAGCAAAAAGGTATCCTTGGTTGACAGCTCCAAAGTTAACCGTTTCCGAGAAAATTGACATTTTATGAAAGAAAACATTCATTTTAAGAATAGAATTTTTCTAGTTATACATATACATACTTCCATTTTATCCAAAAAGTTGTATCTGAGCTGTTACCAGGAGTACCTTTTTGCTGTAGATAACATGGATGGTTCTTAAGTACTTCTTGAAATCGTTTTTATTTCAGTGGCGTAGAAGTTAGGGGGTTGAAAAACTTAACTTAAAGTACCCAAAATCGGGGGGGGGGGGGGGGGGGGGGAAATAGGGTAAAACATATCAATCATAGTGAATGCGTCATAATTTTGAAAATAGACTGAATTCTTTTTATTGGACCATTTTTGGTGACATTTTTTCACAACAATTGCTCGAAAATGGTGGAAGATAGGTAAAGGAACCTGACCTACTTTGCTGAGAAATTAAATCGCTTACCAAACAATAAGAAAAAAATCTTGAGACGCACCAGCACAACACATTCGGTATAATAATAATAATAAAGCGATTTACAAAATGGTTTCCGATTTATTTTAGTAACCATACTTAATCTTCACGGTTGGTCAACAACATTACCTATGTGCTGTTTTATAGGGGACCCGCTCTCACAAATTACAAACCATGTTACACAAACCTTCCGTAACACTAACACCAAGAACAACACTAATAAAACTACAAGTGTATGGCTTAAAATAAATCGACTGCGGGATATGAATCAAACAAACAATAAACAATAACTAGGTGGCACGAGTAAAAGAGAGTAATAAAATAAAGAAGAGCATAAAATTTACCACAAGAAATATCGAATTTTAAATTTCTCAATTTTGGACAACATCCGGTATTATATTAGAGCGACACTTTTAATAATATTGGATGAACGAATGATACTAATAAAGAATAAATACTAATCGAATTAATGTCGTGTTATCGAAATTCTTATCACAAACAAGTTGGAAAAAAATATCTCTCTCTCACCTATCAAACGGGCAAGAAGTGATTTTCTCGGGGGTAAGTAATAACACCATTATTACAGCTCAAATTTAGCCGGATTTTTTTTATAATTATACCTATTTCTGTACATAATTTGTCTTGAATATTATCATTGCGAAATTACTGTTAATGCCTATGCGAAAGATGAAAAAAGTGTTGCGGTCACGTTCTACCGTGATTACTCCATTTTTTCGAGGGTGGGGAACAATTCTCGCGATCCCTGCCACTATCGAACTACCCCTAAACGCGAAAAACCACGCCAATCATTTCGGAATTTTTTATCCCATCCGTGCGCGAATTCGGACATGGGGGTAGATTTATAGGCCGGATATCCGGAAAAGGGGTGGGTTTTCGCATTCTAGTATTCGATGCGAGGCAGTCGATGGTAGTTTGAGAGAGGTAGTGGCCAAAAACCATCACCATCGTCAAAAATCACTCTTCCACTTTTTTTCAAGTTTCGGGATATTTGAGCACCAAGGGGTGGTTTTAGCTCCCGAGGGTTGACAATGGGTCTTATTCTTAATCACATAAATAATTTCCCACAAAACAACTTTCCAATATGAAATAAGACCTCGCACGTCTAATATTAAAAAAAGCAGGAAAGGGTGGATTTCGGGTTTAGGGGTTACTTCTCGGTAAGGACCGTGAAAGTTGTGCCATCTTAATCTCCGTCCTCGAAAACGGGGGGCAATGTCATTCTTTATTAAAAAAATATGAGAAAAGTAAAATCTACCACATTCAAAAAAAATTTCTTCAAAATTTTATTCTTCATTTTTCGAGAACAAAAGTTTTTCTCTGAATGCCATTCTATGACGGGACATTGGGTAATTACAACCCCCGCGATTGGATAATGTGTCTAATAGATAATCACATAAATTACTTTTTATGTGGGGTCTATATGAAAGGGGCCTAAAATAATGCAAAAAATAGGAAAAGGATTTAAAATTCGCAAAAATTGCGTTAAAAATAGAAATAAAAGATTTAAATTGGCCTAAAATGGACCGAATATAGATAAAACGTAGAAGAAGAAAACAAATAAGCAGAAAAAATAAGGGGAAAGCCTAAAAGGACGAAAACAGGGTAAGGATCTAAAATTTCAGAAAAAATTACCAAAAGGATCTGAAATAGTTGACCAGAAAAAAAAGTACTACTTAAGGATTACAGTAAATGACTGGAAACATGGAAAAGGGGCTAAAATTACCAAAAAAGGGACCAGAAAGTTGCACAAAAAATGCAAAACTGATCAGCGGTAAAATTATGAAAAGTAATGGCGGAAAGGGGTAAAAGCACCTAAAAGAGCGTAAAAATATACAAAAAGAGGCTGCACGAATTGGGGTAAAAGAACCTTAAATATATAAATAAAAATGAAGGTCGAAACATGGCGAGAAATAGTGGAAAAGACCTAATTGGGCTTAAAAATAAAAAAATAAAAAACTGAAATTATTGTGGAAAACTAGATAACAAAGTCATAAAATGGCAGACAGAATAAGGAAGTATGATCAAAAATTGTGATTGCAGACAGGTGTAAAATGGTGAAAAAAAGTCGAAAATATGAGAAAAAAAATCTAAAGTTGTAAAAAAAAGGAAAACATGGAACAAGTAGGTAGGCAATTAGTATAAATCAAAAGAAAAGGGTCCTATAATAATGGAAAGAATAGGAAAAAGGGCTTAAAATTCACGCGAATTGCCTAAAAATAACAATAAAATATTTGAACTGGCCTAAAATAGACACTAAAAGGTCAAAAAAGGGGTAAGGATCTAGAATTGCAGAAAAATTGACCGAAAGGATCTGAAATGATGGACAAGAGAAAAAAAATATCAAATTGCCAAAAAAGATGCCAGAAAATTGCACAAAAATATGTAAAAGTGATTAGCGGTAAATTTATGAAAGGTAATGGCGGAAAGGGTGAAAAAAGGACCTGCATTAATTGGGGCAAAATAATGACGGAAAATAGAGACCAATAAGGATCTAAAACGGTAGAAAAATAGAAAACTATAAAAAATTATGGTGGGAAAATTACGATAAAATACTTTTAATATTTAAATAAAAAAAGATCAAAACATGGCGGAAAATAGTGGCAAAAGTAGGCCTTTTAGGGCTTAAAATTTATCAAAGAATCTAAAATGGTGGAAAACTAGAGACCAAAGTCATAAAATGGCAGAAATACCAGTGTTATTGTAATTTTTCGCTGAAACCAAAAATGGTATATTCTTGAAAAAGGGTAAAATTTTCAATACCCGCTACTCATTCGATAATTTAGGGCAAAATAGCAAACACTCTAAGCAGTAGTTTGATATGGTAAACATGGCTTTGTTGTTTTCTTACTGAAACTGAAAATAGAATCCTCAGAAAGTAACTGCTTTCCAGATACAAACCACGTCCAATCTTCAATTCAATTCAATTCAATTGGATTTATTTTCGAAATGAAACGAATCCAATATTATACGACCACCGATACTCCAGTTTTAGGAACAACAACAACATCTCACCTATTTATATTCGCTAGAACAATAAAATAAGCTGGAAAACGGTTTTGAGAGTTTACGCTTGGTTCATCGCACTAGTAAGAAAACAATGAAATTGGATGGGATGGGAATTGGGAGTTTCAGTTTACAGAAATAGATCTCTGATGATGACCGAAATCTGAATGAAGAAGATTCACCGAAACCAATAATAAAAGTATTCGTTAATTTGTTTGGGAAAAAAATAAATAATGACCATGCAGATGTAGGTGAAGCAGAAAAATCAATTAAATTAGCAGATGTTTTGTCTTTGTCAAGAGAAAATACAAGACAACCAATTTTGCATTTAAAACTAGACCAGACTAATAATACGTGCAATTTGTTCATAGCGCTTTATTTAATAACGTTCGCTTCAAGTATTATAAACAATATTTAGATTAGATTTGCTCTATTAATTAAAACATGCAGTAAATCGTCAGAATCTAGCTCATATAAAGATAATGTATTTCTTTCGCAATTTTTTAAATAAAATCTCAAGTAAAAAATACACAAGTAAGATACTGACCTTCCCACCAAAAATCCTGAGATACAGATTATCATTTTTTGTCACACTTCCTTCAAGGAGGAACATACATCAACTTTGATTGTCACTCTTCTTGGTCCTGAATCAATTGATTTTTACCTGAATCTCTTTCTATTAAAACCACTTCTTTGCTTTTATATAAATAAAAAATACACAAATAAACCGATCGAGTGATTGCGAGATCACAGAGACTGAGACTGAACCAGAACCACGATATTGGAGTGCAGCTGGCGAACTGAACTGACGTCTGGTAAGGAGAGAGAAGATATGGAATGGTTCCAATCCTAAATCACAGGTAGTCGGGGCCGTATGTTAGATAAAACCATAAGGAAAAAAGGACCTAGCAGCTGGCACAATTTGACAGGAGCATCATGCATCGCCTCAAGGTGAACACACTCAATACACCGTGCATTCACCACATGCTGATGCATTAATAATAACACACGGTGCGTGAAAGAGAAAAGAGAACGATATAGATATAAGGTACACACATTCAACATTTATACGGATTCTGTCACGGACAGGTAGGTGCTTACGAACCAGTAAGTAGCAGTACCGGTACCGGTAACTTATTACTTCCCCTTATACCCCCCGCCCCCCCTTCAACTAGTTCGAAAACTATTAAAAAAGGGAAGAATTTCCTTCCAATTTGAAATTCATCATTATCAAAAAACTGCCTGGATGGAAGGTTGTTAAGAATAATTTGAATGAATCATTTAAGAAAAAACAATCTGATTGGAAAAATAGGGGGGATACAAGCAATAATAATTTTATTTATGTATTTTTTTCTTTTTTTTATCACGGTCACTTCAAATATTTTTATAGATACTTCCTACAATACAAAATATAAAATAATGAAAAATATATTTTTGATACCCCCAAAAAAAGTCCTTTCATAATATGATACCCCATACACGCTGGGAGATTTGAGAAGCGGGGTCAGAAAAATATTAGTTTTTTTATTATTTTAAGAACTGGGCCGATTTTTCTGTAAAACATACACCTGAAAATTTACAATTTTTTCTGAAATTTTATGTACCTACGGTATTTTCGGAAATTAGTGAGGAGCGAGTGTGTTACCAATATTTTCTGAAAAATCTCCCAACAAACAAAACATAATTTTTGAAATCCCTAAAGGAACCATTTCCTATGGGAGAAAGGGAGGTCACAAAAAAGATTTTTTTTTTTAGAGCTCTGCTAGTTTTTATTTTTGAGTTCCTGTTGAAGTCTAAACGTATTCGATTGGGACACAAACAAGAATTCCAAAGAACGCTAAAAAGCAGGAGTCTGACTCGAGTACGCATGTGACGAATTTTATTGCTAAAATTGACAACTGACTCGAACGAAATTACACACATTTGCTATAAATCTCTCTTTAGGGTTTGGAGCAAACAAATAATGACAAGCGAGTATAATCGGATGTAAATGATCATTGGTCGGCCATCCTCACCAGACGAATCATATACCGGGCTGTTTTTTTTTATATTAGAACACAAATAATTTCAAAATTTTTTGCACTCCCGAACAAGTGAAAGTAGAAATTATGGCCGAGTCAGAAAATTTTCCTTATGAGTAAACTACTTCGGTCTAGATAATTTTCAATTGTTTGTCATATTTCTTGACACAACAAGTCACTTTATGACTAACCTCTCTCCAGAATATTTAATATTGCCATCTCCTCTTATCATTTTCCATCTTGCTGGAAGCTTTCAAAGGTCCCTGTTTTCAAGATTTCTCTTATCATCCTACCAACATGTCTTCATGAAAGGCAGTTCTACCGTTACCTCAATTCAATTTGTCTCAGAATTACCAACCTCGAGTAGATAGTTTATTATATGGACTTTCCTGAAGCCTTTGATTACTTGGTAAGCTTTCCTCTTTTGGTCTTTCGAACGCTTTGATCTTCTGGTGTCTTTAAAGACTATAAACTAGGACCACTCTATTTTAACTTGTTTATTAATGATAGGTTGAAGGTCTTTTTTTAAGTCTCAAATACAAGGTCACCAATTTCTTTTATAACATTGATGACTTCCCTGGAGGGTCTCTGAATTCAAGGACCTCGGTGTGATCTTTGACTCTAAAGCTTTCCTCACATTCCTTTAATTTTGACAGTCCCGGTAATTCTGCCCTAATCAATCTCTTTCGTTCCCTTGTTTTGGGCTTCAATCATGTTGTCTTATCTGCATGATCTCCCAGTTACAAATGTCATCTTCTCAATCTTGAGCGTGTAAAAAATTCAACGTCTTTCGCTTAAGCGTACTATTTTCAAGATTATTCAAAGAGCAAACTTCTGGATGATTTTTTTATTATTGGGGGTTTGTAGAATTGTCATAACATCCAGTTCCAAACATCTCGTCATGTTCCTCAGGTCTCCCTCAGACGACAGATGTTTCTACGAGTAAGGAATACAAGAATATATACACTCCAACTCTCCTCAATGCCATGAATGTAACTAAGTTGCTACTCGGCGAAGACGTCAATCTCTTCACGTGTAGTGTTGATCAGATAACCCTTTTAACGTAACCCAGAAGTTGTATTAACTTATTTTTTTCCAAAGGACCCCGCAGAATTTTTATGAGAATTGACTCCCGGCGGTTCAATTGGATGTAACTTTGGGGATTGGTAGGTAGTATTTGATGAGGAAATCGGAAGTCTCCATGGGCATAAGTCCAGGAAAACTAGTTTTCTCGAGATTTTCGCCACTGGAGATGGACTTTTTCTGTCATTACAGTTAACTAATGTGACAGTTGCATTGCCGTTAACATAAAATATGTGCAATGCACCATATTTACTGTAATTGGTTGTGGAGGCAACTGGGCCACTAAATCCACGAACTCTTGCACGTTATAGGTTTTCATAGCCTACTATTTTTTCACAGAGATATGACCAGAACCTGATAGGTTAGATCATTTAGCATTTTTATAAAAAAGCCATGGGTTTAGTAGCTGAATCCAAGACGGGCATGGATATAGCAACGTCATATTTTTTTTGCATTCTTTATAAATCATCAGGGCATCTGAATGCCTAATAACACTATCGCATTGTCTGCCCAATAAACAAATAAATAAATTACAGGTAGCTGCACCAATTGGGGGGAGGGTTGAATATTTTTTCATACTGATGAAAAATACGACTTTCGTGATGGTGCCGGTAATTTTGAAATACGAAACCTCGTCTATCCACGTAACAGGACAGGAAATTATCATCTTCATACCGGAACTGGAGCTCTGATGATGAAAAACACACTCCAGAGTTAGAACGCCCCCAATGTCATCATCATAAACCGTCACGTTTAATGACACAAACATCGGAGGGGTGTTAGGTATCAAAAGATAAAGTAAAGCGTCCCCAGCGTTGTGGATTATTTTTTATTCTATTTAAACAAAACTGAATCATAAACAAATACCTGATACTTGGAGAATTGATTGTTTATTCATAGTTTTCCAGGTAAAGGCGTTATTATTACAATACAGCCTGGTCTTTCTTATTAGATTCCGAAGTGACGTAAGGAGCGCAATAAAAGTCTTGTTAAATATTGACGATTAAACAAGCAGGCGGCGATAAAATCGTGTAATCTGAAAGGACAGGGGGGCTAAAGAAATAAGACCGTTCACAGAATACTGAGAAAAGATTCCCCAGAGAGAATAGAATAAATAATAAAATCTTGTATGATATTAAATATTTTACTTTTTATAAGCAAAGCTCGGACAATAAAGAATTTATACGAACCTGAGACAGAGATTAAAAAGAAGAATTCAACAGTATTTGCTCATTTTTCATATTCAATTCTTTTTTAGATTAGATTCAAGAATTCTTTTAAAATCAAGTCAGCTTCAACTTTTCTGGAGTGAATATTTAAGTTTTCAGCGAATGGCTATCAAATTTGTTCGTTATAAGCGGATCTTAATCATAAACTGACTTCCAGTTCAATTCGTCCAGAAATATTTGTTTCCAATCAAAAACATTCCTCTTCTCGGTAAATCAAATCAAATAGCATGAGGAGGAGTGTTGGAAGGTTTGGTGACAGTCAAAACCGTCAGGATCTCTGGTGACTCCTTATGGTGTACCACAAGGTTCAATTCTGCGACCTACACTACTCTTCCTTATCTATGTCACGGATTTAGCAAACTACTACATGAAAGGAATTAAAACAACTCAATGACACTCACTATCATTATGTGTTTTTTTTTTCATGCGAGGGGACATTGAAGAAGAAAAAAAATGATATTCTCAGTGGATAAAAAAATGGGTAAAAAAAACCTAAATCTCAAATTTGTAAATTTGATCCACAAGTGTAATAAAAATAAATTCATCTCAATACAAAAACACAAACGTATCGACAAGTAGACTAAATATTATTTCGCGAAGAAAAGCCAACGTCCTTAACATTATTTTTAACGCGTGCGGACTCATACAGATATCAACAATAATCGACATCTGACGGATTTCAATTTGAAGTAAAAATAGTCCGAAAATAAATTAATGGAACCAAGACGATGACCTCAAAATTGGTGATTGTGAAACTATTTCTTTTGCTCCGGAAGATGGAGCATGGAAACTTATAAAGAGACAAACAACAAACAACAAACATACAGGCACCGCACACCTGCCATTATAGGATCATTTATTGAACTTCAAGAGAGACACCTGCCCTGATCATCCTACGCTCAATAATAATTTATCCTCTACCTATATTCGTATTATGTATTATTGAACGAAATTGATTTCCCCCTGCTAGCTTTTAATCGTGGTTAAATTGACTTTTTTATTTTATTCTCATAAGAGCCATGAATTGTATAGTGGAGAAAATCTGCTCTTTCAATTAATTGGAGATCGGCAATACGAAATATATCCAAGCTCTCAAAATTCGTCCAACTAAATGAACACCAAATTAGTACATTATCTAACTAGTGGATAATGACGGTTATTATTCATAGGTGAGTGTTGTAATCACCATTATTCACGAGTTGCAGACGATATTTTCTCCACGACTATGGAAAAATAGGTTTTAAACATTTTTGATATACGTTAATATTTTAGCTGTGATTGTATTGGCCACAACCGGTGTGGAATTATTCATTCCCACACAGTATGTATAGAACATACATCGTTCCTGATCCACAATCAGTAACACAATGAATGTTTTGTTAAATAGTCGCGGTTTGTCCCAGTATGTTATTGTTAGTCTGTCTTGTCATAAAACATAATTAAAAATCAAGAAATCGGATGATATTTTTTTATGATGGATCGCAAGTTAAACGGCTTACTCGTTTAGAATTAATCATCCCAATTACAGTTAAACAATTTCAATAAATTAACCATAAATACATTATAATTAAGCATTATATGGGATAACGATTACAGATCCCACGACTAATATATCTGGATAATTCAATTGTATTCAGTTCACTTCTTCCGGCACTTGCGTGTACTTTTCACATTTATATGAATGAATCTATCCTAGTTCTCACCACGGCATAAGATACCTACAAGATACACTTAACTTACCCAAAGGTAAATAAATAAATAAATACGTGCGCCTTATATTATTAAATCTTTTTTTTTCAACTATTGAGATTTTGCTTTAATTGCAAAACGTACCTGTTACTTACATAACGTTGTTGAGAATTAAGAGATTTTATCTATTCGAAAGTGACATAATGAATTCATTAATTACTTAAAAACTTGGACACGACTCAGACTCAGGTTGTATCGTAGATAAATTACAATTATTTTATTACACTTATAGATAAAAATAATTGTTTATAATTTTGGTGAAAAAAATTTCCTAAAATTCCTCCCCGTCATTTAAACATTATCAGAAGAAAGCTAGAATCATCTCAGAGTTCTATATTCACTGTTTGAGCTGAAACGGAGCTCTATCGATGTCGAAAAATTTCATTACCTTGAATCGTGCTTGAAAAAAATACTGAAAAATTTTAATTTTTACAAAATCAACTTTGAGGGATGTAATTTTATCCTAAAGAGGTTAAACGCTTATCAAACAAACGTAATCTAGATGAAATGAATTTTTCTCTATGAAGAGTTTTTCCAATTCTTTTGAATTTTCAAAATTAGTTCAGTTCCATTTGAACTGGTGGTAGTGGCTTGTCTCTTTCCAAAGAGCGTCTTAGTGGTTTGTCTCTTTTCTCCTTCAGGAGTGCGTCTCTTAGTAGCCTGCCTCTCTGGAGAGTGAGTCAGTGAAGAGTCTTCCCCTTTAGAGGGAGCGTCAGAGGATCCCGAGAGCAGTTTCTCAGATTCTCATCGCCTTTTTTCCTTTCCTTTACCTTCCGCGCCTTAGCCTGCTTGGGTTTCTTCGGCAAGTTGGCCAGTCTGACCTCGAGGTCGCTCGGCCCGTGCGGCGTCGGCGTCTGCCTGAGCGTCCGGGTGATGTTCTTGCCGAACATTTTCCCGGGCGCTCCGGGCCTGAGGACCTCGAACTCCGGGGCCACGAGTCTCTCCAGGCGCTGCCGTCTGGCCCGTTCCCGGAGGCGGCGTCGCAGTATGGGATCGCCCATCGCCGCGTCCAGCCACCGGTCGTGGGCCAAGACGGCGCGGTCCAGAGATTCCGAGTCGAGGCTTCGGAGGATCAGGCAGACCATCTCCACCGGGAGACCGTCAGCGAGGAAGTCCTCCTGGGAGGCCGGCGCGGGCGGTAGGATTCGTGTCGTTTCCATGGCTCTTGGTGGCTTTTGCTCGCTTGTTCGCTTGCTTGCCTTGCAGAGTTGGGAGTAGTGATATTCGCGTTAAGCGGGTGCTTATATAGACGAGTCGGGGTGTTTTTATCTTCAACTGCATACGTGGACCTTCCGGAATCGACCACGTCAGCGAAGGTGAGAATAGGGAGTGGGGACAAGTGCGCCAATCAAATTTTATAGACAGAAGGTGAGAGATTTAGCTTAAAGGGCGAATTTCAACTATTTTCTGATAACACGCAAAGATCAGGGAAACTTTAATAAATCAATGTCAAAAATCCAATCGATTTTTGTCCATTTTCCATTTTCGAGATAAATTCAGTCAGAAATGATCAAAAAAACCTTTAATGATTTTTATAGGATTAGAAACAGGACTTCTGCATAATTCCTTCTTCATTCCAGTTTTGGGAGATTTTACCTCACTGAGATCAGAGTGTCTCTCTCAAAGGTTTATCGAAGAAAAAGCCATTTCTTTATTTTAGGAATTTTGGTAGCTTCTCGTGTCCTGACATGAGAAATGCGATCTTAAAAATGTGGGTTCTCTTCCCTAATGCGTCGCAGGGGGTTCATCTCTATTTAAAGAGCGTCGTGGTTTGCGTGTCGCCTTCCTCCTTCAGGAGTGCGTTTTTCCTCAGTCTTTCTCTCTGGAGAGTGAGTCAGTGAAGAGTCTTCCCCTTTAGAGAGAGCGTCAGAGGATCCCGAGAGCAGTTTCTCAGATCCTCATCGCCCTGGCAGGCGCCTTTTCCTTTACCTTCCGCGCCTTGGCTTGCCTGGGTTTCTTCGGCAAGTTGGCCAGTCTGATCTCGAGGTCGCTCGGCCCGTGCGGCGTCTGCCTGAGCGTCCGGGTGATGTTCTTCCCGAACATTTCCCCGGGCGCTCCGGGCCTGAGGACCTCGAACTCCGGGGCCGCGATTCTCTCCCGGCGCTGCCGTCTGGCCCGTTTCCGGAGGCGGCGTCGCAGTATGGGATCGCCCATCGCCGCGTCCCACCACCGGTCGTGGGCCAAGACGGCGCGATCCAGAGATTCCGAGTCGAGGCTTCGGAGGATCAGGCAGACCATCTCCACCGGGAGATCGTCAGCGAGGAAGTCCTGCTGGGAGGCCGGCGCGGGCGGTAGGATTCGTGTCGTTTCCATGGCTCTTGGTGGCTTTTGCTCGCTTGTTCGCTTGCTTGCCTTGCAGAGTTGGGAGTGGTGACATTCGCGTCAAGCGGGTGCTTATATAGACTAGACGGGGTGGTCTTATCTTCAACTGTATACGTGGACCTTCCAGAATCCACCACGTCAGCGAATGTGAGAGTGGGGACAAGGGCTCCAATCAAATTTTATAGACAGAGGGGTGAGAAATTTAGCTTAGAGTGGGAATTTCAAACATTTATAATAATATAATAATAATAATATTTATTGAGCAGTATTATACAGTATTATACACATAATTACACACAATATATACACTGCCCAAAAGGGATTACCACAGCAAGGCTGATACAAGGTATCCCTACATTTACATACCAAAGGTGAGTATTAATTCAGATCATATTACAGTGAGAAGAGAGAACAGTACTTTAATAACCCAGCCTACACTAAAATAGACCTAGATTTAGGTCGAGGTTTTCAGAGAGAATTCTATTCTTTAGATTTTTTTTTAAGGTATTACTGGATGAATTTTGCATCTCGGACAATAAGTTATTATACAGAAATGCTGAGATGTAGGAGAAACTCCGTCTGAAGAACGAGGTTGTGTGCAGAGGGATGGAAAGAGTAGTATCTACATGATGCAAGTTCAGACAATGGACATCACTCCTCTTGGACAATCTGTCGTACTAGGTCGTTCTGTCTGTATAACTTTATTTAATAGGACTACATAGTGAAGGAACCTTCTTTCTTGTATTTTTAAACATTGGAGACTGCGGAGATAAGGTGTGGTGTGAGTAAACTGCGGAATTGGAGTAACAAACCGGATGCAGAAATTTTGTATTTTTTGCAGTCTCTGTTTGTCAATAGATGATATACAGGGGCCGTAAATTACATCAGCGTAATTAAGTATTGATAGGACAAGTGATTCGCAAAGCAGCAGCTTAGTCTGAGGATCTAGTAACATCTTATAAGGCAGTAGTTGCTTCAGACTGAAATAAGCTTTTTGACAGAGGTGGCTTGTGTTACGGCTAAAGGAAAGTTCACTGTCAATGAAGACACCCAAATTTTTAACACAATCATGGATTGGTATCTGGGTGCCAGCAATCCGGATATCTAGATTCCCAATTAACTGCCTTTTGGTTTTTGGGCCGAATAAAATGCTTTGGCATTTGTCAGGATTCAGTAGGAGGTGATTTTCTTTGGTCCACTCGTATACCGGGTGTCCCAGACTTAATTGACCAGGCCATATCTCATATATAGGTTGAGATAATCGAGCCGAATAAAAGGCATATTATTATAATTTTTCACGATGTATACCATGACAGCATGAAAACAATAATCCCCACTTGAACATCCCCTAAGTTACAGCCCCCACCCTTAAAAAAATGAATAGCACCCTGTATATATTTTTGTATATTCAAAACTAGTATTCGATTGTCTATTCAGATGATTTTTCAGATTCAAAATTGATTGAGAAATAACCAAGAAAAAGTTAATCAAGGTGGCATCTTTTTATCTTAACTTTCTCTGGATGACTTTTGCTGTCAAAATTTATCAATATTTAGTCATAGTTTTTAACAGGCAGGTGATAGTTATTATTATAATTAAAGTCCAAACAATTTATTTAACAATTCTGATTTATTGGGAAATTTCAAAAAATAAAACAAGAGACAAAGCACTTTATCATGAACCTTAATGATGACTGTGATCTGCTAATTAAAAACTATGACCAAAATATTGATAAATTTTGACAGCTAAAGTCATTCAGAGAAAGTTCAGATAAAAAGTCATGACCACCTTGATGAACCTTTTCTTGGTTATTTCCCAACCAATTTTGAATCTGAAAAATCATCTTAATAGAGAATCGAATACTGGTTTTGAATATACAAAAATTTATACAGGGTGCTATTCATGTTTTTAAGGGTGGGGGCTGTAACTTAGGGGATGTTCAAGTGGGGGTTGTTTTCATGCTGTCATGTTATACAGCTTGAAAAATTATAATAATATGCCTTTTATTCGGCTCGATTATCTCAACCTGTATATGAGATATGGCCTGGTCAATTAAGTCTGGGACACCCGGTATATTGGCCAGGTCAGAATTTATATCTGCCTCAGCAGTCTGCACATCCCATGATGGAAAAGAAAGGTATAACTGAATGTCATCAGCAAATACTTGAATAGAGCAATGAGAGACAGTGTCAGGGAGGTCAGCAATGTACAGGGAAAATAGTAGCGGCCCCAATACAGATCCCTGTGGGACCCCCGAAAGGATGGGCCTAGCATCCGACCGGAGTGCTCCCTTTGGGGTGTTCAGGACAGTAGACTGGACTCGACCATTCAGATAAGAGGATATTCAAAGTAAGCTGTTATCTCTGATCCCTAAGTGTTGCAGTTTCCTAATAAGATGAGAAATATTTGCAGAATCGAAAGCCTTAGTTAAGTCAAGCAGTGCCAGGTAAGTTAGTTGTCCTTTATCTATAGAAGTGATGACATCATCGATGGTACTGCATAATGCAGTGGTAGTACTGTAACCCTTACGGAATCCAGATTGTGTAGAGGGGAGAATTGCGTTTGTTTCAATATATTCAGAGAGTTGGTTGTAGACAATAATTTCTGCTACTTTGAGACACATAGGGAGAATTGAGACAGGACGGAGATCATTTGGAGACATATCTTCCTCTGCAGAACTACTTTTCTTTGGTACTGGGAAAGTTAAGCAGTGTTTCCACTGCTGAGGTACCGTGCCGGTCTCAAAGGATATATTAATAATGTGAGTGAGAGGCACTTCGATGAAGGGCAGGGCGAGCTGGAGCATCCTACCAGAGATCCCATCCGAACCCGTGACCCCCGGCTTCAGTCGCCGAACACATTCGGAAATCTCATGAGTATCCGGCAGCTGTATGGCAAATGGAGAGCCAGAAGAGACTGCGGAGGGGACCGCCGTAGGAAGTTCCTTTGAGAGGGTCGAAACAAATGGAGCTGTAGGCCGAAAATAACCAATGAAATGGTCATTAATGGTGTTTGGGTCCAGAAGGTGATTGGGTAGGGATTTCTGAGCAACGGAAGAACACTGAATATTCCATTTTTTAAACTTCCCCCATAGTTGTTTGGTATTACCCTGAGAAGCTTTAATTTGAGTGGAGAAATAAGCCTGTTTTTCCCGAATCAAGGCCCTATTATAGTAGTTTCTCAGGTCACAGAAGTAACGACGGTGAGCGGTCAATCTAGTTTTGGAGAACTTTAGCCAGGCTCTCCTAACAAGTCCTTTAAGAAGTCTCATTGTGTCCGTGAACCAAGGATTGGGAGGTCTATTTGGTCTTAGTTTGACCATCCTAAGGGGTGCATGTTTATCATACAACTCCAGGAGGCTCTTGTTAAAGTAGTCGACCTTGCATTGCAGGGTGTCCATAGCATATATAGACTCCCAATTGTATGAAGATGCGTCATGCAGGAAATCGTCTAGCTGGAAGTTTCTGAAAGTTCTGGAAGGCTTGATAGCTTGAATGGGTGAATTACAATTCAGTGCAACTGTACATGAAACAACATTTTCTGATAACACACAAAAATCAGGGGAACTAAAAAAAATATTGACAAAATTCAATCGATTTTGGCCCATTTCCAATTTTTGAGTTAAATTCAGCCAGAAATGTAAGACCTTTAATGATTTTGAGACTTTTATAGGATTAGAAACATGACATCTGCGTAATTCTTTCTTCATTCCAGTTTTTAAGGGATTTTGCCCCACTGAGATCAGAGTCTCTCTCAAAGGTTTATCGAAGAAAAAACCTTATCTTTATTTTAGGCATTCTGGTAGCTTCTTGTTTCCTGACTTGAGAAATGCTATCTTAAAAATTTTAATACGAAAAAAGACGCCGTAGAAAACTGGTAGAGGCTTTCCATATTTGCTGGGTTCTCTTCCCTAATGCGTCGCAGAGGTTCATCTCTTTTTAAAGAGCGTCGTGGTTTGAGTGTCGCCTTCCTCCTTCAGGAGTGCGTTTTTCCTCAGTCTTGCTCTCTGGAGAGTGAGTCAGTGGAGAGTCTTCCCCTTTAGAGGGAGCGTCAGAGGACCCCGAGAGCAGTTTCTCAGATCCTCATCGCCTTGTTGGGCGCCGCTTCCTTTACCTTCCGCGCCTTGGCCTGCCTGGGTTTCCTCGGCAAGTTGGCCAGTCTGATCTCGAGGTCGCTCGGCCCGTGCGGCGTCGGCGTCTGCCTGAGCGTCCGGGTGATGTTCTTCCCGAACATTTCCCCGGGCGCTCCGGGCCTGACGACCTCGAACTCCGGGGCCGCGAGTCTCTCCAGGCGCTGCCGTCTGGCCCGTTCCCGGAGGCGGCGTCGCAGTATGGGATCGCCCATCGCCGCGTCCCACCACCGGTCGTGGGCCAAGACGGCGCGATCCAGAGATTCCGAGTCGAGGCTTCGGAGGATCAGGCAGACCATCTCCACCGGGAGTCCGTCAGCGAGGAAGTCCTGCTGGGAGGCCGGCGCGGGCGGTAGGATTCGTGTCGTTTCCATGGCTCTTGGTGGCTTTTGCTCGCTTGTTCGCTTGCTTGCCTTGCAGAGTTGGGAGTGGTGCCATTCAGGTTAAGCGGGTGCTTATATAGACGAGTCGGGGTGTTCTTATCTTCAACAGCATACGTGGCCCTTTTAGATACTGCCACGATTACGTGAGGAACGGAAGCGTGGGGGAGGGGGTATTTTGTCTTCATACGTGGATTGATATAAACTACCACGTGTTACTTGTAGGTACTAAATTGGCTCTTATATGTATTATGATAAAAAAAGCCTTATGAAACGAACTTTGATATTTTTGACAGAAAATGTTTATAAAAGTAAAATGAGATCAACTTTTCGGATTTCATTCCAAAGAAAGAGATTAAGTCGAAATATTTTAAGTAAAAAAATTTATAAAGATCGGATCAGAAATCAAAATTTTGAGCAACTTGGGTAAAATTCATTCCATACTATTCAGCTCTGTTGATGCGTTTTAATTAGAATCAGGTTAAGACCGCTACAATTATAGATAAAAAAAATCCCTGTACAGATTTGATTATTCTGTCTATCGATCTATGGTAGTCGAATGAATCAGTAAGTTGCCAAAGTTTTTGTTTTTTTGTTTTTGAAGTTCACAAAATTCGATTTTTTTTCAAGCAAGTGGGGTGGGTGTCACCTGAAAGGTTTTGATGTAAGGAATCCAAAAATATTGATTTTTCTCGCACAATTATTGAAATATAAAAATATATGCGATGGGGGCGGATAAAAAACGTGAATTACACTCCATTCTCGTTATAATCGAAGCAGAAGCATTACTGAGAGTGACCTGACTGAGAATTTATAATTGACAGTTTGTTGAAGATATAAAAACATATACAAAGCGAGTCCTCTGAAATATCGTCACCCTGATAACGGTTTTAGTGTTGGCGTCACTACAATCCCTTTATAACGAGCAAAATTTCGTTATAACCGGATTATGCTGCACACTCCACAAGACGTTAAACAACACTGAAATAATAGATAAATAATCTCACGAACACTTCAAAAAACACAAATTTAAACCACAAAACAGTAACATACGTACGTAGGTAGTATAATAGTAATAATATAATAGCAATAAAATACAAAATGTTTCTTTTATGACTAACGACAGTATAACGACAGGGGAAATGTGTTTGTAAATAAATAAATCGTTTTATAATTCGCATCAGAAAGTCATAAAAGAATCGACTAGATACATAAATAATTAAACTTCAATCAAACTCTAATAACTGGGGCAGTGCGATTTTAAAGTTAATTTATTGATTGAACGAGACTTCGGGTGAAATAAAAACTTTACGATCGCACTGTAGGTAGGTGTAATAAAAGCTACATGAGATAAGTAGATGAAGGGTAGAGTGAGACAGAGAACATTTACGTAAGTAATTCAATAATGAGAGAATGGGAGGAGAGAGAGAGAAAGAGAGAGAAGCGGTATAAATATGAAAATTTCTAGTTAGCATTGTTCGTTTTAACTTTTCATTTGTATGACGCTTTGAAAAACAAACAAGCAGCATTTTCCGGCTATGAGATAATTGAAAAAACGAGGCAAACTAGATGAAAATACGGGAGGTAAATCAATTAACACAATAAACATGGTAAAAAATATGGGTGTACTGAACATGCTCAACTACCCAACAATACTTTTTTTCAACTTACACTATGCGTGTAACAAACGATTTCCAATTTTAGACAGATTAAATCTAAAAGTCCAAACGATCTTGAACACTGCAACGGCTGAAAACAAATTCTAGTTGTAAAAGAAAGTTCTAGTGAAAATGCACTTTACATCATGAAAACACTCTACTTTTTTCACTTAGAATGGGGAACAATAATTATTATAGGTAGGTGTCAACGTACAACTAACAGAGAAACATAATAATAGCTACCGTCGTTACACTGTTTGCGCTACGAATACGTTAGTAACACGTCCGTACGTATCTAGGTACGTACGTCGAGCGTCGATTTTTCACCCTTTTAGCTTGTCGTTTCCAGGAGCCTCCCACTGTTAGTAGTTGTGAACCGCTTTATTATTAAAGTGTGCATGGAAAATTGCTCACAAATCCCAACAAAGACTTACTTAGGTAGGTATATGTATAAATGCATATCACTATCACCAGCGCACCCACCTACCTTTAATACGTTCTCGCCCATTATAAAAATTTCAAACAGTTCTAGTTCTCATTCTAATAAGACTGAATCTTGAGTTCTCTACACGGACATCTCCCCACTTTTCCCGACACGTCCCCAGTCCTTAAAATATTAGCACAGTTCTCGAAAGACGCGTAAGGAACTGATTATAAATATTACACAATCGTCGTAACTGTCTAGCCCGAGCCGTAGCAGTTATGATGATGAACATGTGACAAAAGCAATTTGCCAATTATCCGAATTGTTGGTGCAAAGTGCAGTTATCTGATTAAAAGGAGTTCTTTATTATGGAAATTTTCTTCAAAATTTCCAACAAAACATCTCGTAAGTGCTTGCCATTGTTATGGTCAAATGCGACGGACAATTTTGATTAATTGTCATAGAGATCGATGTTTCGCGTGGGCAAGCCGAAAATGGATCAATTTTCAAGCGCGTTCTTGGAAAATTCTCTTTGCAGCAACATTACTGTCAAATATTGAAATTATTATATTTTTTATTATACCGGCAGAAACACTCTTCTACGGATGAAAATCCAGGACCGTACTTGAAAAGAAATTGTTTGCACTTTTTTTTGTCAGAAAAACATATTTTCCGATCGACTGTCGGAAAAATGGCTTCGGGCGAAAAGTGGTTCCGAGCGCGCGAAAGTGGTTCCTCGTATCTGCTGTTCTACCCCCACTTTCACGCACTTTTTGTTTTTGCTCATGTTTGCGCGCAATTTTCACCCATTTTTCAGCATTTAAATGAAGACGAAGATTGACGATGTTTTATAGTCGAACACTTTCCAAATCCGACAATCTCACAAAGAGGCATAATACCGCAAAAAATAGCGACGTTACGACTTTTTGAAAAAAAAAACGCCTTTTTCGTTTCTTTGGGGGTTTTTTCGTTTAATAATAAACCGATCGGGTTGTTTCAGCTCTCATTTTCTTCGCATTTTAACTCCTACAATTCATCAAGTGAAACCATTTACATTGCCCAATCAGTTCTTCTTTTATAAACATAAATGCGATTTTTGCACTAAATGGTCAATAATAAAAAAAGAAAATGGTAAATTCGAGTAGAAAACTGTGCAATTAGGATCTGGGGGATATGCCTTGTGTGGTGGCACCGGTGGTATTCCGTTACCATTTTTGATCAAAAAAAAAACTCTAATTGCTTGATCTACTATTAATAAGTCCACTATAACACCTGGTCAACACTGGTAGATTCCGAGGTTGCAGTGCTAAAACGCTTTGAAGACAACCCAGTTCTGCAGAAAGTTCAGCAGCCACCATAAGACCTTCAGTCTCGTGCATGTGAGCTTTTCTGAGAAAAAGTGGCCTCCAGCCTGATTTTCAAGCTCGCAATTCATTTAGCAATGCATCTTTTTCAATTTTTCAAGAGAGGGATTTTTTAATTTTTAATAATTCGGCCCAAATTTTACAAATGGGCCAAAGTAAATGTTAAGAGCTACCAAGAGCAATTTTCAATAAATATGTGAACGAAAACAGTAAACCATCAACTGATAGGTTCCTGATGAATTTATCTGCAGGAACTATTGAAAGATGTACCTATAAAATAAACCTTAGGAGGAGAATGTGGTTCTAGCATGGTGGAGCTCCTGGGAAATTTAGAAGGGAAGTTCGAAGATTGATTCGTGTTTTACGATAAATGGACAGGATAAGAAGGGCCACCAATTTTCTTAATTTTCCAAGGTCATACACATACTCTTTACCACATAGCCTTAATCCAACAGACAGAAACTGTCACCTTGACTTGAATTTCCCGAGGATGGAAACTCCTACACTGACCGTTGTCAGTTTTTCAAAATCTCAGGCTCATCTCGGAGCGAAGCGGTTAGATTACCGACTGAAGCCATTGACGCTGCCACTGTCTGAGGTTCGAACCCAGCTTGGCATGGTTGTTTGTGTTCGTTTATAAAAAAGATTTATTTAAGATGTATCTGTGACTAAATGAGCTCGATCTCGAAGCCAAATTACCAGAGTGGAGCGACTGTGTCTTACCTACATAGTTGAAAAAACCGATCAGGATATCTCTGTTTGAAAATACAACTAAGGTATTGGCAATGCTTTAATCAGGCGTTTACCATGAAGACATAAGGAATATTTTCGCTTGTGTGTCATAATTACCTAAGTTGGCAAACAAAGGGACCAAATTCTTATAGGTAGCTAAAATAAGGTGATCCATTTTAATATATTTTTTTGAAATCTTTGGGAAAGGGAATCATTTCCGGAAAAAATGTTTCAGACACAAGTTGTCCATTTTGGAGAGGGACATCGTTAGGAGCCAAAAACCATCCCCTGCCTATGAGTGGGGGGGACTTCCGACTTCTTAAATAAGAACCCCCGTTTTTTTTGCGAATTAGAATTTTTCATGAATTCATTTACTTACTTGCGATTAAACAACGACCTCCAGGGGAAAATTGCAAAAGGCAAAATTTGTTTGGTTTGAAAAGGGCCATCGGTTGGACATAAAAACGACCCCCCACCCCCAATATAAATTTCAGCCACCCCTAAAGATTGGAGGTGAGGTTGAATTGTGAATGGGGGGTAGTTCTATGTCCAATCGATGGCCCTTTCCAAGCCAAACCACTTTTGCCTATTGAAATTTTCTCCTGGGGGCCGTTGTTTAGTCACAAGAAAGTAAATGGATATGAAAATTAATTTTTGGATTACATTTTAGGGGTTAAGGGTGGAGGGTGGTTTGTGATTAAAATGAATCACCCTGTATAAAGAATTTATGTCACTGATGAAACGACAGCCGAAACTTCTTGTTCGCGTCAAAAACAATTACCTACAACGAAACGAAGCCTCATAAATCCACCCCATCAGTCCTTAGTCCCAGTGCAATTGAACGAACCCCATTATTTGCAACGAGAAGGAATGCATCCTATCTCCCCTCTTCGAATCGTACATCTCCTGGTGCCGGTGCTGGTGATAAATAAGAAAGCAACTATCGTTTTAAGAATAAAGACCCTCCTTCTTTCCTTCAGCATCAGAAATTTAGTGGATATCCTGGCATTGATTATTGACTTTCTTGAAATTTTCTTGAAAAAAAAAGATTATCTAAGATCCTCGGGGGAAGAGGTTTAATGAAATGAAATAAGAAGCTAAAGGGCGTCGTCAGTCGTCACGTCAGAATGCACGTGTCCATGCCACGAGTGTTACAAGAAACAAGAAGAGAGGAGAGAGAGAGGAAGGATGCGGACGGTAGACGGCAGGTGTGACCCTCCCCCCTCGCATGTGATGCGAGTGGCGTGTGGCCTTTCTGGAGGAGCAGATGGCCAGCTCTTCTAGTCTAGTCCCCTACGTCTTGGACCTCGAATTCCTCATTATTCCCCCTCGGGCTTGTATCATATCCATATCATAATACCAACATTATACAGTATGTTCGTAAAGTTTTTAACAAATTCAATTTCTTTACTTATTTATATACAGGATATTGGAAAAAGTCTCGCTAATCACGAATTTTGAAAAAAAAAATTAAAAACAGGTCAGTCAATTGATGTAAAAAAATATACAGGGTGCTCCTTGGCTCAGTAATGACGACATTGTCTATTTTTAGGACACCCCCTGTATATTATTGTACTTTCAAATTTCTTGAGAAAATCAAATAAGAATGGTTTTAGCCGTTACAGTTTAAATTGAGTAGATTCAGTTATAAACAAATTAAAAAAGCAATTTTCAATTTTCATAGTTATTTACATTAAAAACGGCTTACATGTCCCTATTTCAACTTTTTATGTACTATCAGGGTAAGCCGTTTTCTCAAGTCGTTTTTAACGCAATTTGTTCCCAACTTTATGGACACACTGTTGATATAAGATAGCAGGTAAGTATAATTTTGACCATTTTTTCTGCACGGTGAAAAGGCAAAGTTTGCCAAAATACAAATTAAACTGTTTTTTTTTACAATTACACAATATCAATTTTGAATAACGTATAGGTATAAAGGTTGCTCTCACTACATCGCACTGCCAGCTACATAAATCTTATGGCCAGTGGCGTACCTGCTGAGAAGGTTCTACTAGAGGGAAACTAGAGGGAGAACTAATAGTGAAAAATTTTCGGATTTTTTTCTCCTCTGCGTTTTTAATGAACATTTTGACAGACGATCGAAATTAAGAGAAGCTCAGAAGTGTAATTTATTCCTCTGGAGCTCTCCCCGTTTTCGAGATACAGGAGAAAGATCATTTTCCGGGTGCGAGATTTTGCAATTGTCGATTTTTCAAAACGGCAATAACAACTTACGGCGCTTTGAAAATTTGCTAGAAACAAACGATGGCAAATCGGCGTTCTCGAGAGATGTTCAAAATTGAAAATTAGCCACTTTTTTAGAGTTTCAAAATTTTTGTTCTCGTTTTTGTGAGAAAACTGAGGACTTTACGGCCCAACTGAATTGTTTAACCGACTCGTATTTTTGCAGTCGACTGTGCTCACACAAAATTACGTACTATTCTGAGCACATCTATTTTCAAAAAAAAATTCAAGCTATTAAAATTTTTCGGAAAAAAATTCCCTTCGACTTGATTAAAAATTACCCGACAGACGATAGAAAGTGCGAGCAATTCAGAAGTGTAAGCGGCTGTTGTGTAGCTCTCCCCGTTTTCGAGATACAGGAGAAAGAAAGATCATTTTCCGGGTGAAGGTTTTGGAATTGTCGATTTTTTCAAAACGGCAGTAGCTTGCGGCGCCTTGAAAATTCGCCAGAGGACGTGCCAGACGATGGCAATTCCGAAACTAAAAGCCGTTTTATCCTGCCAATTCGCGTTCTCGAGATATGAACGTTTAAAGTTGAAAATTTGCTTTTTTTTTAGTTTTTCAAAATTTTTGTTCTCGTTTTTGTGAGAAAACTAATGGCACTCCAACTGAATTGTTTTTCTGACTCGTATGGCAGTCGACTGTGCTCACACTAAATTAAGTCCCATTCTGAAGACATCGATTTTTCAAGAAGAAAATTTGAAAATTTCATGCAAATTTTCTATTCGATTTTAACAGAAATCCTCCGTCAGACGATAGAAAGTTCTAGAAGTTCAAAACTGTAATCGGGTCCTCAGTAGCTCTCCCCGTTTTCCAGATACATGGCAGAATACTATTTTTCGGGTGACGGGGTTTTATGTCGATTTTTTCAAAACGATTTTTTGACTGAGCCGAAATGTAGATGTTATTACTACAGGGTGAAGGACCAGGATTTACGCCAAAGATTGAGACAGGAGTACATAGTAAACTTCATAGTAAACTTCAAATAAGTATGGTACTGACCTTGCTGATTCATCTCTGTCCCGACGAGTTGATTGGCAATAGGAACTTTTTTAATTAACGAAGTTGTAATAGGTTGACTATGCACGATTAATTGTTACAGCACGATTGATGGACAATATCTGACGATTCCCGACGAATAAACGAGACGAGCGGTTCTGTTACTTTTACCTACAACGGTACGACAGGCACTGCCGCTGCAGGCGATCTTCTTCCTTCTTTTCCCCGCGTTGCGTTATACAATGCGCAGCCAGGAAGGGAAAAATGGGTGGGTATTCTTTGACATTCAAGAGGAAATTCCAAACGGCACGATTACTTCATTAAATGAAATCAGTGTATTGATCATTATGTTGTGATCCAATAATTTTAATCGATATGATAAAAACGAATTTAGGCCTTTGAAAATTTGCTCGAGGACGCATTGGACGCTCCAGAAAAGGATCTTTTGGTAAAAGATCCCAAAAGAGGATCAACTCTCCTCGCGGTGGTAAACTTGAAGACAGTCAATATTGATACCATGAACAAATTTTTTATGCCTCCTAGGACGTGGAGGTGCAATATCTTTACGCCCATTTGTGCAACAGCAGAAACTTCATCATCATCATTAAGCAGTAATCATTTGAATTGATCTGGTGTAAAGAATTTGACCTTTCATAGTAATAACACTGCACGGAACTTACTTTAATAAAAATAATAATTTTCGGATATAGCGGTTAGTTCTTTTCGGCAATGAGTGTGCGCGAAAATTTTATTTCTTGACTTTTGTGTCATAGATAATTTTCATTAATTTTCTTCACCGATGGGCAAGAAATTACCAAGTCTAGTTCTTAAAAATGCATACAAGTGAAAGTTTAATACCATGAGAACGACGTCTACGTATAATTAGAAAATCTGAAGATCAAAACTGGTATCTTCGTTATAGGTTACATCATTTTGCTAAAAGGTGAAAATCTCTTATTATATGATTTCTACACATTGGACGTTGGTGCTGGGTGCCGGTGCTGAGGTGTATCTATATACAAGGTGCGGCAAGTTCATGGTTACATTCATTAATTATGTATTGCGAAATGGGATTATTTTTCCTTGTTCCGATACGCAATCTAAACGATTCATACAAAATATGACATGACATGACATTATGAAGTAACGAAACGTAGTATAAAAAAATCCAGATTTGATTTCTTAAGCGCTTTAAGAAAAAATAACAACAGAGATTAAATTCACACGTTTTTCTAATTAAAAGCCTATCTTCAAAACTCGATTCCGCAATCCTTCAATTGTTTAGTTTGAAGAATAGTTTCCCATATAAAATGTACCTGCTATTTTTTAACAACAAATCTATCTCGTTGTAATAAATGGGAATTTCGTCTTCGGTTATGTAAAGTTGAAATACGGAGTCACGGAGACAGTGGCTTTAGAAAAGAAAATCTCATGAAATGGCGCGACGGGATTTCGCGAAACAAATTCCCGTCAATAGACAGCACAAAATATGCTTACGACAAGATCACTCGCCATCGCCAAGAGAGTTTACATGTTCGAGCCGAGTCCCACATTTTAGATTCTTTGTTTCTCATTTTATTCTATCAGAATAGCCAAAGAGACTGGGGAAAAAAAGTAAAATGACAATTTTGCACAACTTTTCCAAAACAGCAAAAGATGGAGAGTTTTAAAAATTTTCGAATTTTTCACACTTCGTACGCTCATAACTTTTTTCTACGCGTCGTACCGATCTGCCGATCACGGTAACATAATCAGCGACCCAAAATTTATCGGAAATGACATGTCACATGATGGCGTGGAAATAGTCCATTTTTACCCTCCGCCATGAAAATCCATGAAAATAGCCGAAAGCTGCGGGAAAAAAGTTTTCGGAAAATTACGAAATTTGGCGTAGCTACTAATTCAAGGTCGAAGAGTTTGAAAAAAATACTGAAACCAGAACCGGAGCAAAAACCAGTAACTATAATTTTTTCACAAAATTAATCGTTGGGCTTGAATAAACTTTTTTCTCGACGTTTAGGGAGTTCCGGATGTTTCTGGATTGACAACGCGGTATTTGACGTCATTACAACTGTTCAGCTTCAACCTTTATGACGTATTGACTGGTGATTTTTTTATACAAACAATGACTCATTTGCAGAAAAATCACGTTTTAAATTCTCTGTCATTGTTAATCCTTATTTTTTTACAAATAAATAGTTAAAAGAACGAATTTGAGAATAACTACGAGTTTCAAGATAAACCGTGAAGGGGTTCCCGTTTCTATGCAGCTGTATATGCACCAATAATACTTTTGAGGAGGAGGAGAACGAGAAATTTCGGAGAAGTATCTAGAAACTATGGACTACGTGAACATTCTCGCGAATTCTGGGTAGTTATTGATGTTACCAGTGAGTAACATCCAAGAGCTCTCTTGACGTTTCGAGATTCTCTGATCTGTAGTTGAATTTGTGGAGAATAGACTATAGAACGCTAGAGCTAAAACTGTCGTCAAGTGAATTGAAAAAAGAGGAAGAAAAACAATCCATTGTTCTACAATAGAAAGTTCACCTTGTAACTTGACAACAATGACAAGATAACAAGCAGATGAAAAGTGAAACAAGAATCAATTTTCTAGTGGAATCAACTTTAAGGCAGCTGGCAATTTTTCCCATGGGATCAGACCATTAAACAAATAAGAAAAAGAAGAACACAATCTCTCTTGACGTTTCTAGAATTTCTGCTGTCAAAACACATAGGAATAAGAGCCAGTTAATGAAGAGCCAAGAGTTGTAACAATATCTTTTCCCTTCGAGATGTCAGGTCAGGTGCTAAATCATTAGATCAAACACAGAGGGCGTCGTTACAAGAAACCATCCGGAAAGAAAAATATTTTTTTCTCTCTTGATTCTTACCATGAGTACCCGATTAATTTATTTGAAACCAGGCAAGCACAAGAAGAAGCTAAACAGATTTATCTTAATTACCTTTATATGGCCCTACGTTGTGTATTTTTTCTTAACTCTCCAACTTTGATTCTCCATTAACTATCATAAGACTGCTAACACCTTTGTCACTCAAAAGCTTGTTCATTATATTTGCTCCATTTTTCCTTTAAGAAAAACGCTCTTCACCTTGCAAGCCATCGGGCAAAAAAGTCATCATACGTTTATCAAAAAAGTTTCATTTTTATTATTCTATGTGAGTTGACGCTGATACCACCCGCAGCACTCGAGTATCGGTGGAAGTCAGTCTAATGAAAATAGTGTGGAAGAATAGTAAGTCTAGTGAGAACAGTTTGTGGAAACAGTCTAGTGACAATAGTGTGGAAGAATAGTCAGTCTAGTGAAAACAGTTTGTGGAAATAGTCAATTTAAAGTGATTGAGATATTACAAGAAGATTGTAAACTTATTATATGAAAATGTTGTAAATACGACTAACCACGAGAATAAAATAAATAAGAGAAAGTCGTTACAATATACAACCTCTATCAGCATTAATACCCGAAATTGATCAAATTCAATGAAGGAAACCTGGAAACGAATACGACAAGGGGCCAGCGATTTAGAATGGCGAGGGGAGCAATAGAATTTATACAGTGTTGGAATTTGACTATACAATACGTGACATATTGTATAACTTTTTCGTAGGTAGAGTGGATGAGTGGCAGATATACCCAACTAGGACGTGGATATTTTATGTTTCTCCACCCTTGGTATGAATTATATATTGTATGTATGTAGAAAATGCAATAGGGGAGGGTTGTCACGGCATAGAGACTTAAATTTAGGAACACGCGATAGAAATAAGCTTACGTAATCCGTAATACCGACACCAACATCAGGTCTGCTAATAACTAAAACTAACACATCTGGAGTGATAGGTGGCATTCGAGGAATATAAATTATGAAAGGTATAGGACGCATATTATTGTTCAGTTGAAGTAGCCTAGTTTACTATAAAAAGAAAATAAAAGCAAAAAAAGACAGAAAGTGGATTTCTATGCACACCATACACCAACACAACAAATACTTTTATTTTAATAAATAGAGAGGTTGGTAGTAGAACCAGAACCTGAACGCGTTATAAAGCTTTATAGCTAGCTTTATAATGATTTTTATCGTTCCGAATGATCTTTATATTAATGCAAAACTTCCTTTCCAAGAGAACGCATCAATTTCCATATATGATAATTGATAATAATAAAAGTATATTTTCCTTACAAGACCGAAGTGAATTGAACTTTGCAGCGGAAGAACGAGACGCACTGACTTTGTCTTCACCTTGAAAAGCTCATAATTAAGGAAAAAATTGCAAGCCTCAATTATTAGGTATATGAGCGGTGTTTGCAAAACGATTTCGCTACTCGTGTTTTTACATGTGACTCTTCTCGAATTTAATTAGATAGCCATCGACGACATGTGACATTTAATGAGACACCTTAATAACAAACCAGAGACTAACGTAACACTTAGTTCTAAATTAGGCTAAATACTTAATGGACCTTCAGAATTCACTGCTTTTTTTACAGAACGCAACCTGCAAATTTAATGCTAATGTAAATAGTTCGGGTATCTATCTAAACGATCTCTGCAATAATTTGATTGCTTTGCATATCAACCCAAACACACGATTTCTAATTTTTTTCATCAGAAATCGATTGCATTGCAAAATGTTCTCAAATTTAAGGACAAATCTAGCGATTTTTATATATCTGAGTAAATTTACTCTCCCAGTTCATCATTATAAATAAGAAGAAAAGAACAATATTTCCATTTATTATACTAAAGACCAAGACCTACAATTTGATACCCAACATGGCCGGGTTATTCCAAACCAAGACGTCTTCACTCCTGTGGTGGACACTGATCTTTACGTCCAAGAAGGGGACGTGGTGCCACTTGTAAGTATGTACCACCACCACCACCACGGCTGACAAGGCTGACGCCAGGATGTCGGCCCTTGGCTCAACAGGTGAGGTACCAGTATAAAAAACCTTCTGAGCACGACAAGAAAAGTAGGGACTCTCAAAAGTAGAAACTTTAGATTCTGGCATGACAGTGGCGAGGGAACGCCTTCAAGGTCGTATACCTTCCCGGAATCAGTGAAACCCTGATGGTATATAAACGTACAATCTACCAGGGTAGCAGGAATGCAGGTACTGGAGACCCAGCGGATGGTGCAACTGTACCGAGAAAACAATTGTCGGGGACACAAGGGTACTGAGGTGACAAACGCATTGGATTAAACAGTCCTCAACAGTGCAAAGCGTATCAGGGACTTTAATTTGAACTTCATAAAAAAAATAAACATTTCCTTAGACCTCAATTACGTCTAATCAAGTTATCGCAGTAAGTCCCTTCTTTCTATTACCAATTCTAAATTGAGTTAATAATGAAAGGTCTACATCTCTATCATATTCCTCTTACCTTCGATTGTATCATGGAAAAATTGAAATCTTCCGCAATACCCAAAACCAAGAAGATGATCCATTTCATTTCATTTCATTTCATTTCATTTCATTTCATTTCCTCATAATAATATGTATAAAAAAATACACAACGTAGAACTATATAAGGTTTTTTCATAAAAAACTGAAAGTAATATTTACAAATAAGCAAACACAGAAAAAAAATTTTCAAGTGTTTGTGGTCCACCATGTATATATGGTAGATCTGGATTAGAGCGGCGCCACATGTAGGTAATAAGTAAACCAAGTGGGTGTAATAAAGGCATTTGTGAGACATTGAATCGAACTGTGTCACACTTGTGAAATACCCGAGAGTATTGAAGTACGCGTACCGAATATCTAATTACCAATTTCACTATGATTACATTTTTAGGACGTTTTAGGCTTTCTAATGGACGTGTAATCGCTAAGTACCTACGTCGTTTCAATGGGTTCGTTTCGTTGTTAACTGGGCGAACATAAATTTGGTCAAAAGTTTTATACTCAAATTCCCCATACACACTTTTAAAATAAAATATTCGTATGTACAGTGCGTTTCACTTCAAATGGAAGCGTCTCAATAAACTTTTCTATTTTTTTTTGGCTTATTTAAAAGATATCAAAAAACTGAAAGCACGTTCTCGAAGTCACTTTTGATATGTAACAAGATTGAGGGTTGCACATTTCGAATTTACTCTTTTTTTTAATACGGACCTGGATTTTTTCTTCTTGATTTTGGAAGGAAATGGTGCCCTTAGTTTATTCTATTCAGTTTTTTCTTTTCTAAGATTTGGAAATTTTATTAAAAAAAATTTAATACGGTTCTGGATTAAAAAAATTACAAATAAATTCATATTTTCATAACTCTTTTGTAAAGAAAGTAAATTATTTATTATAAATTTATTTCTCAGAAAATAAAAAAATGAGTAGAATAAATTAAGAGCACCAACCTTCCAAAATGAAGAAAAAAATCAGGTCTGTATTTAAAAAAGTTGACGATGACTACATAAAATTTAGCAACTTTCCCCCAATTTAACCGAGACCGTATCTCTTCTAGTTTCCGAGTTTCCAATGATGTAGCTCGAATTTGACTCACCTTGTATACAGGATGATTCTTATAGCCTGCAATATTCAAATAAGTACCTCGAAAAATAAGCACTCTGCGGAAAAATATTTTTCACAAAAGAGACAAAAAATATTAACACAAAAATTATACTGCACCCCTCACCACCACTTGCGAGGGAATGGTGGTAGCTTTGAAATTCTAAATAACAACCCTTATTTTTATTGAGAAATCGTATTCAGCGACAAAAAATGCGCAATATTTATCTGAAATTTTTTTTTTCAATTAGTCATAGATGGCGCTATAGTCGAGGAAATTTTATTTTATTAATTTCTCCCATTTTTATAGAGCCGTACCAATCGAAGATGGTGAAAATTCGCAATAAAAAATTGTGTTCGAACGACGTCCCCCACCGAACAAAACTACTTTTGTAAAAAAAAAAACATTTCTCCACAGAGTGATCACTTTTCTAGATATTTGAATATTTCAGGTTATAAAGAACCATCCCGTATACAGGGTGTTTTTTTAATTAAGAATTTATAGTATGAGTAGTGTAATAATAGTAACAGCGTTGTTCCATAGAATGGCATAGTCAGTTTAATTTTTATTTAATTCGATAAAAAAATTACAGGTAGAATAATCGATATATGGTAGTAATAAAAATGACCAATAATCTGAAGAGGGCTAGTACCATAACCATAAACCCTGAACAGCAAACTGATGACTAAACAGTGAGAAGAATCCCCATAGTTATTCGAGTTCAATGATTTACAGAGGACATACCCTTTATTTATGGTATAAGTACTCTACCCTCAAGGAAAAATAAATTTATAAATCATTTCCTGACAGTCCAACCACCTTGATAGAGATTGGTTACTTTTTAGAGTTTTATAGCTCATCGATCGTATAGGACCGTAATAAATTCTTAGTCTTTATTGATCAGCCCAAAATTGGAAAATGGTACAGGAGAAAAATAGCAGCGATTTATTTATTTCTCATTAATAACTAATAATAACGGATTATTACTGTTTCTAATACAGTTTTACTTGTCATGATGAATACTTCAATCGAGTACAGAAATAAGTAGAGCACTTAATAAGATATACAAAGCAGTAATTGATGTATAACAAAGCAATTAGACACGAATTACTTGGAATGAATACTTTCCGAAGAACAGAACACATTCATAAAACAGAATTTCATGCAGATTTCGATTTTTCATCAAATTTCTTTCTTGATAGAATTCAGGTAGGTTTCACTTTTCAAAAGCACCGTCTAAGATCAATACATTCCTATACCTGCACCTCTCAGATTATTGTAATTCCAATTTCTTGTTAATAGTTAATAAACTTTACGCTACAACTAGAGAAAGTTATTTCTGTGTTGTTAAAAATAAAAACATTAGAACGTGGTTAGTTGGCGGTATGTCTATACCTACATAGGTATACACAATCATGCATAATTATTATTATCTGCATCTGTATGTAAAACTAATAATAATTGTTTTCTTTTTCCAAAATATTTAATAGATTTTCTAAATATAGTCTAAATATTAATAACTGCTTATTAGTCACTCTACACTAATGATCTCTTCTCTTTCTTGTCAATATTAGCAAATTTTATTGCACCAATTGAATTTTATGGTGATTGGATATAATGAACCATCCTTCCCGATTTTGATTTCTATTTATTTTATTCAATTAATAAGCTCACAATTAATGTATTAAAAAGTCATTAAGGCACCAAATTACAGTTATCCTTATTTTTTCGAACATAAAAAAATAAATAAACTGATTATGATACTGGGACATGAGTGATGGATCATCTAATGTCTCGTATTATAAATCCAGTACGATTTAAATACAGGTGTTTCGTGTGGAATCCCCGAAATTTGGATAGTGTCTACAGGGACTAAAAAAGAAACCATAACTTTTTTTTCGCAAGACAAAAGTAAACATAAGATCTTGATAATACTACTCGATCGAATGACCAACTACGAAAATTATCTATTCCGAAAATTTATACATAGGTATGTAATTCCAAAATTCATCAAATTTTGTAATTTGTGTCCAAGTAATAATTTCTAAGCTAAGAAGTTGAATATCTTATTCTTTCACAAATCATAATGTATTTTTTGTTATAAAAAACTGATATTATTTTAAAAAATTACATTCTGAGAAAACTTAATAAGCAAAAAAAATATTTTCCTTTTTTTTTAGTGATTTGCAACTGTACATTTTCCTTTTTTTTTAGTGATTTGCAACTGTACACTATACTTCAAACAACAACAAAAAAATACACGGACAGCTGTTTAAGCCTCATCCTGGGCTCGTCAGAGTGCCATATCAGACTTATGGATGCACTGCTGCCAAAGCCCGGAGCTGCGAGATCTCAAATTGGCCATCAGAAGTCTACAGGGTGTATTGTAACGTCCGCATAATATTAGCACCACGCGATTCTACATCAAAAACAGAACAAAAAAGTCCTCAACAGTTTTTTCTTGATGTACACAGATTTTAAGATATGGACAATTTAACGTTCTTAAATTTTGCAACACTGGCGCTGGTATAAAAATTAAGATAACTTATTAGACGTGAAGTCACCTAAATGGTATGGTGTGCCGTTGCTATGTAATCGAAAAAAGGTGCAACAAGACAAATGTCATGCTGCGACGTGTCAATGTTGCAATTTTTTTAAAGATTTTTTATTTTTTCAATTTTTTATTCAACAATTAAAACGCACAGTTGCAATATTGATTGGAAGTATTGGAACTCAGGAAATCAAATAATTCCTAGTTTTGAAATGTTAATTAAAACCATTTTTACCAAAAAAAAAATCTAAAATTTTGGATAGTTTGGCTATTTTACTTCTTACTTAAGAATTTTTAATTAATATTAAGCAATATTTTTGAGTATTAAGAAACTTCAAATTTAAACTACAATGGTCGATAACTTCGTTATTTGAGGTCTAAGAGCTAAACGGTATTAAAACTTTATGTTCTGTTTTTGATGTAAAATCACGTGGTGCTAATATTATGCGGACGTTACAATACACCCTGTATACAGTCGAGTTTAAAATGCAGTTACATGGGTATATTGAAAACGGCAAGAGATACAGGGTCGCTTAAATTAGCGAAAAGTTGCACAATTTGATGCTTAATAAGAATTTGATTTTTTTTAATATTTCCAGTGTTGCTGAAATATCCTGAAAAAATTTAAAAATCAAAATTTCTTATTTTACCCATATCTTTTTTATTATTGGAAATTAATTAATTATTTTTTGTAGGCTTACATAAGTCGTCAAAAGCTATCCGTTTGACATTACAAAAATTTTCAAAGCCAACTAGATCCCAAAATTTATTTTTTGAAGTTTATTAATTTTTGGTTTCCATTATTTTTTTCATACCGAATGACATAGAAAATTAATACGGCGGCCATAAGAAAAACAAAAATTGGCTATGAAAACTTTGGGATCTAGTCGGCTTTGAAAATTTTTGTAATGTCAAACGGATATAGCTGTTGACGACTTAAAAAAAATGTAAGCCTACAAAAAATAATTCATTATTTCCCAATAATAAAAAAGATATGGGTAAAATAAGAAATTTCGAGTTTTCAGTTTTTTTCAGGATATTTCAGCAACTACTGAAAAAAAAAAATCAAATTCTTATTAAGCATCAACGAGAGCATCAAATTGTGCAACTTTTCGCTAATTTAAGCGACCCTGTATCTCTTGCCGTTTCCAATATACCCATGTACTGCATTTTAAACTGGACACCCGGTATAGGGTGTTTCATTGATCGATTGTAAAAACTCAGAAAATTTTGATTTACTCAATTTTTTTACATTTTATAGTTCCTCTCCAACGAACCATTCTGGTAAATTTTCAGATTTTTTTGGTTACTTGATAAAAAAATATTAAATTTTCAATAAAATGTCATAACTTTCTTAATAATGGTCTAAATTAAAGCTTTTTTATGGCACTTACAGAAAAAAAGATATATTTTAAATGTTTTTTGATTCAGATTTTTGAGTTTGAAATTTTAAACTGTGTTTTTGAAAGTTTTGATTTTTTGATTTATTTATTTTTTATTTAGAACAGTTTTGAAGACCGGTCCCCGGTCATGGGCCCTCCATTTTGATTTTTTTCTTAGATTTTTATAAAATAAATTCTTTCTTAAAATAAAAAAAATTCTCTACATATACAGGGTGTTACTTAAGGGTATGCACTAAATTTAAGGGCATATTTTTGAAATTAAGTTGAAAAGTTCATACATATAATATAAACATGTGTCCTAAGATGTCTAGGTTGAAGTTGATTTTTCAAATATAGTTTTTATTTTATTTTTATTATTAATTACTCAATCTCAAACATTATTTTGCCGGTATTGTTAAAATTTGACAGTGTTATTTGTAGTAATGGGGAGCTCATTAAATTCCAAATAGATTAAAAAATGGGCACTTCCACCAATAATATTACAAAAAAAATGTACGCCACTTTTTATTTTGTTTCATATTTGTTTCAGATTAAGCAGCTTAAAGTCCAACTTCTATGTCTTTTGACTTATCTCATATCTTCTGTCGTTTCCTAGAAAAAAATCCGCTTCAAGATATGTCGGAAAATTGATTTAATTTTAATGATTCAATTTTTAGACATATTCTGTAATGCGGTTTTAATTTATTTTTTTCTCAAAAAAGAAGGAAGATAGGGGAACAATTCAAGAGACAAAAAAGTTGTATGTATTTTGAGCTGTTTAACAAAAAAATTTAAAATTTTTAAAAAGTCAGTGGCGTATATTTTTCCTTGCAATAATATTCGTGAAAATGAAAAGAAAACTTCAACGCCCTTGTACCTTGAAAACCAGACATCTTAGGACACATGTTTAAATGAACTTTTCAACTTAAAATCGGAACAGGAATAAGCCCTTAATATACTCTTTTTTAAATATATTTTCACCACTTATTAACAATTAAAAAATATAAAAATCGATTTAAAATAATTAAAAAAGAGTAGTGACAAAAATTGGTACTTATAATGATTTTTTTTCAAATTTTCAAAAATAGAAAAAAATAATTAAAATGGAGACAGAAGAGAATATAGTTAAAAAGACAGGAGCGGTCTTAAAAGTTGTTATTAAAAGAATAGGTAGTATTAAAAAAAAAAATCGAAAGATACATTTTTATACGATTCAAAATTTAATCAAAAAACCTAAAAAAAAATTTGTATTTTTTCTGTAAATGCCATATAAAATCAAAAAAACTCTTATTAAATTTGGACACTTATTAAGAAAGTTATGCGATTTTTTAGAAAATTTAATATTTTTTTAACAAATAATAATAAAAATTAAAAAATTTACCAGAAAGGCTCTTTAGAGGGGTACAAAAAATGTAAAAAATTGAGGTAATCAAAAATCAAAATTTTTCAAACCGTCCTATTTGGCGTGGATATGTTCCACGCACATATGTTCCGGAGAAAAAAATTCATTAATAATTTATGACGTCACAAATCGAAAACTTTTTCCTGTTTTTCTCGACAATGGCTGAACAGACTTAAAATCCAACTACAGCAACAGAGGCAGCTTTTCAATTCTCAACAAATTAATAATTTATCACATCTCTCTGTAAAACATACAGGAAAGCCAATAATTTAGTCAATCTATCCCTAGTCTAGACACCTACTCTTCAACGGGTTGAGTAACCATAATCGTTACACACGGTTTCTCGCAACTCGCAACTGAAGTGGCCTAGACGAACTCACTCAAAAAGACGAAATTTTCGACTCAAATTATTTTTACAAATCCATTAATAAGAAAAAACATAATTTCTGGTCTCGTGGCGCCATCTCTTGCGTTGCGACTCGGATTGAAGTGAAGTCATCTAAAATCGTCAGTTGGTGATTAGGACGAGTCAAGTCGTTATAGTGAATTGAAAAGAGTGTAGGTGATAACAACGAACCTTGAGGAACGAACGAACGAACGAACGAACACAATGGCGTAATTTGAAAATGGCTTTCGTCTGTTATTGGATGTTATTATTACGCTATAGTACAGAATTAGTAATTTTATTACGCTTGCATTATTATTGCAACCTACTTCCGCATATTATTCATATATACTCGTGCATATGTACCAGATATAAAATCAACATTTAGACGTCCTATTTTGCCTAGTTTGTTTAACAAGTTTGTTACCGATACGCTATGTAACTATGTAATAACAATTATAACAGTTTTATTACCAAATACCATATCGAAGTCCATTTAATTAGCTGATATCATCTGTTATTAATATTATTATCATTATTATTATTGTTATAAAAACCAATAAGCACGATTGAATTTACAGGGCGTTATTATAATTCTACCTACTTATATTATGTGTCCCGTTTGATCTGAAATAATAGTGATACCTAATGTTGTAATAATAATTAAATTGCACATTTATATTATTATAATCGTTTCCTAACAATAAATAATAAATAATTTTTTAATAATATCGGTTAAGGTTGTTGTGTTTGCGTTTTGTTTCTTTCGTTTTTAATTATTATTAATGTAAGCGGGGACCTTGGTCGAGTGAGCTCTTGTAGGTTTATACAATATGTTATGTTTGGAAAAGTTTCATTAACACGTCCCTTGTTTGTTTAATTATTTTATTGATAGGAAGGAAATGCACGACGTTACACTCGAACCTGCTGATTCAGTTTCTTACTTTATTCAATAAATAAACTACTTCTTGCCTCCTTCAAGGTAGCAAGCAAAGCGCAAACACCCCACCAGATCGAGTTCTGGAAATTTTTTGATCGTTGTAAATTTACATAAATATTTCTACATGTACATACATACAAATACAGGTAAGTGTGAAATATCACAAATTATGACGGTGGATAACACAGATATCAACGAGAGCCACTAAAATAGGTACTTTTCCAATGTTACTATAGAACTTTACTTACACAAGACTGGCCTTGCTCGCAAGACTGGCCCTAATCGCAATACTGGCCTTACTCATAAAACTGGTCTGAAAACTTCCAAAATGATGAATTTATTCACCACTCAATGCATCAACGATGTTAAATTGAAAAAAATGTCTATAATCGGAATTTTATTCAAAACGTATTAAAAAATCAGAAAAAATTATTTATGAACTTCAAGAGCGGTTAATAAAGTCCTTTATGTGTGAAGTGCTCACGTAGTGAGTGACCATGAAGAATCTTCAACTTGGAAGGTCTTTTCATACAAAGGGCCTTTGAAAGTGCATATCAAAATGTTATTGTCTATATTTGCTGATTTTATTACCTCGTGAGTTTTATGGACTTCTTGGACGCCGTAAATCATCCATCTTTCAGGATCTATTTCAACTATTTCAACACATACCTAATACATGCATACAGGGTGTATCAGAGATATTGGACCAAACTTGAAGAGGTGGTTCCTCTCATAAATTTAAGTTAAAAAAAAAGTTTCAGCTCAAAATGACGTTTCGTTTAAAAGATAGGGGTGTCAAAGTTAAAAAAAAAAAAAAAAAACAGTTTTTGGTTATAACTTGCGTAAATTTAAACCGATTTTGATGATATGAACAATAAACAAACAAAGGCCAATTTGGATGTTTCAGATTTTATTTATTTTTTCCCCTGTTTTCCCCCCATATCTTTTACGCCACTGACTTTATTACAATTATAAAACAGCTATTCTATAGTCCATGCATTTTAGAAAAAAAAGTATATCTTAATTTTTTTCATGCGGCGCACTGTTTTCGAGATATTTAAAGTTTCCTCAGGCAATGTCACTAATTACATCAAATTATTTTGATTTTACTTCCAGTTTTTGCATCAAAAATTACGGCAGATGACATGAACATGGGCAGTTACGTAACTTTTTTGATTATCAAATTGTGTTAAAAAAATATAGAATACCTACGGCATTATTAAAAAAAATATATATTTTAATCATTACAACTAAATCAAATTTCAAATGTCATGAATTTTACTTTTTGACGTACAACTAATTTGTCAAATGTCAAAAAGATGACGTCGCAGTCGCTGTTAACTTCAGTTTTTTAAATCACAAGAGAGGGTCATGTAAATGTATTTAAATTATCATTATCCGCAAAAAATTACGTTAGTTGTCAATTTTGACAGTGCGAGGACGTTTATAGTGCTCCTTACCCTTAATTTTCAATCCAAATGAGATAGAACTATCAAATGTAAACAATGACGTTGCAGTCGCTGTCAACTTAATTTTTTTAAATAGAAGGGGGGTCATGTTAGACTTCATTTTAAAGGTATTTAAATTATTCGCACAAAAATTATGTTAGTTGTCAATTTTGACTTTACAGTGCCTCTCCCCCCTAATTTTTGATTCCAATGAGATAGAACTTTGGTAAAAAAAAATAAATCAAATGTCATGAATTTTACTACTTTTTGACAAAAAAATTATCTGTCAAATGCAAAGATGACGTTGTAGCCGCTGGCAACTTCAAATTTTTACATGGTATGGGGGTCATGTGAGACTTCATTCTAAAGGTACTTAAATTATCCGCAAAAAACTTATGTCAGTCATCCATTGACAGTCTTTGTGTCAGTGAGGATGTTTATAGTGCCCCTTCCCCGAATTTTTGATCCGAATTACATAGAAGTTTAAAACAAAAACTAAATCAAATGTCATGGATTTTACTACTTTTCGACATAAAACTTTTAGACTTTCACTTTTGACACAAAAACACAAAAACACAGTGCATCTCTGTTGGCATTATTATAATACAAACACTAATAGAAAAATCAATTTTTTTTTTAACTGATTAATTTGTCAAAAAATTGACGAGATTATCAACTTCGCATTATTTATTTAGTATTCTCTCTCTAAAAAAAAAGGAAAGAGAAAAACCTAGCGCCCAGTAACACTAAAAACTGAACTCGAATCTCTTGACTGCGCTAACTTTACTCATCTACATCATGAAAGTTTAAAATTAGCGCCGGTAACTTTGAATATGAATGAACTATTTGACAACTTAGTTTAGTCACTTACTAAACTATTAAAGGAGCATCTACATTTAATGATTTTAGTAGTTTAGTACTCTGCACGAGCAAGAAACTGAACTCTATATACAAGTACAAAGTTATAATGTAAACAGCGACAACTCCATCCGTCAGGTACGGAAACTCAAACTTAGTTAAATGGCTCTATAAATAGAGTAATTAATTAATCAAGCAAAATCTATGTCACACCGAGGCATGATGATGATAAGCAGATTTTTTCTACCTCGTCGACATGATTAAATAATTACCAGACAGACCTACAGGAAGTCGTTACAGCTGTTCATTAGTGGAGTTTTTGACTTGGCGAGTAATGCCCACTGACCTAGTAAAAAAAAAAACAGTGTGGCCCAGAAGATAACTGCCTACTAAGCGATTTTCACCGTAAGTAGTAGACGATGTTTTACCGTTCCGGAGACGATTAACATGCGCAAGGAAAACTCTTTCTTCCAAAGTAAATAACAATAAACAAGCTCTAACTTTACCGGTTAACTGTTTAGTCGGACGACTGTTGAATCGGTAAATAAACTTGCCCATATTAACATTTGAATGTCCGATTCGAATTATTATAATTATAATATGAAAGGGAAGTCGAGTATAAGAAGAAGAGGCGTTTGTTGGTGATGACTGATAGGAGCGTGATAATTTTACAGCCATATAAAGGGTACGGTAGAAAAAAAAAGTTCGAGATACTTTGAACAAAATATTAATAAAAAAAAGAGATATTGCGCGTCATTACAAAAATTTTACCACCCAGACAGAGGAAAGAACATATCGTTAAGAGATCCTGAAAATGTTGTTTTTGTCTATTTGTCGCTAAAAAACCTCTTTTTAGAAATCTTTTCTCACTCATAAACGTGACGTCAACCAGGCCGAACTTGGTAACTTGAGGCCTCTTTTGCGTTGTTTTTCACCGTCCCGGTGTCAAATGTTATGAAACAGACTACCTCGAACATGAGATTATTGTTTACGACAAACATCCACCGATCGGTAGCAAAACACCAATTTTGACGAAATTCGATATCTCAATTAGGGCTTGGAAAATCTGCTCGATGACGCATTTGACAACGACGATTCCGAAACTGAGGGGAATTTTTTCCTGCGACTCTGCGTTCTCGAGGTATGATCGTTCAAATTTGAATATTAGCGATTTTTTGACTTTTGAAAATTTTCGTTTGTTTTGTAAGAAAACCGCTCTTTGCGGTTCAACTGAATTGTTTTTCCGACTCGTATTATTGTTATTGGCAAAAAAGTTTTCTAGTCGATTTTTTGACACGCTTGCCAACTTGAACGCTCTAGAACTAGAACCCCCTTTTTTCATTCTAAGAAGTTGAAATTTGGCCCAAAATTAAATGAGACCGATTGAAAACGAGGGAAGTAATTTTTATATTGAATTATATTGAATTTAGGAATTTTTAGGGACGAGCACCCCTCCGAATACGACCTATTGAAAATGGACAGGATCCAGCAATTTCAAGAGCCCATAAGTCCAGGGCCGGAGAATTCTTTTTTCATAACACCTACGATTTTTTTTGCATGCATAAAAAATTCTTTAATATGAGGGTCGAAGGCCTCGTATCGCTAAACCTTTTTAAATCAATGAAAAGCTATTACGAATAACAAATGTTAGTTTCTCTTCTTTTAGAGAAATTCTTAATTAACATTGTCCTCGACATTGTCATTGTCATGAAAAACATAAAAGACGTGTTTTTCATTTCTCGTTTCAAGCAAGTTAATCGAAATGTTTTTTCTTACGCTTATATACCTACTCGGAGTAAAATATGAGACAATTTATTGTCAGAAATAATTGTTTTTACCGACACCGTTTACTGGCAATAATAATATTAAAGTGATATAAAATTTTATACCCTTTTTGACAGCGCATAAATAATATAATTTTCCTGTTTCGTCCGAATAAGATCTCCCGTAGACGTCAATATGTATATTAATAGGATCCAGGATCCCACGTGACACGTGACGTGATTCACCCTTCAGATCAAATATTTGAACACAACTGCTGCGATGACTTGTCACGTCCTTCATTCGAAGCTCAGACAGACAAATAAAACCGAATTAAAGGCTTGATTGGATTTACCACAAACAATCAACAATAAAAAAGTGCAAACAATACTAAAAATGATAGTTCTCTTTATTATAATAAAAAAATCCATAATACAATCAAATTCAAGAGCACTATTATTGAAATCATAGGGGGCGCTTTTGCTGACCTATTAAATCCAAATTCAAAATTACCTTAGCGCCCAGTAACTCACGTTAAAAATTCCCTTTCTACAAAAAAAAATGAAAATCATAAAATTTTATTTTCATTGTTTCCTCGTGGATACTTTAGCGGATTTTCGTGGTTATTTTAACTCTTTACCGAATATTATTTATGGTTTTTTGAAAGTCATAAAAAGCGAGAATATGAAGTTTGTGAGAGGTAACAACGCATCAAATTTGAAGTGATTATGACGTAATTTAATTAGTTTTCGTGATTTTCCATCAGTTATGCGAAAATTTTACGGTTCAAGAAACGTGGTAAAATAAGCGAACAAATATGACAATTGTGACAGACGACAGCGCTGTCAAATCTCAAGTGACTTTTTTTTCTACTTTAAAATTTGAAGGCATTTTTATGGCATTCCAACTACACTAAGGTTTTCAAAATCGTCATAAGAGGAAAAAAATTGTGACATAGGTGGCAGTGATGTCAAATCCAAAGTATACTGTTTGAATAATATAGTGACTGCGAATATGTATCATTTCATTTTTTTTTGTGACAATTTGCTGTTGCTCGAAACGAAACATTCATCGTCATCAAACATAAAAAAAATGACAGATGACAGCTGTCAAATCAAATACAACGAGTACTATCTAATATCTATACTATATTATCTTTTCGTGTGTTTCTTAACTCTAGTGGTAATTTTGATTTTTTCAAAATAGACGTCAAACAAAAATGTAACATTTTTGAAACGTGTTTTCTAATTGTAAAAAAACCATTAAGTCCAGCACTTATGACAAAGGTGACAGCATGAATTGTTTTTGTCATACTTCATTTGGATACCCCTGTATATTATTGCTTAGTAAACTTCGATATAAACTTTCTCAAATTACTCTCAATATGTCGATTGGTAAAACAAAAAGATCTATATCCAATTTGAGGTGAGGGGTCTCCCCCCCCCCCCGCAAAAAAAATAAATAAAAAATATAAACCCACCTGATAACAGTGACGTGTTTCCTTAAAGGTGGCAAATTATCAGTGACAGTCACTAATCTGCTGACATGCTGTCTCCTGGTGGTGCAGACCACTCTAATCCTTTCTTGATTTAAGCCGGATCTACGAACTCTAACCACTGTACGATCACACACGTCAGTCACTGAAGCGACCGTCTGTCCACTGTGGCCCATCCTATACTGTCTACCCTCGTAATAGGGCTGCGGGGACGCTTGGCCGCGCATCGCGACGCCTGTTATTATTATTACGTCGTTACGTCCTCCAAACGATACGCTCTCGTTCCTGCTGCTACCCGTTACTATTTAACGACTATTTTCACGCACTCTATAATAGGTATAATGCACTCTACTTCGTTTAGGTTAATTTATTTATATAATTATTTATTTATATATTTATTTGAAGCAACATTAAATCGTGGGAGACTGGTTGAAGACATCGCTGCTGGTGCTGGTTGTACGACCAAGAGTTTGATACTGGTGCTGGTACTATTATCGGTGCTTGTGCTGGTGCTGGTACGGGTGCCGGTGCTGGTACTAACGCCAGTTTCAATTCAAGCCTGGGTGATAGTAAAAGTTATCGCTTCTATGGTGTATATTATAAACTTTCTACTTTTATTATAGGATATATATGAGTATAATAATGACAGAGGAAGACGGACATGTCACTATAATCTATGATAATTAATATTTCTGATCGGTGTCGGTGTTTATTTTTGATGTCAGTGTTGGTAATATTTAGTACCGCTAAGAGAAAAGGTCCTAAAGGAAAAAATTGGCTTTTTGGATTACGCATATCTATTTTTTCTAAGGACTAAGCTAAATAAAGTTACCTAGTATTAGAACATTATGCCACAAAAAAGCCGCAGGTGAGCAAGTAAGAAAAAAGACTAGAATAAAAAAAATCCAACTCATTACAAAATATGAGAGCAATTACATATTTGGCTTTCCTTAATTTTGCTAATTGTTTCACATTAAAAATTAAACAAATTTCGAAAAGCCCCCTCTAAACAACTAATATCGCCTTCACATTAAATGTGATTGGCGCTCTAACTAACACACTCCCCTCCACTCGAGATCAGGCTGGCCAACTTGCCGAAGAAATCCAGGCAGGCCAAGGCGCGGAAGGTAATGGAAACGGCGCCCGCCAGAGTGATGAGGATCTGAGAAACTGCTCTCGGGATCCTCTGACGCTCCCTCTAAAGGGGAAGACTCTCCACTGACTCACTCTCCAGAGAGGAAGACTGAAGGCAAACGCACTCCTGAAGGAGGAAGGCGACATTCTGACGGTCCATGATAAGGGACTAAACCACGACGCTCTTTAAAAAGAGGTAATCTCCTACGACGCATTTGGGAAGAGACCTCAACAAATCTGACGACGTCTTTTTCATACTAACATTTTTAAGATCACATTTTTCAAGTTAGGAAACAAGAAGCTACCAGAATGCCTAAGGAAAAGGCGTCTTCGATAAACCTTTGAGAGAGACACTCTAATCTCAGTGAGGTAAAATCCCCAAAACTGGAAAAAAGAAGGAATTATGCAGAAGTACTGTTTCTAATTCTATGAAAATCTCAAAATCATTAAATGTATTACATTTTTTGCTTAATTTATTTCAAAAATGAAAAATGAACCAAAATCGATTGAATTTCTCACAATAATTTTTGAAGATCCCCTGATCTTTGTTATGTTCTATCAAAAAATGTTTCAAATTCCCCCTCTAAGCTAAATTCATCACCCCTCTGTCTCTAAAATTTGATTGGCGCCCTTGTCCCCACTCTCACATTCGCTGACGTGATCGATTCCGGAAGGTCCACGTATGCAGTTAAAGATAAGAGCACCCCGACTCGTCTATATAAGCACCCGCTTGACGCGACTATCACTACTCCCAACTCTGCAAGGCAAGCAAGCGAACAAGCGAGCAAAAGCCACCAAGAGCCATGGAAACGACACGAATACTACCGCCCGCGCCGGCCTCCCAGCAGGACTTCCTCGCTGACGGTCTCCCGGTGGAGATGGTCTGCCTGATCCTCCGAAGTCTCGACTCGGAATCTCTGGATCGCGCCGTCTTGGCCCACGACCGGTGGTGGGACGCGGCGATGGGCGATCCCATACTGCGACGCCGCCTCCGGAAACTGGCCAGACGGCAGCGCCTGGAGAGAATCGCGGCTCCGGAGTTCGAGGTCCTCAGGCCCGGAGCGCCCGGGGAAATGTTCGGCAAGAACATCACCCGGACGCTCAGGCAGACGCCGACGTCGCACGGGCCGAGCGACCTCGAGATCAGACTGGCAAACTTGCCGAAGAAACACGGGCAGGCCAAGGCGCGGAAGGTAAAGGAAACGGCGCCCGCCAGGGCGATGAGGATCTGAGAAACTGCTCTCGGGATCCCCTGACGCTCCCTCTAAAGGGGAAGACTCTCCACTGACTCACTCTCTCAAGAGGCTAAGAGGCAGGATACTAAAGAGACGCACTCCAGAAGGAGGAAGACTACACTCTGACGAGCCCTGAAAAGAGACCAACCACCACGACGCTCTCTAAAAAGAGATAGACCATTTCCACGCATTTGGGAAGAAACCCAAACTATTCTGGTAACTCTCTTAACAGTTTTCGGAACATCTGCTCTTTCAATTCTTAAGATCACATTTATCGAATCAATTCACCCAAGAAACTGGCCAGAATGCCCAAAATAAAGAAATACCATCTTCGAGCCTTTAAGTGACTTTCTGAGCTCGCCGAGGCGAAGTCCCCAAAAACTGGAATGATGCAGAACTCCTGTTTCTAATCTTGAAAACCTCAAAATCGTTAAAGCTGTTACATTTCTTGCTGAATTTATCTCAAAAATGAAAAATCCGAGAAAATCGATAAAATTTCAGAAAATATTTTACATCAAGCAATTTTTAATGCTCCCCCTGATTGGCCAGACGGTAGCGCCTGGAGAGAATCGCGGCCCCGGAGTTCGAGGTCCTCAGGCCCGGAGCGCCCGGGGAAATGTTCGGTAAGAACATCACCCGGACGCTCAGGCAGACGCCGACGCCGCACGGGCCGAGCCACCTCGAGATCAGACTGGCCAACTTGCCGAAGAAACCCAGGCAGGCCAAGGCGCGGAAGGTAAAGGAAACGGCGCCCGTCAGGGCGATGAGGATCTGAGAAACTGCTCTCGGGATCCCCTGACGCTCCCTCTAAAGGGGAAGACTCTCCACTGACTCACTCTCTCAAGAGGCTAAGAGGCAGGATACTAAAGAGACGCACTCCAGAAGGAGGAAGACTACACTCTGACGAGCCCTGAAAAGAGACCAACCACCACGATGCTCTCTAAAAAGAGATAGACCATTTCCACGCATTTGGGAAGAAACCCAAACTATTCTGGTAACTCTCTTAACAGTTTTCGGAACATCTGCTCTTTCAATTCTTAAGATCACATTTATCGAATCAATTCACCCAAGAAACTGGCCAGAATGCCCAAAATAAAGAAATACCATCTTCGAGCCTTTAAGTGACTTTCTGAGCTCGCCGAGGCGAAGTCCCCAAAAACTGGAATGATGCAGAACTCCTGTTTCTAATCTTGAAAACCTCAAAATCGTTAAAGCTGTTACATTTCTTGCTGAATTTATCTCAAAAATGAAAAATCCGAGAAAATCGATAAAATTTCAGAAAATATTTTACATCAAGCAATTTTTAATGCTCCCCCTGATTGGTTTGTTACCAGAAATTATTTGAAATTCCCACTCTATTGAGCTAAATCCGTCACCCTTTTGTCTATAAAATTTGACTGGCGCTCTTGTCCCCACTCCCCACTCTCACCCTCACCTTCGCTGACGTGGTGGATTCCGGAAGGTCCACGTATGCAGTTGAAGATAAGAGCACCCCCAGTTGTCTATATAAGCACCCGCTTGACGCGAATATCACTACTCCCAACTCTGCAAGGCAAGCAAGCGAACAAGCGAGCAAAAGCCACCAAGAGCCATGGAAACGACACGAATCCTACCGCCCGCGCCGGCCTCCCAGCAGGACTTCCTCGCTGACGGTCTCCCGGTGGAGATGGTCTGCCTGATCCTCCGAAGTCTCGACTCGGAATCTCTGGATCGCGCCGTCTTGGCCCACGACCGGTGGTGGGACGCGGCGATGGGCGATCCCATACTGCGACGCCGCCTCCGGAAACGGGCCAGACGGCAGCGCCTGGAGAGAATCGCGGCTCCGGAGTTCGAGGTCCTCAGGCCCGGAGCGCCCGGGGAAATGTTCGGCAAGAACATCACCCGGACGCTCAGGCAGACGCCGACGTCGCACGGGCCGAGCGACCTCGAGATCAGACTGGCAAACTTGCCGAAGAAACACGGGCAGGCCAAGGCGCTGAAGGTAAAGGAAACGGCGCCCGCCAGGGCGATGAGGATCTGAGAAACTGCTCTCGGGATCCCCTGACGCTCCCTCTAAAGGGGAAGACTCTCCACTGACTCACTCTCTCAAGAGGCTAAGAGGCAGGATACTAAAGAGACGCACTCCAGAAGGAGGAAGACTACACTCTGACGAGCCCTGAAAAGAGACCAACCACCACGATGCTCTCTAAAAAGAGATAGACCATTTCCACGCATTTGGGAAGAAACCCAAACTATTCTGGTAACTCTCTTAACAGTTTTCGGAACATCTGCTCTTTCAATTCTTAAGATCACATTTATCGAATCAATTCACCCAAGAAACTGGCCAGAATGCCCAAAATAAAGAAATACCATCTTCGAGCCTTTAAGTGACTTTCTGAGCTCGCCGAGGCGAAGTCCCCAAAAACTGGAATGATGCAGAACTCCTGTTTCTAATCTTGAAAACCTCAAAATCGTTAAAGCTGTTACATTTCTTGCTGAATTTATCTCAAAAATGAAAAATCCGAGAAAATCGATAAAATTTCAGAAAATATTTTACATCAAGCAATTTTTAATGCTCCCCCTGATTGGTTTGTTACCAGAAATTATTTGAAATTCCCACTCTATTGAGCTAAATCCGTCACCCTTTTGTCTATAAAATTTGACTGGCGCCCTTGTCCCCACTCTCACATTCGCTGACGTGATCGATTCCGGAAGGTCCACGTATGCAGTTGAAGATAAAAACACCCCCAGTTGTCTATATAAGCACCCGCTTGACGCGACTATCACTACTCCCAACTCTGCAAGGCAAGCAAGCGAACAAGCGAGCAAAAGCCACCAAGAGCCATGGAAACGACACGAATCCTACCGCCCGCGCCGGCCTCCCAGCAGGACTTCCTCGCTGACGGTCTCCCGGTGGAGATGGTCTGCCTGATCCTCCGAAGCCTCGACTCGGAATCTCTGGATCGCGCCGTCTTGGCCCACGACCGGTGGTGGGACGCGGCGATGGGCGATCCCATACTGCGACGCCGCCTCCGGAAACGGGCCAGACGGCAGCGCCTGGAGAGAATCGCGGCCCCGGAGTTCGAGGTCCTCAGGCCCGGAGCGCCCGGGGAAATGTTCGGCAAGAACATCACCCGGACGCTCAGGCAGACGCCGACGCCGCACGGGCCGAGCGACCTCGAGATCAGACTGGCCAACTTGCCGAAGAAACCCAGGCAGGCTAAGGCGCGGAAGGTAAAGGAAACGGCGCCCGCCAGGGCGATGAGGATCTGAGAAACTGCTCTCGGGATCCCCTGACGCTCCCTCTAAAGGGGAAGACTCTCCACTGACTCACTCTCTCAAGAGGCTAAGAGGCAGGATACTAAAGAGACGCACTCCAGAAGGAGGAAGACTACACTCTGACGAGCCCTGAAAAGAGACCAACCACCACGATGCTCTCTAAAAAGAGATAGACCATTTCCACGCATTTGGGAAGAAACCCAAACTATTCTGGTAACTCTCTTAACAGTTTTCGGAACATCTGCTCTTTCAATTCTTAAGATCACATTTATCGAATCAATTCACCCAAGAAACTGGCCAGAATGCCCAAAATAAAGAAATACCATCTTCGAGCCTTTAAGTGACTTTCTGAGCTCGCCGAGGCGAAGTCCCCAAAAACTGGAATGATGCAGAACTCCTGTTTCTAATCTTGAAAACCTCAAAATCGTTAAAGCTGTTACATTTCTTGCTGAATTTATCTCAAAAATGAAAAATCCGAGAAAATCGATAAAATTTCAGAAAATATTTTACATCAAGCAATTTTTAATGCTCCCCCTGATTGGTTTGTTACCAGAAATTATTTGAAATTCCCACTCTATTGAGCTAAATCCGTCACCCTTTTGTCTATAAAATTTGACTGGCGCTCTTGTCCCCACTCCCTACTCTCACCCTCACCTTCGCTGACGTGGTGGATTCCGGAAGGTCCACGTATGCAGTTGAAGATAAAAACACCCCCAGTTGTCTATATAAGCACCCGCTTGACGCGACTATCACTACTCCCAACTCTGCAAGGCAAGCAAGCGAACAAGCGAGCAAAAGCCACCAATAGCCATGGAAACGACACGAATCCTACCGCCCGCGCCGGCCTCCCAGCAGGACTTCCTCGCTGACGGTCTCCCGGTGGAGATGGTCTGCCTGATCCTCCGAAGCCTCGACTCGGAATCTCTGGATCGCGCCGTCTTGGCCCACGACCGGTGGTGGGACGCGGCGATGGGCGATCCCATACTGCGACGCCGCCTCCGGAAACGGGCCAGACGGCAGCGCCTGGAGAGAATCGCGGCCCCGGAGTTCGAGGTCCTCAGGCCCGGAGCGCCCGGGGAAATGTTCGGCAAGAACATCACCCGGACGCTCAGGCAGACGCCGACGTCGCACGGGCCGAGCGACCTCGAGATCAGACTGGCAAACTTGCCGAAGAAACACGGGCAGGCCAAGGCGCGGAAGGTAAAGGAAACGGCGCCCGCCAGGGCGATGAGGATCTGAGAAACTGCTCTCGGGATCCCCTGACGCTCCCTCTAAAGGGGAAGACTCTCCACTGACTCACTCTCTCAAGAGGCTAAGAGGCAGGATACTAAAGAGACGCACTCCAGAAGGAGGAAGACTACACTCTGACGAGCCCTGAAAAGAGACCAACCACCACGATGCTCTCTAAAAAGAGATAGACCATTTCCACGCATTTGGGAAGAAACCCAAACTATTCTGGTAACTCTCTTAACAGTTTTCGGAACATCTGCTCTTTCAATTCTTAAGATCACATTTATCGAATCAATTCACCCAAGAAACTGGCCAGAATGCCCAAAATAAAGAAATACCATCTTCGAGCCTTTAAGTGACTTTCTGAGCTCGCCGAGGCGAAGTCCCCAAAAACTGGAATGATGCAGAACTCCTGTTTCTAATCTTGAAAACCTCAAAATCGTTAAAGGTGTTACATTTCTTGCTGAATTTATCTCAAAAATGAAAAATCCGAGAAAATCGATAAAATTTCAGAAAATATTTTACATCAAGCAATTTTTAATGCTCCCCCTGATTGGTTTGTTACCAGAAATTATTTGAAATTCCCACTCTATTGAGCTAAATCCGTCACCCTTTTGTCTATAAAATTTGACTGGCGCTCTTGTCCCCACTCTCACATTCGCTGACGTGATCGATTCCGGAAGGTCCACGTATGCAGTTGAAGATAAGAGCACCCCCAGTTGTCTATATAAGCACCCGCTTGACGCGAATATCACTACTCCCAACTCTGCAAGGCAAGCAAGCGAACAAGCGAGCAAAAGCCACCAAGAGCCATGGAAACGACACGAATCCTACCGCCCGCGCCGGCCTCCCAGCAGGACTTCCTCGCTGACGGTCTCCCGGTGGAGATGGTCTGCCTGATCCTCCGAAGCCTCGACTCGGAATCTCTGGATCGCGCCGTCTTGGCCCACGACCGGTGGTGGGACGCGGCGATGGGCGATCCCATACTGCGACGCCGCCTCCGGAAACGGGCCAGACGGCAGCGCCGGGAGAGAATCGCGGCCCCGGAGTTCGAGGTCCTCAGGCCCGGAGCGCCCGGGGAAATGTTCGGCAAGAACATCACCCGGACGCTCAGGCAGACGCCGACGCCGCACGGGCCGAGCGACCTCGAGATCAGACTGGCCAACTTGCCGAAGAAACCCAGGCAGGCTAAGGCGCGGAAGGTAAAGGAAACGGCGCCCGCCAGGGCGATGAGGATCTGAGAAACTGCTCTCGGGATCCCCTGACGCTCCCTCTAAAGGGGAAGACTCTCCACTGACTCACTCTCTCAAGAGGCTAAGAGGCAGGATACTAAAGAGACGCACTCCAGAAGGAGGAAGACTACACTCTGACGAGCCCTGAAAAGAGACCAACCACCACGACGCTCTCTAAAAAGAGATAGACCATTTCCACGCATTTGGGAAGAAACCCAAACTATTCTGGTAACTCTCTTAACAGTTTTCGGAACATCTGCTCTTTCAATTCTTAAGATCACATTTATCGAATCAATTCACCCAAGAAACTGGCCAGAATGCCCAAAATAAAGAAATACCATCTTCGAGCCTTTAAGTGACTTTCTGAGCTCGCCGAGGCGAAGTCCCCAAAAACTGGAATGATGCAGAACTCCTGTTTCTAATCTTGAAAACCTCAAAATCGTTAAAGCTGTTACATTTCTTGCTGAATTTATCTCAAAAATGAAAAATCCGAGAAAATCGATAAAATTTCAGAAAATATTTTACATCAAGCAATTTTTAATGCTCCCCCTGATTGGTTTGTTACCAGAAATTATTTGAAATTCCCACTCTATTGAGCTAAATCCGTCACCCTTTTGTCTATAAAATTTGACTGGCGCTCTTGTCCCCACTCCCCACTCTCACCCTCACCTTCGCTGACGTGGTGGATTCCGGAAGGTCCACGTATGCAGTTGAAGATAAAAACACCCCCAGTTGTCTATATAAGCACCCGCTTGACGCGACTATCACTACTCCCAACTCTGCAAGGCAAGCAAGCGAACAAGCGAGCAAAAGCCACCAAGAGTCATGGAAACGACACGAATCCTACCGCCCGCGCCGGCCTCCCAGCAGGACTTCCTCGCTGACGGTCTCCCGGTGGAGATGGTCTGCCTGATCCTCCGAAGTCTCGACTCGGAATCTCTGGATCGCGCCGTCTTGGCCCACGACCGGTGGTGGGACGCGGCGATGGGCGATCCCATACTGCGACGCCGCCTCCGGAAACGGGCCAGACGGCAGCGCCTGGAGAGAATCGCGGCTCCGGAGTTCGAGGTCCACAGGCCCGGAGCGCCCGGGGAAATGTTCGGCAAGAACATCACCCGGACGCTCAGGCAGACGCCGACGTCGCACGGGCCGAGCGACCTCGAGATCAGACTGGCAAACTTGCCGAAGAAACACGGGCAGGCCAAGGCGCGGAAGGTAAAGGAAACGGCGCCCGCCAGGGCGATGAGGATCTGAGAAACTGCTCTCGGGATCCCCTGACGCTCCCTCTAAAGGGGAAGACTCTCCACTGACTCACTCTCTCAAGAGGCTAAGAGGCAGGATACTAAAGAGACGCACTCCAGAAGGAGGAAGACTACACTCTGACGAGCCCTGAAAAGAGACCAACCACCACGACGCTCTCTAAAAAGAGATAGACCATTTCCACGCATTTGGGAAGAAACCCAAACTATTCTGGTAACTCTCTTAACAGTTTTCGGAACATCTGCTCTTTCAATTCTTAAGATCACATTTATCGAATCAATTCACCCAAGAAACTGGCCAGAATGCCCAAAATAAAGAAATACCATCTTCGAGCCTTTAAGTGACTTTCTGAGCTCGCCGAGGCGAAGTCCCCAAAAACTGGAATGATGCAGAACTCCTGTTTCTAATCTTGAAAACCTCAAAATCGTTAAAGCTGTTACATTTCTTGCTGAATTTATCTCAAAAATGAAAAATCCGAGAAAATCGATAAAATTTCAGAAAATATTTTACATCAAGCAATTTTTAATGCCCCCCCTGATTGGTTTGTTACCAGAAATTATTTGAAATTCCCACTCTATTGAGCTAAATCCGTCACCCTTTTGTCTATAAAATTTGACTGGCGCCCTTGTCCCCACTCTCACATTCGCTGACGTGATCGATTCCGGAAGGTCCACGTATGCAGTTGAAGATAAGAGCACCCCCAGTTGTCTATATAAGCACCCGCTTGACGCGAATATCACTACTCCCAACTCTGCAAGGCAAGCAAGCGAACAAGCGAGCAAAAGCCACCAAGAGCCATGGAAACGACACGAATCCTACCGCCCGCGCCGGCCTCCCAGCAGGACTTCCTCGCTGACGGTCTCCCGGTGGAGATGGTCTGCCTGATCCTCCGAAGCCTCGACTCGGAATCTCTGGATCGCGCCGTCTTGGCCCACGACCGGTGGTGGGACGCGGCGATGGGCGATCCCATACTGCGACGCCGCCTCCGGAAACGGGCCAGACGGCAGCGCCGGGAGAGAATCGCGGCCCCGGAGTTCGAGGTCCTCAGGCCCGGAGCGCCCGGGGAAATGTTCGGCAAGAACATCACCCGGACGCTCAGGCAGACGCCGACGCCGCACGGGCCGAGCGACCTCGAGATCAGACTGGCCAACTTGCCGAAGAAACCCAGGCAGGCTAAGGCGCGGAAGGTAAAGGAAACGGCGCCCGCCAGGGCGATGAGGATCTGAGAAACTGCTCTCGGGATCCCCTGACGCTCCCTCTAAAGGGGAAGACTCTCCACTGACTCACTCTCTCAAGAGGCTAAGAGGCAGGATACTAAAGAGACGCACTCCAGAAGGAGGAAGACTACACTCTGACGAGCCCTGAAAAGAGACCAACCACCACGACGCTCTCTAAAAAGAGATAGACCATTTCCACGCATTTGGGAAGAAACCCAAACTATTCTGGTAACTCTCTTAACAGTTTTCGGAACATCTGCTCTTTCAATTCTTAAGATCACATTTATCGAATCAATTCACCCAAGAAACTGGCCAGAATGCCCAAAATAAAGAAATACCATCTTCGAGCCTTTAAGTGACTTTCTGAGCTCGCCGAGGCGAAGTCCCCAAAAACTGGAATGATGCAGAACTCCTGTTTCTAATCTTGAAAACCTCAAAATCGTTAAAGCTGTTACATTTCTTGCTGAATTTATCTCAAAAATGAAAAATCCGAGAAAATCGATAAAATTTCAGAAAATATTTTACATCAAGCAATTTTTAATGCTCCCCCTGATTGGTTTGTTACCAGAAATTATTTGAAATTCCCACTCTATTGAGCTAAATCCGTCACCCTTTTGTCTATAAAATTTGACTGGCGCTCTTGTCCCCACTCCCCACTCTCACCCTCACCTTCGCTGACGTGGTGGATTCCGGAAGGTCCACGTATGCAGTTGAAGATAAAAACACCCCCAGTTGTCTATATAAGCACCCGCTTGACGCGACTATCACTACTCCCAACTCTGCAAGGCAAGCAAGCGAACAAGCAAGCAAAAGCCACCAAGAGCCATGGAAACGACACGAATCCTACCGCCCGCGCCGGCCTCCCAGCAAGACTTCCTCGCTGACGGTCTCCCGGTGGAGATGGTCTGCCTGATCCTCCGAAGCCTCGACTCGGAATCTCTGGATCGCGCCGTCTTGGCCCACGACCGGTGGTGGGACGCGGCGATGGGCGATCCCATACTGCGACGCCGCCTCCGGAAACGGGCCAGACGGCAGCGCCTGGAGAGAATCGCGGCTCCGGAGTTCGAGGTCCTCAGGCCCGGAGCGCCCGGGGAAATGTTCGGCAAGAACATCACCCGGACGCTCAGGCAGACGCCGACGTCGCACGGGCCGAGCGACCTCGAGATCAGACTGGCAAACTTGCCGAAGAAACACGGGCAGGCCAAGGCGCGGAAGGTAAAGGAAACGGCGCCCGCCAGGGCGATGAGGATCTGAGAAACTGCTCTCGGGATCCCCTGACGCTCCCTCTAAAGGGGAAGACTCTCCACTGACTCACTCTCTCAAGAGGCTAAGAGGCAGGATACTAAAGAGACGCACTCCAGAAGGAGGAAGACTACACTCTGACGAGCCCTGAAAAGAGACCAACCACCACGACGCTCTCTAAAAAGAGATAGACCATTTCCACGCATTTGGGAAGAAACCCAAACTATTCTGGTAACTCTCTTAACAGTTTTCGGAACATCTGCTCTTTCAATTCTTAAGATCACATTTATCGAATCAATTCACCCAAGAAACTGGCCAGAATGCCCAAAATAAAGAAATACCATCTTCGAGCCTTTAAGTGACTTTCTGAGCTCGCCGAGGCGAAGTCCCCAAAAACTGGAATGATGCAGAACTCCTGTTTCTAATCTTGAAAACCTCAAAATCGTTAAAGCTGTTACATTTCTTGCTGAATTTATCTCAAAAATGAAAAATCCGAGAAAATCGATAAAATTTCAGAAAATATTTTACATCAAGCAATTTTTAATGCCCCCCCTGATTGGTTTGTTACCAGAAATTATTTGAAATTCCCACTCTATTGAGCTAAATCCGTCACCCTTTTGTCTATAAAATTTGACTGGCGCCCTTGTCCCCACTCTCACATTCGCTGACGTGATCGATTCCGGAAGGTCCACGTATGCAGTTGAAGATAAGAGCACCCCCAGTTGTCTATATAAGCACCCGCTTGACGCGAATATCACTACTCCCAACTCTGCAAGGCAAGCAAGCGAACAAGCGAGCAAAAGCCACCAAGAGCCATGGAAACGACACGAATCCTACCGCCCGCGCCGGCCTCCCAGCAGGACTTCCTCGCTGACGGTCTCCCGGTGGAGATGGTCTGCCTGATCCTCCGAAGCCTCGACTCGGAATCTCTGGATCGCGCCGTCTTGGCCCACGACCGGTGGTGGGACGCGGCGATGGGCGATCCCATACTGCGACGCCGCCTCCGGAAACGGGCCAGACGGCAGCGCCGGGAGAGAATCGCGGCCCCGGAGTTCGAGGTCCTCAGGCCCGGAGCGCCCGGGGAAATGTTCGGCAAGAACATCACCCGGACGCTCAGGCAGACGCCGACGCCGCACGGGCCGAGCGACCTCGAGATCAGACTGGCCAACTTGCCGAAGAAACCCAGGCAGGCTAAGGCGCGGAAGGTAAAGGAAACGGCGCCCGCCAGGGCGATGAGGATCTGAGAAACTGCTCTCGGGATCCCCTGACGCTCCCTCTAAAGGGGAAGACTCTCCACTGACTCACTCTCTCAAGAGGCTAAGAGGCAGGATACTAAAGAGACGCACTCCAGAAGGAGGAAGACTACACTCTGACGAGCCCTGAAAAGAGACCAACCACCACGACGCTCTCTAAAAAGAGATAGACCATTTCCACGCATTTGGGAAGAAACCCAAACTATTCTGGTAACTCTCTTAACAGTTTTCGGAACATCTGCTCTTTCAATTCTTAAGATCACATTTATCGAATCAATTCACCCAAGAAACTGGCCAGAATGCCCAAAATAAAGAAATACCATCTTCGAGCCTTTAAGTGACTTTCTGAGCTCGCCGAGGCGAAGTCCCCAAAAACTGGAATGATGCAGAACTCCTGTTTCTAATCTTGAAAACCTCAAAATCGTTAAAGCTGTTACATTTCTTGCTGAATTTATCTCAAAAATGAAAAATCCGAGAAAATCGATAAAATTTCAGAAAATATTTTACATCAAGCAATTTTTAATGCCCCCCCTGATTGGTTTGTTACCAGAAATTATTTGAAATTCCCACTCTATTGAGCTAAATCCGTCACCCTTTTGTCTATAAAATTTGACTGGCGCCCTTGTCCCCACTCTCACATTCGCTGACGTGATCGATTCCGGAAGGTCCACGTATGCAGTTGAAGATAAGAGCACCCCCAGTTGTCTATATAAGCACCCGCTTGACGCGAATATCACTACTCCCAACTCTGCAAGGCAAGCAAGCGAACAAGCGAGCAAAAGCCACCAAGAGCCATGGAAACGACACGAATCCTACCGCCCGCGCCGGCCTCCCAGCAGGACTTCCTCGCTGACGGTCTCCCGGTGGAGATGGTCTGCCTGATCCTCCGAAGCCTCGACTCGGAATCTCTGGATCGCGCCGTCTTGGCCCACGACCGGTGGTGGGACGCGGCGATGGGCGATCCCATACTGCGACGCCGCCTCCGGAAACGGGCCAGACGGCAGCGCCGGGAGAGAATCGCGGCCCCGGAGTTCGAGGTCCTCAGGCCCGGAGCGCCCGGGGAAATGTTCGGCAAGAACATCACCCGGACGCTCAGGCAGACGCCGACGCCGCACGGGCCGAGCGACCTCGAGATCAGACTGGCCAACTTGCCGAAGAAACCCAGGCAGGCTAAGGCGCGGAAGGTAAAGGAAACGGCGCCCGCCAGGGCGATGAGGATCTGAGAAACTGCTCTCGGGATCCCCTGACGCTCCCTCTAAAGGGGAAGACTCTCCACTGACTCACTCTCTCAAGAGGCTAAGAGGCAGGATACTAAAGAGACGCACTCCAGAAGGAGGAAGACTACACTCTGACGAGCCCTGAAAAGAGACCAACCACCACGACGCTCTCTAAAAAGAGATAGACCATTTCCACGCATTTGGGAAGAAACCCAAACTATTCTGGTAACTCTCTTAACAGTTTTCGGAACATCTGCTCTTTCAATTCTTAAGATCACATTTATCGAATCAAATCACCCAAGAAACTGGCCAGAATGCCCAAAATAAAGAAATACCATCTTCGAGCCTTTAAGTGACTTTCTGAGCTCGCCGAGGCGAAGTCCCCAAAAACTGGAATGATGCAGAACTCCTGTTTCTAATCTTGAAAACCTCAAAATCGTTAAAGCTGTTACATTTCTTGCTGAATTTATCTCAAAAATGAAAAATCCGAGAAAATCGATAAAATTTCAGAAAATATTTTACATCAAGCAATTTTTAATGCTCCCCCTGATTGGTTTGTTACCAGAAATTATTTGAAATTCCCACTCTATTGAGCTAAATCCGTCACCCTTTTGTCTATAAAATTTGACTGGCGCTCTTGTCCCCACTCCCCACTCTCACCCTCACCTTCGCTGACGTGGTGGATTCCGGAAGGTCCACGTATGCAGTTGAAGATAAGAGCACCCCCAGTTGTCTATATAAGCACCCGCTTGACGCGAATATCACTACTCCCAACTCTGCAAGGCAAGCAAGCGAACAAGCGAGCAAAAGCCACCAAGAGCCATGGAAACGACACGAATCCTACCGCCCGCGCCGGCCTCCCAGCAGGACTTCCTCGCTGACGGTCTCCCGGTGGAGATGGTCTGCCTGATCCTCCGAAGTCTCGACTCGGAATCTCTGGATCGCGCCGTCTTGGCCCACGACCGGTGGTGGGACGCGGCGATGGGCGATCCCATACTGCGACGCCGCCTCCGGAAACGGGCCAGACGGCAGCGCCTGGAGAGAATCGCGGCTCCGGAGTTCGAGGTCCTCAGGCCCGGAGCGCCCGGGGAAATGTTCGGCAAGAACATCACCCGGACGCTCAGGCAGACGCCGACGTCGCACGGGCCGAGCGACCTCGAGATCAGACTGGCAAACTTGCCGAAGAAACCCAGGCAGGCTAAGGCGCGGAAGGTAAAGGAAACGGCGCCCGCCAGGGCGATGAGGATCTGAGAAACTGCTCTCGGGATCCCCTGACGCTCCCTCTAAAGGGGAAGACTCTCCACTGACTCACTCTCTCAAGAGGCTAAGAGGCAGGATACTAAAGAGACGCACTCCAGAAGGAGGAAGACTACACTCTGACGAGCCCTGAAAAGAGACCAACCACCACGACGCTCTCTAAAAAGAGATAGACCATTTCCACGCATTTGGGAAGAAACCCAAACTATTCTGGTAACTCTCTTAACAGTTTTCGGAACATCTGCTCTTTCAATTCTTAAGATCACATTTATCGAATCAATTCACCCAAGAAACTGGCCAGAATGCCCAAAATAAAGAAATACCATCTTCGAGCCTTTAAGTGACTTTCTGAGCTCGCCGAGGCGAAGTCCCCAAAAACTGGAATGATGCAGAACTCCTGTTTCTAATCTTGAAAACCTCAAAATCGTTAAAGCTGTTACATTTCTTGCTGAATTTATCTCAAAAATGAAAAATCCGAGAAAATCGATAAAATTTCAGAAAATATTTTACATCAAGCAATTTTTAATGCTCCCCCTGATTGGTTTGTTACCAGAAATTATTTGAAATTCCCACTCTATTGAGCTAAATCTTGATTTATTAATTTGACTGGCGCTCTTGTCCCCACTCCCCACTCTCACCCTCACCTTCGCTGACGTGGTGGATTCCGGAAGGTCCACGTATGCAGTTGAAGATAAAAACACCCCCAGTTGTCTATATAAGCACCCGCTTGACGCGACTATCACTACTCCCAACTCTGCAAGGCAAGCAAGCGAACAAGCGAGCAAAAGCCACCAAGAGCCATGGAAACGACACGAATCCTACCGCCCGCGCCGGCCTCCCAGCAGGACTTCCTCCGTCACCCTTTTGTCTATAAAATTTGACTTGTCCCCACTCTCACATTCGCTGACGTGATCGATTCCGGAAGGTCCACGTATGCAGTTGAAGATAAGAGCACCCCCAGTTGTCTATATAAGCACCCGCTTGACGCGAATATCACTACTCCCAACTCTGCAAGGCAAGCAAGCGAACAAGCGAGCAAAAGCCACCAAGAGCCATGGAAACGACACGAATCCTACCGCCCGCGCCGGCCTCCCAGCAGGACTTCCTCGCTGACGGTCTCCCGGTGGAGATGGTCTGCCTGATCCTCCGAAGTCTCGACTCGGAATCTCTGGATCGCGCCGTCTTGGCCCACGACCGGTGGTGGGACGCGGCGATGGGCGATCCCATACTGCGACGCCGCCTCCGGAAACGGGCCAGACGGCAGCGCCTGGAGAGAATCGCGGCTCCGGAGTTCGAGGTCCTCAGGCCCGGAGCGCCCGGGGAAATGTTCGGCAAGAACATCACCCAGACGCTCAGGCAGACGCCGACGTCGCACGGGCCGAGCGACCTCGAGATCAGACTGGCAAACTTGCCGAAGAAACACGGGCAGGCCAAGGCGCGGAAGGTAAAGGAAACGGCGCCCGCCAGGGCGATGAGGATCTGAGAAACTGCTCTCGGGATCCCCTGACGCTCCCTCTAAAGGGGAAGACTCTCCACTGACTCACTCTCTCAAGAGGCTAAGAGGCAGGATACTAAAGAGACGCACTCCAGAAGGAGGAAGACTACACTCTGACGAGCCCTGAAAAGAGACCAACCACCACGACGCTCTCTAAAAAGAGATAGACCATTTCCACGCATTTGGGAAGAAACCCAAACTATTCTGGTAACTCTCTTAACAGTTTTCGGAACATCTGCTCTTTCAATTCTTAAGATCACATTTATCGAATCAATTCACCCAAGAAACTGGCCAGAATGCCCAAAATAAAGAAATACCATCTTCGAGCCTTTAAGTGACTTTCTGAGCTCGCCGAGGCGAAGTCCCCAAAAACTGGAATGATGCAGAACTCCTGTTTCTAATCTTGAAAACCTCAAAATCGTTAAAGCTGTTACATTTCTTGCTGAATTTATCTCAAAAATGAAAAATCCGAGAAAATCGATAAAATTTCAGAAAATATTTTACATCAAGCAATTTTTAATGCTCCCCCTGATTGGTTTGTTACCAGAAATTATTTGAAATTCCCACTCTATTGAGCTAAATCCGTCACCCTTTTGTCTATAAAATTTGACTGGCGCTCTTGTCCCCACTCCCCACTCTCACCCTCACCTTCGCTGACGTGGTGGATTCCGGAAGGTCCACGTATGCAGTTGAAGATAAAAACACCCCCAGTTGTCTATATAAGCACCCGCTTGACGCGACTATCACTACTCCCAACTCTGCAAGGCAAGCAAGCGAACAAGCGAGCAAAAGCCACCAAGAGCCATGGAAACGACACGAATCCTACCGCCCGCGCCGGCCTCCCAGCAGGACTTCCTCGCTGACGGTCTCCCGGTGGAGATGGTCTGCCTGATCCTCCGAAGTCTCGACTCGGAATCTCTGGATCGCGCCGTCTTGGCCCACGACCGGTGGTGGGACGCGGCGATGGGCGATCCCATACTGCGACGCCGCCTCCGGAAACGGGCCAGACGGCAGCGCCTGGAGAGAATCGCGGCTCCGGAGTTCGAGGTCCTCAGGCCCGGAGCGCCCGGGGAAATGTTCGGCAAGAACATCACCCGGACGCTCAGGCAGACGCCGACGTCGCACGGGCCGAGCGACCTCGAGATCAGACTGGCAAACTTGCCGAAGAAACACGGGCAGGCCAAGGCGCGGAAGGTAAAGGAAACGGCGCCCGCCAGGGCGATGAGGATCTGAGAAACTGCTCTCGGGATCCCCTGACGCTCCCTCTAAAGGGGAAGACTCTCCACTGACTCACTCTCTCAAGAGGCTAAGAGGCAGGATACTAAAGAGACGCACTCCAGAAGGAGGAAGACTACACTCTGACGAGCCCTGAAAAGAGACCAACCACCACGACGCTCTCTAAAAAGAGATAGACCATTTCCACGCATTTGGGAAGAAACCCAAACTATTCTGGTAACTCTCTTAACAGTTTTCGGAACATCTGCTCTTTCAATTCTTAAGATCACATTTATCGAATCAATTCACCCAAGAAACTGGCCAGAATGCCCAAAATAAAGAAATACCATCTTCGAGCCTTTAAGTGACTTTCTGAGCTCGCCGAGGCGAAGTCCCCAAAAACTGGAATGATGCAGAACTCCTGTTTCTAATCTTGAAAACCTCAAAATCGTTAAAGCTGTTACATTTCTTGCTGAATTTATCTCAAAAATGAAAAATCCGAGAAAATCGATAAAATTTCAGAAAATATTTTACATCAAGCAATTTTTAATGCTCCCCCTGATTGGTTTGTTACCAGAAATTATTTGAAATTCCCACTCTATTGAGCTAAATCCGTCACCCTTTTGTCTATAAAATTTGACTGGCGCCCTTGTCCCCACTCTCACATTCGCTGACGTGATCGATTCCGGAAGGTCCACGTATGCAGTTGAAGATAAGAGCACCCCCAGTTGTCTATATAAGCACCCGCTTGACGCGAATATCACTACTCCCAACTCTGCAAGGCAAGCAAGCGAACAAGCGAGCAAAAGCCACCAAGAGCCATGGAAACGACACGAATCCTACCGCCCGCGCCGGCCTCCCAGCAGGACTTCCTCGCTGACGGTCTCCCGGTGGAGATGGTCTGCCTGATCCTCCGAAGCCTCGACTCGGAATCTCTGGATCGCGCCGTCTTGGCCCACGACCGGTGGTGGGACGCGGCGATGGGCGATCCCATACTGCGACGCCGCCTCCGGAAACGGGCCAGACGGCAGCGCCTGGAGAGAATCGCGGCTCCGGAGTTCGAGGTCCTCAGGCCCGGAGCGCCCGGGGAAATGTTCGGCAAGAACATCACCCGGACGCTCAGGCAGACGCCGACGTCGCACGGGCCGAGCGACCTCGAGATCAGACTGGCAAACTTGCCGAAGAAACACGGGCAGGCCAAGGCGCGGAAGGTAAAGGAAACGGCGCCCGCCAGGGCGATGAGGATCTGAGAAACTGCTCTCGGGATCCCCTGACGCTCCCTCTAAAGGGGAAGACTCTCCACTGACTCACTCTCTCAAGAGGCTAAGAGGCAGGATACTAAAGAGACGCACTCCAGAAGGAGGAAGACTACACTCTGACGAGCCCTGAAAAGAGACCAACCACCACGACGCTCTCTAAAAAGAGATAGACCATTTCCACGCATTTGGGAAGAAACCCAAACTATTCTGGTAACTCTCTTAACAGTTTTCGGAACATCTGCTCTTTCAATTCATAAGATCACATTTATCGAATCAATTCACCCAAGAAACTGGCCAGAATGCCCAAAATAAAGAAATACCATCTTCGAGCCTTTAAGTGACTTTCTGAGCTCGCCGAGGCGAAGTCCCCAAAAACTGGAATGATGCAGAACTCCTGTTTCTAATCTTGAAAACCTCAAAATCGTTAAAGCTGTTACATTTCTTGCTGAATTTATCTCAAAAATGAAAAATCCGAGAAAATCGATAAAATTTCAGAAAATATTTTACATCAAGCAATTTTTAATGCTCCCCCTGATTGGTTTGTTACCAGAAATTATTTGAAATTCCCACTCTATTGAGCTAAATCCGTCACCCTTTTGTCTATAAAATTTGACTGGCGCTCTTGTCCCCACTCCCCACTCTCACCCTCACCTTCGCTGACGTGGTGGATTCCGGAAGGTCCACGTATGCAGTTGAAGATAAGAGCACCCCCAGTTGTCTATATAAGCACCCGCTTGACGCGAATATCACTACTCCCAACTCTGCAAGGCAAGCAAGCGAACAAGCGAGCAAAAGCCACCAAGAGCCATGGAAACGACACGAATCCTACCGCCCGCGCCGGCCTCCCAGCAGGACTTCCTCGCTGACGGTCTCCCGGTGGAGATGGTCTGCCTGATCCTCCGAAGTCTCGACTCGGAATCTCTGGATCGCGCCGTCTTGGCCCACGACCGGTGGTGGGACGCGGCGATGGGCGATCCCATACTGCGACGCCGCCTCCGGAAACGGGCCAGACGGCAGCGCCTGGAGAGAATCGCGGCTCCGGAGTTCGAGGTCCTCAGGCCCGGAGCGCCCGGGGAAATGTTCGGCAAGAACATCACCCGGACGCTCAGGCAGACGCCGACGTCGCACGGGCCGAGCGACCTCGAGATCAGACTGGCAAACTTGCCGAAGAAACACGGGCAGGCCAAGGCGCGGAAGGTAAAGGAAACGGCGCCCGCCAGGGCGATGAGGATCTGAGAAACTGCTCTCGGGATCCCCTGACGCTCCCTCTAAAGGGGAAGACTCTCCACTGACTCACTCTCTCAAGAGGCTAAGAGGCAGGATACTAAAGAGACGCACTCCAGAAGGAGGAAGACTACACTCTGACGAGCCCTGAAAAGAGACCAACCACCACGACGCTCTCTAAAAAGAGATAGACCATTTCCACGCATTTGGGAAGAAACCCAAACTATTCTGGTAACTCTCTTAACAGTTTTCGGAACATCTGCTCTTTCAATTCTTAAGATCACATTTATCGAATCAATTCACCCAAGAAACTGGCCAGAATGCCCAAAATAAAGAAATACCATCTTCGAGCCTTTAAGTGACTTTCTGAGCTCGCCGAGGCGAAGTCCCCAAAAACTGGAATGATGCAGAACTCCTGTTTCTAATCTTGAAAACCTCAAAATCGTTAAAGCTGTTACATTTCTTGCTGAATTTATCTCAAAAATGAAAAATCCGAGAAAATCGATAAAATTTCAGAAAATATTTTACATCAAGCAATTTTTAATGCTCCCCCTGATTGGTTTGTTACCAGAAATTATTTGAAATTCCCACTCTATTGAGCTAAATCCGTCACCCTTTTGTCTATAAAATTTGACTTGTCCCCACTCTCACATTCGCTGACGTGATCGATTCCGGAAGGTCCACGTATGCAGTTGAAGATAAGAGCACCCCCAGTTGTCTATATAAGCACCCGCTTGACGCGAATATCACTACTCCCAACTCTGCAAGGCAAGCAAGCGAACAAGCGAGCAAAAGCCACCAAGAGCCATGGAAACGACACGAATCCTACCGCCCGCGCCGGCCTCCCAGCAGGACTTCCTCGCTGACGGTCTCCCGGTGGAGATGGTCTGCCTGATCCTCCGAAGTCTCGACTCGGAATCTCTGGATCGCGCCGTCTTGGCCCACGACCGGTGGTGGGACGCGGCGATGGGCGATCCCATACTGCGACGCCGCCTCCGGAAACGGGCCAGACGGCAGCGCCTGGAGAGAATCGCGGCTCCGGAGTTCGAGGTCCTCAGGCCCGGAGCGCCCGGGGAAATGTTCGGCAAGAACATCACCCAGACGCTCAGGCAGACGCCGACGTCGCACGGGCCGAGCGACCTCGAGATCAGACTGGCAAACTTGCCGAAGAAACACGGGCAGGCCAAGGCGCGGAAGGTAAAGGAAACGGCGCCCGCCAGGGCGATGAGGATCTGAGAAACTGCTCTCGGGATCCCCTGACGCTCCCTCTAAAGGGGAAGACTCTCCACTGACTCACTCTCTCAAGAGGCTAAGAGGCAGGATACTAAAGAGACGCACTCCAGAAGGAGGAAGACTACACTCTGACGAGCCCTGAAAAGAGACCAACCACCACGACGCTCTCTAAAAAGAGATAGACCATTTCCACGCATTTGGGAAGAAACCCAAACTATTCTGGTAACTCTCTTAACAGTTTTCGGAACATCTGCTCTTTCAATTCTTAAGATCACATTTATCGAATCAATTCACCCAAGAAACTGGCCAGAATGCCCAAAATAAAGAAATACCATCTTCGAGCCTTTAAGTGACTTTCTGAGCTCGCCGAGGCGAAGTCCCCAAAAACTGGAATGATGCAGAACTCCTGTTTCTAATCTTGAAAACCTCAAAATCGTTAAAGCTGTTACATTTCTTGCTGAATTTATCTCAAAAATGAAAAATCCGAGAAAATCGATAAAATTTCAGAAAATATTTTACATCAAGCAATTTTTAATGCTCCCCCTGATTGGTTTGTTACCAGAAATTATTTGAAATTCCCACTCTATTGAGCTAAATCCGTCACCCTTTTGTCTATAAAATTTGACTTGTCCCCACTCTCACATTCGCTGACGTGATCGATTCCGGAAGGTCCACGTATGCAGTTGAAGATAAGAGCACCCCCAGTTGTCTATATAAGCACCCGCTTGACGCGAATATCACTACTCCCAACTCTGCAAGGCAAGCAAGCGAACAAGCGAGCAAAAGCCACCAAGAGCCATGGAAACGACACGAATCCTACCGCCCGCGCCGGCCTCCCAGCAGGACTTCCTCGCTGACGGTCTCCCGGTGGAGATGGTCTGCCTGATCCTCCGAAGTCTCGACTCGGAATCTCTGGATCGCGCCGTCTTGGCCCACGACCGGTGGTGGGACGCGGCGATGGGCGATCCCATACTGCGACGCCGCCTCCGGAAACGGGCCAGACGGCAGCGCCTGGAGAGAATCGCGGCTCCGGAGTTCGAGGTCCTCAGGCCCGGAGCGCCCGGGGAAATGTTCGGCAAGAACATCACCCAGACGCTCAGGCAGACGCCGACGTCGCACGGGCCGAGCGACCTCGAGATCAGACTGGCAAACTTGCCGAAGAAACACGGGCAGGCCAAGGCGCGGAAGGTAAAGGAAACGGCGCCCGCCAGGGCGATGAGGATCTGAGAAACTGCTCTCGGGATCCCCTGACGCTCCCTCTAAAGGGGAAGACTCTCCACTGACTCACTCTCTCAAGAGGCTAAGAGGCAGGATACTAAAGAGACGCACTCCAGAAGGAGGAAGACTACACTCTGACGAGCCCTGAAAAGAGACCAACCACCACGACGCTCTCTAAAAAGAGATAGACCATTTCCACGCATTTGGGAAGAAACCCAAACTATTCTGGTAACTCTCTTAACAGTTTTCGGAACATCTGCTCTTTCAATTCTTAAGATCACATTTATCGAATCAATTCACCCAAGAAACTGGCCAGAATGCCCAAAATAAAGAAATACCATCTTCGCGCCTTTAAGTGACTTTCTGAGCTCGCCGAGGCGAAGTCCCCAAAAACTGGAATGATGCAGAACTCCTGTTTCTAATCTTGAAAACCTCAAAATCGTTAAAGCTGTTACATTTCTTGCTGAATTTATCTCAAAAATGAAAAATCCGAGAAAATCGATAAAATTTCAGAAAATATTTTACATCAAGCAATTTTTAATGCTCCCCCTGATTGGTTTGTTACCAGAAATTATTTGAAATTCCCACTCTATTGAGCTAAATCCGTCACCCTTTTGTCTATAAAATTTGACTGGCGCCCTTGTCCCCACTCTCACATTCGCTGACGTGATCGATTCCGGAAGGTCCACGTATGCAGTTGAAGATAAGAGCACCCCCAGTTGTCTATATAAGCACCCGCTTGACGCGAATATCACTACTCCCAACTCTGCAAGGCAAGCAAGCGAACAAGCGAGCAAAAGCCACCAAGAGCCATGGAAACGACACGAATCCTACCGCCCGCGCCGGCCTCCCAGCAGGACTTCTTCGCTGACGGTCTCCCGGTGGAGATGGTCTGCCTGATCCTCCGAAGCCTCGACTCGGAATCTCTGGATCGCGCCGTCTTGGCCCACGACCGGTGGTGGGACGCGGCGATGGGCGATCCCATACTGCGACGCCGCCTCCGGAAACGGGCCAGACGGCAGCGCCGGGAGAGAATCGCGGCCCCGGAGTTCGAGGTCCTCAGGCCCGGAGCGCCCGGGGAAATGTTCGGCAAGAACATCACCCGGACGCTCAGGCAGACGCCGACGCCGCACGGGCCGAGCGACCTCGAGATCAGACTGGCCAACTTGCCGAAGAAACCCAGGCAGGCTAAGGCGCGGAAGGTAAAGGAAACGGCGCCCGCCAGGGCGATGAGGATCTGAGAAACTGCTCTCGGGATCCCCTGACGCTCCCTCTAAAGGGGAAGACTCTCCACTGACTCACTCTCTCAAGAGGCTAAGAGGCAGGATACTAAAGAGACGCACTCCAGAAGGAGGAAGACTACACTCTGACGAGCCCTGAAAAGAGACCAACCACCACGACGCTCTCTAAAAAGAGATAGACCATTTCCACGCATTTGGGAAGAAACCCAAACTATTCTGGTAACTCTCTTAACAGTTTTCGGAACATCTGCTCTTTCAATTCTTAAGATCACATTTATCGAATCAATTCACCCAAGAAACTGGCCAGAATGCCCAAAATAAAGAAATACCATCTTCGAGCCTTTAAGTGACTTTCTGAGCTCGCCGAGGCGAAGTCCCCAAAAACTGGAATGATGCAGAACTCCTGTTTCTAATCTTGAAAACCTCAAAATCGTTAAAGCTGTTACATTTCTTGCTGAATTTATCTCAAAAATGAAAAATCCGAGAAAATCGATAAAATTTCAGAAAATATTTTACATCAAGCAATTTTTAATGCTCCCCCTGATTGGTTTGTTACCAGAAATTATTTGAAATTCCCACTCTATTGAGCTAAATCCGTCACCCTTTTGTCTATAAAATTTGACTGGCGCCCTTGTCCCCACTCTCACATTCGCTGACGTGATCGATTCCGGAAGGTCCACGTATGCAGTTGAAGATAAGAGCACCCCCAGTTGTCTATATAAGCACCCGCTTGACGCGAATATCACTACTCCCAACTCTGCAAGGCAAGCAAGCGAACAAGCGAGCAAAAGCCACCAAGAGCCATGGAAACGACACGAATCCTACCGCCCGCGCCGGCCTCCCAGCAGGACTTCCTCGCTGACGGTCTCCCGGTGGAGATGGTCTGCCTGATCCTCCGAAGCCTCGACTCGGAATCTCTGGATCGCGCCGTCTTGGCCCACGACCGGTGGTGGGACGCGGCGATGGGCGATCCCATACTGCGACGCCGCCTCCGGAAACGGGCCAGACGGCAGCGCCGGGAGAGAATCGCGGCCCCGGAGTTCGAGGTCCTCAGGCCCGGAGCGCCCGGGGAAATGTTCGGCAAGAACATCACCCGGACGCTCAGGCAGACGCCGACGCCGCACGGGCCGAGCGACCTCGAGATCAGACTGGCCAACTTGCCGAAGAAACCCAGGCAGACTAAGGCGCGGAAGGTAAAGGAAACGGCGCCCGCCAGGGCGATGAGGATCTGAGAAACTGCTCTCGGGATCCCCTGACGCTCCCTCTAAAGGGGAAGACTCTCCACTGACTCACTCTCTCAAGAGGCTAAGAGGCAGGATACTAAAGAGACGCACTCCAGAAGGAGGAAGACTACACTCTGACGAGCCCTGAAAAGAGACCAACCACCACGACGCTCTCTAAAAAGAGATAGACCATTTCCACGCATTTGGGAAGAAACCCAAACTATTCTGGTAACTCTCTTAACAGTTTTCGGAACATCTGCTATTTCAATTCTTAAGATCACATTTATCGAATCAATTCACCCAAGAAACTGGCCAGAATGCCCAAAATCAAGAAATACCATCTTCGAGCCTTTAAGTGACTTTCTGAGCTCGCCGAGGCGAAGTCCCCAAAAACTGGAATGATGCAGAACTCCTGTTTCTAATCTTGAAAACCTCAAAATCGTTAAAGCTGTTACATTTCTTGCTGAATTTATCTCAAAAATGAAAAATCCGAGAAAATCGATAAAATTTCAGAAAATATTTTACATCAAGCAATTTTTAATGCTCCCCCTGATTGGTTTGTTACCAGAAATTATTTGAAATTCCCACTCTATTGAGCTAAATCCGTCACCCTTTTGTCTATAAAATTTGACTGGCGCCCTTGTCCCCACTCTCACATTCGCTGACGTGATCGATTCCGGAAGGTCCACGTATGCAGTTGAAGATAAGAGCACCCCCAGTTGTCTATATAAGCACCCGCTTGACGCGACTATCACTACTCCCAACTCTGCAAGGCAAGCAAGCGAACAAGCGAGCAAAAGCCACCAAGAGCCATGGAAACGACACGAATCCTACCGCCCGCGCCGGCCTCCCAGCAGGACTTCCTCGCTGACGGTCTCCCGGTGGAGATGGTCTGCCTGATCCTCCGAAGCCTCGACTCGGAATCTCTGGATCGCGCCGTCTTGGCCCACGACCGGTGGTGGGACGCGGCGATGGGCGATCCCATACTGCGACGCCGCCTCCGGAAACGGGCCAGACGGCAGCGCCGGGAGAGAATCGCGGCCCCGGAGTTCGAGGTCCTCAGGCCCGGAGCGCCCGGGGAAATGTTCGGCAAGAACATCACCCGGACGCTCAGGCAGACGCCGACGCCGCACGGGCCGAGCGACCTCGAGATCAGACTGGCCAACTTGCCGAAGAAACCCAGGCAGACTAAGGCGCGGAAGGTAAAGGAAACGGCGCCCGCCAGGGCGATGAGGATCTGAGAAACTGCTCTCGGGATCCCCTGACGCTCCCTCTAAAGGGGAAGACTCTCCACTGACTCACTCTCTCAAGAGGCTAAGAGGCAGGATACTAAAGAGACGCACTCCAGAAGGAGGAAGACTACACTCTGACGAGCCCTGAAAAGAGACCAACCACCACGACGCTCTCTAAAAAGAGATAGACCATTTCCACGCATTTGGGAAGAAACCCAAACTATTCTGGTAACTCTCTTAACAGTTTTCGGAACATCTGCTCTTTCAATTCTTAAGATCACATTTATCGAATCAATTCACCCAAGAAACTGGCCAGAATGCCCAAAATAAAGAAATACCATCTTCGAGCCTTTAAGTGACTTTCTGAGCTCGCCGAGGCGAAGTCCCCAAGAGCCATGGAAACGACACGAATCCTACCGCCCGCGCCGGCCTCCCAGCAGGACTTCCTCGCTGACGGTCTCCCGGTGGAGATGGTCTGCCTGATCCTCCGAAGCCTCGACTCGGAATCTCTGGATCGCGCCGTCTTGGCCCACGACCGGTGGTGGGACGCGGCGATGGGCGATCCCATACTGCGACGCCGCCTCCGGAAACGGGCCAGACGGCAGCGCCTGGAGAGAATCGCGGCTCCGGAGTTCGAGGTCCTCAGGCCCGGAGCGCCCGGGGAAATGTTCGGCAAGAACATCACCCGGACGCTCAGGCAGACGCCGACGTTGCACGGGCCGAGCGACCTCGAGATCAGACTGGCAAACTTGCCGAAGAAACACGGGCAGGCCAAGGCGCGGAAGGTAAAGGAAACGGCGCCCGCCAGGGCGATGAGGATCTGAGAAACTGCTCTCGGGATCCCCTGACGCTCCCTCTAAAGGGGAAGACTCTCCACTGACTCACTCTCTCAAGAGGCTAAGAGGCAGGATACTAAAGAGACGCACTCCAGAAGGAGGAAGACTACACTCTGACGAGCCCTGAAAAGAGACCAACCACCCCGACGCTCTCTAAAAAGAGATAGACCATTTCCACGCATTTGGGAAGAAACCCAAACTATTCTGGTAACTCTCTTAACAGTTTTCGGAACATCTGCTCTTTCAATTCTTAAGATCACATTTATCGAATCAATTCACCCAAGAAACTGGCCAGAATGCCCAAAATAAAGAAATACCATCTTCGAGCCTTTAAGTGACTTTCTGAGCTCGCCGAGGCGAAGTCCCCAAAAACTGGAATGATGCAGAACTCCTGTTTCTAATCTTGAAAACCTCAAAATCGTTAAAGCTGTTACATTTCTTGCTGAATTTATCTCAAAAATGAAAAATCCGAGAAAATCGATAAAATTTCAGAAAATATTTTACATCAAGCAATTTTTAATGCTCCCCATGATTGGTTTGTTACCAGAAATTATTTGAAATTCCCACTCTATTGAGCTAAATCCGTCACCCTTTTGTCTATAAAATTTGACTGGCGCTCTTGTCCCCACTCCCCACTCTCACCCTCACCTTCGCTGACGTGGTGGATTCCGGAAGGTCCACGTATGCAGTTGAAGATAAAAACACCCCCAGTTGTCTATATAAGCACCCGCTTGACGCGAATATCACTACTCCCAACTCTGCAAGGCAAGCAAGCGAACAAGCGAGCAAAAGCCACCAAGAGCCATGGAAACGACACGAATCCTACCGCCCGCGCCGGCCTCCCAGCAGGACTTCCTCGCTGACGGTCTCCCGGTGGAGATGGTCTGCCTGATCCTCCGAAGCCTCGACTCGGAATCTCTGGATCGCGCCGTCTTGGCCCACGACCGGTGGTGGGACGCGGCGATGGGCGATCCCATACTGCGACGCCGCCTCCGGAAACGGGCCAGACGGCAGCGCCTGGAGAGAATCGCGGCTCCGGAGTTCGAGGTCCTCAGGCCCGGAGCGCCCGGGGAAATGTTCGGCAAGAACATCACCCGGACGCTCAGGCAGACGCCGACGTCGCACGGGCCGAGCGACCTCGAGATCAGACTGGCAAACTTGCCGAAGAAACACGGGCAGGCCAAGGCGCGGAAGGTAAAGGAAACGGTGCCCGCCAGGGCGATGAGGATCTGAGAAACTGCTCTCGGGATCCCCTGACGCTCCCTCTAAAGGGGAAGACTCTCCACTGACTCACTCTCTCAAGAGGCTAAGAGGCAGGATACTAAAGAGACGCACTCCAGAAGGAGGAAGACTACACTCTGACGAGCCCTGAAAGAGACCAACCACCACGACGCTCTCTAAAAAGAGGTAGACCATTTCAACGCATTTGGGAAGAAACCCAAACTATTCTGGTAACTCTCTTAACAGTTTTCGGAACATCTGCTCTTTCAATTCTTAAGATCACATTTATCGAATCAATTCACCCAAGAAACTGGCAAGAATGCCCAAAATAAAGAAATACCATCTTGGAGCCCTTAAGTGACTTTCTGAGCTCGCCGAGGCGAAGTCCCCAAAAACTGGAATGATGCAGAACTCGTTTCTAATCTTGAAAACCTCAAAATCGTTAAAGCTGTTACATTTCTTGCTGAATTTATCTCAAAAATGAAAAATCCGAGAAAATCGATAAAATTTCAGAAAATATTTTACATCAAGCAATTTTTAATGCTCCCCCTGATTGGTTTGTTACCAGAAATTATTTGAAATTGCCACTCTATTGAGCTAAATCCGTCACCCTTTTGTCTATAAAATTTGACTGGCGCCCTTGTCCCCACTCCCCACTCTCACCCTCACCTTCGCTGACGTGGTGGATTCCGGAAGGTCCACGTATGCAGTTGAAGATAAAAACACCCCCAGTCGTCTAATTTTGAAAATTCTGAAGAATTGAGAAAACTCTTCATTGGATTGTTTTGTTTTGGTCACGATCACCACGATCTAAGGTAATAAAATTTTTCTACATCGATAAACCTCTTCTTCAGCTCAAACAGCGAATGTAAAACTCTGATATGATCTTCGCTTTCTTCTAACTCACTTTTCAAATAGGCAGACTGGTAGAAAACGCGCTCCTGAAGGAGAAAGACTATTCAGAACAAGCAAAATCCCTACGGCGTTCTTTAAAAAAGGGACAAACCACAATGAGTTAGCTTAGGTAGTTTAATTGAACCAAGCTAATCGGATAGGCAAAAAAACCTAAAAACCTAAGGAAACTCTTCGAAGCACTGTCTCGAGTCTCTTCCGAGTTCTTTTTGCGATAAGAACTGAGGTCTTCCAATAAAGGATTTCCGGAAGGGGCCAACCTTTCTCTTTGGATTTTTTCCCTAAGAGGTATGTTCGAAAATATTTGATAAAACGGGTCGTGTAAAAAAATGAAAATGATCCTTTCAAAAATTTTAAAATTCCTCTCCCCGAAATAACGGGCACCACAAAAATTTCCTAGATCAAAATAGGGACCAAATTTGGGGCGGTGCACTCCATTATTTGATCAGTATTTATATAGCTCACGTTTTACAAAAATGTAAACCCTACTTTTCTTTTTTGCCTTTAGTAAAATCTAAAAACAAAACTGACACTCAATTACGAGTAATATTTTGAACAAGATCGAAATTTTCAAGCACATTCCCTCTACCTACAATAAAAATGTATAAATCAAAATTATGATTTTGCAGATGGAACCTTTTGTCTTAGCGGTGCAGAGCAGGTCAGTATTGGCACTGGCACTGTGGCACTTGGGACGACGAAAATTTACCAAAACGAACAACACACAGAAACGGTTTGAACTGGTAACAATAAACTGCAGACTCGATATGCGATTATTAACATGGGTTGAAGAGAACTGGACGAACGAACAATTTGCAACCTACATCGGTTATTTTTATCTTCATCATTAATATGGCCGTGGAATATGATCCAATGGTTGGTTTAATTATTGCGATTAAAATAATGGCCAATAAATGATAGAACAATATCACAATAATTTCATGTCGTCACGATTCAAATATACGAAACCGTGTCGTTTTATTTTATATACAGACAGACCGACCTCACTCATCAACTTTGGCGAAATTTTATCAATCAGCTAAACTTTCAAATCGTCTCACTACTGCAACAGAGCTTGGGACTCGTGTCCTCAATTGATAGAAAAAATTAAGGATTCAAATTTGAGCCCTGAGGTACACCATAGGATTGGGTCTGAGCAAGAGCTCTACTTGATCTTGTAGAGGTAGAACGGTTCGACATACGAAATTTTGGAATCTAGGAGAGCTATTGGGGGTATTTACTGAAATTCATAGGTACTGAAGTTGAGGTAAGAGCTCTTTGGGCGATCTTTTTAATTTTAGTAAAAATTGGTATTATTTTTGATTACGTTCCTCATAAAAGTGTTCGTAAAGGAAAAATCATTTTCGTAATTATCAAATAAATTTTACAAAACTAAAATCCCCTAGTTAATCCTGAATATGATACATATAAGGACAGAAACTCTTCACTTATAGATAAAAGAAATTATAATCGATACATTAATAATACATAAAGCGTCCCTTTGAAATGAAATGAAACCAAATCGAGAATATATTTATAATTACCGCTGAAGCCTGAAACGAGAACTAATAATTCCATCCCTGAAAAGCTTTTCGAATATTTATTCCCTCAGGCTGACTCGGCGTTTTATTTCTAATCGATATACCGGTGGTACTAGTCCGGTACCAACCTAATACATTAAAAACGAATCGCTCCCAAATTCGGAATAATAGGTATAAGGATCTTTCCAGTAAGTTTTTTTTCATAATTAATTATAATTAAAAATGAATTTTTATAGCGAATCCGAGTAAAAATTAATTATTAATGAGTTGATATTTGCCAGTTTAATTATAATAATGTTATTAAATTTGCAAATATACAGCCAGGTTCGGGTTTAAGCAGTTTTTAGTATCACTTTTGCTGTAACAAAGTGTGTCACCGTGTTATGCAAATATTAATTTAAATGAAAAGCTTTCATTTTAATTAAATTTGATCTCAAATTATTAATCTGCGAACGGTCGATTTGATCAATAGGGAGAATAATATTTAAACTGAAAATCAACATTGAAATTAATTACGAATTTTACGAAAAACACTCTGTATAAATGTATTATGTAATTATTGAAGAATGCAGAATTTAAAAAAAAAAAGATTGCGTGATAGGACTAAAAACACCCTGTATATGATTATCACTATGACATAGGTATACTTATAAAAATAAAAATTTATTTTGAGAAATTTTGATTTTACAGCCTACTTAAGGCTGAAAATACCTAAATGTGTATGGAGACATGTTGTATTTTCTTATAATTTTTTTTTTATTAAAATTCTCTTTTTATTTTTTTTTATATTTCATATTTGTTTTATACGAAAATACCTCTAATATATTGTCATAACTTACAAAAAGATTTGGATGCTTTGGCCCGGTATCTTTTCTTATGCACAATTTAATTTAACTTACAAAATAACTGAGTAAAACATATACAGTGTTTTTTACATTTTGATCGTATACGACTGAAAACGCTCTTCTATTTAAATGGGCATTTTTTTATTTGAATTTTTTATACGAAACGACATGTTTTTTTTTCATAAAAATGATCAGTGACTCGCGCACTCCGAATACAGGGCGTTATTATAAGGCCCATTAAAATTAAGCAATTTTTTGTTCATAAAACCTCTTTACAGAGAAATTATCTACCTATCAAAAAATATATCTATATCTAAATCCTAAATCTGCAAGAAATTTGAAGTTTGGCAACCGTGCAAAAGCTCACTTTAGCATTATAAAATTTTATAATTGCCCTATAAATGAAAATAATGAAAATTATGTATATCTAACCTGACTTGGATGCTTTGTATAAGGGCCGGCAGGATTTTTTGTTATTTTTTTCGAAAATTCTGATTTATTTACTCGAGACGGCTTTAAAAACATAAAAGAACTGATTAGAAAATAAAGTTTTTTTCCTTAATTTAAATTTTTATACGAAAAGATATCACCTATGATCCAAAAGACAATATGTACAGGACCGGAAACGTTTTTTGCAAAAATAATTTTGAACAAAATTATTTTTTCTTATCCGAAAAATTATTTTTTTAACAATTTTGTAAAGACTGTATGGCGAACTTATGAACCGGTAATACTAATGTCATTTTTTTGGAAAATTTAATTGTTTAATAAAATTTTACGTGAAAAAATTATCCAAAAAAGACGCTAAGATATGTTCGTTTCTTTGTGAAATTTTTTGGTTGGACTTTTATACGATCAAAAAACACTATGTAGAGGGGACGAGAGCATTTTTGTATTTTTTTTCAAGAAATTTGTTATTTTTACTAGCACTTACCACCTACTTATTTCTTACTAGTTCCCAGTTCGAATTTGTAAAATCAAACTTATCTGTCAAAATTTTGATAAAAAGTTGAATAACCCAAAAAGTAATGATTTTTCAGGTGTGTTAATTTACGTAAATTAAATTTAGTCAATAATCTGGATCAGAAACCAAAAATGCAATAATTTTCATAGTACATACATACTTTATTGAAAATAACAAAAACGATTACTTCCGGACTTCCGGCAACTAACCGAAAATTAAAACGGTAGTCGACTGTAAATTTTTAGGCGCGTAGATTTATTACGATTTAATTGTCATTTATCAATGTCAGACTTCGCATAAGAGTGAAAACTCATCGTGAATCACCCTGTATATGTATATAAACTGGTAGTCATTTTTTTTTGAATTTATGAAATTTTGATTATATAGCGTACAACTGAAAATGTCATTGCATATGGACTGGCGGCATCTTTTTGAGTGAAAATTAAATTTTTTACGTTTTTTTTTCAATGAACATAAGTTATCGATTGCTCTCTGCGCTATTTAAAAATGCATTCGAAACATAATTTAAAAAATCCCCCATTTATACAAATTATTAATGATGGCGGACACCTTACGGCTGTGAAAACTGCTGCTAAAAAGCTGACAATTTTTGAACGCACTAATATACATACCTACATTTTTTTTCAAAACAGGTAAATTTTGAAAAAAAAATAGGGAAGACCACTAGGATCAGTACCTTCAAGATACACGCAAGAAATAATTTCTTGCAAACAATTACGGTGGCGGGTATTTAAATTTAAATCATGTCCCCATTAAAATGAAAAAAATGAATAACTCCGATTTACCAAAATATGAAAATTTTGAAAAAAATTATGAAAGAACACCAGGACCACTGGTGTACCTTCAAGGTACACCAGGAATAATTTCTTGCAAACAACTACAGCGGCGGGTATTTTAATTAAATAATGTCGTTCATCCCCAAATAAACAACACAAATCAGTACCTGTTGTGTACAGTGCGTTCAAAAATTGTAAGCTATCTTTTAGCAGCTATTTTCACGCCAGTGGACACCTTTAGAGGAGAAGTTTAAATTAAACCAGCCGAGTCGACCTGTGTATCTAATTCGAGTCATATGAATAAAACAAACAAACCTATTACAATACAAATGAGACCAATTTAGCAATTATTATTAATGAATGTCATTTTTTTTTAATACACTTAAATAATGACATTTAACTCATGTAAGATAGTTCAAAAATCTTCGTACAGCTTTCAAGGACGATATGTTTTGAGTACACGGATGGATCATAAAATAAATATTTGGGTACCTGAATTGTATTTACCAGATTGACTTGTTCAATAATTTTACTTTGTATAATTATGGCAAGTACCGAAAGTGCCTGATTTTTGATTGGTTCCGGTTGATAAAATAATAAAATGTAGAGAAAGGGAGTTAATAGCATAACACCAACACATCGGCACCAGCAACCAACACCATAAAACACAAAACACAGACTTCAATTTTAATAGAAAATCTCGTCTAAAAACATGATCAATCTGTCAGACTAACGTCACCAACGACACAAACCACCCTCGCAACGCGCGCGAGTACCGAAAACGATACCGCAGTACCGCACACGCACACAACACGAAAGTATCGCAATACTAGGTAGTATGAGTATGTATGAGTATGTCAGCTGACTGGACAGTGGCCTCCAATGTGTGACAATCATCGAGAAACCTACTTGACGATCTACAGTTCGCGAAACGCGCGCACCATTTGAAGGCAAACCAGTAATACTAATACAACGCGAAACTGTCGGTGTATCTGTTATACACCTCAATTGTTACTAATAATTTGTTGTTACATCATTCTCAAGACAAAACCTGGGTACCATTAAAGCACCAACACTAGTTACTTACTGGTACTCGTGATGGTACTTTGCGTCTGTCGTCTATGGACGTGTCGCAAGGTATCCGCGATATCGGCCCCACACCATCACCATCCTTCATCTGGGTTAAGTTGTCGCGCTGCTGTCTGTTATCGGTCAGCTCGGCTCGAATTTTTCCGAAAATTTCAAAAGTAACCTGTTCCACAAATACGCCAAATTGCACCAGCTGTAACAGATATGGTGGTAGCCGGTCGTTCCATTCACCATGTCGATTTTCCCCCACTTATATCTATTAATCTTGTCTGCGAAATTTTTTAATTTTTGGGTGCTTATTGCGTTGGTTCTATGTATTGTGTATGTGACATGTGACAAGAGCTATCAAATCAGAAGTGTGACCATCACGATTTTCGATTCCTTCCGTTATTTTAATTTTTTTGTGATTTTTTGTCAATATTTCATGTCACAATGAATTTTTGGTGCGGATTCTGATGATTCCAGATGTTTTTTCAATTTTTTTGTTTTCATGTTTTTGCATGTTTTTCAAAAATTTTCATGTTGCAATAAGAAAAATTGACAGGTGACACCGCTTTCAAACGCGTTTGAAGTAGGTATAGGTATAATTTTATTTACAGTGACTATGGTGATTATTTTGGTTGTCTCCTCAGTTTTTCGTTGAAATTTTACATTTTTTCGAAAAATTCGCCAACGAGAAAAAATTACTCTCGTAATAACTGGTGACAACTATCAGATCAATATTTGTATATTAATAAATGAGAAAAACTGACAGGTGACACCGCTGTCAAATGCGTTTACCATTTGAGTGATTATACGATATTTTCAATTTTAGACGTACTTCGCATACTTGTCGAAGTTTTTCCTGTACAATCTGTTTTCGAATTTTCAAAATAATAAAAATTCTTCTTATAATCATTTTCTTTATAGTTTGTTGTTTCCCATAGTTTTGTGTGAATACTTTAAGATTAAAGCGAGAAAAATCAGAATTGACGTTTGTGACAGACGACAGCTGTGGAACATGAGATTCTGTTTTAAATGTTTCAAAAACCGTCAAAATTCAACTTTTCGACTGGATTTCGACCAATTATTGAACCCTTCTTATAGTTATAGGAATTTTTATTTTCTGCCATTGGGTTTAGCAGGAGCAGGGTGTCTGCATGGGTGTCCCGAGCCGAGTGCGATGAAAACGGCCAGCTTGTTGGCGAGATCGAGGGATAAAATATCATCCTCATATGTATTTCGTTTGGCAGAAATACATAGAAAATTTACAAATGTCTTCGCTTGAGTTTGACGTCAAATTAACCGGATCAGACTTAATAGGCAAGAGCGCAAGAACCAGGTCAAAAATTATTCTTCAGAATTTTTTGACGCAAATTGTCCCTACTCAACTGGACTCCCCCAATTCTGGAACACCTTATACAGCGTCCAACATGGCGAGGCAAAGTATCTTGTTTTTGACTATGCAATGTTTTTTTAGGAATGGGCGGCTCCATCAAATGTTTGATTGTGTGCAGAAAGTGTAAAATTCTTCATTTTGCTGCAAACAGCGAAATTTCTGCGTGTAGGACTGATTGGAAAGTCTCCCAATATTGAACAAATCGCGTCTATTGCATAATTTTTCAAGACCTCGACTAGTAGGAAAGGAACGAACGCTGCCAAGTAGAGTATCTAAATAGAGAGGGAGATAAAAATCGATGATAAACTAAACCTGGTCACGACTCGACCTATTACTAGAAATTCATTTCAAGGTTTTGATAGAAAAGTACACTACTTAAATACTTTTTAATCTAAAACCCGGCGACAACAAGACGTGTTACAATTTCGCAGGTAAACCGAAGAAAAACTCGGCTGACCAAGTAGGATGTGATGGCGATGGTCATTATGCCGAGAATACCCATGAAAGAAAGAAAACAAGTTCAAGGTAGGTATACCCACAACAATAATACAAAACACGATGACGCGATTCATCTGATTCCACATAATAATGTATGTACGTAAATCCCCAGAATATTTTGCACCTTCACACGAACTTATGACTGCGACTAATTATTCATTATTAGAGCTACCGCATAATGCAGGCACAGGCAAGCAGATAAGTGGAAGCGTGTTCGAGTCCCGATTCGTTCCCACTTCAATGTGACAATAATAATTATAATTCGTTCTTCCAATCTCGTGTCCGTTAGGTGACTGCCGTGAACAACGCAAAATCAAATGAAGACCATTTATACAGAGACTGGCCCCTGAGGATATCCGTTCACTTTCCCTTATTTAGAAATCGATAATACCATTCGAGTGTTGTAGTATTATATACTTTCCAAGCCCAGCGCGCATTTCCGCGCTCTTCTGAACTTTTATGCTGGTGCTAGAGCTGATGATTGAATCAAATCTATTTACCACGTTACTGTGGAAGACGGTTTCTTGGAGCGTTTACACGGTTCTGCCGTGTCCGGTTATTCCTCCCGAGTCCCGAGGCAATATGGACCCTGATGTGTGAGTGAAGTTATCTACACCAATCCAGCCACACGCCTATTCTCACCACTCAAAGGCAGTTTTGGGGTGAGAAGTCTACGAGAAAAGATGTTAAGGAGACGTGTGCATCGGGAAGAAAGTAAAGTGACAATAGGTAAATTCTGGGTAGACCGACTATTGAAATCTGGATTGGTGTGGATAACTCAACTCATGTCTGGAAGCGGGGAAACGCGACGAACTCGTATACTACAAAAACGATTTTAGTTAGTCAAAAAAGAAAATGATTCCAGAAAAAAAGAACCAAAAACTAAATTTTGATGACTGATGATTGGAGGAAGAAGATGGAAATAAAACCCTTTAAACAACCTAAAAAAAAGAACGTCTTAGATATGAGGTTATGACCATATAGGCATTTTTCCATAAATTAGAAAATTAATCGGATAAAGTCTGGCAGTAAATAAAGACTTATCCTCGAAAAAATATCACCAGGGAGACCATGAAGAGGTCCATTTTATGGAATCAAGGAAAAATACAAATTAATATTTCATCAATTCCTCTTTTTAAAGAGCGTCTTAGCGGTTTGTCTCTTTTCTCCTTCAGGAGTGCGTCCGGCAGCAGTCTTCCTTTCTGGAGAGTCAGTGAGGAGTCTTCCCCTTTAGAGGGAGCGTCAGAGGATCCCGAGAGCAGTTTCTCAGATCCTCATCGCCTTGGCGGGCGCCGTTTCCTTTGCCTTCCGCGCCTTGGCCTGCCTGGGGTTCCTCGGCAAGCTGGCCAGTCTGATCTCGAGGTCGCTCGGCCCGTGTGGCGTCTGCCTGAGCGTCCGGGTGATGTTCTTCCCGAACATTTCCCCGGGCGCTCCGGGCCTGAGGACCTCGAATTCCGGGGCCGCGAGTCTCTCCAGGCGCTGCCGTCTGGCCCGTTCCCGGAGGCAGCGTCGCAGTATGGGATCGCCCATCGCCGCGTCCAGCCACCGGTCGTGGGCAAAGACGGCGAGATCCAGAGATTCCGAGTCGAGGTAGCGGAGGATCAGGCAGACCATCTCCACCGGGAGGCCGTCAGCGAGGAATTCCTGCTGGGAGGCCTGGGAGGCCGGCGCGGGCGGTAGGATTGGTGTCATTTCCATGGCTCTTGGTGGCTTTTGCTCGCTTGTTCGCTTGCTTGCCTTGCAGAGTTGGGAGTAGTGACATTCGCGTGAAGCGGGTGCTTATATAGACGAGTAGGAGTGTTCTTATCTTCAACTGCATACGTGGACCTTCCGGAATCCACCACGTCACTCCGGAGGGGGGGGGGGGGAACGGATGGAAGGGAGGGGGTTATTTTGACCACCTGCTAATAAGTAAAGTTCGATGAAAGTAACTTTGGAAATAGGAAATAAAAATTAAGAACAATTTTTATCAAATTAATTTTTCCTTTCTTTTTAGTTCATGGATTTTGGTTTTGGAATAATTAGAAACAAAAGAGGACCACTACAAGTAAAGTAAATAAATTATTTTTCATCTTTCCTTTAGAATTTCCATTACTTGGTCGACTGTTAGTTTGTAGGTAGGAGTAGATATTCCGATACGAGCATTTAAACAGCCACCATTCAGGAATCGGCACGTTTCTCTCGTGGAACTTAACAATGCAAGTACATCCTTATCTCTCCTAGTTTCTCTTCATCTCGACTGAGCTTCAAACAATGCACCGTGAACAATTCAGGCATCTCCCCTGCTCCATCACAACAATCACTTGAAACTCTCTTCTCCACAAGTGACGTCTGGATAGACGAGAAACCAAGTAGACACCTACCTACCTACCTACTAGTTAGCGTTAGCGCGATGCATATGTTGTCAAAAGGGGTTATTGACATACATACATCATCACTGGCACTGGCCGTCGCAACGCCGGGTTATTGTCACAGTGATTTTGATGACGCTATTGCGTGCATCTTCGAGTTGGATTTGGGCCAAGCAAAACAGACCCCGGACCGGGTACAGAGTCAGAGTATCCCATGTGGAAATAGATTCATCCCAACGATCTTAATAACAACTTGTCACGCTAGGAAAATTGATGTGTTGCTGGAAAAACAATTTTTATTCCAACTAGTTCATGTTCTACGCTTGTAGCAGTGCCCAAAGTAATAATCATTGCGGAACTTTATGTAGGACAATCGATCGTGTATTATTAGCTCAGCTGGAGCTGGAGCTAGAGTAACTTACTGCAACTGGAAGTTCCTAGAAAATGTGAAAAGAACATTATTTTCCGCAACCCCTCCTAAGGCGTCACAATCAAAAAGGCGAATGTAGCAGGTCGTTACAAGTATTTCTGTTTCTATGCACATTGCACGTAGCTTGGATTGGAAGATGTGCGCTATTCAATTTATTAAATGATTTTTAATGGGCAACCCAACCAGTGGAGAGAGAAATTACTTTTTTCATTTCATATTTATATAAATATACTCAACAATAAAAAGGAAAATTCAAACAATTAAGCATTTGAATGATATGAGGTTTGAATTGAAAAGAATTGTTGCGATTGTGATAAAACTGTACGTGGGCAGGTAGCTTAGATAATTGAGATAAATGATTCGAGGGGTAACCTCATGTCGGTTTACAACCAAACTTCCTCCTGCATCTCTGGGATCATCAATATTTAATGATGATACGATTAAATTGCGAGATCGCTATCTGAACGATAGGGGACGACACCTCTTACTCAGACATTACCGTCCCCCTAGCATCGTCGCTTTCTCACGATGCGCAAGCTTTTCTAAAATTCTAAGCATCATCCTATCTCCTTTACCCAAAACGAAGGAATTGAAAACATCATTGCGTGGTGCCCGGGAAAAACGCACAGTAACGTTGCCAAAAAATATTATCCTTAACTATTAAATGTTTTAATTTCGCGAAATGAGCCGGAAAAACTCGTGAAAGCCAGATTGCTATAGCACATTCGATTGACCACCCAATAGTTTCATTTGACCACGTCCAGAAAAAAATACGATTTTTTTTATTTCCTATCCGGCTAACTTCACAATTCTACAATTCTCTCTGGAAACAAAACGGTTTGATTTCGGGAGTCGAAACACTCCCGTGAAGTTGGCCCCCGAATTATATCAAACCACTAAATTTTCCAGAGTTCTGAGTAGAAGTAGAATAGTTCTAGGTACTAGAGTTCTGGATATAAATGATAAATAGTTCCGCGGAAAAAAGCTCTTTAAAAGCAAAAATCGCCGAAAACGACATCTGATTAGAGTTCTGCGTAGTCCCCGAAGAGTTCTATAAAAATTTATCTTCTACTTTGTCGAAAACTCAATAGTTTAATTATTAATTTCGAAAAAAACCTTCTGAAACCAAGTTATAGAAAAATTTAGCATTATAAACAGGTTGAACTCATGTAACTAAATAAATCTTAAGAGCAAAATGAAATATCAATTTTTTTTCGAGTATACCTCTTGGGAGGAAATTCACACATTCACAGCCACACAGACAGCAAACTGAAAAAAAAACGAGAAGCAAATTTTCGATGAAGCTAACCAAACCACAATCAAATATTTTGTATAACGACTTTGAAAAATAATTTTCCAGTCTCATTCGATTTTCCGTCAAAAGTTTGTTTCGTTCTGCTGAAGGCATTGACCTCCCAGGAAGTCCGATCCCGTGTGAATTAGTCTTTCCTAAGCTGGTGAACTTTCGAGAGCGATACCACAAAAAAAAATACTAAAAAAAACAATAAAGAGCAAAGATTGGTGAGGTTTATCTTTGACTACCAAAACGTTTACATATTTTAGCAGCTTTCATTTCAGCGCCTCATTTTGTACTACGTTTTCTTCCTAAACAACGTTGGAGTAGTTTAATTCCATTTGGACCGCGTTGTAGTGATTTGTCTCTTTTCAGGGACCGTCAGAGTGTAAGTCTTCCTCCATCTGGAGTGCGTCTCTTTAGTATCCTGCCTCTTAGCCTCTTGAGAGAGTGAGTCAGTGGAAAGTCTTCCCCTTTAGAGGGAGCGTCAGAGGATCCCGAGAGCAGTTTCTCAGATCCTCATCGCCCTGATGGGCGCCGTTTCCTTTACCTTCCGCGCCTTGGCCTGCCTGGGTTTCCTCGGCAAATTGGCCAGTTTGATCTCGAGGTCGCTCGGCCCGAGCGGCGTCTGCCAGAGCGTCCGGGTGATGTTCTTCCCAAACATTTTCCCGGGCGCTCCGGGCCTGAGGACCTCGAATTCCGGGGCCGCGAGTCTCTCCAGGCGCTGCCGTCTGGCCCGTTCCCGGAGGCGGCGTCGCAGTATGGGATCGCCCATCGCCGCGTCCAGCCACCGGTCGTGGGCCAAGACGGCGCGGTCCAGAGATTCCGAGTCGAGGCTTCGGAGGATCAGGCAGACCATCTCCACCGGGAGACCGTCAGCAAGGAAGTCCTGCTGGGAGGCAGGCGCGGGCGGTAGGATTCGTGTCGTGTCCATGGCTTTTGGTGGCTTTTGCTCGCTTGTTCGCTTGCTTGCCTTGCAGAGTTGGGAGTAGTGGCATTAGTCTCAAGCGGGTGCTTATATAGACGAGTAGGGGTGTTCTTATCTTCATCTACATACGTGGGCCAATGAGATTCAACCACGTACAAGGGTAGTAGAGAGGTAGTGGGAGCATTTTATGAGTGGAAGGGATCTACACGTGGACCTATCAAGTCGTAACTTTCATGTTGGTGTGTGGAAAAGACGTTTTTGTTTTGTTTTTGACAACCCGGAGAAAATAACTATTTTAATTTCAAAATAACAAAACCCTATTTTGACAACGACGATAAAAAGAGTTCTATGGAAAATTTGTCCGACAAGGATATTTTGATTTTTTTTACCAAGCCTTTTGGACCAGATTTCTTGTGTAGAAATCTAAAAAGATGGCAATAAAATGCCCAAAAAGAAAACACGAGAAAGCCACTTGAAGCACACCAATACACACTATTCGAAGACGCAGCAGTTTTCAAAGCTAATCGAACGAATCAAGATTCTCTCTATCTCGCAACTGCCCTTGAAATCGCTCGATTAAATTAATAATAATCAAACGAATCCTGCTCTACGAAAAGCAACGCCACCTGCCGCTAGTAGATAACACAAATTACTTAAAAAAATTACATAAAAATATTGTTCCTCTTTGATCAGACAATTGCAGCCACCCCGGCAGAATTCCGTCAAAAGCGATCGAAATGGGGGAGGTTTCCGGCAATGATCTATTAAAAGATGGTACAGGTGGCGATGTTTACATGCAGTAAATGAATTCAAACGGCGAGCTATATATCAAATATCAAGGCAACCGCAGATAGTCGAGTCAGTCGGTTAATATATCATATTACCTTTTATAGGCACGAGATCGGGCTAATAAGTGGTCAAGCTTGAATCTGAGGTAACAAACCTTGTTTGCAGAGGCGTCTGGCGTCTATCAAACTCGAGGCAACGGTAAACACCCAGCAAATGGCTCAGTAAATTATTATTTATTTATCGGGGAAACGGGAGATACTCCATGATTTTATTATCGTACCTACCTGTCAAAAGGAAATAATACCTGACTTGGGAAAATTTCTGGAGGTGTAAATAAGAGTGTTGTTTGTTCGGGGTTCAGGGTAGAAGGGGATTCACTCAAATCTGCATGACGCCTACTAGAAATACGAAAGGATGCTATTCCACCCCTGTGTTAATTTTTACAGATGATGTTATTTCACTCTCTATTTTTCGGTTGGACGGCGTTTTAGACTCGCGAAGAGTGGTAGTTTTCGAGATCTGTTTTCGGTAGTCTTTTGGTGTTTTTGTTTCTGGGTAATGCTAGGGTAAGCGGTCTTTTCTAAATCAAACGCGTAGATTACGAAAATATGCGACCATACTTCTATAGCCACCACTGTTCGTCGTTTCGAGAGGGTCGCTCAGGGTCCTGCAATCTTTTTAGAAATTTTTTAGGTTTTTTGTTATTCTTATTTATAAATGAAGGATTGTGCTAATTATCCTGGATTCATGTTTTTTTTTTACATTCTCTGTTAATGATCAATCAGCCCACAATTTTAGCTGACATGAAAGGAATGTCACATTCTAATACAAAATGACAAAATAATTCCGCGCATGTTCGAAAGAGTAAGGCTGTGGCGTGACAGAAAATTCTGCGACTGGAGCCACCTGTGAAACGTCCAAAAACTGTCAGAGTAAAGAGTAGTTTTAAATAAAAAAGAAAGAGGCTGATGAGCTGATGGGCTGATGAAAGTAAAGAGACTGATTTAAATAAAGACTAACTATAAACCAAGTCTTTGATTTGAAACAATAAAAAGTAAGAACGTTTCAATATATTATAGGGGTATACATTATGATGGGTCGGGTAACTTTATATTGATGTCTTCAAACTGACTCCAAAATTGATAAGGTGCGTTTATGTTCGAGAGAACGTTGATAAACGATTTTGCATACGACTGAACGCATAATAATTAATATGTAGACGTACGCGGGCAGAAAAAAAAACGAGCCCAAACGACACAGTTACATAAAACACATTGTACGCTCAACAACATCAACTGGTGAAGACGAGTTGTTTTGTTATTACACTCATATGTGAGCCATATAATAACATATGTTCTCTTTTTTTGCTATTGAAAGTGATGAGTATATGATTCGATAAAAACCGACTTGTTGAATGTTACACGTTGGGGAGAAAATGTCATTTCATGAGAATGCCAGTAATTTCTCTGCGCCTTATTAGCCACGACTAACAAATGTATGTACAATAATTGAATAATACATATGTCGTTTCGTTATTAAAACACATCTGTAACGTGTGGTATAATTAACTGAAAGATTTCTATTGAGAAAAATTCCTGCCAAATGTTTTCTTCGCTATAAATCATTAAAATTATTGTTTGTCCAGGTAACAAAAAATGATTTTCAACCATCAAAGAAATTGCAGTTGCCTTGGAGAAATAAAAACAACCCATAATTGACCTAGAAAAAACTGGTGCCATTAAAATCCAAATCGCTCTTAAAGAACCCGAAGACCCTCCTCCACAGTCCCTATCGATCCCTAATTGAAATTAGACAATTCCACACGATCAATAAAAAAGTCCTAGAAGAATCCATCACCCCACTACGCGCCACTGACCCTGCATGACTACCCCGTGTGGCACTTCAGGTCCCGAGACGATCTCCAACGGAAAGTAAATTTTTTCAAACGTCAAGTCTAAAATTCGCAGCGAAAAGTCGGCCATTTTGGATCCGTCGTAGAAAATTATTTATATGCATTTATGTTGTCGAGGAGTCAGGGCTTTAAAATTTTTGTACCATTTTCTAAATTTGACCGCCACTGTCTGTATACAGGGTGTTAACTACCAACTAGTACAAAATAAAGGAGATGATTCTACGACTTATTCTAAGGAAAAAGGTTCCTATTAACATGGGTCCGCAAACGCATCGTTTTCGAGATACAACGTGTTCAAAAAATTGTTTATTTGTTACTTTTTTGCGATGTCTCAAGAACCTTTTGAGCTACAGGCTCCACCTTTTGTACAGATTTTTACATTAATAATAGCTAACTTTTAAGGCTCCAAACTGATGTTCTAAGATATGCCAGTGGTGGAGATTTTAGACTTGCGTAAGGGTTTCCCCCCTATTTTTTACGGCACTGGAAAAATTGTCATTTTGAGAGCAAATTACATACATAGCAAATTACATCGAGATTTTCCATGCTTAGAAAGATAAAATAACAAGGAATTCAAGGTAGGGCTAGGGCATCAAAAGTTCAAAAGTTCCGTGATTACATATATGTATTTTAATGTGACGTTTGAAGATTGCAAAAATCAGCGGTTCTCAAAATATTTACAAAAAACTGAAAATCTGTCAAAACTAAAAACCGCTACACCTTTCTTATTTATAGGAATTTTTAAAGCCTCAAAGGTGTGAATGAAAAGATACAAAATTATCTACATTTTCGTATAATTTGTGTTTTTTTTGGCCTACTAGATTTTGAGATATCACCACCATGCATCTTTTGTTTTCCCTATAGTCGCCTATATTGAATTTTTACGTGCATAAAAAGATAAAAAATCAGTGATGTAGGTACCATACTTGCCATTTTACTTGAGAAAAAATCCTTGAAAATTGATTTTTTAAATTTTTATCAAATAAATTAATTTTTTAATAGTAGGCTTTATGTTTTGTACATTGTGAACGAAATGCAGAAAAAAGTGCGGCAAAATATTTCAACGATCGTCCTAAAAGTAGACAACCCCAGAGAACGAAAAAGTTTCAAAAAGTTTTGCCAGTTTCAAAAAGTGGCAAAACATGTGTAGGTACGAGAGAAAAAAATTTTCAATGCGAACAAAGCGAAATCGAGAGCGAAATTAACGAAGTCGCTGAAATAAATTTTTTGAACTTTTGATGCCCTACATTGAATTCCTCGATTTTATTATCTTTTTAAGCATGTAAAAATCCAATATGACGACCTTAGGAAAAACAAGAGATGGTGGTGATATCTCAAAATCTAGTAGGCCAAAAACTCGCAAACTAGATGAAAATGTAGGTAATTGTGTATGTTTTCATTTACCCCTTTCAGATATTAAAAATTCCTATATAAGCAGTTTTTTCTAAACATTTTAAGAGCCGCTGATTTTTTGCAATATTCAAACGTCATATTAAAAGACATTTATAGGTAGTTACGGAACTTTTGAACCTTTGATGCCCTATTTCACCTATTAACGTTTACGAGATAGCAATATAGAGAAACTAGAGAAGTATAATGATACATGGTGCACCCTGTATAGGTATAATACAATATGAATTATATATATTATTAAGAATCATCCTGTGGAAGATCACTTTAAATTAACATAAATTTTGAGGTATATGATGTGTAAAGCCTGTTTTTTTTTACCACAAACTCTTGTAAATAATGTCCAAGAACGAGGAGTCAAGAACCATGGCAAAGATTTTATCGCACCATTCCAACTGTAGCAACTGTTGTAAAAGTATAACTAATGTAAAAAGTAACCGCCGTTAGTTAACACTTAGATTCGCTTATGATATTTAAATTACTTTATTAATTTACCTCATGCGGTAATTGCATTATCTTCTTAATTAATAACGAACGTAAGTTAAAGGAATCATTAGACAAACGAGCCGATTAAAATCCTTGGGAGTTTGAACGGTTTAAATTTACCTCCTTTTCAATCTATGAACGGTTAATTAACCTTTTCTTGTAGGTATGATAAACGTCATTAATTTCAATCATAAAGAATTTAATGAAATGATCGTTTAATCATTAAACGAGTCCTAACACACAAAACCATCTGGTCTGACTCCGATTCTTCTTAAAAACAAAAATAGAATTTCTTGTAAAAATGTCGAACATTTCCGAACTAGAAGAGAACGAACTGAACTATAACTCCATCACAATGTATCTGTTAATTAGTTTTATTTTCGTCTTCTCTTAACGGATAAATTTACAGAATCCGGGATCGTTTCACATTTTAAGAATTCAAGAGATGCTCGGCATTTAGTCCTGGTGACACCGACACCACACCTTCATTTAAATGTAAAAAGTTAACAAGTCCTGAGGTCAGATTCTAAGAACGTGTCAAAATTTAACTTATCCCATTCTTGTATAGGATTGAAAATTAAATAAAATCCAATTAAAAAAAATCAAAAGCACGCTAATTAACACGTGAATAATATCAGCGGCCAGCGCCAACATAGCACCCTGAGGCACCCCAGAAAACTCCCCATCCATTAGACACCTGTAATATTATAACCGAAATTTTTGCTCCTGTTCCTGTTAAAACCTTCTTTAGAAGCGGAGTACGCGAGCTCCCTCTCAGAGTTCACTTTACTTTCCCAAATTTCCGCTATTCGCTACCATGAGCTTTCCCCTCCGATTGCTCTTGTCGACCGTTTGTGGCGTCTCTTGTGGCGTTTTCGTTTATATTTATATTGGAGAATCTTTTCTGGCATCGTCTCAACCGAATCGAATGCCTTATCAAACTATAAATGCTGGGTGGAGAGGTGTATTCGGTTGTGTAGACTGTAGGTGGCCGATTATGCTGAACCCTTTGCGAAATCCCCTTGCTTCACTGGTTGATGTACGTCAAATTTGTTGGTCCATACAGAAGATGTGTAATTTAATTGTGAATTAAATGCGGGGGTGAAAACTGTTGATAATTGATATGGTGAAGAAATTCCTTCCCCAAGGATTTTTTTCCATACTTCCACCATCCTCTTTCTTAGACTTCTGCATTTCGCCATTAGTCTGGAATCTTGTGTTGGTCTTGACTTGTGATGAGTCGAACTTTTGGCTCCCCCAGAATCCGAATTGAGGCAGACTGAATTAGTATCAGCGTGAGATTTGGTGTTTAACACTACTCACCTGGGTTAATCTTCTTTACATTCGATCGAGCATTCGATATTACAGCATTAATCAAAGTGAAAGGTTTCTGCATGGCCTCGGCAAGCGAGGCCATGCAGTTTTCCGATTCGTTCGGTGACGTTTTAGAGGTAAGTGAGAAATGCAGCGATGTTGGGTTTTGGGTCGTAAGGCTCTTCTGATTTCTTCGGCGGTGTAGCCATTGGCCTGCAGAGCATTTTCTAGGTGGGCGAGCACTTCTTGGGAAGTGAAAAACAGAAGAGCCTCCCGACAGTTCGTGCTTTGACGCGTTACTAGCTACACACCGATGGGGCTAAACCCGGTTCAAGATCAGGTTGCGGAATTCAAACAGAACTGATGGCGATCACACACTGTTCAATGGAAATCACCCAACACAGAACCGCTTTCCAAAACTGCAAAAGATGGGGTTTTAAAAATTTTCGATTTTTTCACACTTCGGACGCTCATAACTTTTTTTCTACGCGTCCTACCGATCTGCCGATCACGGTAACGTAATCAGCGACCCAAAATTAATCGGAAACGATATGTCACATGATGGCGTGAAAATAGTCAATTTTTAGCTCAGCCATGAAAATCCATGAAAATAGCCGAAGATACTGGTGGAAAAGTTTTCGGAAAATTACGACATTTGGCATAGTCACTAATCCGGGGTCGAGGAGTTTGAAAAAATACTGAAAAAAATCCAGCAAAACCAGAACCGGAGCAAAAACCAGTAACTGTAATTTTTTCACAAAATTAATCGTTGGGCTTGAATAAACTTTTTTCTCGACGTTTAGGGAGTTCCGGATGTTTCTGGATTGACGACGCGGTATTTGACGTCATTACAACTGTTCAGCTTCAACCTTTATGACGTATTGACTGGTGATTTTTTTATACAAACAATGACTCATTTGCAGAAAAATCACGTTTTAAATTCTCTGTCATAGTTAATCCTTTTTTTTTACAAATAAATAGTTAAAAGAACGAATTTGAGAATAACTACGAGTTTCAAGATAAACCGTGAAGGGGTCCCCGTTTCTATGCAGCTGTATATGCACCAATAATACTTTTGAGGAGAACGAGAAATTTCGGAGAAGTATCTAGAAACTATGGACTACGTGAACATTCTCGCGAATTCTGGGTAGTTATTGATGTTACCAGTGAGTAACATCCAAGAGCTCTCTTGACGTTTCGAGATTCTCTGCTCTGTAGTTAAGTTTGTGGGGAATAGAGATTGGAACGCTAGGGCTAAAACTGTCGTCAAGTGAATTGAAAAAAGAGGAAGAAAAACAATCCATTGTTCTACAATAGAAAGTTCACCTTGTAACTTGACAACAATGACAAGATAACAAGCAGATGAAAAGTGAAACAAGAATCAATTTTCTAGTGGAATCAAGTTTAAGGCAGCTGGCAATTTTTCCCATGGGATCAGACCATTAAACAAATAAGAAAAAGAAGAACACAATCTCTCTTGACGTTTCTAGAATTTCTGCTGTCAAAACACATAGGAATAAGCGCCAGTTAATGAAGAGCCAAGAGTTGTAACAATATCTTTTACCTTCGAGATGTCGGGTCAGGTGCTAAATCATTAGATCAAACACAGAGGGCGTCGTTACAAGAAACCATCCGGAAAGAAAAATATTTTTTTCTCTCTTGATTCTTACCATGAGTACCCGATTGATTTATTTGAAACCAGGCAAGCACAAGAAGAAGGTAAACAGATTTATCTTAATTACCTTTACATGGCCCTACGTTGTGTATTTTTTTTTAACTCTCCAACTTTTGATCCTCCATTAACTATCGTAAGACTGCTTTGTCACTCAAAAGCATTGCGTTCATTATATTTGCTCTTCACGAAGAAAAACGCCCTTCACCTTGCAAGCCACCGGGAAAATTGATCCTAACGGTAACGGATAGCAAGAAGCCCTGGGGATACTTAGGAGCCCAAAGTTTTGCTCTGGGCTTGTTCTGGAGGCCCACGGGGCTCCAACGGTTGTTGCCAATCACAATTAAGGGACACTCAACCATAAAAGGAAACGAGGCCGCTGATCGGCTAGCTCGAAGTGAAAATCACCATTTTCCATGTTCAAAGTAGTTTATATTGAAAACGGCTCAAGATATCAGGATAACGGTTTACACGTCATTGAATATTGTTAATAAAAATTGAATATTCCCGTGTGACTGCAGCAGCAGGTTGGTTAGATATTTGGCCAGAGAATATGTCGGGGAACCAATGACCCTGACAATTGACAATTGGGCGAAGAAGCACCTTAGGTTTGTGTATCTTCGGAAGTCCATAAAATCTGGGTGTCCTGGCTTGGGTATTAATAATCTGTCGTTTGTCTTGGTCGGGAATGGTGGGAGTAAGCCTTATGTAATTTCCGATATTTGCGAGTTTCTTAAAAAATGTTATAGTTTTTTGGCGATATTTTACCTAGTAGAATCACCTTTTTAGTCTAGTAGAAAACACGTACACTTGGTGTGAATTTCAGTGTCAAAATTTAAGTTCAGGATAAAGACGAGTTCGGTTCAGGGTCCAGGAGTCCAGGCAGGATCGTCCGTCCGCCCCTTGAGGTTATATCTCATAAAGTTATTCGAGTCGAGCTCCGGGCAGCAGGATTAGAAGCAGAGCAGAAGCAAAAACACGCAAGGACCCTCGAGGAGTTCAGTGATTTGCCGCCACTTCCTTGAATTGTCGCACATGCGCTTCTAATATGCGAGGGGAGAAAATGCTTTTGCCATTCCGGTCTCCGCGTATTATAGTCCGTCTATATAGGTACTAGGTAGGTATTTACATGATACATAATATAATATTACATAGGTAGATGTACACAAATTCCGGACCCCCGAGTGATTCACATTAGAGACAACAATACAAAGACTTGTTCTTGAAGGAAGGATGATTGTGTAAACCTGAACCCACTACTACCTATTCGCAATAATTCGCACAGCTTTTTATGCTTATTATTATTATAAAGGCAACACGCATTAAAGTTATTAGAAAATGGGTATTCTTTCAGCTTGCATAACCGTGTCGTATAATTATTATGAAAATATTATGCTAATAAGAAGAGCGCTAGAACTATATACATAAGTACATTTACTTATTATGCATATAATGTTATTGTAGATCCATCTCCTTGGATTTAGTATTTGTCTATTTTATTAGCAAGCGACAGTTGGCGCAGATGGTAAAAACATGACTTAAAACGTCGCTAATTTAACACGATTTACAATAATTACGTCAGTGAAATCTATTTATTCTGATGATTAAATAGATGAAAATCAACTAATCTTAGGATGACATCTCTAATAAGCCAAAGTACCTATGGTACCTACCTACACGTAAACGTAATATTAAATGACAGAAAAGAGTATATATTATAGGTACCTTGATTATTAGGTAGTGGTGGTAATAAATATATACTAAAGTACCTACTTAGGTACTATATTATCTAACTCAGTTAATAGATAAAATTATGAAATAATAATAATTACGAAACATTCAATACCCAAGAGGCGAGTGACAATGTAAAAATTAAAAACCATACGAGATTTTAAAGGGCTTAAAAGGCAACTAAATGACAGGATGATGTATAGATGAAAATTAAAGGGAATTTGCTGAAGGTTCAAAATATGAAATCTGTCACTTGATTTTAATTATTTTAATGGCACAATCAAGTTAGTGGTAAAACAATTTCATTGACAATAAATGAAAAAAGGTAAATTTTGAAACCTGTTCCGCGTCGAGTCATTCATGGGATTTAAGTAGGTACAGTTACAGGGGGTAAATCTAAATATATTAAAACAACTTACCTCTCATCTTGGAGTCTTTTGAGTTCCACCATTTCCAATTCGAATCGCAAATTGCTGTTTTCGCAAAGAAGTAGATCCCTCTCGCTGGCGACTCCATCTAATTCACGTTTCAGTCGAACTATTTGATCCCTCTGTTCCCTTATTATCGCGTCTTTTTGAGCCAGAAGGGTATTAATATCGATATCAGTCCCGGCCATTGTAGGCCTCCCACAGTAGTAGTTATAATAGCACTCGGAATAAAATTACTTAACTCACAAACATTGATATGTCTTGTTTTTCGGAAGCATCGTGGGTCATTGCGTTGGTTATTTCGTTGCGGTGAGAAATTGTCAATCAATTTTTTCATTAATATTACCAGGATCTTACGACGATTTTGGAATGGTTCGCTGACAATCAAAACACTCGCGCGCCATGTTGTTTTGTTAGTAGAGTAGTCAAGTCTCTTTCTATTTCATTCTTTCACTAGATCTGTTCTGTCTGTTTGGTACGTCATTTGAGCGACTTCCACGATGCTGCCATCTGGTAGTTCGTTTTAATAGCACTTGAATTTGAATTTTTTTGATTCTGGTTTGTTGATGTTCATTTTGTCATTTTTATTTCATTAAAGTAGGTAATTAATTATTGGGTAAATATCTAGATGAGCGGCATGGGTATAGGGCGAAATGGCTTATACTATCGGATAGCTCGTGTCTCTAGGAGTATCAAGGTACCATTGAATTTTTGCGCCGGCAAGTAATAGTCGAGATATAAGGCCTTAAAGTGTCATCCTTGCCCTAATACGTGTATTCGTCATATGATTGCGTTCGAACAGGAAACGCTCGATCGTCGTGTGACCGTCGGATAAGCGAGCTGCCTCAGCTGCCTGTGATCGCGCGTATAATGTTCGAATACACGTATTAGGGCAAGGATGAAACTTTAAGGCCTTATTTCTCGACTATTACGTGCCGGCGCAAAAATTCAATGGTACCTTGATACTCCTAGAGACACGAGCTATCCGATAGTATAAGCCATTTCGCCCTATACCCATGCCGCTCATCTAGATATTCACCAATTATTGTTTTGGTCCGAACATCAAACTTTATTGCTACAACTGAATTATAAAAATAAAATGTGAAATGAAATAATTTTTATCTGATCATTTTTGTTTATTCAGGATGTTTCATTAATCATTGATAAACTTAATGGAGTGGGGGGCAGGGTCATAAATCTACATTTAATTTTTTTTTCCGAAATAACTCATAAAGTGAAAAAATACAGTGTTAGCGTGTTTGAACACGCTGCTATCGCCAAAAAGCCTTTCATAATATCAAGATAATTTTACCCATCCGGCTTCCCTATGTAAGGGAGTGTTTTATTTATTTTTTTTTTTTTTAAGCATTAATTATTAATTCCGCGTTAATTTAATACTTTTCCATTAAAAAAAATCAGGAGACTATAAAAGTAGGTATCTATACCTACTTTTACGCCTCAAACGGCGTACGTACCGTTTTCGAGATAGAGGGTGAAAAAAAAAACAGTTTTTGACGACAGGAACCGTTGAGATATAAAACTGAATTTTTGTACACGATCGCTATAATTTTTATCATTAACTTTTCGAGCGCTCCTTCAATTTCTTTCCAAATGGCAGTTGCGGAGATTTTGGGGTTGTTTGCAACTTTTTTGCCCCTGATTTCTACCACACTGGGAAAATTGGCATTGTGAAAGCACATTGTAACTGTCAATGTTTTCAACATTAAAAAGGGGCTCTTGGTCGAATACTACTTTCGAGAAAAACCGCATTATTATAAGATGAAAAAAATAAAAGTAGCATGATGATTTGTTGTGGACAAAAACATTACTTGTCTTTGATTAGTTTTTTTTTTACGATTTGTTTCATAGCTACAATTTTTTTTTATTAGCTCTCAAAAAGTAATATCAAATGATTAGATGCGTAAAAAAGTTCAGTTTTATATCTCAACGGTTCCTGAATCGTCAAAAAAACATTTTTTTTACATCCTCTATCTCGAAAAAGGTACCTTTACCGTTTGAGGATCCATGAATCACATATATCTTTCATTTTCCAACACATCTTTTGAAACATCCCATATATGTCCTGTATATAGGGTGCTTACCTGCAAAATTCTTAGGAGAATACAAGGGGGGGTCAAAATAAACCTAAGTCTGTTGTGAAAAAAAAACATTTCAGCTCCCTAGATTTAAAACTGTTACCAGAAACCGTGCTTCATACACACTTTTTTTTGTAAATTTGAAAATCCTGTAGAAATAGCGTGGCTTTATAGGAATTTTTTTTAATGAAAAATCAACTTCAACCCAAAGTTTAAAAGAGTAAAAAATTTATTTCACTAATGTTGAAAGATATAGCTACAGGGCGTTTTAAAATTTTAGAGGAATAAACATCATGTAAAAAAAATTCGAATATCTCCGCCATTTTTTTTATTTGCTTCTTGCAAATTTTATTGCATTTACTCAAATTTCAAATAATTTTCTTCCAATCTTGTTAACTTGGTTTAAAAGCCTTTTTTCTGTCTTGCTTATACAGGGGTTAAAAAAATAGTTGTTTTTTCTAAAATTGAAAAGGCCGCCATTTTGAAACAGCTCAACCGATTTTACTCAAATTCAATAGGTACCAGACCACTTCTTGTCGATATCTTTATCCCCACAACAACTGCAGCCCCTTTGATTGTAAATTGCGACCAGAAACCGTGCCTCATGGACCGGATTTTTGAAAGGACACCTGTAAAGTGTAATGCGAGTTTTTGATATTTTTTCAACGAAAATTTAAATGTCATTTTAAAGTTTTACATGGATCCAAAATTTCGTTCACTAATCTTGAAAGGTAAAGCTACAGGGGCGTTTTTTAAATCCAAAATTTCCGATGTTGGAGAAATATATCGTGGGCAGGTGAATTTTAGAAAACCCCTTTTTCGTGATCTGGAGGTCATGACCCGGTGGACATTTGATGAGTTTGGGTGATTTTTGGAAAGTGATGTCCTCGATAAAATTTAATAAAAAAAAATACACTAAAACCCGTCGATTTTTGGTTTTAAATTGTCAATTTTTTCGCAGCCCATACTCATCAAGAATTTTTCTACCCCTCTGAAATTTTTGAGTGTAAAGAATGTAGTCAATGTAATATATTAATCTAACTTCATTTGAAAGGTTTTAATTAAATTCTCTATCCAGGAGTCAGAAACTTTTTGGATTTCGATTAATATTTAGGGTCTCTAATGGGGCATTTCCTGGATAGTACATTGTAGGGGGCAATTCGAACAGCACAGAAAAGTAATAAAAAAAAACATTTCTCGTAAATTGACCGAGATATGAAGAGGTAAAGTTGAGGACTCAACTTCTTTAATATTGACAGTTTTAATCAAAAATTTGTTTGCTTAAAATAAAACAGAGACTACGGCCTCTAGTCTTTCAAATGACAAAAAAATTGTTAAGAGCATGGTTAGTATTTATATGCAACTAAATTAACTTTTCAAATTTTTTTTCATTGGTGGAATACCAGAAAACTGAAATTAATTTCTTGTATCTAAATTTAAACATTGCTTTAAAAAAATTCTTTATTAAAGAAGAACTGTCAATATTAAAGAAGTTGACTTCTCAAGAAATGTTTTTTTACTATTTTTCCCAATCTGCTAGAATTGCCCGCTACAAAGTACCTACTGTTGAGGAAATCCATCATTATTAAAGACTCGCCCTGGATAATATTTTATTTATTAATTTAATTTTTTTACTGAACTACTTACCTTGAAGTTCATATTGGATAATGAAAACTGATTGTATTTGTATTTCAATATACGATTCATGAGAAACTTCAGCTTTGAAACGGAATTGTCATTTCTTATCAAGTGAAAAATGTTTTTTTTTTCTAAACTTGACCACTCTTAATTTATGCATAATAAAATATAATTAAATTTGCACTTGAATTTTGTGATAATTCCTACAGTTTGATAATTAAAACTGTCCGATTTTTATAAGAAGGCGATAGGTAAGGCGTGAATTGCGCATCTTGCGAGCTTTGTTCACAGCCACTAAGCATTTACGTGTTCGATGAACGGCGGAGATACTCTTATCAGCATTATCTGGTTGGTTGTTTTTGTAACGTGGGCACCGACTACCATTGTTGTTATTGGACGGCAAATATTTATTTCATCCCAACCCTGTGCAAGCTGATGGGAGACCCAGTTCACCTGGTGGGAATGGAGTTACGAGTTTTGCTGATCAGCATAGTAAACTCAAGAATTCTGTGAAGGATACTGTTTTAAAATTTATGTTTTCAACCCTTACTTTGTAGAATCTCTGCATACTTATTGATGATGAATAAAACACTAATTATTTATAAAATTCTACCGTATATTGATGGATAATAGAAACGTTACACGTGTTTCACTACTTTTCATGTAGCATCTTCAGACGTATGTAAATAAAATTATTGATATAGTACAATTTTATAAAACATTAGTGTTTTACTCATCATCAATAAGGATACTGTTGGTGTCAAGGCAGGTCGGGCGGGTTTGATGAAGCCTGAAACTAAGGTTGTGTCTCCAGTGGCATCTACTCAGTTGCTAATTAAGAGCGAGATGGGGGCCGGTGTAGCGAACTCTGTTCAGCAGATGGTTCGGAACAAGTCAGCTATTGTAAACCTTACAGAAGACCTAGAAATGAGTCAATCCGGTGGGAGCTTAGAAAATAAATCTGAGCTGACTCAGGAAGCAGACGGTTTCACAAAAGTGAAGCAACGCAGAAACCGAGCTCAATTAGATAAGTCGAGGCTCAACACAAAGTACGCAACTGGTGACAGCAAGAAGAGTTCTAAAATTTCTGGCGCTGGCTGTATGTGGGCCGAATATCTGGTGAGGATGGTGACGGTGGAGGATATAAGGGAATACTTGCAGGATCTGAGCAGTGAGGTGGGCTTTGCGGATATAACAGTCAACAAATTGAACACACAGGGTAACAACTCCGCTTTTAGTATAGGCCTTCCAACTGACCAGCTTTACGAGAGGGTGTCTGATGTTCAATTCTGACCTAATGATGTAGCTCTCAGAGAGTTTAACTTACAAAGGACTTTTTTTCAGCAGAGAAGGCAGCAGACGCAAAGTTAATTCGTGGTCATCCTGCTGGTGTCATTCATCATAATCTGCAGTCGATCGGGAACTCTGTCAATGAATTAAATTTTGTGTTACAGCAGCATCCAGAATTCTTATTCATAACAGAACACTGGAAATCCCAAAGCCAGCTGGAGAATTATGGAGTAGAGAATTTCTGTCTTGTCTCTAGTGTATGCCGTGAAGCAGGTAAACATGGTGGGAGTGCTGTGTATATATTATGTAACGTCTCTCCTTTTTTTTTGGAGAGGACGTCTTAATTATTTGGTTAATTTGGTAATTAACCTTCAGACGGGATATTTGGGTGGATTTACACAAATGATACACAATATCAAAACATAAAACGTAAATTTATTATCTTCTTAAAATGTAGTAAATGAAAAATTATTATGCTCAAGCTTATCGTGAACGCCCGGTATATAACTTCCCGGCCCAGCATCCAGTAAAAAACGGTGCCCCGTCTACCGCTTGCCGGTAATGCTGGTTCTGTGGCAGTAGGTCTAGGAGGACGAGTTTTTGCGATCTTATCGATTAACTGGAAAATAAAATGTTAGCTATGGCAATGAGACGACAATGGATTAAATGATTTTACTATTATTTTTATCGCGTCGATAAAAGAATGAGAAACAAACAGAATAAAACTGTTGATTAATATTATTTACATGAAATTTGGGACAATCTGAATTTATAAAGAATTCCCTTTCTATTTACATGAGCAATTGGTTTAATAAATTAGCTCGGGGGAAAACTTCACATGAAATGACCGAGGGTTTTCTTATTAAATGACTGAATAGGCGTCTTCTATTACGTAGCGGTCAATTCTCGCTCGCAATCGAAGGTTGGCCTTCTACGTGTCTGGCTAACTCGTCGAGTCAATACTTCGGCACGTTAGGAAGCCACAGGGGATGATACGCTTACTCAGAACAATAATTGGACCAGGGACACGAATCAATTCTTCGCGTCACCTCTGGGTCCATGTTCGAGATTCTGATAAGCTTTAGGGGGTGATGAAAGAGTATCCATTCTACTTTCTCGCGTTATCCCAACTTGACTTCTGGTCAATACCCAGGCTTCGCATTGGGGAGGTTAAGGCGTGAGCTTGGAAGAATCAATTCTTCCTCTTCGCTCTAGGAGAAGTCCCGATCAGTACTCGGGGCCTCCGGGAAAGGGGGTTGAGCTATAGATGGCGGACCGGCTATCCTAGATCAGTTCTCTAGGAAGGCCAGCTACCATCTGCTACTGTTCCATCAATTTCCGCCCCTTTATATAGGTACCGGACGTAAACAACAACAACTTCTTATCTTGTTTGCCTCTCGGCTTCGCATTTATCTGCTTGAATTTAATATTTTAATATTTCTCGCTGAATTGTGTCTTGTTTTCCGTTCCTTCTTAGAGGCACTTTCTGTAAACAACAACAGATTGTTTAACAGACATAAAAAACATCCCTTATCTTGTTGTCGCCGATTTACCTGCTTGGATTTTAATATTTTAGTGCTTGAATAATTCCTAATTGATTTCTTCCCGCCTTTCGTGGGAATAATATTTTATTTATATGAAGGCGTCGCGACGTAACTGTAACGTCACAATTAGGAATGACGCGCAGGGTCATTAAAAGAATAATTTAACTCATCTGTCCCTGTTGGGTGAATGTGAATGCTCAGCAGCACTTTGCAATGTACATAGCAGGATCCCAGTTTGTGGTTTTGTCAGTATACAGACCAACATCTTTTTGCAAAAAATGGAAGAGATCCTTTCAGCTTTAAGTGGTGCTGTCAGTGAAAATACAGCGGTACTTATCGTTGGCGATTTCAATATAGAACTTCTTGAAGAAAATAAAGATGGTTTGGATTTAGTTTCGCTATTTCAGTCATTTAATTTATTTCAAACGATTTGAACATACGATTAGACAATAGTTTGTGCTATGCCTTGTTTTTACACGCCATGATATCGGATCACACGGCCCAAAAACTCAGTTTCTATGTTGAAAACAGTGATGGTTGCGTTTCACAATATAAGAGAATTTTCAGAGATTACAATAAAAGTAAATTTATACATGAGCTTTCTTTGCTTGATTGGGAGTGTATGCATTCAGTCTTCAGATGTTAACCAACAATGGAACCTGTTCATGAAGTATTTCCTTATGACTTTTTAATGATTCTTTTCCACTCCGCAAAATTGGGCAGAGTAATAAAGCAAAAAGCAAACAAGCGAAATGCCAATGATCCAGTCATAGTGGCGTGCAGAAAGAGGAAAAAGTGTAGATGCTAGATTCACGCAGGTTTACAATGACACTAAAAAACAGTATAATATTTTGCTGGTTAACAACAGGTGTTTGCACTTTCAAAGTAGATTGATGGCATCAGACAATAAGTCTAAATGTGCCTGGAATATTATAAATGAGATTGAAGGTAATAAAACATCACATAGAGATATACCTATACAGGGTGAAGCAAAAGCTGTGGCGGATGGTTTCAATGATTTTTTGATTTCTAATGTTTCAAACCAGGTGTTGAATTTGCAGACACTTCCATTTGATGCTAGTATGCCTTGTAATGACACATCTATGTTTGTGAAACCGACTAGTTCTCAAGAGGTGGTTAACATAGCAAACGCTCTTAAGAACAAAATGTCTAGTGGCATTGATGAGATTCCGACAGGGATCTTAAAACTGTCTATCCCCATAGTCGCAGAAATCATATGGTACATAATCAATAACTCCTTACAGTACGGGATATTTCCTGACACGCTCAAGATAGCACAGATTATGCCATTATATAAAAAGGGGGACAGTTCATCAATGGAAAGCTACAGGCAAGATATGGTATAAGAGGAGTAGCACTGCGGTGGGTGAGATCTTACCTTCTGGATAGAAAGCAAGCTGTTCTGATATTTAAAGATGGGACTAGGACTTTATCTAGTTTACAAGCTCTGGAAATGGGAGTTCCCCAAGGCAGTCTGATGGGTCCTGTGCTCTTCATCTTGTATGTTAATGATTTATGTGAAGCTGCCTCTGTGGACGGTGTGACTATGAAAAGTTACGCTGATGACACAAGCTTGTTAATTGGGGGTGATACGTTGCTAAATACACTAAAGAGGGCTGGTGATGCAGTAGATAAAACTAGCAGTTATTTTAGAAACTCTAGACTCATTTTGGATAAAGAGAAAACAGTTTTGGTGATATTTAGAACAAAACAGTCTACGATTAGAGCACCAGAAAAGCTCACCGTCAATGGATTCACTTATACTGTTTCAAGCAATACGAAGTTTTTGTGGTTATAAGCGTAATGATCGCATATAAAGCAAATTTTAGTCCCAAGGTGTCTAGAAGCAAAATTTGGGTGACAATCATTCTATGAACTATATTTAATCATGATCTTGGAGTGTACCACCTTTTTTAAGAATCTAAACATCGTATATATTTCAGAAGTTTTTAATATTAGCTAAAACATTCAGTAGTTGTCATTTCGGTAATTGTCCCAGAGCCATGTTGTATAATAATCTAGACATCCAAAAACTCATTATCTGTATCTTTTGTAAATTTTAGTAGTTGTTACATATTTAGTATATACCGATCTTCAAAATATATAATCACAATGTAAAATAACACTATATCTTAACATACATACTTACGATTATTTTTCAACAGTCCCACAAATTCAAAGTCATTTCGGTAACATTTTCTATTCATAAGTCCCCCAATGTTAGAACAACCTTGGCTAGTCAGTGCGCATGTGAGTTAACTGAGTTGAAACATAGTGGTGACAGAAGCAACAGGTAAGTGTTCATAAATATTACCAGTTTTTTTCAAAAAATTTATCAATAGCATAAAAGTAATGAGTACCTTTACCCTGTGTCATTAGGGTAATGCAAAAAACTAGGGTGCATAATTTTTTTTTGGTAATTTAAGTAACAATATTGTGTTCAATGCTACCATAGTATAATAACCTCAAAATATAATCAAGATAGTGAATATGCATTTCAAGGACTGAATATTGTAAAGGATATTAAATAGTCATTTCGGTAATTTAGGAGTTACTGGAATGATTTATCATTACCGAAATGACACATAGTCTATATTTATTATATATTATTGTTGGTGTTTCGTTTTATTAATGAAATTTGATATTCAGATAAATGGACAAGCATTCTGACACAGTTGGTACACCTCGTACAATTAAGAAAAAGTTAAAAAATGAAGAACGTAGAAGAGAGCAAGAGTGCAAAAACATAGAGCAAATCTGACTGCAGAGCAACTAGATGAAAAAAGAAGGAAAGATCGCGAAAGATATCAGCAAAAGAAGCAGCAAGGATTGATAAAGTCAATTTCTGAATGTTCGAAAAAAGAAAAAAAAATCCAAGAGAAAACTGTGGAAGGATGCTACCGCTAGGTATAGAGAAAAATTGAAAATCCAGCAATGTGAAGCCAGATTCATGGAAACTGCTACGTCACCACAATCTGATGGAGAGAATTTTGAAAGGAGAACTCTAACACCAGAATTAATAAGAATGAAAACTCCGTCAACAAAAGAGTTATCGGGGAAAAGGAAAGTAAAAAAGGATAGAGCAAAAGCTCATCGGAGGTTACGGAATGCTGAAACTAAAATAAAGTCATTGACAAAAAGTGTGGAAAAATACAGAAAAAAGTTATATAGATTAAACAAGAAAAATCTTGCACATAAAGACTCACCGAAAACCAAAGTTGAACACTTGCATGAGCGTTACGGAAAATGTAAGGAAAAAATTACTTTTTAGTGAAACAATAAAAGCAGAACTGCTTCAGAATTCTCAAAATGCTGAAGATTCAAGAGATAAACAGATAATAGCCAATTAAAGCAAAAGAAATTATATCCTACCGAATTCATAAAAAGCAGAGAGACAATCTGAAACTCAAGCAATATGAGAGAAAATGTAGAAACGAGAGAAAAACTATAGCCGTTCAAAAACAAATTCAGACTTTTCTGGAAAGGAATGATAATTCCAAAATGTGTCCCAGCAAGAAGGATTTTATTAGGAAAGGCAAAATTACAAAGCAGAAAAGACTTTTACAAGAATCTTTGTATAATTTGCGTAGGAAATTTATTGAAGATAATAAGCACTTTAAAATTTCTTATCGTACATTTCGCCGCCACAAGCCATTCTGGATAGTCTCTCCTAAGAGTAGTGACAGAGAAACTTGTGCGTGCATCAAGCATTCCAATATAAATCTTATAGTTAAGAAACTATTTGGACATCAATTGTTAAATACTCATAATGTTAATGAATTAGTTGATTCCTTGGTTTGCAATTCCGGTGGTAAGAACTGTATGTTTGGATTATGTTTTTCTTGTAAAAATAATAAATGTAAGATTCTCTTGACCAAGTGCACGACCTAAGTAAAATGATTACTTACCAGCAATGGGAAAGTGTAGCAGAAAAACGAACAATTAAAAATGAAATAAAAATGATCAAAAGAACTGTGAAGCTAGAAAGGCAATGTACCATATTAAATCTGTTTCAAAAATTAAATATTCAATTAATATCATTTAAAAAACATTAGCTTCATAATGAACCACCAAATGAAACAGATTCAAGAAAAGAAAAAGTCCCTTACTTCTGAAGAAATTATCATTCAAATTGACTTTTCTGAAAATTATGTAGCTAAATATTCCACTGAAATACAAGCAGTTCATTTTGGTGTTTCAAAGAGGCAGATTTCTTTGCATACAAGGCTATATTCATCATCATGTCGCCGAGTAGTGCAGACGTGCATTTTAGGTGCTCAGTTTGTAAGGTTGATTTTGATGATAGTGAAGGTTATTTATGTTGTGCTGGCTTGTGTGATTTTAAAAGCCACTTCAAGTGTTCTAAAATAAAGACTCACGAAATTAAATCATTGGAAAATGTGAGGATAAAGTGGTTTTGTGATAATTGCAGCTATTGCAGTGCAAGTTTACTGGACATGCTGCTATCTATGAAGAATGCGATTATTGGTATTCAAGATAAACTTATTAATATGGATGGCAACTTTGCAAAATTTGGAGGTGCTATTGATCATTTGAACCGAGGTGTGGATGAATTAAGGGTAATTTCGCAGTTGGATAAAACTAAAAATTCATCGTGTACGAGTATACCTGTAGTCGATAAACGCCACGCAGATAAGGCGCCGATAATAAACAGCTTTGAAACCAAAACAGAAGCAAAAAATAATAATGTCAACATTCCAGCAACTAATACTAGTGATGGGAAAGGCAAAAGTAATGATGGTAAAATAACAATCTCAGGTTGCATCGGCTGTGAAATTCGCCACAAACAACTCTAAATCAGAGCAGTCAAATAAATCTGAGGAAAGTAACTGGACAAATGTTAAAAATTTTAAAAATAAAAGAACCAAAAAGGCAACTAACAATGTAACGGTTATTGGAAACACAAAAATAAACAATAATAATTTAAAAGGGGTTCCAAGAAAAGGTCATATTCATGTATATAGACTCCAACCCAATACTACTGTCGAAGACTTAATGAATTTTCTGAAACCAAACTATCCCGAAGCAGAATGTGCGAATCTTAAATCAAAACATCCAGAAAGTTACTCTTCTTTCAGAGTTTCGGTTGATTATGACAACCTCACCAAAATAATGGATCCAAATGCATGGCCTAGTGGAGTTCATGTGTTTACACCAGTTTAATGGATAAAGGTTTAGAAAACACAATCAGCATCGTGCATCAAAATGTTCAATCGCTGAGTAACAAACTACTTGAATATGAAGTGTTTTTAAGGATTCGCATGTTGACCACGGTGAAGTCAACACGCTAGCAATTTCGGAATTTTCGTAAGTGAGAAAATTAAACTTGGTGGTATACTAACACTATCCTTGTGTAACCTTTTATCTCTCTAGTTAGGTAAGTCAACTTAAAAATATATTTTTTGATTGCTTATCCGGGTAAAATGGGAGAAAACGGAGATGTGGAAGATCGAACCAAGAAAAAAATTATTGCAAAGTATAGACCTGACAGCTTATCTCCATTTGAAGTATTTATGGAGACAAAAAAAGACGGTAATCTACATATCGGAAAGTACAGTCGTCTCTCGATGGCAAGAGAGCTTCGAGATAAACGTCCTTCTAATAGGTGATGCGCCGCAGGAACTTTCCAAATTTTAAGTAAATTTTAACAAGATGGCTGATCTATGACAGTAAATTGAGCAGGAAAAAAACAATAACTTAATTAAATACACGTCAGTGTCAAAGATTTCATTTCATGCAGATTCAATTCTAACTGATTTTCTGCGTATTCAGCGTTTCTGTAACTCATCTTAAAATCGGTTAGAATTGAATCTGCATGAAATAAAATCTTTGACACTATTTGACGTGTATTTAATTAAGTTATTGTTTTGTTTCCTGCTCAATTTACTGTCAAAGGTCAGCCATCTTGTTAAAATTTACTTAAAATGTGGAAAGTTCCTGCGACGCATCACCTATTAGAAGGACGTTTATCTCGATAACGGTTCGCTCTATCGAAATAAATAAAGAGACATTTTTATGTAAAAAATGTCAAATAAAAAGAAAATTAACCTTAAAAAACTGTAAAATTATTATTTTTATTGTTTTCTTTCAAGTGAATGAGGGGGTTATGCCCAAAATAATACAAAATAACACCAAAAATTATCAAAATCGGTCAAGAAATAAAAAAGTTATTGCAAAAAATTGATTTTCAACCCTCAACTTCAACAGCTAATATCTTTGTAGGGGTGTCTCTGAGGAATTAATTTTATAGATATTTTTTCATTTATTTTTACGAAATTTACCCAAATCCGGGAGATTGCCCACATATTATGGGACACCCTGTATAAAATCACCTATTGAGATATTGGACATAAAACGACTTAACAGACGAACAATCACAGACAGAAAAGATGAAAACGGGAAAAAAATCATCAAATACGAACCAACAACATCGGTATTATTTACATTCCATGGGACAACATTACCAAGACACATCAACATTTATAATTTACCAGTCAGAATTAACCCATACATAGCCCCAGTCACGCAATGTTTTTCCTGCCTACTCTACGGCCACACAAGTCGACAGTGTAGGGGGAAAAAAGTGCCAAAAATGTGCCGAGATACATGCAGATGAGTATCAGTGCGAAATAATAAAATGTTTTTTCTGTAAGAGCGACAAACACAAATCAACTAGCAAAACATGCCCATATGAAAACATATCGTACTTTGAGGCATCAACAAAAATAACCAAAACATACCTCCTGAAACCACAGTTCAGACTACACCCGTCTGACTTCCCAGCTCTACCTGTCAACAAACCGCCTATTCCTCGCCAATCCCCATCAACTATCATAAAATGCAAACGAACAAGAAGCACATTATCACCACCGAAGAAAAAAAGAGAACAAATGCAGGGGGGATATGATGTATCTTTACACCGGTCCTGCCTGGACACCCCAGATGGACGTGAAAGAGATAACACAAACCCAAAAATATCAACAACAGAAAAATTTCCAACTCAATCTAAGGAAATGGAACTGAAAATAACAACTCATAAAACAAGCGAACACACTATTTAATCAATTTGAAGAAATATTCCAACAGCAACAATCACTCTCTCAGCAATAAAATGAAAATGTAATAACAGATTGTAGTAAATCACAAATCTCTGACAGTGAACTATCATCATATTGATTTCTAGACAATGCACCTAAAAATTATACAATGGAAATTCGAAGTGTAAATGCAAATAAACATAATTTAATAATGCTGATGAGGGATTATAACCCTGACGTAGTAATTTTAAACGAAACGTGGCTAAAAGCCAATCATTCCTTCAAAGCATACAACTTTGAAATTATAAGAGCAGACGGAGAAGACGGATACGGGGGAGTAGCAATACTCGTCAGAGACAATATAAAATTTACCACAATCAACTCCAATACAACATCTCCAAGCAATAAATGCCAGTATATAACAGTCAAAATAAACAACCTCAATATTATGGGAGTCTATTGTCCACCGCAAGAGAAAATCCCCAGTAATTTTTGGAAAAATACAACAGACAATCTAACAGGAGACCTACTGATAATGGGAGACTTTAACGCTCATCATAGCTTGTGGGGCGGAGCTAGAGACAATTATTATCATGGAAGGTACTTAGCGGATACAATACTAGAGGATAACATGGTAGTATTAAATGATGGAACAACAACTACACTACACAATCCGAATCACCACGGTGGCCCTTTGGATCTAACAATACTAAACTCACACCTACCATTGAAATCAAAATGGGAAAGAATTGACGACTGTGGATTCAGTAATCACTATCCAACCATGGTAACCATGGACCAACCCCAGAAAATAACAAACACAATATACGCAACCAGAAGAAACTTCAAAAAAAGTCAATTGGGAGGAATTTGAGGAAACAGTTAATATAGCTTTTTCAAACACCGAAGAAGTTCAAGAATACAACATGTTTTTTGAGAGAATAAATGACGCAGCAGAAAAATATATACCCAGATACAAACAAAGGAATTTCGATTGCCCTCGAAAAATAGCTGCTTGGTGGGATGACTCATGTCAAACTGCGTTAAATGAAAGAAGAAACCAATTGGAGAAATTTAAAGATAGACCCACACTAGAAAACTACCTAACTACAAAAAATATATTAGCTAAAACAAGAAGACTACTTAGGAACAAAAAAAAAAGAAAAATTCAAAGACTTTTGCAGCTCTCTAAAATAGAGAGACAGACATCTCGCAAGTCTGGAAAACAATTAGAAAATTCTCAAGCAATAATACTCGGTCATTCAAGAACCTATTACCGGAGGAAAATATAGCAAAAGAAATACTAAACAGAATCTGCAGCTGTAACATAGACCCGGAATTCGAACTGGCAACAGCAGAAGATCGATTCCCCCCGATACAAATAAGTGAAATAAAAAAATTTATTAAAACAAAAAAAGACACAGCAACAGGAACGGATGAAATCTCCTACTCAATAATGAAGCACTTACCGAACAACGCCATGTCCACCCTATGTAAAATATACAACTCCTGCAGTACGCACCAAACTATCCCAGAACCATGGAAAGAATACCTCGTCATACCGATTTTGAAACCTAATAAACAGCAGAATAATCCAGACCATTACAGACCCATAGTACTATCATCTTGCCTACTCAAAACTCTAGAATTTATCATTAAAAATAGAATTGAATGGACTCTAGAAAACTCAGAAACATTCAACAAATATCAAACAGGTTTCCGGAAAGGTATGAGCATCTACGATAACACCACACTTCTAACATCCTCAATACAACTCGCATTCTCCAGGAAAGAAACTGTCTTAGGCTGTTTTATAGACCTTAAAGCAGCATACGATAACGTCAATCTATCTATACTACACAAATATATTAGAGAACTTAAAATTTCACCAAAATACGCTAACCTAATTTACAATATCTCAACTTACAGAAAAATCTACATCAAAGACAAAGACAACCAAATACGTGGACCGCAAATAGCCAACAAAGGCCTAGCACAGGGATCCCCATTAAGTCCACTACTATTTAATATATACCTCAGAAACATATTTCAAATCATCCCAGATAAAGTAACACTGCTATCATATGCAGATGATCTAGTAATTTTTACACAAGGACAAGACATTTCCGACATGTTCTGACACCAGACAAATCAATACGGCACTAGACCTAATAGATACCTGGTTCGCTGAACATGATCTCACAATATCACCGACAAAAACAGAATACGTATGGTTCAGGAAGGGAAAATCAAAAATTCCAGACCCTAAAATTAAAATAGGGCTTACCCTGACGAAGTTGACCCAGACCCGTTGAAATATCTAGAAAATCAAATGTACGATACTTAGGCATTACCCTCAACGAATCCCTTAACTGGAAACCTCACGTTAACAATATGATCAAAAAAGCTAATCAGGGTATTAACATAATTAGGACACTATCAGGAGTTGGGTGGGGCTCTGACCCAAAGATCCTGATGTTGATATATTATACCATGGCGAGATCACATTTAGACTTTGGAAGCATTCTGCTTAACCGCACACAAAAATCCCTCGAAAATAAAATGAACTCCACACAATACAAAGCCCTCAGAGCCATCACAGGATTAATGAAATCAACACCGACAAATGTTATTCTAGCGGAAAGCGGAGAACTACCCCTCCAGGAAAGACGCAAATGGCTGGTACTCAAATTTTACAGCAAAATAATCAGATATAAAAAACACCCTTCTAATACCAATCATAAGATCCATACACATAGAAGTCACCTCAGGAAACAAATACTGGAACAACAAAAAAAGCCCCTATCTGGTAGACACCTTGCCAATAATTGTAGAATATGAAAGCAACTTTAAAAGGGCCAACCTGCTACCTTGCTTCGAGACAGATTACAAATATCAGGTAACTGAAATAGATATCGTTAACTTAAGACTTGACAAAAATGACCCAAACGTTGACAGCGAATTCATGCGACAAATCGAAAACTATAATAATAATAATAATAATAATAATAATAATAATAACCTTTATTAGCAATGCTATCTACAATAATACAATACAATTTTACAGCTTCACCTATCCCCTACAATACACAGTAACCTAATATACACTGACGCATCCAAAATTAATGAAAGGTCGGGATTGGGGATATACAGCACAGAATTAAACACCTCATTTTCCGCAAGACTGCCTAATCATTTGCAAATATGCACTGCCGAAACAATGGCAATATTCAAAGGTATAGGTATTGCAATGTGTAAAAATTCAAAGAAAAACCTAATCTTAACTGATTCACTCAGTGCCATCAAAAAGCTTGATAATTGCGGACTTAATACAAGAGACGACTGTATTTCCTTAACGACAAAACGATTACTACTTCACGCCAAAGACAAAGGTTTCATATTTAAAATATGTTGGTTCCCAGGTTACTCAAGAATCATAGGAAACGAAATGGCAGACAAGTTAGCCAATACTGGAAGAATTCTGACCGTTCCCCTAAACATCAAACCAGACATAAATGAAATATATCCTGAATTTAGAAAGATTGTCCTCAAAAACTGGGAAAATGAATGGAAACAGCAATTCAGAGAAAAAGGTAAATGGTACAAGTCCATCCAAGAGATCTTCCCCAAAAAACCATGGTTCGCAACATGTAAAGTGAAAAATAGAAGACACATCACCACAATAATCCGTCTAAGATCAGGTCATTGCCTAAGCGAAGCCCACCTGCATAAGATAGGCATATTAGAATCCATATTAGAATCCATATTGCGAATGTGGAGGGTATGGAAGTATCACACATCAATTACTGGAATGGTCCGATAAACAAAATAGCAAACTACGACTTATACTTTGACTTTGGTAACAATGGCCTTGCACTACCTACAAATCTGCAATCAATACTACGACAAATGAACAGTAAATGTCAAAAAATCATCCTTAATTTCATAGACTACAACAAAATCAAGGTTTAAACTGGGAAACTAAACTCGATCATGTCTACGATGTGCTGAATACAACCATTTTATACATAAACGACAGTTAAAGTCAAATATGAACATACTATAAATAATTAAGACTGTGATTAAATAATCTATTGTCCACCTTTTGTTTACAGATCCCATCTTTATATTTCATAAGGGCTCTCAATCCTGAGGCAACTTTCGGGAATGTCCAAGTCGCTCAGTTGTTGCCCCTGAGCGTGAAGGGTCTTTTCCTGTGTTTGTGCTATCTGTCCCTACTAACAATAACCATCAAGTACCCACCAGTGGAAGATTAGGACACAAGTAAAAGTAAAGTAACATAACGTGAATATACTACACTCAACTCATTCAGGGGATGAGACATCTCAGACACCCTTAGCTAGGTACCCTGATGATTTCAAAAAAATCAAACACAGAATGGGCTGGTCAAATAGCTTTTAAGTAAGCTAAAGACCAAAAAGATTAAAGAAGAAGAAGAAGAAGACGTGTTTTTAAGTGAAATAAATTGTGACATATTTTGTGCATCAGAACATTGGTTAACACATGACACCGTTGTAATTATGAGCATAGATGGTTACGACATAGTGGATTCATTTTGTAGAAATGATCACACTCACGGTGGAGTGGCAATTTTTGTAAGTAATACCAATGACTTTTTATCAGAAAATCTCACAAAAATCAAAGAACTATCAGTAGAGTTTCATTTTGAGTGTGTAGCTGTAAAATTCTCGCGATCATCGTTTAAGATTGTTGTATTGTGTATATATAGAAGCACGGCAGGCAACATTGACATATTCTTACAAAAATTAGAATCTGCTTTGGAACTTGTAAGTGAAATGAAAGAATGTCAGATAGTTATATGCGGGGACTTTAATATAAATTTTATTTGTCAGGATACTAGACCTCAAAAATATCTTATGGATCTGCTATGCTCCTTTCGATATTCTATAACAATAAGAACACCTACGCGCGGAAATAACTGTTTGGATAATATTTGTATTTCAGGTGATATTGCAGATTTTAAAAGCAAGGTCATTGTAAATGGTTTTTCAGATCATGCTGCCCAGCAGATAATACTGACGTATAAAAAGCCCGATTATTCTGAAAATAGGGTTCCATATAGGCAATTAAACAAGGAACAAAACATCAATAATTGCAGAAATCTTATGAATGACATAGTCTGGGATGACATGTTTTTATCTAAAAATATAGATGAAAAGTTGTTAACAATTACTGAAAATATATCTCATAATTTTGAGATTTCATTTCCAAAGAAAATATACAAAGGTAACAAAAAAAAAAATCTAAAAATCAGACTGGTTCACAGTGGAGCTTAGGGTTGCTTCTCAGCGTTTAAGAGACCTTTATGTTATGTCACTGGGAGGGAACATATTCATAAAGCAGCAATATAGGAGACAGAAGATTGCTTATAATAATCAATTAAGTAGACATAAAAGATCGTACACCGAGAAACTAATAGCTGACTCCAGCAACAAAAATAAGACTATTTGGAATATCATTGGTAACAGAGATAGCAAAAAAACTAATAATTTATCATTGCGGATAGAAAATCATCTTGTTTCGAATCCTCAAGAATGTGCAAACATATTGAATCAATACTTTAACTCAGTATCTAGCAATGTAACACCGTCCCCAAACGACAACTACAACAATAATAATTCTCTACTGAAGAACACTTGTAATGGTTTGTTTTTCAGTCCTGTCTTGGAAGTTGAGATAATCAACATTATTAATGGCCTGAAAAATACTACTTCAAGCGGTAATGATAATTTGAGTCAAAAAATCCTCAAGTATATTGCGGATATCATAGCAGCTCCCTTAGCATCGTTAATAAATGACTCAATAAGTCAGGGATTTTTTCCAAATTCTCTCAAAATTTCAAAAATTATTCCACTGCATAAAAAAGGAGGTAAACATGACTTAATGAATTATAGGTCGATTTCGCTGTCAAGTGCTATTTCAAAGGATATTGAAAAAGTAATTGCTGAAAGATTGATACTCTTCCTGGACAGATTTGGTTTATTAAACAAAAATCAGTTTGATTTTAGAAAAAATAGGTCCACTACTTTGGCAATATTACAGTTCCTTAATACATTGTATGATGCATTGGACAAGGGAGATAATTGTGTGGGTATTTTCTTAGATTTGAGTAAGGCATTTGATATGGTCGATCATCAGATTCTTTTGTCAAAACTGTTCAATATTGGAGTTAGGGGTATAACGCTCCAATGGTTTCGCAGCTACCTAACTTCTAGGCAGCATTATGTAGTTATTGATAATATACAGTCAGGATTACTACCATTAAGGGCGGGAGTTCCGCAAGGTTCAGTTTTAGGCCCTCTCTTGTACTTGATATATATCAATGATTTTACTTTTGAAAATACAGTATTATTTGCCGACGATACATCTGTATTATTACATTCGTCAGACTCAGAAAAGCTTACAGTGTTAGGAGAAAAGTTTCTGGAGAAATCCTGCAATTATTTCGAGGTAAATAAATTGATTATAAATTGAGAAAAGACTGTCTTTATCGAATTTTGTAACTCATATAGATCCAGGAATGACTCGGGCTATACTTTGAATCTAAGTGGATCTCCTATCAAGCAAGTGACTCACACAAAATTTCTTGGTCTTGAAATTGACTCTAATCTGAATTGGCGGTATCATATTGCATCATTCGCTAAAAAACTTGCTACTTGCTGCTATGTAATAAAAAAACTAAGAAGTAATGTTGATGTTCGGGTCTTACGTCAGTATTATTTTGCACAGGTACATTCACTATTGACATACGGAATTGTTGCCTGGGGGTCATCAAGTGAAATTAGTAGAATATTTATAATGCAGAAAAGGATTATCAGAACCATGATGGGCGTAAATCGAACAGCAAGTTGTTGAAATTTATTCAGAAATTTAAAGATACTCACTACACCATCAATTTATATCTTAAACTTACTCCTGTATGTTGTTAAGAATCGAAATGAGTTTGGCAGTATTAAGGGTAAAGTATACAACACCCGGAATGACTACATTCTTGAGGTTGGGATTCACAGCACATCTTTGTATGAAAAAGGTCCTCGTCATATGGCTGTGCGATTCTTCAATAAACTACCAATGGAAATTAGATCTATGTATGATAATTATAGAGATTTCAAAATGGCTGTTGAAAGACTACTGGTAGATAGGGCATGCTATACTTTTAGTGAATTTTGAAACTACCTATCTAATTATCTATTATTGTGCATTGACTTAAACCAATATGTATGCAGTTATGTACATCTATGGTCGAATAAAGGTTATTATTATTATTATATTATTTCTTTGATGAAGAAGCAGGTACTGTAAAATATCAATGCTTTTGTACAGTTAGCGACAACCTAGACCATCAAGCCGTGGCTATCTGGGCCCACTTGGAGCCTGTTCTCGTAGAAATCAAAAGTATCAAAAAATTAGAACATTACATTTTTTCTCTGATGGGCCAAGCTCACAATATAAGAATAGGCTCAATTTGTTTTTACTTATAAAGAAGATACCATTATTCTTTAAAAACGTGGATAGTATAACCTGGAATTACAGCTAAAGTGGCCATGGCAAAGGGCCAATGGATGGCGTTGGAAGAACACTCAAAAGGAAAGCAGATTCTATGGTTCTCCGAGGCAAAGACATTAGATCTGCCAGTGAATTTATTAGAAACTTACGACAAAGTTCTATTCAGTTGTGGGAAGTGTTTGATGAGGACATAAAAAAAGAAAAAAATAACTTACCAAAAATGCTTGCTCCAGTTACCGCCATCATATCAATGCATCAAGTATCATGGAATAAATACAGGGTGAACCATGTATCCTTCTCTATATTGCTATCTCCTGAACACTAAGAGATACAGGGTCGGTTAAATTAGAGAAAAGATGCGCAGTTTTGTGGTTATCTCGAATTCGTCAAAACATGCAAGATATCTGTGACCGTTCCTGAAATATCCTGAAAAAACTGAAAAATCGAGATTTCTTATTTCCCTCATATCTTTTTTATTATTGGAGATTAATAAATAATTTTTTGTAGGCTTACATAAGCCGTTAAGAGCTATCCATCTGACATTTCAAAAATTTTCAAGGCCTACTAGATCCAAGAGTTTTCAGTCAACTTTAGTTTTTCTTATGGCCGCCATAGTATTTTTTTATGTCGTTCGATATGAAAAAAATGATGGAGAGCAAAAATTAATAAACTTCAAAAAAAAATTTTTTTTTATTTTTATTCTTCTTTTTTCAAAGAAAAACCTAAAAAAAAATCGTCGAAAAACGTCAACATTTGTAAAATACGCCGAAATAGTGCTTGCCTTATGGTTTTTTAATTTATCTATGAAATTCGGTCTAAAAATGTGTCTTTTTTGTAAAGAATAAAGAAGAATAAAAAAAATTTTAATTTATTTTTTGAAGTTTAACATTTTTTAGTTTTTATGATTTTTTTTATATCGAATAACATAAAAAAACAATATGGAAGCTATAAGAAAAACGAAAGTTGACTATGAAAATTCTGGGATCTAGTCGGCTTTGAAAATTTTTGAAATGTCAGATGGGCCCACAAAAAATTATTCATTAATCTCCAATAATAAAAAAGATATGACAAAGATAAGAAATCTCGATTTTTCAGTTTTTTCAGGATATTTCAGGAACGGTCACAGATATCTTGTATGTCTCGACGGAATCAAGATGGCCACAAAATTGCGCTTCTTTGGACTTGTTTAACCGAACCTGTATCTGTTAGCGTTAGGAGATAGCAATATAGAGAAGGATACATGGTGCACCCTGTATAGTAAAGAAAAACTGCATTTGAGGCAACTGAGCTGTTTCACTTGCAGTTATGGAAAAGAATGCCATTATTTTCCAATGAAACCATATGTGCTACCTCAATAATTTACTGTGGGATCCTTTTTATTGTAGTCAACTGTTATTATTGTTAATGCTTTTAATAAGTCATCATTTTTGGTACTACTTAGCTCTCATTTAGATATTGGTTCTGTTTCTTCACCAGCTAGGGTATCTTCCCCAATCGGTGATATAACTCTACCAAAATGAAGAATTCTTAAAAAAAAATCAGCAAATATGTTGTCAGGCTTGTGTTATATATGTTCATTTTCTTTGAATGCCGGTAATCCTGGCTTAAAATGTTAAAATTGAAAACAGACATTTCATCCAAGGTGCATAATAAAAAAATTTACGTAACTAATAAAGACGATTATTTTCTATGCAAATCGTGTATCAATAAAAAATTGAATGCTTGACCTGAAGTTATCATAATTTGTGTTAGCTAATACATATTTTTTAGTTACCATTTATCTTTGTCATGTTCATGTTTTTAGACTTAGATTTTGAGAAATGGATTAGGCTTAGGTAGGTGCCTAGTTTGTGAGTTCTTCGAGAGCACTAGTTATTAATTATTTTCTATTTCATATGAGTTTAATAGAATTTAGTTTTTGTTTTGTTACTTCATGTTTGTTAGGTTTAAACTATTATTGAATGTATGTAATTATGTTAATTTGAAGAATTCAATACTAATTTTGTTAAAAAAAACTTTTCATGAATATATAGGTTATTTCTCTTAAAATTGTTTTATGTCTGGGAGAAACTTCTACTGATGGTTTAATATTCAATTCTAACCCAAACATTCCCATATCTTAATTCATATTCGCCAAATCTTTTCCAACTAGACAGTGATTTTGTTAATTGAAATGTAATTTCGGTAATGCAAAAGTCATTTCAGTAATGCCTGAAAATCATTAACCGAAATGACTTGCATTACCAAAATGACTTTGAAAAAAAACGTCTTTTGTAATTGAAGTCTACAAGTTTTTTCGCAGCCACTCAAGTTATTGAACTATGAAACGTGTTTGAATAAGACTTATACTCAATTCAGCATGTTACACAATAAGAGTTTTATCAAAGTATGTCAATTTTTCAATTTTGAAGATGGTATAGCATGCTAATTTTGAGTCAGTGGTTCGTTACAGTCTTATTGTTTATGGAGGCAGCAGAGACATAAACATGATTTTTCTTGCACAGAAAAGAGTTATGAGAGTCATGCTAGGGCTGGGTTACATTGATTCATGCAGGGGTAGATTTAGAGAATATGGATTGTTAACTGCGGCAGGTTTATACATTCATGAATGCCTGATGTTTTTTTGTAAGAACAGGCAGTATTTTTTGGACAGCACAGGGCAAACAGTGTTTTTGATAACACTAGAGGGTTAAATTGTGTACTTCCGATACATAGACTAACATTGACGGAAAAATGAGCTTATTACAGTTGTTTGAAATTTTATAATGCATTGCCTGATGACATAAAAAGGTACCGTAGCAAACCAGAATTTAAAGCGAGAATTCATCGTTTAATATTGTATATAGAACCGTATGATGTGGGTGAATTCTTGAATTTTGACTTAGCTGATTCACTACTATTTCATTAAGCTAGTTGTTTATTTTGTGATTTTTATTTTTATTTTGTAATCTAGCGATTAATTGGGGTTTTTAATTAGTCAGTAAGTCGGGGTGCTTATTTTTCATTACCTACTTTTTTTGTTTTTTGACCAATTGCCTCTTTAAGATGGGTGCATTTTATGTATGCATTATCATGTATTCTGTATTCTGTCTTCTTGTGGTTAATAAAGATATTCTGTTCTATTCTATTCATATTCAATAACATATAATTTTGAAACATAAGAATTGTAAAAGGGCAATTTTGCCCATATATGATTACATAAATAAACAACCCTAACTAAAACCCGCGTCTGGCTTGATGAACCAGTAAGTCCGGCAACACAGCGTCGACCTTCCCAAGTTCAGCATTGAGCGACTCGGCTTCCAACAATATGACGAGTAACTGTCCATTCATGTCATTCTCCATTAGCCAGAGCATCGAGAAAAGATGCTCGCCCAACACCTGTTCCTGTTCTTGGGGCGATGCTTGACCAGGCTCCCACGTTGACCAAGGTTTTTTGCCATGAATCTGCTCTTTGGCTTCAGCAATCGCTTGATCAACCATCTGTTTGGTTTCATCAGCCGTCTTTTTGCCTTGAACAATCAGCTCTCTGACTTGATCAGTCTGTTCTCGGATACGATCCATCAGCTCTTTAGCTTGATCAGTTGGCTCCTTGGTTGGACCAGGCTGCTGTTTGGCCTGATAAGCCTGCACGTCCTGATAAAGACCGACGACCTCCTCGACTTTAGCCTTGAGCGACTCCAATTCAGACCTCATCTTGTTAACCTGCTCGTAATTCTCAAAATGAAAGGCTACGGCCTCCGGCAAAAGACGCTCGTTCACCACCTGTTCCACGTCTTGAGGTAGTGCTCGGTCAGCCTGCTGTTCCGCTCGACGACTTCGACGAGCCTGCTTTTTGGCTCGATCATGCTTTTGTTTCTTTAGATAAGCATGCAGTTTCTTTACAGCGTCACCCTTCCCATCGCATGGATCAGTCTGTGATTCTGATTCGGCCTTCTTTGCTAGCTTCCAACGTTGCAAATGATCAGCCCCATAACAGAAGTATCTCGGTGTTTCTGTGTCAACCTTCCCATCCCATGGATCAGTCTGTGATTCTGATTCGGCCTTCTTTGCTAGCTTCCATAGCTGCCAATGATCATCATCATAACAGTAGTCTGTGTAACAGTAGTCTATCGGTGTTTCTGTGTCAACCTTCCCTTCGAATGGAACAGTCACCTGTTCGGTTTGAGGTATCTCCTGTTGAGCTTGATCCGTCTGCTCTTCCGCTTGAGCAATTTGCTGTTTCCCTTGATGTGTCTGCTGTTTGGCTCGACCGAAGACTCTACGATGCTTCTCATGGACTCGACCATGCTGCTGTTTGGCTCGATCTCCTGGCTTCTTTTTAGCTTTGCCAAGCTGCTGTTTGTCTTGAAGCTGCAACTCAGCGACGGCCTCCTCGACTTTAGCCTTGAGCGACTCCTTATGTTCGAGCATGTGCAGCAATTTAGAATTGTCGTCTTTCAACAACATGCTGGTTATCTTACCGGCTAGGTCAGGATACATTTGCTGGATCAACGGGTAAAGACGGTCGACCACCATCCATTTCTGGTCATGAAGTGGTGCTTGATTATGCTGCTGTTTATCCTGACCAACCTGATGTTTAACTTGAACGGTCTGCTCTTTGTCTCCAACGGTTTGTTGTTTGGCCTGATCGGCCATTTCTTTAACTTGAACGGTCTGCTCTTTGTTTCCAACGGTTTGTTGCTTGGCCTGATCGGCCATTTGTTTAACTTGAACGGTCTGCTTTTTGTCTCCAACGGTTTGTCGTTTGGCCTGATCAGCCTTTTGTTTAACTTGAACGGTCTGCTCTTTGTCTCCAACGGTTTGTCGTTTGGCCTGATCAGCCTTTTGTTTAACTTGAACGGTCTGCTTTTTGTCTCCAACGGTTTGTCGTTTGGCCTGATCAGCATTTTGTTTAACTTGAACGGTCTGCTTTTTGTCTCCAACGATTTGTCGTTTGGCCTGATCAGCATTTTGTTTAACTTGAACGGTCTGCTTTTTGTCTCCAACGGTTTGTCGTTTGGCCTGATCAGCATTTTGTTTAACTTGAACGGTCTGCTCTTTGTCTCCAACGGTTTGTTGCTTGGCCTGATCGGCCATTTGTTTAACTTGAACGGTCTGCTCTTTGTCTCCAACGGTTTGTTGCTTGGCCTGATCGGCCATTCGTTTAACTTGAACGGTCTGCTCTTTGTCTCCAACGGTTTGTTGCTTGGCCTGATCGGTCATTTGTTTAACTTGAACGGTCTGCTCTTTGTCTCCAACGGTTTGTTGCTTGGCCTGATCGGCCATTTGTTTAACTTGAACGGTCTGCTCTTTGTCTCCAACGGTTTGTTGCTTGGCCTGATCGGCCATTTGTTTAACTTGAACGGTCTGCTCTTTGTCTCCAACGGTTTGTTGCTTGGCCTGATCGGCCATTTGTTTAACTTGAACGGTCTGCTCTTTGTCTCCAACGGTTAGTTGCTTGGCCTGGTCGGCCATTTGTTTAACTTGAATGGTCTGCTCTTTGTCTCCAACGGTTTGTTGTTTGGCCTGATCGGCCATTTCTTTAACTTGAACGGTCTGCTCTTTGTCTCCAACGGTTTGTTGCTTGGCCTGATCGGCCATTTGTTTAACTTGAACTGTCTGCTCTTTGTCTCCAACGGTTTGTTTGGCCTGATCGGCCCTTTGTTCAACTTGAACGGTCTGCTCTTTGTCTCCAACGGTTTGTTGCTTGGCCTGATCGGCCTTTTGTTCAACTTGAACGGTCTGCTCTTTGTCTCCAACGGTTTGTTGCTTGGCCTGATCGGCCTTTTGTTTAACTTGAACGGTCTGCTCTTGGTCTCCAACGGTTTGTCGTTTGGCTTGATCAGCCTTTTGTCTGGCTTGACCACGCCGTTGTTTGCCTTTAGGAGGCTGTTGTTTGACTTTAACAGTCTCCTGATTGATTGAACACTCTTCACTAGCTGGACAACGTTTTGAAGGATCTTGACTAACCTTTTTTAATACACTTTGTATTTGGTTTTCTAATTCCAAAACAATTGGCTGAAACAGATTTATTCATTTGAATCAAACAGAGCAATTAAAAATATTGGTCCGAACAGATATCTGTAAATTTATAAACTAACCTTTCATTAAGAAATAATTGCAGACTCGCAAGTTTTTTTTTAAGAGAGAACATCGGTTTTAATCAAGTAGATAAGACAAAGTTGTTTCGCTCCGGTAATTTTTTGACTTCCAGAACTAGCTCATTCTATCCAAACACATTTTTACTAAATAAACAGTTAAAAATCTTCTTGCGCATCAATCGCATAGTGTATTTTTATGCGACTCAATTTTTAATATTTTTATCTGTTTTTTAAAATAACTTTCTGAAATTTTTCATGGTTATATCATAATATTAGCGTAGTTGTTTAAACTGAAAATTTTAGTTAAATTCCTTTCAAAACGGGCTACAAAATGAAAATACAGTGTCTACGAAAGTTGGAGTCATATGGAAAACTTTTTTATTATCCATTTTAGCAAGAAAAGTTATTCTCCATAAAAAGTTGTGCCTGATCTGAAACCTAAAATGCAACGGTCTGACATAAAATTTTTGCAGTCATATACGATGTATGTCCAAAAATATTAATTTTGCCATAGAGTAAACTACCTTTGTTTTTGACAATATTAAAAATTGCTACTTAAAAAATTGATCGGAATTTTAAACAACATACAATTATACAATTACACCAATTCTCCTAAAAACTGATTTTCTTTACTTTTTCTAAAAACTAATCCCTAAAATGACAATGAAAATGCGACTATAGCTTATGATATGATTATAACGCTCGGTTGCAGAATGTTTCTTAAGGCTGCCTTAAAGCAAATTGGGCTTTGTTACTATGACAACATTTAATAAATAAATGTGGTCACTAGCTACTATTATACTCAAGCCTAACGTATCTTATCAACTGTTTGAACGTGAATGTCAAAGCCTGTAGGATTTTTGTAACAACAATTTTAATCTTTTAATCACGAGTTAATAACACGGCCATTCCTAATGTTTTAAAAAATTCCAACAGGTTTTGACATTCACGTTCACACAGTTGATAAGATAAGTAGTTAGGCTTGAGTATAGCTAATGACCACGTTTATTTATTAAATGTTGTCATAGTAACAAAGCCCAATTTACAAATAGGGATTAGTTTAGGAAAAAGTGAGGAAAATCGGTTTTTAAGAAAATTGATGTAATTGCATATTTGAAGTTGTTTCCAGTTTTGATCACCTTTTTCAAGTATAGTGCCGAAAGTACTTTACTCTTTGGCAACAAAATTCATATTTTTGGACATACCTCGTATACGACTGTAAAAATTTAATGTCTGACTATTTCATTTCAGGTTTCAGACCAAGCAAAACTTTTTTCCCAAAAATAGATAATAAAAAAGTTTTCTATACAACTCCAACTTACGTAGACACATTGAATAAATTTAGCAATTTTGCCCCTTTAACTATGGCTAACTAATTAAAAAAATCAGTTCTTTTATACTGCCTTCAAATTCTAAAAAAATTACAAAGGCGTGTTGAAAATCGTAAATTTGAAATTTTAGAGAAATAACAATCATATTTCGATTTTAAGAATGCTCCTGTAGCTTTATCTTTCCAGATTAGTGAAGGAGATTTTGCACTCTTGTAAAACTATTGAAGAAATTTGAATTGTAAAACTATTGAAGAAATTTGAATTTTCGTTAAAATTTTTTTCCAAAAGTTTCGTTACTCCTATAGGCTGGCTATTCAAAATTCCAAAAATCCGGTCCTTGGGGCTAGGTTTCTGGTCGCAGTTTTCAATGTTTCTGGTCGCAGTTTTCCCTAGGAGACTGAAATTTTTATGGGAATAAAATATCTACAAGGAGTGGTTTGGTATTGCACTTGAGCCAAATCGGCCTGGCCGTTTCAAAATTGCGACCATTTGAATTTTTTGATAAATGGCTATTTTTTGAATCCCTGTATGAGCAAGATATAGAAAAAGCACTTCGAAATCAAATCAACACGATTGGAATAAATTTATTTGAAATTTGAGTTAATGCAATAAAATTTGCATTATTTCCATTAATAAGTCAAATGTGCATTAATAAGCGTGGGTAGGAACAGGGTAAAAATGACTAAATTTCTATAGCCGTTTATGAGCACACTTTTAAAGATATTGAATTGAGATTTCCACAGTTTAAACAACTACGCTAATATCATGTTTTTTATTTTTTATTTTTATAAAAGAGGGAGCATCGGTCTCAACTGTGTAGGTAAGACATAGTCGCTCCACTCTGGTAATTTGGCTTCGAGAACGAACTCATACAGCCACAGACAATCTTTATTAAATATTAGCCTTTAAAACCTTCGATCGCTTGTTTTACTTTTCACAGACATTCGAAAATGAATTTGAAAAGTAATGTAACCCAGCTGAGTCTCGAACCCGCGATCTTTGGCTCCGTAACCTAGCGGAGTTAACCACTCCATCATGCCAGTCGATTAATATCGTTATCTTACTTTTATCAACAGTAACAAAACAATGAAAATTCACAAATTAAAAAATATGTAAAAAATATAAATATTCCCACATATTCACTTTGCCTGCTCAGGAAGCACCTTTAATGACTTAATGTCCATTGGTTAGACGTTTTTGTTTTTTTTTATTCTCCAGAGAGATTTCATAGTTGAATCGCATAAAAATACACTATTTATTCGATTGATGCGCAAGAAGGCTTTTTGTTTGGTTTGGCAACCTTGTCGATGGATGGGTGAAGTTGAGGAAGGGGGGAGACAGAGGGTAGACGTCGTCGAGCGAGAACGAAGCAAAGAGCGAAAGTTCCAAGACTGTAATTGTAACTGTGTCTGTTCTTAACACATAATGCTCTCGCAGGAGTTAATGAATTGAAAAGATGAGAAGAACAGAAGAGAAGACGTTAACGAGGTTAGTTGAGTGATTTAATTAACTGACGTAACGAGAAGAAGAAGACGACAATAATGAAATTTATTGGAGAAGAAGAAGGCGAAACATAGAGAAGACAAGAAGAAAGAAAAGACTAGATTAGCTGAAGTAATTAATAGAGCTGCAGCGTAGTTTGCGATCATCAAAACAAGTATGTATTCGATTCTCTATTCAGCTGTTTTTTCAGATTCAAAATTGGTTGGGAAATAACCAAGACAAGGTTCATTAAGGTGGTCTTTTTATCTGAACTTTCTCTGGATGACTTTTGCTGTCAAAATTTATCAATATTGAGTCATAGTTTTTAACAGGCAGGTGATAGTCATTATTATAATAATTCAAGTCCAAACAATTTATTTAATAATTTTGATTATGGGGAAATTTTAAAAAGATAAAACAGGATCCAAAGCACTTCATCATGAACCTTATTGATGGCTATGACCTGCTAATTAAAGCCTGCTAAGGTAATTTTGAAGATGGCCGCACTTCCGCAAATACTGGAAATTGACACCTACTTCGTTATTTTAAAGGGAACACTTTGTAAATTATTATATATTTTTTTTAATGTCTGAGGAAAGCGAATACAAGTAGTTTTCACCATTGGAATTTAGATTGAGTGGTTTATAGGTTATAAACAAGTGAAAATCAAAATTTTCCAACTTCAGTTGAACTTAATAATCTTTTAAGAATGTTGTTAAATTTTTACCTCCATATCTGTTTTGGCAGTTTGATTTTCGCTGCAAGCTTTTAAAATTTGCTGGAAATTGTTGTGCACATCCGGGACGTCCAAAAACGGTTTATAGTTGTCGAAATTATCCAACAGCTTATTCAACGCCTTCTTATTGTATTTAATTAGCGACAGGCAGTACGAAATATTGGCACAAAGATGGTGGTACTTTGATTCACAGAATTTTTCACAAAAACAGTCCACTAGATTCTCCATGTGTTTTATTTTTTCTATTAAATAAAACAGGAACCTGCAATATATTTATTGTAAGTTACCCACTTCTTAAACATCACATTATTAATGACACTACAGTAGAGTCTCGGTTATCCGAGGTAATGTGTATACATATAATATCCACACTGTGAACCGTATATAACGAATAAATTCATTTTCTCAGTTGATATTTTTGTAGAATGTAGAAAAGTAAAACAAAACAGGTCGATTTTCGATTATTAAATTACACATAGTTTTTCTTATTCTATGGGTTTGAAGCTTACTCATAGGGGTTAAAGCGAAAGGTAATTTTTTTTCACTTTTCACTTTAACCCCCTCAATCAAATGACCCTTACCAACCTTAAATTTTCAAATGGGAAAGGTAGGCTTGTGACATTTTTTTAAAAGGTTAGAATATAGTCACGATGAAGAGAAAATGAATATACTCATTACATATAGTTCACACTGTACAACAAGGTAAAGAGAATGATGACGAAATAGATCGAATAATCCTGAACGCAGAAAATCACATTTCGGATAACCGAGACTCTACTGTACGTACTTACTTCATGATCGTCTTCAGATCTTCTTCTTTCATGTCTCCTGATTCAGCGAGATCGGACCAGACATCCGGCAGTATATTGTACACTAGGTTGCTATCCCTTTCCGCGAGTTGTAAAAAAAGATTTTTACTAAGACTCCTCAACTGGCTATCCTCGGACACGATGCAACGAACCAAAGCCGAAATGCGACTGCACACGTGTGTCATGTCGCGCACCCATATCGAGTCTTCCATGATCAGGCGACTCAAGGAACTAAATGCACACCTTCTTACCTTCATGTTCTGGTCCTTCAACCTGAAAATTACAAATCACAAAATAAGTTTTCTGAAACACTGATTTCATGTTCAACTGAATGTGGTTAGTATGCAAAATTTACCAGTACCAATGTACATGTACAGTGTGTGAGTTTCTAAAGCAGAAAAATTCTAGAGTGGGAAAAACATTCTAGAGAAGTCTAAAGGCGACATTCAGCCAGATACGGCGCTGCATGACGGACCTGCCGTAGCAGCGGGATGCTTCTCACCGAAATTTTGTTTACCATTGCTCCTAATGGGAGTCCATCGTTTTGTGGCACCGGACTCTGTGGAAGCATTCTCATTAGGTGCAATGGTAAACAAAATTTTGACGTGACACATCCTGCTGCTCCGACGGGTCCATCATGCAGTGCCGTATCGGGAGGCGCATGCAGCACCTGGGGCATCTTTCCACAATGTGCAGATGCATTTCTAACCACAGGGTTAATAGGGCTGTAGCCCAGGAGGGCTACAGCCTTTTGAGGGCGGAAGTTTTCATCAACATTTTCTTACTTGTGTTTTTACAAAATTTTCTCAAGGGATGACCCCCGAACTCTCCGTCCTTATACCCGAGGAATACCCCCCGTACCAACCAAACTCCTCGGTTGGACTCTAATGCCAACATATCTTTGACATTGTGACGTTACGTCGAGCGTCACGACGCCGCAACGTCGAATCACACAATTGATTTAATAAATTAATTAATTAAATTAATTAAATTAATTTTTAAATACAAAATTCGATTCTTTTATATTTTATAAAATGTCTCATATTAATATTCAAAAAGACGGTAGTAACCGATAAGAAACCGAAGCCAAGCCAACTGAAGAGATAAGACGGCATTGTTTACGGTCGGAAACTAGCGTCACTGGTAAAATTTGTAATATTTTGATTCAAATAAAGGAATGTTGTTATTGTCATGAAGAAGCAACAGGCAAAAAAAGGGACGCGCCCGATAACACGGCGTTGTTTACGCGAAAACCGGCTATATAAGCAGCGGACGAAGAATGAATCGTGGAGAGCGAATACAGACGTCTTAGGAAGTTGACCTTCGATATTCTGCTAGCTCTCCGAATCCTCCGAAAGGAACGAAGTGTTGGAAAGTTGCTCCTCCACTTATGTACTTTTAATCCAATCCCGAATCTCGCACGTTGCGCGAAATTCATCCAAGTTCACGCTGGAGCTAGGAAGTTGACCTTCCTCCAGGTGGCTCACCAGAGCGCGCCCTCCGGGCTATCGAACGCAAATCAGTGGTAGCATGTTGCCCTGCCCTGATTTAATTGTTCCGGAGCGGTGTCAATTCTTTTCCCTAGACGCTAGAATGTTGCTCTAGCGCCAAGTCACCGATCGAGATCTTCTACGTAAGTTGCACATGGAAGATCTAGTCGGCTAGACGTAAATTTAATCTTCTGTATATCCTATAATTGAAAGTTGATCAATTATGCGGTAGCAGAGATTTGATTCCCATGTAGTTTATTCGATTTGTAAATAATTTCATTTTTAATAAAGATAATAAATTTTAAGTCATTAAAACGCCATAGATGAGCGTTACTATTTCAATCAGAAATTATTATATTAAATTTACCACAAAATAAAATCAAACTCATTTTTATTTCATTTTCAAATTCTTGCCGCCTTGATAAAATACCAGTTTTTATTCAAGAATCACGGCATCGAGAAATCTTCTGTTGGTAAAAACCCTTATCTGAATCGACACCAACCGAGGTGTTATTATATCTCTCTCGCTCCCGTGCTGCAGACGCTCCACGGGTAGGTGCATTTAATCTTGTATTTTTGTGTGTTTTTGTAGCAATCTGACGGCATCAGGCGACCAGCTGGAGCGATGATCTTGACCCAGACACCCCTTGCGATAGGTGAACTCGACGCCAGCCAAAAAACCAAGAATATATAATCGATTCACGATGTTTTGATTTATTAATTTAAATAAATAAATTGATTTCGTTTTAGCACATTGTTGTGATTCTTTTCATGTATGTGTCTGTCCTCCCAACTGTCTGAAGGCAAATAAAAGTAACATTCCTTAAAAAAAAGGACGTTACAACATAATTCACTGAAAAGCGCAGCAGAATTTACCTAATTTAATGAATGCACATTTCTATTAAGAAATTGATGTTTACCCTCCCTAAGGTAAACATTTCTTCTTAAGAGAGGAGAGGAGACGGTAATCTTTGTATCGGCACGCAGGCGGCAAGTAGACTAGGCCCGGCCCTGGTGGAATGTCACCCTAACAATCTTCCTTGGTTTAGGAATAATAATTTTATAAAAACTCGTAACTTACATTTACTATATTACTGAAAAAAGCAACCATAAATTATACCGCGGTTAGTGTTGACTCAAAAAAAAGTGTCAAAAGCGAGTAATTAACTTGCCTTCAAGCAATGAAAGGATTGCAATGTGAAAAATGCATTCAAAAAATAAAAAATGAACGTGAATAGTTGTCTGTTGTGAGGTTATGAAAACAAATATGTATAAGCTGTATCAATTGTCAGCCGTTTGCAGCCTTCAAATAGCTAGCACTGGATTAACAACCGAATGTTGTGAACTACGAGTAGTGAAAACAGTGATGTTTCAAAAACAACAGTAACTTTTTTATAAATAATTTGCTACCAGAAAAAAAAACTATATTAAAAGCGGTACACACTCATTGATAAAACCATTGTTGTTATGAACAATATTCAATTTACATTATTCTTACCTATTAATCATTGCATCCATCCACGGATCTACGATATGAGGATATCTTTGCAGCAAATCTATTCGACGTATTATTGTAATTTTAACAAGAGGGAACTTCGATTCCTCCAGAAGTGTGAGAAGTACTTTCAGATGATCATCACAAAATTCACTTGATATCATCATGTACCTATAAAGTAATCTCATTTAATAACATAACCTATTTCCTCTCAGAAGAAGCAGAACCAATGATGCGATAACATCATGCAGTCACATATTATGAAAACAAAATTGACATTAGGCGAGCGGACGGTAGCTCGACGGGTTAGAGTGCAGACTACTAAGCCGTTGGAGACTGCCACTGTCTGGGTTCGAATCCCAGTCTTGCCATTTGTAATAAAAATGTGTCTGTGGCTGAATGAGCTATTTCTCGAAGCCAAATTACCAGAGTGGTAATATCTTTTAGTTCGATGCTTTTTTTTTAATTGACAATAATAATTATTACTTACTGAAGTAGTGATACAACTGCATTATCCTGAATAACCTCTTCGTTGTACCGATTCGGTCGCTGACAGATGTTGACAACAATGCGAGCGAGTTTACTCAGGCCACCCGAACCGGTCACTGTGTCCTTTTCCAATATGTTAAGGATGAACTCAGCGTCTTCATCTTCGACCAGGGCACCTTTTATTTCGAACTCTTCGTTCTGGATAAATTATAAAGTTCATTATTAGAAAATTATTAAGACACGAGTAATAAATTCAGACATACCGATGTCTGAATTGGTAAAGATTCCCCACTTATGCTTGATCCTTCACTTGCAGAGTGACGATATTTCTTGATGATTGGCTTATTATCGCGTTTGATTTTTCTTCTCTTCAAATCTCTGTAGTCTTCATGTCCTAAAACTTTCGTCTGCCACAGAGATATTGCACGAAGCAACACACAAATCCTGGTCAAAACAAACATCTGAACTTCCCGTTCTCCATTCTCTGTGACATAAGCAGCCACTGCCGCTATTACCGTCGTCATTATTTCTTCACATAGTTTTTCAGGTTTTGAACTTGTCTTGAGGGAAAAAAGCAACAGAGAATTCACATTAAAAAAGTATCGCCCATATACCGAGTGTAACATAAGTACTGCGAAAGATTTCAGGGGGTGATTCCTGAGATCATTTCAAGAAAAAAAGTTGATATGAACATGGGTCGGAAAATGATTAAAAGTTGGGGTAATTTTTACCCCACACCCCTCAGATTTAACCCACCCTTGGTGAAAATTTCAAAGTGATCTACAGTCTATCTTATTACTCTCATTAGGCATAAAAACATTGATGGATGGGTAAATTTCGGCATCTTATGTTGAACGGTTTCGGCGATAATAAATAAAAACCTTCGTCAGGGTCCCAACTTTAAGGGGCTATCTTTCGATCAATCGCAAGGGCCTGAAATCTTTCGCAGTATTTATGTTACACCTGGTATAACAGAATTCTTCAGGAAAATATTAATATTAGGTATTAAAATATTATGAACATTTATATGAACACTCTTAACCTCAATGATGACTCCCAGGTTGTAAATGTGAATGCGGGATTATATTTAATTATAGTAATTATTAAATACAAGACAACAAGCATAAAAACCGGCAACACTAAGCAGAGCAGGGAGTTGAAGAACTTGATCTCCCAACTTTCTACAATGACCTAAACAATGAATCGTGGGTGGAGATTGAAAAAATGGCAGACCTTATGAGCACCCTGCACCTAATTGAACTCGTAAAAAAGGCATTCAGAAGTTATAAGAGAACTAAAAAAAATCCAGCTGAGAAATTATGCATTAGCGGCCATCTATTTCAGACACACAAGTTCATTTTTGAGACACTGTATCCTGGAAATGGACCAACTATCCTCATACTACTGGAATCAACAAAGGCTTTGCGATGTGCTACCGGGCAAATTACAACACGTTGGTGCTGGTGAAAAATGGCCCTGCGGGTTTGAAACTTACCTTCAAAATGAATGTGGGATAATGAAAACAGTACTGAACAGTGTTCCACACGGAAGCATTCTGGGCCCTCTGCTGTTCATGACTTATGCTGATGACACACAAACTTATACAAGTTGCAAATTAAACTAAAATAAGGAATTGACGGAAAACTTTAATAGACAGTGTCAGCCAAAAAGTTTGCACCATATTAAAAAAATAAAATTTCCATCTTTTTTGAAAATTTTTTGTCATAACTTTGTGCTTTTCAAAGGAATTTTTTCTGGCCACCTCATAAAAAAAATTATTTCATAATGTAACGTTACATTAGTGTGATATCTAACGAATTTTGGTCAAATTTCCAGCAAAACACTTTTGGTTTTCGAAATATCATGTTTTTTGTAATTTTGAAGTTTAGAAATAAACGACATTTACTATGGAACTAAACTTCCCACCAGGGATCTCAGTGTACTCAAATTTAATCTTTCGGAAAGCACAAACATGTGACAAAAAAAAATTCAAAATAGTTGCAAAACAAAAAATTTTCCCATATGATCCGAACTTTTTGGCAGGCGCTAAAGATATGAAAAACTTTGCACGTAACTGCTTGAAGGTCGACCCCGGCTGTTGTTTTTGGTCACATACAGTGCTCGACGACGACAATTTTATGAACAGTCATAGATTACTTTATCGATCCTGGATAAACACCGATCCTGGATAACACCAACACCACAATGGAAAAAAGTGAAAGTGCAAAGAACCTGGGGGTATTTTTCGATAGTAGCCTGGCATTTAGTGCTCATCGAAACCTAAATGCCTTTACCACCTAAAAGATATTTGATATAAAAACACGAAATTACAACTCGTTGAGAAAATCTGGTACTCAATTTGGATGCTAGAAGAGACCTGCACTACCATTGTCAAACGCATAAAATCGTTTTACCGAAACAACCATTTTTCGAAGTTCCTGTCACAATGTAAACAAACACAGACACACACACACATCAGATGAACTCTCCATACCAAAACACAATGCAGAAAAATTATTATTACTATTATTAAAGAAATATTGCCATAAACCTACCCTGTAAATCAAATCAATTGCAGATACTATTACTTTTGAAAAATGCATTTTTGACACAAAAAATTCTTCCGCGAGGAAACGCAGCAAGTTCGTAAAAATTGGATCCTTGTTCACAATCTTGAATGCGAGACTTTTCATGCCCACTTTTCGGATCCCCGCAACTTGAAGGAAATCGAAACACGCGGACATGAACAAAGCGTCCTCTACTGCCCTTTGTGAAAATGCTTCGTCTGCCACAACCTGAAAAAAAAACACATTTACACAAACCGAAAAATTTATTCATTTATTTCATATATTTATTTATTTACTGTCAACAGGCACAACCCTTTCTTTATTCATTGAGGAATATATTATATACAGGGTGTCCCAGCTTATTCGAAGCGGTCCTGTAGGCCAAACGATGGGACTTTTTCAAAAAACTTTTTGAAAATTCAAGTACAGAATCACAATGGCCATAATTTAAAATTATTGTGGAGTATACAGGGTGTCCCATATGACAGTGGCATATCAAAGTTATGTTTTTTTAAATGGAATGCTCCTATGTTATTGCATTTTTAGATTGTCTGAGAAGAGAAAATAAGATTGGCTTTCACAGTTGGTGTTTAAATTCAGAAGTTTTTGAGTTATAAACAAGTGAAAATCGTCATTTTTGAAGTTCAATGCCCTGTACAACGAAAACGGCTAAAGATAGAGAAAAATGGCTTACATGTCCATATTTTACTTTTTCATGTACTATCCTATGATGTAGATGAAATGTTTATACAGGGTGATAAAAAATTTGAAAAAATCTGAGATTACTCCACGCGTCGCCAAAAGAAAAAATCAAAGAAAGTACAAATGTTTCTATACCATAGGATAGTACATAAAAAGTTAAAATAGGGACATGTAAGCCGTTTTTCTCTACCTTGAACCGTTTTCGTTGTGCAGGGCCTTGAACTCGAAAAATGACGATTTTCACTTGTTTATAACTCTAAAACTTCTGAATTTAAACACCTACTGTAAAAGCCAATCTTATTTTCTTTTTTCAGACAATCTAAAAATGCAATAACATAGGAGCTTTCCATTTAAAAAAACATAACTTTGATATGTCACTGTCATATGGGACACTCCAAAATAATTTTAAATTATGGCCATTGTGATTCTGTACTTGAATTTTCAAAAAGTTTTTCGAAAAAGTCCATCGTTTGGCTTACAGAGACCGCTTCGAATAAGCTGGGACACCCTGTATATATTTATATAACACTGATGTTAGTAATGGGTTATAGGTCAATGAGAAGTAAGACTCTTTTCTCTGGCCAAGCTTTCGGAAATATTTTATTCCTTCTTCAGGGCAACTACAAGATCAAAAAACTACAGTTATAATAATATGTTACATCACTATTTTACAAGTAAGTACTTACGAAATTTGAGGTTAACTCTTATAGTTCTTAAGTAAATTGAATTAAAATGAATGAGACTACACATTGTTAGACTAATAAAAACACTTTTAAAACTAACTACACATTTACAGGTCAATTAAAATTACATATCTTAACAATTAAATTAGCTACTAGAAACGAGTCCCCGAGATCGAGATCTAGTAGCTAATTTAATTGTTAAGATATGTAATTTTAATTGACCTGTAAAAGTGTAGTTAGTTTTAAAAGTGTTTTTATTAGTCTAACAATGTGTAGTTCTCATTCATTTTAATTCAATTTACTTAAGAACTATAAGAGTTAACCTCAAATTTCGTAAGTACTTACTTGTAAAATAGTGATGTAACATATTATTATAACAACTGTAGTTTTTTGATCTTGTAGTTGCCCTGAAGAAGGAATAAAATAATTCCGAAAGCTTGGCCAGAGAAAAGAGTCTTACTTCTCATTGACCTATAACCCATTACTAACATCAGTGTTGTGTTCTAGCGAAGGTCATTACTTCCCAAAGGGTGTATATTTATATATATATCTTTAAAGAAGTAACACTGTTACTACGTGATTGACGTGTCTAAATTGTAACGGGATAAACAGAACTGTTTATCCCGTTACAATTTATATATATATATGTATATACAGGGTGTCTCTAAAAGGTACCACCAACGTTCTACCACAGATTCCCGAGGAAAAAATATGCCGATTTAACCGAACTTATCCATGTCCAAAGTTGTACCCTTTTCAAGATACAGCCCTTAAAAGGGGGTCAACTAAATACTCATTTTCCAGAATAAGTCAAAAATGGTTTAAACGAGAAACTTCAAAATTTCACCACCTACTACCTACTATTGTTAAGACCAATTACTGAACTTTTTGCGCCCTTATAAAAATTTTGTATCTTGCATGGTTTCCCCGTCATTAATTTTCAATGATACACCCACAATGCTGAAAACGTATTTGAAAAATGTAATTTTTACTTAAAATTAATTAAATTTTATTTCACAAAAATGACTTTAAATATCAGGATAAATCTTATCGGTTGTTTGATTCTGCTTATCATTGTACGCAATCTAATTTGAATATTTGCAAGATACAAAATTTTTATAGGGGCGCAAAAAGTTCAGTAATACTTCAACCTTTAGATAAAAAATACAAAATTAATCAGTGGCGTGCGGATAAAAAAGTTCTGGGGTCAAACGTGAGACGCGACATCAAAAATAGGAACACCCTGTACGTCAATGTTTGTAAGACTACGTCAGTTTATTGGTCTTAACAATAGTAGTAGGTGGTGAAATTTTGAAGTTTCTCGTTTAAACCATTTTTGACTTATTCTGGAAAATGAGTATTTAGTTGACCCCCTTTTAAGGGCTGTATCTTGAAAAGGGTACAACTTTGGACATGGATAAGTTCGGTTAAATCGGCATATTTTTTCCTCGGGAATCTGTGGTAGAACGTTGGTGGTACCTTTTAGAGACACCCTGTATATGTGTGTGTGTGTGTGTGTGTAACTACGAAGGCGTAGAAGCCCCACACCAGTTTTATTTTTTTAAATTCCGAGTTAAAACTCGGAATTCAGAGTTCAAACTAAGAATTCTGAGTAGGGTTGGGCCTAGCAAATGTGCCATGCGTGCCCGCACGCAGGCGGAAAGTTCATAGGGACGGCGGGCGGAAGCAAAAATACAATCATAATTCATAGCAATAATAAAAAAAAATCAAAATATCATGAATTAGTTATTGTATAGCCGAGTAAGCGGGGTGGAGCGTGAAGCATCCTGGGCATTTTTCCACAATATACAGATAAGAGCCTTTCTAACCACAGGGTTAATAGGGCTGTAGCCCAGGGGCTCAGCCTTTCGGAGCGCAATGTTTTATTGAAGTAATTTTGCTTCTTATTCTTATTCTGTTATTATTTTTTTGTTATTTTATTAGTCATTTAGTTATTAGTTTTCACATCCGAGTAAATTTTTAATTAGTGGAAAATTGTGTGACTTTGAACATTCAAAATAATTTCGCCTGCAGCGCATTTTCTTTGGAGTCTTACAAACATTACCTTTATAGTATTAAGTTCAGAATCCATACTGCACTAACTTTGTAATCCATCAATAGTCACTGGCTTGTTCCCGGCGTTACATCCTATGTATTTTCTTATGAAAAAGGGTGCATTATTTTCAGTCACCCTTGGACACCGAATATCTTAGGACAACTCTGGCCTGTATGGACAACCGCGGAACGCCGAACCCGATTCACTTGTTTTATAATAAAAGTAGGTAACGAAGGCTTTGGCCTTATCGAGACCAGATGTTGGCTCTGGATCTAACGTAACTCCATTCAACTCTAAGGGTGTTTCACCAGCAGACCGACAAAGCTTAAGGGTAGGTGTAGTTTTCAAGGCGATTCAGGATCTCGTTTTGAAATTTTTCCGAGGCCCTTCGTTTCGATGTTACAGGGTGATTCATGCATTTTACTGAAATGATGAGCAGTATCTTTTGATATGCTCTAACAATGACACTTAATACCTCGTATTTTTCGCTGATTCGAAAACTGCAGGGTCGTACCTAATTTTTCAGGTCTCTATCGATTTTGTCAAAAAATTCACCCTGTATGCATTTTCTTCAAAGTTTAGTACCATTTTCTAAAACTACATGAAAAATGCTACAATTGCGGTAAAAAAAACTTGGCACCATTTAATGAATCGAGAAGAAAATAAAAATTATGCACTACGGGAGGGGAAAGGGACAACAGTGCTCGTGTCCATGTCAATGGCACTGCAACAGAGTACCTAGTACTTACTCAACAAGAGTTCGAGAAAAACCACGGTCCAATGTGCACCTGTACGAGAACCGAGCGAACCCCCGTCGCATCCTGCATCGCGACGGTATGGCCGCGATAGCGGAATAAAAGCTCTTAGCTGGCTACATGGGATGTTATGGGTGCATAATTCTTATCCTATAAGTTATACCCTATAAATTGCTCCCCAAATTAGTTCCACTGGTCCTTTGAATCTTCTAAACTAATTAACTTAAAAAACGCATGACTTATTATGCAAATAGAATAAATGAGTTCTTGAAAGTATAGTCCAAATCTAAATAATCAGCTGTTCTCTTTTATTTACACATACACAGCCACCACTAATGCCACAAATCACTTTATGTCTTCCACTTCCAATAATTACAACTGACTGACTAGAGTGCCGACAGCTCTTATTATACCGGGTGTCCCAACACTAGTGTCCACCCCCTAAATCGAGCTTAATTTTAAAGATAAAAAATTGAAACTTTGAGGATTTGTCTACTTGATATAGGACCACGGAATGGCATAATCAGTTTAATTAAAAAAAATTTAGTTCGGGCGCCAGCGATAAAAAACTGTAAGATGGTGGTAAATTGTCGAAAAAAAAAATTGATTTTTTTTCAATACATACGTAGAAATCGATTATTAAAATCAATATCGCTTGAAAGAAATGTGAAAAAACTAATTATAAGGCTTTAATAAAATAAAATATAATTATAACGCAATGACAGGTAGACAATATAATCTGAACAATATAATCAATATAATCTGAAAACGGTAGGTGCAATAAGTTTTATGACAAAGTAAATAAGGCCCAAATAAATAGAAGGACGGGTCTTGCTGGGCTAGCCGGCACAATGAACCTGCACTGAACAGTGTCGTAGTATGGACTCATGAAAAAGGTGATTAATAAAAATATATTAAAAATGTTTTTTAATGAAACTAATTATGCCATTCCGTGGTCCTATATCAAGTACACAAATCCTCAAAGTTTCAATTTTTTATCTTTAAAATTAAGCTCGATTTAGGGGGTGGACACTAGTGTTGGGACACCCGGTATACCCGTTGGCCGAAGGTCTACAAATGTCTGATAGTTCTAGGCAATCTCGAACATGCGTAAAACGCAGAACCATTCTGGTATTTAGTAGACTCTCTTGCACTGGCCTGGCGTTGTGTCACTCCTGTCATGTCAGCTGAGAACCGTCTCGAATTGAATTGCCGAGTAATCACAACAATAATTGTAGAAGGTAAAGATAAACAAAAACAAATACGAATTACGAATCCAGAATACTTCGCTAATGCTCCCTTGTTATAATATTATAACGACAAATAACCCACCTTCGCGAACAATTGCAGATACGTATTTGTTTACTTCCTCATTTTTTATGATAGCTCACTCAGCCAGACATGGAAATGACACTTTCGCGACAATTCTAGTTATATGACAGGCATGACACATTTACGGCCAATGTGACCAGTTCTACTAAATACCAGAATGGTTCCGCATTTTCCGAGAGCGTGTCTACTGACACGCCGGAGGCTTCGACGGCGCGCCATGGAACTATATAAGAACCACAGTGGCCGGAGACGAGTCAGTAGTAACTTGGATGTGAATGTGAAAGCTGAAGTATCACAGAGAAAGGAAGACACAGAGTAGTCAGTAGTAGTATTTAGTGACAGTGAAGTGTGAAGTAGAAAACAGAGTGAAGTATACTGCCGTGTTAACCGTAAACGCCGTAAGTGACAATTTTCTCATTTTCGGCTTATTGGATGTTCTGATGGGACTTTCTATTCTCTATCTATTACCATAAGCGAAAACGCCGTATCTCCATCCTAACAGCTATAAATCGCTAATTTAGTTCGCCGTATTTGCAGGTTTCATCAGTTCTCTAGAGCATTTTACCGTATGTTCATTTTATTAGGGAAGTTTGCCGTATCTGTAAGCATAATATGCAGATACGGCATAAATGTTAAATAAATTTAATACGTATATGAGTAATCCTGATCGAAAATGCCGTATCTAGAAAATAACCAAGTAAGATACGTAGTTTGTTTTATTTATTTCAAAGAATAATAATAAAAGTAATAATAATACAATAATAATTGTTTTACCGAAAGTACTTAGGTACTTTAATAACGTTAGAAAAATACATAATAATAAAATTGTGTGTGCATCTACCATAAGTGCTCGGAAACAGTAAAAGATACAGGGTGGGTTAAATTAGAGAAAAGTTGCACAATTTTATGCTTATTAAGAATCTGAAAGAAAATTTATGGATACTTCTCCGGCGTTGCTGAAATATCCTGAAAAAACTTGAAAATGGAGATTTCTTATTTCAATCATATCTTTTTTATTATTGAAAAGAAATTGAAATATTTTTGTAGGTTTACTTTAAAAAGGCATCATCTGCCATTTCCAAATTTTTCAAGGACTACTAGATCCCAGAATTTTCATTGTCAACTTTTGGTTTTCTTATGGCCGCCATGTTGTTTTTCATGCCTTCGCTATTAAAAAAATCTAAGAAATAAAATAAATAATCTATCACATTCAAAAAAAAAAAATTCTTCCAAATTTTTGTTCTTCTTTTGTCGGAAAAATAACCTTTGTTTAACCGAATGGTTTAACCGAAACCTAAAAAAACCCATAAGGCAAGCAATATCAAGTCGCAACGTCATAATTGACGTTATTCGGTGAAATTTATTTATTTATTTATTTATTTATTCAAGCCAACAGGGTAAAACCCCATACAAAAATAATAAACTATTATACATATTAGAAAGATAGCAAATGTACAAATATTACAACCTCATGAATTACTCATCTATATTTCAACAATATTTTTGACATATTTTTAATAGAGTGGAGTGAACTGGTACTTGGCTCAAACCACCGTGCATTATCATTACATATTCTCGATAATCTATCTAGTATAGTCTCATACTGGCCTGGTCTTATTGTATCTACGAGGAATATTTGGTTATTATGACGCAATGTTCTTGGCGGAACATAAAATTTCAGATTACCTAAAAGTTCAGGAACATCCAGAGAATTTGATAATAATTTGTAAACGAAAACAATATCGGCTCTGTTCATAGCAGATTCGAAAGTAGCTAACGAAAATTTGAGATAGAGTCGACTAAGATCATGGTCAAAAAAAGAAACAAAAATACCAATTTTGGAAGCTGCAAACCTCAAAAATCTTCTATTTAGAGATTCAATTTTACCTTTCAGTCCAATTTCATTCCTTCTCCAGACAACCGATGCATACATAACTTTTGGAAAAATGAAGGAAAAATATAACGATCTAAAAGTAGATATATTCCCAAAAGAAGATGAAAACCTCTTGATAAAATATACCCCCCTAGTAACCGAAAGGTGAATATGGTTAATATGTTGTTTAAAAGAAAGTTTAGAATCGAAAATGACTCCAAGATCTCTGACGGACTCGCTGAAAGATACAACATTATCATCCAAAAAATACGGGAGTAAACTCAATTTACTAGATCGACCAAAGCGGATGTGATGGCATTTTTTTATGTTGATGACCAATCCATTCAGCCTGCTCCACTCTTGAAAGAGTAATAAATCACCTTGAAGCAAATCCATATCATCATATCCACGAACAGCTCTGAAGAGTTTAGCATCATCAGCAAAGAGTAATATCTCGCAATTTTTTAGATTTCCTACTAAATCATTTATAAAAATAGCAAATAGCAATGGTCCCAAATGAAGTCCTTGTCCAACACCAGAAAAAACTGAAAAAACATTAGAGTAACAATTTCCTATTTTGACGACCTGCTTTCTATCCGTCAAATACGATTCCAGCCATTTCAACAAACTACCGTTAATGCCATATGCATAAAGTTTCTTAAGTAACAACTGGGTGTTGACAACATCGAATGCTCTAGATAAGTCCGTATAAATTGCACGGAAATTATTTTCTTTTTTTGCGAATAAAGAATAAAATTTTTAAGAATTTTTTTTTAATTTGATAGATTGTTTCCTTGAATTTTTCAATAGCGAATAACACGAAAAAACAATATGGCGGCTATAAGAAAAACAAAAGTTGACTATGAAAACTCTGCGATCTAGCAGTCCTTGAAAATTTTGAAAATGACAGATGATAGCTTTTGATGACTTATGTGAACCTACAAAAATATTTTAATTTCTTTTCGATGATAAAAAAGATATGATTGAAATAATAAATCCCCATTTTTAAGTTTTTGCAGGATATTTCAGCGACGCCCGAAGTTTCCATACATTTTCTTCCAGATTCTTAGTAAGCATAAAATTGTGCAACTTTTCTCTAATTTAACCCACCCTGTATCTTTTACCGTTTCCGAGATCCCAATGGTGAGCATCGAATTGTTAACCATCCTGTATACGGCAAAAGCTCCTAGTATGTATAAGATATTTTTAACTGAAAAAACGGTAAGTTCATTTACGGCTAATCTATCTATTTTTCCTTTGAATATATTGCCGTAAGTGATTTTTTGAAAAAAACTGCAGTTTTTTAGAAAAAAGAATACGACTAAATAAAATTAGGCATGTAAATAATAACTTATGGAAAATCAGGATTCTCAAAGATAACAATTGTGAACGGCAGATGGCAAAAGACAAAAACGTAAATATCTCAAAACTACTAAAATGTAGATACGGCGTTTAGGGTTAACACGGCAGTATAGACAAGTGGTGTAATATCTGTGTGGAAATAAGAGGACATATTTGGATTTAAAGCTTATAAGTTTATAAATAAGTTGTACTTGTGTTGGAGAATAAAGACATTTGCAGACTTTAGTGGCGATTTTATAATTGTGAGATCCGTAACAATATTATTAAAAAAATAAACTAGAAAAAGTAGATGTCATTGACAATTCTTTGAAATGGATCGAGTTTTATCTTAGAGACAGAAAATTAATGGTAAAAATAAAAAATTACCAATTTTTTTTTGAAGTTTTATCATGAGTTAAGAATGAAAAATAATTCAAGTGAAATTTACGAAGCCCCTGCCATTTTGAAATGTTTCAATCACAAAAAATCATTTAAAAAAAACCTCTGTTGCAGTTCGAGTAACTCGGGAGACTTTTCAATTTTTGCATTTTGCTCGTTACGGGCCTTTGCTTATCATTTAATCAAACTGCAACACAGAGATGTGAAAATGACACAAAAAAAAACCTCTCGTTTTTCAAGTGAAAACTTACCTTAATATTTGTACCAATAATTGCTCCGCTACCCAAAGCAGCCATCCGCAGCAGAATCAGGGCAGATCGAGAAACTGACTGTGTTACCGGTACTTTCTGGGAAAAATACTGCCACAGCTTGTCGATCATAACATCTCTTAGTGTCCCCATGGCTGTCCATTCTGCTATCAACGCTTGGAGATCACCAATGTTAGCTTCTGGTACTTTGTTTAGTAATGCAATTAAGCGATTGACTACTGTGGCCGCATGCTCCCTGGAATAGAATCAAATTATTGCAGTTTTTCAACAAGTACTTAGGTACAGTACTCTCGGGAATGGACATACAGTGAAAACCGATTATAACAACATCGTTTAGTAAAACGTTCTGGATATAACAACCAAATGTTGAAGTTCCATTTTATTTTAATCTCATAAAATCGCCTTACATAGAAACCGTTTAGTACGACATCGCTTATTGCGACGTATCGGTAGTAGCGACGTAGTGATCTTGGATTTTTCACGGAATCGTGTCGGTTATAACGACCGACGGATGTTTATGCTGTAAAATCTGAATTGATTTACTCTATCCCTAAAATCTAAAAACATGATAAAAAATTAAAATTGTACAGGGTGTCCCAATTTGCTTGATTTTGGCTGTTTCGGCCATTTTCAGGCCAGATAGAGAAAAAGTAACTCAAGTGTCTAGAGCTCGATTTTCGTGAAACGCGAAAATGTGAAAACAGCATCGAGATATCTCTAACCGTTTCCGAGATATCGGCCAATTTTGACATTTGACAGATTTTGAAAAAGTGTCATAACTTTTTTATTCGTGATTATTTTTTCATGCAATAAAAACTTTCCACAGGCACTTTTAAAATCAGAATGCAATGCATTAATCAAGAAAATTTTATCCCCCTTGGATTTTGAGATAATACGACATACTTTCTTATTTTAAATGTAAATCATAGTTGGCTTTGACTTCAAAAAATCACAAAAAAATCAAGCTTCATAAAAAATATACGGTCGGGGTACTTTATAACATCATCTGAGAAAAAAAATCAATATTTAAACTAATTTCTAGTTGGCTGTGAAAATAGGTGTCAAAAATTAATTTGACAAAAGGTTGTCTCCTTCAGTTAATTATAATATTTATTTAAAATGCTAAATTAAAAGAAAATATTAATTTTTAAATATTATAATTTACCGACAATAATAATAATTATTACTATCATAATACTCAACAGGGTTCGTGCAAAATATTTTTTGCATTACATATGTGTAAAGTACCCACCTAGCTTTTATTACAAACTTATATTACAAAAACCATACGTGTAACAGTTCCAAATCTAGGAAACTATAAATAATGTTCAAACAGACCACCATTTTTATCTAGACAAACTTGGCATCTTCTTTTAATTGATTTCTCAGCATTTAATAACTGCAGAGGAGTTATATTGTTTATTGCCTCTACGACTCTTTGCTCTAAGTTTTCTAAGCTCTCTACTGGTGTTTGAAATATTTTACTTTTCAAGAAGCCCCAAATAAAGAAATCTAATGGACTGAGATCAGGTGACCTTGCAGGCCAGAGCACGGGTCCTCGATTTTCTATCCATTTGTGTCCAAACATGTTGTTTAATTTGTTTGTTATGGCTAAAGCGTTGTGCGCTGGCGCTCCATCTTGCTGGAAAAAGATTGTATTCAGATTTGCAAGAGGTATATTTTCAAGGAAAGGCTCAACTATTTCTTCTAAAATATGAAGATATCCTCGTGCATTTAAGTTCTCGTGATAAATAAACGGCCCTAATATCCTTTGCCCTTGAACTTCGAGCCAAACGTTAAAGCCGAATCTTCCTTGCATATTTCTATCTTGACGGATGTGTTCATTGTGATCTGACCAATGATGTCGATTATGTCTATTGAAAATGCCACTAACTACTACTTGTTATCCTGGCTTCATCAGTCCAGATGACATGGCGCGCAAAATTTTCATTCGCGTTGCATTGTCCGATAAACCAATTGCAAAAAACTCTTCTACGATCAGGATCACCAGGAAACAACTGATGAGTTAACCTAACTTTGTATGGCTTATATTTATTTTGTTTTAAAATTCGCTGACTTTGGCTTCGACTGACACCTGTAATCTGAGCGATTTCCCTAGTGGAAATCTCAGGATTTTCTAAAACTGTTCCAATTACATTTGCAGCTGTATTGTCTCTTTCCCGAATTCGGTATTGCTTCTCTCGTGGCTTTATAAAAGATCAATGACTTATCAAATTATTTTCTAATCGTGTGAAGATTTGTGCACTGGGTTGCTGGCGCTCAGGATACCGTTCAAAGTATAAGTCGCCCGCAGCTCCAGAGTTTCGTCCAGATTCAATATAACACACCAGTATTTGATATTTTTCATAATGTTGGAACATTATTTCAAAAATAGCAGCCCTAACCACTAAGAATAGAACAAGATTCAAACGAAATATTGCAGACTAATCAATTAATACTAGTAACTGTCAAACTGAATTGCTAACCTCAGTTTGCCAAACAATTAATCATGCACAGCCCACTAACTAAACGCTGTGTAAAATATTTCTATATTTTTGTCTAGTTACTAATTATTATTGTATTTCGGTTATGAACTGTAAATAATTAATAATGTTCTTTAGGGAGACAAACTTTTGTCAAATTAATCTTTGACACCTATTTACACAGCCAACTAGAAATTAGTTTAAATATTGATTTCTTTTCAGATGATGTTATAAAGCACCCCGACCGTATATTTTTTATGAAGCTTGATTTTTTTGTGATTTTTTGAAGTCAAAGCCAACTATGATTTACATTTAAAATAAGAAAGTATGTCGTATTATCTCAAAATCCAAGGGGGATAAAATTTTCTTGATTAATGCATTGCATTCTGATTTTAAAAGTGCCTGTGGAAAGTTTTTATTGCATGAAAAAATAATCACGAATAAAAAAGTTATGACACTTTTTCAAAATCTGTCAAATGTCAAAATTGGCCGATATCTCGGAAACGGTTAGAGATATCTCGATGCTGTTTTCACATTTTCGCGTTTCACGAAAATCGAGCTCTAGACACTTAAGTTACTTTTTCTCTATCTGGCCTGAAAATGGCCGAAACAGCCAAAATCAAGCAAATTGGGACACACTGTACATACCTACCTGTATCCTAAAAAATTAATAAATTTTTTGCAGATAAATATTTGAAATTGTGATGCCTTTATTGAAGTATTATTTATTTAAACCTCTTAATTCTTTGAATTTACATACATAATATCAAGTGGTATGTGGTATCACTTGGAAAAAATGTATTTGATTGCCTATAACGACTATCGGCTATACAGGGTGTCTGGGAAAATGTGGGAAAACTCTCGGAATCAGATAGAACTTAAAAAAAAGATGCCAAGTTCCCATAACTTTTTTTCCTAGCGGCCCTCCCTACGGAGATACGGCCTCCTAACCACTGGAAATCAATTTTTCTTGAATAACTTTTAAACTACTTGATTAAAATTAATGAAAATTTTAAATATCAAACAGTAGTAAGGACCTCTTAAAATACTGCCCCTAAAACATAAATTAGCTTGTTCAGTTTAGCAGGGACGGACTAGGTTGTACATTTTAATGCTTAAATTTTTAACACCCTGCATGATAAGGAGTAAAAAAAAAACAAATTTGGATACCTTGAACATTAAGCTACAGAAAAGGTACTCTTGTTCCTTGTCGATAAAATGGACCGTTTTAAATAATAAAAGAATGACAGCCAATATTATAAAGGCTCATTAGGCTAACGGGCAGATTTCTGTGACCATTTTTGAAGCTAATATCGACGTCAAATGACTTTGATTAACATTTTTGTGATTACTTTCATGTCAAGAATAGATAAACTCAAAAAATTTCCACTTAGACTCGATACCTTCTTCAGAAATGGCCACAGAAATCTGCCCGTTAACTGCTTAATGAGCCTTTATAATACCCGCTGTTAATGTTTCATTTCTATTACATGTACTAGAACTACGATTGTTGAACCCACTTATGAAATTTTTTATTGATTATGAAATAAAACATTAATTCTTTTATTATTTTTTTTTCTCGAAAACGGTTAATTTTATCGACAAGGAACAAGAGTACCTTTTCTGTAGCTTAATGTTAAAGGTATCCAATTTGTTTTTTTTTTACACCTCATCATGCAGGGTGTTAAAAATTTAAGCATTAAAAAGTACAACCTAGTCCGCCCCTGGTAAACTAAACAAGTTAATTTATGTTTTAGGGGCAGTATTTTAATTAAATTTTTAATTAAAAAATTAAAAAAATTTAAACAGTCTTTATTACTGTTTAATATATCAAATGTTCATTAAATTTAATCAAGTAGTTTAAAAGTTATTCAAGAAAACTTGATTTCCAGTGGTTAGGAGGCCGTATCTCCGTAGGGAGGGCCGCTAGGAAAAAAAGTTATGGGAACTTGGCATCTTTTTTTTTAATGTTTTATCTGATTCCAAGAGACTTCCCACATTTTCCCGGACACCCTGTATAACGACAGCATATTGATGGTCCCCTCAATGTCATTACATCCGGTTTTCACTGTATTTTTTTTTAAACTTTCTGCAAATAAACTGAAACTTACTCCACGATGCTTTTGTCTGTATTTAGCAATATCGTTTTAAGGACTTCTATTAAGACACATTTTCTTTCCTGATCTGGTTTTTTGAGTAACTTGAGCATTGCTAAAAGATAAAACATTAATTAATTAGAAAAAGAAAAAAGTAACACAGAGTTTACCTAATATTCCATCATAGACATTCCGAACATTAAATCTGTAAGCGAAAACAAAAAACTCAATGGCTTCTGTCAGATCGGACATCTCTGTTGTGTTTAGCAGTTCAACCATGGGTTTAACGGCGCTCTCAGTTAAATCAACAAATGTAACGAAGTCCCGATAAGGAGTAATGCCTTCTTTTATAGCTTGAAGCCCTCTGAAAATGTCCGTACTGACTACCTCAGAGTCCAAGGGGGTATTCAAACCAATGAAAATATCACCCATTACAGCTAAAAATAAATCAACTTCCTTCGCCTCCTTCATTTCATCTCTGAGAAACACACATTGATTATCAAAATTAAGCAAAAAAACTAAGAATATGTTCGGTTTACTTACTTTATCTTTCTGAATGTCTCAAATTTGCCGAAATATGTTCGGCATAACCGAAACGCTTCTAAGCACTCGCCTTGTATCATGTATTCACGTATCAAATTGTATACTTCTTCTCGAGGTATTTCAGTGTCTGCTGGATCAGGATCTATAGATGACGTTATTAATTAATTAATTTTGTAATTAATATTAGAGCCCGGTCACCATACCTTTCTCTAATTCTTTTTCGATGCTGGGCTTCAGGGTGCCCAGTGTTACCATCAGGTTCCACATAATTTCAATTTCATTCCTTTTAAACTTTTTACTGTGACTGATGTGATCAAGTATTTCGTTTAATAAGGATTGCAGCCTACTGATTTCACGTTGTGCCTCTTCAGGACGAAGCTGGAAAATAAAGATTTGAAACATCCCTTGGATTTCAATTTTTATACTTCGATACAGGTCAAAAGATCACGACACATTTCAAACATAAAAGTTCATACGAAGGTAGTTCATAAATTATTCCAGCTACAACGGTCGGTAAAATTGATGTTGTCACTCTTTACCCTGTAGAATTGCTTGATCATTGTTGAATAAAACACTTCTGTCAAATTCTACTATTAAAATTTATTTCATAAACGTTTGTCTCCATCAATGGGCAATAATGTCATCAACTGTCGATAGCAACGTACATACAGCGTCAACATAAAGGTGTACTCATCATATGGGAAACATTTTTCCTTCTGGTCAAGGAAAATTTTTACTTTGCTATTATAAATAGCAGTTTGTACTATAAGATGAAGACAAATGACACACACAGACACACCAGTTGTCACGTGTTTTTTATAACTGTCAAATTTTACATTTTTTTGCAAAAAATTACAAAATATGGTCCTATTATAGTTTTTTAAAGTTTTATAAAATGCCACAGGAAAAAGTTTTTCATAAAAAAAACCAATCAATTTCCTTTCTAGACAGGAAAGACACTTTTTAGTTTTTGTTGAGAAAATCTTATTCGGGACTTTACAATAATTATAGTAATACAATTATACCATTATAGCAGGAGTTAATACTAATCAGTTTCACTTGTTTGAGTGTTGTGATTTACCTACAAGTTATTGTGGCAGCTGGAGAAGTCATGTGTAAAGTTTGAGCGGATCACTTTATTGGATTTCAATAAATTCTAATTTAGTAAAATAAAGTACCTGAGCATTTTTTTTACAATTTTTTTAATTTCACCCATATTTCTCACTCATAAACTCACTAGTTCATAGATCCTTTGCCGTGTTAATATTCTTTAATAATTATTAACACATTCACTGCCGGGACCGCCCCAGAGGCGGTCACCTGACTTCTCTAAAAACTCCGCGACCGCCCGAGAGGCGTTCATGTATACCTTCAATAGAACGTTGGATAATTTCATGAGGACAGTTTGGATCGGTTCGTTCTATTAAGAGGAGGTTTTAGTAAAGTCTAAACTACCACATGTTGAGTTTGGTTTCTTGTTACAGGTGTCGGGGCATATTGTAGAGGACTTGTATTGAAAAAAATTGCCCATTATGTATTTTTGTTGTTTATATTATACAATTGATCAATTATACAATTGATCAATTGATCCCAAGATGGTGGGTGGAGATGTTGTTTGTGTTGACGTTCCTAAAGTTATTTGCAAATTTTGTAAAAGAAACGCTGTTAAAAACACTGTAGTGTGTGGAATCTGTGGTGGCGTCCTACACAAGTACTGTGGTGAAAAGAAAGGACTCGAAATAGTGGACAATGTGACGAAATGTTGTGAAACAACAATTGAAGAAGACAGTGACTCCATTTCTGTTTACGAAGATAACAGATATAAAAACGACGCTGAGGTGATCAAACACTTGACTATGGAGGTTAATTACCTGAAACAAATTGTGAAAGCGAAAGAGGAAATTATTATAGACAAAGGTATTATCATAGCCCATAAGGAGAAAATTATAAATTTACTACAATTACAAAATCATCAGTTATCTAGTGGAATAAATATGACCATGCCGTCCACTGCCCCATCTGTACCCAATGTGATAAGTCAAAGCAAATGTGATCAACAGAAAGTAAAACAGTCCTCTTTACTTCTAAATTGTCCAGCAAATCCGACAACGAGTAAAATACAAAAAGAAGGAGAACTGATTGAAACGGAAAGTGCAGATGCCTATAACCAACGCTCATCAGATAGCAGTACCTGTCATGGCTTGGTTTCGTTGCCCGCTTCACTGATAACGACGAGATCAGCTGGGAGCAAAAGTAAACATAAACAAGATAACGATGGGTCTCGGATGACGAAGAATGGCCACAATCGGCAGTTCCCAAAGATAGCTCAGATCGATGACAAAAGTGAAATTTCCGTTGAACTCGATAATTTAAATACCAGAAGTGGTTATAAGCGAGCAATAATAGTTGGAAATGCTGCTCACACAGATAAACTAAAAATTGCTCAAAAACTAGCATTTCTGCACGTATACAGGCTGCACCCACAAACTGAGGAAGCAGACGTTATTGAATATCTGAAAGGTTCATTCCCCGAGGTCAGATGCGATAGACTACAGTCCAGAAATTCGGAATTTTATTCCTCTTTTAAAGTGACAGTTTACTCACACAACTTACAGAGAGCCCTAGATTCAACTATATGGCCTGAAGGTGCTCATATTAAACGTTTTTTTCAGCAGAGAAAGAGTGGCACGCCAACAAGCTAAAAATCGACTTAATTCAATTGAATGCTCAGTGTATGAGGTATAAATTCCTGGAGCTTGAAGCATTTTTAAGTGTCAACAGCGAGTCGAATGTTTTGAGCATTTGTGAAACTTGGTTGAGTAGAGAAGAAGTTGAGGGATATAACCTGGATGGATGGAAGCTTGCTTCTTATTACAGTAGAATTGACCACATACACGGTGGTATTGCGCTATTTGTGCGTGATCTGGACTTTATTCCTGTGCCAGAGTTGGATGGTTTCTGCGAAGAATTGACTTGTGAGGTGGCAGCCATAAAACTCACTAAATGTAATGTTTATATTCTGTTATGTTATCGCTCACCTTCTGGAAGTCTGGATAAGTTTATGGATATTTTGGAGACTATGTTGAGTAGCCTCGGCCCGTCTGCTAACATTGTTCTGGCTGGTGATTTTAATGTAAATTTCATATCTAATGATCTTAGTTCTAATGTGTTGTGCAATTTTTTAGCTACGTATGGACTAACTATTACAAATAAACAACCTACCAGGGGGTGGAGCTGTCTCGACAATATTTTCGTGAATTTCAGTTATGAAAATTTGTTTTGCAGGGTGAGTCCTATTGAGTTCTCCGATCATGATCAAGCAGTTATCTTGTCTACTAACGTAGACGTTGAAACAGGTAGAGATTCCGCGCGTAATGATTGCGAGTTTAGATGCAGACCAATTACCGACAGAGGCCTGCATTCCTTTCGTGAAATGTTGGCGCGTACGTCGTGGGCTTTTCTGGGACAGGACGATGTGAGTATTGAAAATAATTTTAACTCGTTTATTGGGTCTCTGACTGACTCGTTTAAGGCGGCTTTTCCTGAGAGATTATGCAGGTCGTCAGCGAGGGATGCAGGAGTGGTTTGGTTCAATGACGAACTAAAGAAATTCCGCGACAAATTAATTCTGTATAATTCCTTGCACAACACAACTAGAAATGAACAACTTAAGGTTTTGAGAAATAAAGCTAGGAGTGACTATCGTCTTATGTTAAAGTCAGCTAAAATCAACGCTTTCAGTAATGTAATGTTAAACTCTAAGAATGTCTCAGTGACAATGTGGAAGTTTTTAAAACTCTGCGCGCAGTACTGTAAAGAATAGTATACCATCTATACTGAAGTTTCAGAATAGTAGGCACTAAGTTCTTAGAAATATTACGGACTTAAAGTAAACACATTGTTGCCAGCTTTTAATTCTTGGTGTTTTATCATTTTGTATTTTTATCATTCACATGCAGGTAAATGGTTGTAGGATAAAAAATACTGTGTTTTATTTGTTGAGTAATTTTTCTGCTATAATAATTTCACAACATCGATATTTAATAGCAAAAGATGTAGAATTTCAATGAGGTTCGGTCCCTTAAAATATAATATATGGCAACATTACAGCAGTGTCAACAAGTACAAAGGATAAGCAGGTCCAACTTGCAGTAAGGTAAAGTAAGATGGATATATATCGAGCATGCTGCCAGTCCGTCCAAGGCAGCTCCGTATTCAGTGGCGTATCGTTCATGCTATTTTCGTGAGGGGCTGCAATATAACATTTATCGCTCCTTTAAATCCTTAATATTTTATTTTTATGTTTATATTTGCTGAATTATTGAAGCATCACAAAAATTAAAAAACGCATGAAAATGAATGAAAAAGAATTCGCGGCAGTGGAATAACCTGAACAAAAAGAAAAGTTGTTTGTTTTGGGCTGTTATTGGATGTCGATCGGGACTTGTATATTTTTCTCTTTCTGTTTTCTGGTTGTCAGAAAAGAAAAATTAATATTACCGGGGGAAGAAGATTCTCGACTCTCGGGAACAACAAAATTTTGAATATTTCATATTGTTCATAGACAATCTGTGAAGTAATTAAGAAATACAAGCTATAAAAAATCAATATCTTACTAATTTGTTAATAATTAGTTATTAGTTAATTATTTGGTAAAATAATAATACAATAATGATTCCTGTTTTGGGAATGAACTGAGTTCCAGGATACAGAAAAAGTTTAACTATAAGAAATTTACGGAATTACCATCCCGGAAAAACCCATACCCGGTCGACAATAAAGTGCATAATTAGTGGGGATAGCTTGGTTGCTTTAAGGGTCGCTCATCAGATTTCCTGTCTGAATCTTATTTCTCAGTTCTCACTGTGGTGTAAACGGGAAAGAAGCAAGCTTCTTTGAGTGCCGAAGTGAAATACTGTTTAAATTTAAAGTTGTGAGCAATATGGAAGGCGAGAGCAGCCAAAGTAAACGTCGTCGTACGAATTTATCTACAGGAGAAAAAACTATTATATACAACGTGTATTGTGGACTCCGTGAAAGGAATCAAAGTATGTTGGTAAACGATGTAGTTGCTTTGTGTAGTGATTTAACCAAAGTGTCAACTAGGAGTGTACACCGAATCTTGAAAACTTTCAAAGAGTCCAAAGGCGGAACAGAAAAGGTAGCTGAAAATATTGAAACAAGGGGGAGAAAACGCATTGACATTGATGATGACATAAAATACGCCGTTCGGAGAAAATTTCATTCGTTCTTTTTCCGAAATGAAATTCCAACATTAAAAGCAATCGCTGCCGAAATCAATTCGGATGACGCAATGCCGAAAATATCGCGACGTGTCTTATTGCGGACATTAAGACAAATGAACATAAGGCATATGAAAAGGCAGAGAAAAAGTCTTCTTATAGAAAGAGAAGAAATAATTTTGTGGCGGAGAAATTATTTACAAAAAATTCGAGAGTATCGTCGTGAAGGGAAGAAAATATATTTCTTAGACGAAACTTGGCTGAATCAAGGTCATACTGTTTCGAAAATTTGGCAAGATTTGGAAATAACAAGCCGTCGACAAGCTTTTTTTGAAGGTTTTTCCACAGGACTAAAAGCGCCAGCGGGCAAGGGGCGGAGGCTCATAATAACTCACATAGGTAGTGATTCGGGTTTTTTGGAAAACGGATTGCTACTTTTCGAATCGAAGAAAACTAGTGACTACCATGAGGAAATGGATGCGGAAAAATTCGAAAGCTGGTTTTTAAAAATTTTACCAAGCCTTGAGCCAAATTCGGTCGTGGTAATGGACAATGCTTCCTACCATAGTCGACGATTGGAGCCATCGCCAACAACTGCATGGCGAAAAGGTGACATCATTAACTGGCTGGCTCAAAGAAATATACCATTTGATGACAACATGTTAAAAGTGCAACTATTAAACATCGCAAGGGCACAAATACCTCATTTTAAGAGATATGCTGTCGACGAATTGGCTCGCGAGTGCAACATCATTGTACACCGCCTCCCTCCTTACCACTGTGAACTGAATCCTATAGAACTTATTTGGGCTCAAATAAAAAACCAAGTGGCGAAACAAAACGTGACCTTCAAGATGGATGAAGTGAAACGCCTGCTAGCTACTGCAATAGGAGATGTGACGGCTGAAACATGGAGAAACTGCATCCGACATACTACAAAAGAAGAAGACAGAATGTGGGATCTAGACACAATAGTTGATGTTTCGGTTGAGCCATTAATTATCAACTTGAACGATAACGGTGATCGGGATAGTTGTCCATCATCCGACGATTTTTCTTCTGACGATGACTAAGGTACTATTTTTTTCCTATTTTCTTTGCTATTTTTATTTTTGCTATATGCTATATTATTTACTATACAGGGTGATTCTTTTAAAGCGCCCATTACAAAAAGTACGACTTCTAGTTGATCTAGGAATCTGAAATTTAGAATTTAGGCAACATACATAATAACGAGTCGAAATGAAATATTACCAAGATGGCGGCACATTTAAAAATGGGGAAAGGAAGTGTCATCTTTGTTTTTTTAAATTGGACACCCCATACATTATTGCATTTTCAGATTGTCTGAGAAAATGTGATAACAATGGTACTTATAGTTGCAGTTTAAATTGAGTCGGCTATGAGTTATAAACAAGTGAAAATCACGATTTTCCAACTTTAAAGCCATTTCCAACAAAAATGGCTCAAGATATCTGAAAACGGTTTACATGTCCCTATCCTAACTTTTCTTCTAGTGTCCTACTGCATAGTTGAAATGTTTATACAGGGTGAACAAAAATATGATAATTTTCACCACCCTGTATAGACATTTCAACTCCATAATAGGATACCTCTTTAAAAGTTAAAATAGGGACATGTAATCCGTTTTCTGATATCTTGAGCCGTTTTTGTTGGAAATTGCTTCAAAGTTGAAAAATTGTGATTTTCACTTGTTTATAACTCATAGCCTACTCAATTTAAACTGCAACTATAAGTACCATTGTTATCACATTTTCTCAGACAATCTGAAAATGCAATAATGTATGGGGTGTCCAATTTAAAAAAAAACAAAGATGACACTTCCTTTCCCCATTTTTAAATGTGCCATCTTGGTAATATTTCATTTCGACTCGTTATTATGTATGTTGCCTAAATTCCAAATTTCAGATTCCTAGATCAACTAGAAGTCGTACTTTTTGTAATGGGCGCTTTAAAAGAATCACCCTGTATGCTATATTATTTGGAAGTTTACAATTATATTTCTCAATAAATTCATTATTGTCTGAACCTATTTTGATATTTTGCGTCCGCCACTGAATGCTCCAACTGAGCGCTTATACGTCACGACCACTTCCGAGAACTTAGTGCCTACTATTCTGAAACTTCAGTATACCTTACCTGCCAATGTATTCAATGATTACTTTATTTCTATTCCTAGGCAGCTGACACGATCCTTGCGTGATGATTGTGACCCTACTGCCGATATGGGGACTGAGTGTCCAGGTGTTTTTTCTTTTAGAAATGTAACACAGGGTGAAGTTGGTGAGGTGGTTCGTTTGCTTAAGAGTAGTAGCCTACGGTTTATCGTCATTTATTATTAAAAATAACATTGATGTTCTTCTTGCTCCTTTAACCGAGCTTATCAATACCTGTATCAGTGGTAATTATTTTCCGGACAGTTGTAAGATTTCTAAGGTTATCCCACTGTATAAAAAAGGAAACAGACATGATGTCACAAACTACAGACCCATCTCTCTTATCCCTGTCATTGGCAAGATTATAGAGAAAATTTTATGTAATCAATTAACCTCATATTTCGAAGCTGTTGTCTACAGCCCCAGTCAGTTCGGCTTTAGAAGGGGTCGATCTACGGCTGATGCATTGGTGAGTTTTGTAAATTTTGCTCTGGAGTGTTTTGAATCGGGAAAGTATGCCTTTTCCTTATTTTTGGATATTTCAAAGGCTTTCGACTGTGTACCCCATGATAAGCTTCTTGAAAAGCTTGACAAATATGGTTGTGATGTGAACAGCCTGGCACTGCTCCGATCCTACCTGCGAAATAGATATCAATACGTTTGTGTCAATGGGGAATGCTCACGGAGGAGACTTTGCACGGTGGGAGTTCCACAGGGTTCAGTCATGGGGCCACTGTTGTTTCTTGTCTACATTAATGACCTCCCCTTACTGCTTCAAAAATACTTCACCTTATTGTTTGCTGACGATACAAGTATTTCGATTGCTCAAGATAAACTCAGTGATGCTCTTGAGCTCAGTGAAAGGGCTAGCACACTTGCCGAAAAATGGTTTCGAAACAACAAATTAAAGCTGAACAATGAGAAGTGACTACACAACACCCAGCGTGAAGTTTCTGGGTGTTTATGTTGACAGGGCTCTTCGGTGGCATGACCACATTGATTATTTGTCGGCCAAACTCTATAGAATACTATATTTGTTCCGGAGTTTGGCGTCGAGTCTGAACGGCAGGGCATTAAAATGTGCCTATTCTTTTCTCTTTGAATCACAGCTTAATTATGGAATACTGGCCTGGGGAAACTGCGCCAGAAATTTGATCGTTTTTCGTCTGCAGAGAAGGGTGATAAGACTGATGGAAGGCTTGCACCCTCGTGATGACTGTAGGCCAAATTTTGTGAGATTACATATTCTTACGTTTCCCTCCTTATTCGTGTACAGAGCTTTAATTTATGCTTATAAAAATAGAGGGAGTTTTGTCAGAAATGCAGACATTCATGACCATGATACGAGAGACAGGTATGCGTTCCGCGGTGACGCCTGTCGCTTGTCCTTGTCCCAGAGGGGTCCGTCGTATGTTGCGCTAAAACTTTTCAACAAATTGCCATCATATGTCTATGAACCAATATTACTCGATTTAAGAGAATAATTAGGGAATATCTTCTGGGGAACGCATTTTACTCTATCGATGAGTTTTTGAGTAGCAATGTTGACCGCGATAGCTTTGCCCTGTCTGGATATTAGTTTCTCCTTGTAACTCGAGAGCTATTTCTCGTGCAAATATTGGTGATTTTATGAATTTAATTCATTACTTTGTTTATTGTAGTGTATCCATTTGTATTAATTTGTTGATTTTTACATGTATGTGCTCTTGTATTTTTGCTTGTATTTTCGTATATACTGTGATATTTTTGTGTTTTATAATGTGCAGTCCACTAATGTAGTTTGATATATTTGCTAATGACAAGTGTAAAAAAACTGTAGTTTTTAAAAGCACAATAAACTTAAACTAAACTAAACTAAACAATCAATGTTTAGCCTGTTTTTAGTTTTAAAATCTATAGTTTTAAAATACATTTTTGGCAAAAAATATTTCAAAACATTAAAACAAACAAAAATATGATGCTGACCGCCCGAGTGGCATTGACCGGCACATGGCACAGAACGCCTATGCGAGTGCTATAATACAGGTGTGAGACGTCGCGAACGCCTCAGTCCATATATAGCATACACCGTGCAATATTTAAAAAAATTTTGAACAGAAATATCAGGCCGTATAATAAGCAAATTACTTGTCCTGTGCCGGCACCGCCCCTGGGGCGTTCTTACTTTTTTTGCAAAAAACGCTAAATTTCAACTTAGTTTAGTGTCTACTAGCTAAAACAAACATTACATTAGCAGGTTACAAGAAAAAAAAAGGCGGCACATTGTCAACCGTCACCAATATGCTCTTGCAGTGAATGTGTTAAGACAATATTTTATTGTTTCAAAAGTGCGCTGCAAAAGGTAAAATATTTTTCTCTCTGGCAAATAGAATATGTATTTATTTAATTTGGCGTATGTACACATATCTACAACTTTGCATCAAGTTTTCACCGATTATAAGAGATTAGTGTTTCACTTTTGTTTTTTATTTTTACAAGGAAACGTTATTTAGAACAACAACGGGTCAAAAAAAAACCCCGCTGAAAAGATAAATTTTATAAAAAGGAATAATTTTGTGCAAGTTTAGGAATTTTTGAGAACTCGGTGGTTAAACAAATTTTTGAAAAAAAAAAATTATTTACCACAGGCTTCAAAATTGGCACATGATATTATAAGAAACAAACTTTTACCTGTGACATTTTATAAAACTTTAAAATATTTTGATTTCTTGCAAAAAAATGTCAAATCTGACAGTTACAAGACACATGACAGCTGGACTGCGTGTAATTTGTCATCATTGTTAAAGCACAAACTAGTAGTGAAATCAAAATTTTCCCTTTTTTCCTATATGGGAACAAAAAACAATTTTTCCCATATGATGCGTACCTACTTCATGTAAATGTTAAAATTAAATCGATTCCAGCAAATTAATTCATCATTTCTTCACTTTCTTTCCTTCTAGTCACCGTAATCAATTCTTATTTAATCTAGTTAATAGTTACAGCTTTAATGTATGTTTCTATGTACGGTTGATAATAATTATTGCCATTAACTATTTATTATATCAATGCTCGTTGATGAAGTCGGGCATGTTTATGAGACACCCATGCAGAAAGAGTTTAGCCCCATGAGAAGTTAAGGGATTTGAAATATTGTACTCTTATCGACTCGCAAAAATTGAAAACGATTGAACGTTAAATTGAAAATTGAACAAAAAGGTTATCAAGTTGTGCTTTTTGTTTTTAACACGTTGAGCACAGCGAGGCATCACATTGATGCCTCACTGAATTGTTCATCGGGCCGGCGAGACATCTATGAGTGTCTCACGTGAAAAGGATTTCGGGACGGTGTGGCTCAGTCTGATGTCTCACTATAATGCTGTATGCATGGAATATGTAGGATAGCCGTCTATAGGAACAGTTTCTGCCAACCCGTCCTTGAATTTTTATTATACTACTCGATTTACTGATTTTAGAGAACAGCATGGGTGGTCTGTGTGAGATATAAGTGTTATAACGTACAATTTAGTGTTTGCGAGCAAAGGTTTGGTAGTTACAGTGCATACAAAAAATGATAGCGGAGAATTAACGGAAAAGAACCTCTTGGATTAGCCAATCTATAGCTTATAATGTGGCATCATGTTGATGCCTCGCCGTCTTAGTGAACAGAATTTTATGCTAAAGACGGCGAGGCATCAACGTGATGCCTCAAAAATGTTTTCAAAATTTTTGACAAAAAAAATGCTGTTTTCGAACAAAAAGCATACAGGATACTTCATACAGACTATACAGGGTGTTGATTTTCAAAGCGGGCCATAGGGGCTTAGCATTGCGAAAGTGGTTTTTGAGGATTCCTGCTCGCCGTTTAAACTGACAAAAATGGTTTTGGTATCAAAATGAAGATAAAATTATTGCACATAACGCTTGACATCAGAAATTAACTTAATTTCACGTTGTTTTCTAAAATTCTTCAGTAAAAATTCAAGTAATTGTTAATGTTTAATCATAAAATAGCATGCCTTGCCTAAACAATAATGACGTTTCTACGTTTTGACAATCCAATAATAAAACATTGGTCTATTAAAAAAATTCACGGCAAATAAATCGCGAACCCTCTTGTAACTGGCTACACTGTAGTAGGTTTTTCACCATAAAGACTCTTTCTTGGTTTGTATAACCCATTTTTAAATAGAACCAGACTTTATTATTACCTACTGACTTATAAAGTTTTATTATTGTATTGTCAAAACGTAAAAACGTCATTATTGTTTAGGCAAGGCATGCTATTTTGTGATTAAACATTAACAATTACTTGAATTTTTACAGAAGAATTTTAGAAAACAACGTGAAATTAAATTAATTTCTGATGTCAAGCGTTATGCGCAATAATTTTACCTTCATTTTGATACCAAAACTATTTCTGTCAGTTTAAACGGCGAGCAGGAATCCTCAAAAACCACTTTCGCAATGATAATCCCCTATGGCCCGCTTTGAAAATCAACACCCTGTATATATCTGAAAATGCCCAAATTCAACCCCCGTCTAGTGGACCTCCATTTTTTCCACTACACCCGTGCTCAACGTGTTAAGTACCCTTTTCGTTGACATTTATAACAAGAGGCAGCAATCTCTACTCTGTTTTATGAAAACAATTTATTTAAAGGAGCTCGCAGCTTTACCGCGGAGGCAAGTTAATTAACACAAAAATGCTGAAAGTTTTTGAAAAGATTTTTATCAAAAACCGGCCTCACAATTTCGACCCAGATCTAAAAGGGACGGTGGAATCGGGAAGATCACGATAACATTTTTTGGAGACAATATAGACCACTATCCACAAGCTCTCAAAAGTTAAAAAAAAAACAGAAAAATTGAGCCATCAGATTTTGATTAGATCTCACCCCGTTTCCCTCTCATCCCGAAAACTATTATTTATTCTGTTAGTTGACGGAAACACTTGCAGAAATTCACTTTTCTGACAAACTGTATATGAGTTGAATGAGCCAGAAAAGACAAGGAATTAATTAAATTAAATGATAATAATTCATGAACTTCTCTCGTATCATGTAAGACAAGTTTTTGCATCAACACTAAAAACAGGACACATAAATATTAAGCCCATTCAAGAGTATGGATAAAATTAAAATTACTACTTACATTAACGCCATAAGGGTTCTTAGATAAGATCCGTGTGATGCAATTTGCAGCAAATCGTCTGACATTAGGTTTTTTCTCCTGTAAATGTCGTATGGCTTCTTTTAGTATGATATGTTGGTGTTTAAGAGGAATCAACCCTTCTACCCCTTCTACGTGAATCGTTGCCAGCAACTGAAAACACTTTCCCCTTACCGGATCAGAAATGTCATTTAAATGTTCAATGAGGGTAACCAAAAGTTGATTGCGATATTCTTTTGAATGGTCATCTGAATGCTTTGCCAGCACTTTGGCTATAACTGTAAGAACGGCATTTTTCAGAGGCACAGCATTGTGAGCGAGATATTTGCTCAGGTACAAAACTTCGGTGGACATTAAGTCCGGCATCAGCTCGGCCATTTCTGACACAAATATCGAACAATACCATGCTCCATTACAATCTTGAAATTGTTCTTCTATTTGCCATTCAGTAGCTTCTTTCACCAAGTCATGCACGAGACTTTCCTTGCAATTTAAATTCTTCACCAACTGATGAACACCCTCTGATATACAAAGTGCCAAATGAACATTCGATTTAACCATTTTCACACTCATGCGAACAAAAACTGCTCCATGGTTGTAATTGTTTATTAAACGGGCAATCAGATTAAAAATTATCACTTTAAAATCTTTATCTGATTCAATAGACGGATTTAGGATGAAACTGTAGATTATTTCCGAGAGCAAATTGACAAACGTTTCTTCAACAACTGGAGGCTCCCAGAGTAAATTTATCGGTTTCTCTGCAATATTAGAAATCAGCTCGATAATCGAGGTTTTGTTCATAAAAACAGTATCTTTCGATTTTGTTTTAGCTGGTAAAAGGCTCGCTCTGTTCGACAATGCACCGACTCTTTCTAAAAGAGTTACAACTTGAACGTAGATGTACAGGAGCATTTTGATTAAATTAAGGTATTTCGATTTTAATTCATCGTTAAGACTATCCTTATCTTCCAGTGCGGATCCCAAAGCATCGTTGAAATTCCTCAAAGCTGCAATATCACAAAATTACTAAACTCAAACAGGAACTTCTTTCAAGGCAATCTACTTACCTGTATGTAGGTCAGCAAAGGCTCTTTTAATTATGTCGAACCTCAGACTTTCTTCATGATGTATCACAGAATAGTACACAGGGAACGCTTCGAATATAAATTCAAAGCTTTCTTTCTGTAAACGTTCTCTCGCCTCTGTAATTAATGAATATCTCTAATAAATATTACATCACAAACAATATGTTCTGCGGAAAAAAATCATCAAATTCTTCGATTTTTTTACATTTTGCGCCTTATATCTTCGGAATAAAATTCGGTTGTATGTATTTCAAAGAAAATAAAATTTGCTATAATTCAAGTCTAAATTTATTATTGTAGCTTGAGTTCCTGAAATATACCTCTTCTACATGTTTACTGTGTAATATACCACCCCCGGGTAAGCAGTTTTTCCTAAAAAATGATCCTCATCAGTGAAACTTAAGGAGAAGCCCGGCATTAATTAAGAAAAACCATTTGCAAGTGAGAGTTCCAGAATCCTTTATTTACGCCGCTGCAACAATGGACTGGACTTTCACGTACACGACAGTTAAAGGCTAGGAGGGAATCTGTAACATGCTCTGAAGACATGAAACTTAAGGTAGGGGGGTGGTTGTTACAAGTGCTTTTGTGTTTTTTTGAAAGAAATCATTTTTATAATAGATATTTACTATTTTCCCTCCCATGCTAGTTCATGTAAGTGTAAAGGTAAGAAAGGCTACACTGGAGGATGCACCAGTCGAAAAGTTGAAAATAAATGTTTAATTTATTTGACAATTCTCATGTTTTTTTTTTAATAAAATGAAAGTCCAATAAGAAAACTTTCCATTATTTTTTTTTTTTATATTTTGTAACGGCTTTTTCAACAATTTCAGTAACCATTCCAGTCGTTACCCTTTTTCATTAATTAATTATTTCCGTGATGATCATTTCGATCGCACGGTATAGTAATTTTGTCGAGCACTCTGTATGGCGCTGTCGGTTGTGTATCGTGATTCGTGACTATGGTGATACTATAAATAATTGTCGTTAATAAATGTCGTTAAGATTTATAACCGTTATCGTTAGTTTGAATAGTAATTTATTGTAATGATACACGTTAATAATAATAAGAACAGAACATAATTCGTTAGGTATGATTTGACCTTCGTTCGTCGATTATGACATTTCACAGTCCCAGGTGAACTTCGTTAGGCTGCTCGACGCTCGGCTACTACTACTACTACTACTGATAAATCTTCCTGCAAGCAAAGTCGTTGGACCTCCCGCATCGAGTGCAGTAAAAACTTGCAGCATAGGTATTTGAGGGAAATATTCCAGCTCACTTTATGGTATATTATCTACAGATACTATCGTTTGACACCATTCGATTGCTGAAGCTAACAACATTCAATAGGAAGAACAAGAGCATTAAAGGGAACAAATATTTCGATAGACGAGGATTTCCCGAAAGATATCCAAGAGGAAAGGAAACTCTTGATCCCAAAACTGAAAGAGGCCAGAAGCTCAACTTAAATATAATAAATTGATTATAAATGGAAAGGTGCACTCTGCAACGGACATTAAACAAAGCGTACCAACTTTGGCACCACCAGGTTCAAGCGGAGAAATAGACAGAAAAAGGAAAACAGAAATGAGGTCCCCGGGGTCTACAAAACTAGAAGAACAGCTCAGTAAAGTTACTCGTACTTCTTCAAAAAACTTATACAACTAGCCAAGGATACATCTAGGACAGTCAAAAAGGATAATAAACATAGCAACGGAAATGTCACAATTGAAAACAAAAAAGGTCTCACTTTGGTCACATAGAATATTCGATCACTAAATGATAAGGAACATGAGTTGATGCATGAGTTTGAGCAAGCAGATCTGGATCTCCTAGCCATTACAGAAACTAAAAAGAAGGGTAAACAATCAAGAAAACTAAACAATGGACATATGATTATATTGAGTGGGGTAAACAGAGACAAAAGGGCACAAGGTGAGGCTGGTTGTATTATACGGGAAGAGTTGACTAGAAATGGGAGACAACATCGGAAAGGTTCATGATGGTGGAATTGAATCTGAAGAACAAAAACAGGCTGAACATACTGATACTATACGCTCCAAATGAAGATGATAGAGCAGAGGTCAAAGACAAATTTTGGGAAGAAATCACAGAAGTCATGGATGATCTGAAGGGAGACATCCTTATTTTGGGGGATTTAAATGGCAGAGTTGGCAAACAAGACCAAAGAAGCAGTGATGTCATTGGTAGTCATGGAGAGTTAGTAAGAAACAACAATGGGGCTAGAATAATAAATTTCTGCATAGAAAACAATCTTCTAGTTATGAACACTTTCTTCAGGCACAAATACACGAGGGAGGTTAGAAGCTGAAATGAGAAGTCAATAATAGACTACGTTATAGTGAGCAGAAATTCAAGACAGATGATAAAAGACGTGAGAGTGAGACCACTTCCTCCTCCTATCCAGAACTAAAATAGGATTAAATAGAAACAGTTTGAAAAGAGGACCACAGAACAATCAATATACATCAATTACACGACAAAGATGCAGCAGGAAGATACAGAAGTAAGGTCCAAGAGTTGATAGAAGGTATCGAAATTGATCAAAACTGTAGCTTAGAGGTACTATGGGAAAACTTCAGAGACAGATCCTAAAAGCCGGAAGAGACATCTGTGGTACAATCAAAATAAATAGAGTTAGAAAACAAACGGCCTGGTGGAACATGGAGATCGAGAGGGAGGTCAAACTGAAAAAAGATAAATGGAAAGTATACTTAGGCAACAGAGACACAAGCAAATACAAAGAGTACCAAAGTCAGAGAGCCAAGGTCAGTGAACTGGTATTAGCTGCTAAGAAGAAGACTTGGGAAGATTTTGGACACAAAATGGAAGTAGATTGTTATTCGAATCAGAAATGGAACGTTATAATTTAATGTAAAAAGAATCCTTTGCATTTTGAAATTTCATGAGAGTCCTCAATGGCAGTTTGAAACTCATTTAATTTAGGCAGTACAACAAATTTTTGCAAAAGCCAACGTTTCGGAACTTCAGTTTTATGCCAATTTCAATAACTGATTAGACCTACTATGGCTGTTTATAAACTATGTTTATAAAGGATTTTCCAATAGGGTCGCTCGAATTTTGACAGTGCAACTGTCAAAAATTTTGAGGTTATAGTAGATTGGGCAAATCATCATAGAAAGTTATACTATTGAACGAAGCGTGCAGATCGTTAAATTTTACCATCCAAATGAGTGTTCAGTTCAATCTACGCTCTGCGGGCTATGTGATTTTTACAGTGAGTCAACTATTCGTCGCTTGGTGGACAAGTTTGAATCAACCGGTTCAGTCAACAATCAAATAAGACTCGTACGTCGTCCTAATCTAAGGTCTGGAGAAAACATTGCTGCAGTAAACGAAAGTGTGCAGGATAACCTGAGAAAGTCAATTCTCCTTCTCGCCCAAGAACTTGGCCTTTCGCAGCCCAATTTGGCGTATTTTGCATCGGGACTTGGGCCTGCACCCTTATGAGATTCAATTTGCCCAGGAACTAAAGGCCAACGACCATAGGCAACGTCGATGGGCTCTAGAGCAGTTAGAAGTGGATTCCAATTTTTGACGGAAAATAATTTTCAGCGACGAGGCTCATTTTTCGATGAATAGCTTAGTTAACAAACAAAATTATCCCATTTGGGGAGATAGCAATCCACGTGAGATCCATCAGTGGCAAATGCATCCACAAAAAGTCACTGTCTGGTGTGGATTTGGGTCCGGCAGGGTCATTGGACCGTACTTCTTCCAAAATGAAGGTGGCATCGCCGTAGACAGTTACGGCGACGTAAGAGGTACAGGTCGATGATAAGAAATTTTTTGTGGCCTCAGTTGGAAGATATGAATCTCAATGACATGTGGTTCCATCAGCAAAACGGCGCTACGTGCCACACAGCGCATTAAACATCGGATCTTTTGCACGAAAAATTCAACGGCATAGTTATCTCGCGTTTTGGCGACGTAAACTGGCCACCGAAATCGTGTGATTTGGCGCCATTAGACTTTTTCTTGTGGGGCTACGTTAAATCATGGGTCTACGCGAACAACCCACACACGATTGATGTATAATACAATACAGGGTGATCCCGAAATGGCGGACACGGACAGCACCACAGCATCCATTGTGGATTAAGGATTCTAAGTTTTATTTACTGTTTTCTCCAGTATGGCTCCCTTAAGAAGATATGACCACTTTTGTGGAAAAAAAGTCACAACAGCGCACTACTCTTCTTAAGGCAGAAAAATAATGTTTAGGTCTTAATAAATGACAATGCTATACAGAGAGTTGAATATTATAAATATTTGGGAGTTATAATTGATTATAACCTAAAATGGAATAAACATGTGGAATATTTAATTAGTAAAACTAAATATTTGGCGTTTGTTTTTTACAAATTATCCAAATTTATGGAACATAAAACTTTAATGCTCATATATTATGCTCTCTTTCAAGGTATCATAAATTATGGAATCATTGCATGGGGCGGAGCATACTCAAATACTCTGATGTTATTACAACAGCTACAAAAAAAATTGTTAGAGATTATTCACAGATATAATTATGAATCTAGAACATATCCACTTAATTTACAGCAACTATTTAGTTTGGGGTCACTTGTGTTTCATTACGATAAGTTGAGTATTCAATATAAAATGTCAGCAAGTAGAGCTAGAAATAAGAGTATTTTGTTGCCAAAACTATCAAAAACTATTAGTGATAAGAATAGTAACATTGTTGCAATCAAATTATTTAACAAATTAAATGAACTTAAATTGCTGAAAAAGAATATGAGTAAAACATTTTTAAAACGTAAATTAAAGCCTTGGATTATTGAGAATGTTTTATAAGTTGATTTATACAGGGTGTCCCATAATATGTGGGCAATCTCCCGGATTTGGGTATATTTCGTAAAAATAAATGAAAAAATAGCTATAAAATTAATTCCTCAGAGACACCCCTACAAAGATATTAGCTGTTGAAGTTGAGGTTTGAAAATCAATTTTTTGCAATAACTTTTTTATTTCTTGACCGATTTTGATAATTTTTGGTTTTATTTTGTATTATTTTGGACTGTTTAAGAATAGTGTTTCATAATCTTTGGTAGCACATACATAGACCTCGGGATGGCATAACCCCCTCATTCACTTGAAAGAAAACAATTAAAATAATAATTTTACAATTTTTTAAGGTTAATTTTCCTTTTCTTTGATATTTTTTACATAAAAAATGTATCCTATTTTATTTCGATAGAGCGAACCGTTATCGAGATAAACGTCCTTCTAATAGGTGATGCGTCGCAGGAACTTTTCAAATTTCAAGTAAATTTTAACAAGATGGCTGACCTATGACAGTAAATTGAGCAGGAAACAAAACAATAACTTAATTAAATACACGTCAGTGTCAAAGATTTCATTTCATGCAGATTCTAACTGATTTTAAAATGAGTTACAAAAACGCTGAATACGCAGAAAATCAGTTAGAATTGAATCTGCATGAAATGAAATCTTTTGACACTGACGTGTATTTAATTAAGTTATTGTTTTGTTTCCTGCTCAATTTACTGTCATAGGTCAGCCATCTTGTTAAAATTTCTTGAAATTTGAAAAGTTCCTGCGACGCATCACCTATTAGAAGGACGTTTATCTCGATAACGGTTCGCTCTATCGAAATAAAATAGGATACATTTTTTATGTAAAAAATATCAAAGAAAAGGAAAATTAACCTTAAAAAATTGTAAAATTATTATTTTAATTGTTTTCTTTCAAGTGAATGAGGGGGTTATGCCATCCCGAGGTCTATGTATGTGCTACCAAAGATTATGAAACACTATTCTAAACAGTCCAAAATAATACAAAATAACACCAAAAATTATCAAAATCGGTCAAGAAATAAAAAAGTTGTTGCAAAAAATTGATTTTCAACCCTCAACTTCAACAGCTAATATCTTTGTAGGGGTGTCTCTGAGGAATTAATTTTATACCTATTTTTTCATTTATTTTTACGAAATATACCCAAATCCGGGAGATTGCCCACATGTTATGGGACACCCTGTATTACAGAATTTACGCAAGTAAATTGGGCAACACATATGGGGGTCTATAATTGGTATCAAGTATTGTTTTTAGTTGTAAGTTTAGTATGTAAGATTAGTTTTAAGACACCAGTTTCTTATGCACAGGTATTGTCATACCTCTATAAGAATTACTATTGTGTTGTTATATAATGGTAATGTAACTACTGGTTTAATAAATAAATAATAATACCCAGATAGATATTACCATGGAAACATATGAAATGGAAAGTTCAACAATGTTCAAAACAATAATCGTTGCGGGGAAACATATCAGATAATATTATTCAAAATCTATTTTAGTTGCATTGTCGAGCTCGAATTTGAACAACGATGCCACATTGAAAAATTTTGTTGAACTCAGGGAATAGGTAAACTTTGAATGCCTGTAATTCCGTTTCCGATAATAATAAAAATAAAAAGCAAACGCTATCGTAACAGTTATGTCTAATCATGTGCTTTGCCAGTGGAGGTTGTTTAAATTTGACTGTCGTTTTGATTTAGAATTTATAAAAAGGACACCCTATACAGGGTGTATCTAAATAACACCGAAAAAAATTAAGGGGTGATTCTGTGATGAAAATTAAGGGGGGTATTTGGTATAGAATTTTTCGAAAAAACTCTCCCCGAAAAAGTTACACCCCTCCGAAGAATTAAGAAAAAATGGTTTTTATTTTTTATTTTCCCTGTATATTAAGCTAAAGACACGAAAATTGGTAAATATTAATTGTCAATGAAACTACATATTTTGAATTTTTTTCAACGCTGATGTATGCTTAGAAGGGATTGAAATAGTCAACCCCTAAGATATTTTACCATACAAAATTTTTTTTTTAGATTAAAAATTTTCTCTAAAATATCACGACTGAATAGCTCAATGAATCTACAAACTTTTTTATCTTCACAAGTTGTTTCGAAAACTTAAGCATTTACGAGAAAAAAAATAAATGCATTTTCACAAAGATGAGCTAACGCGAGGATATTTTGCCTTAAGGTCTAGTGGTCTGTGCTTTGCAGTGACATTCATAAAAACAATAATACTGATAGCATTATTATTGTATTGTTGACCTTCGACAGTTTCTTTTTTCATTCTTTGCTTACTATTGTTTTAGTTGTAAGAATCTTTGCCTAATTTTTTGGTTGGCTATTGTTCAATAAAACACTCTATTTATAACATGAGCTTGCAATACATTTATTTTTTTCTCTTAAGTGTGCAAGTTTCAGAAAAAACTTATGGAGATAAAAAAGTTTGTAGATTAATTGAGCTATTCAGCCGTGTTTTTTTTTAAAGAAAAATTTTAATCTAAAAAAAATTGTAAGGTAAAATATCTTAGGGGTTGACTATTTCAATCCCTTCTAAGCATACTTCAGGGTTGAAAAAAATTTAAAATATGTAGTTTCATTGACAATTAATATTTACCAATTTTCGTGTCTTTAACTTAATATACAGGGAAAATAAAAAATAAAAACCATTTTTTTTTTTTTAATTCTTAGGAGGGGTGTAACTTTTTCGGGGAGAGTTTTTTCAAAAAATTCTATACCAAATACCCCCCTTAATTTTCATCACAGAATCACCCCTTAATTTTTTTCGGTGTTATTTAGATACACCCTGTATATCTCCGTAACGAAGGCGAGGAAACAATTTTTGTTTTAAATTATACAGTCTTTCTGAACATCCTCTACAACACCCTGTATACCGTGTCCGCCATTTCGGGATCACCCTGTATAACGAATGCCATCAATGATATCAACCGCGATTTATGCGGTTTAGTGATTGAAAATTACAGTTCTCGGATACGCGCTCTTCAGCGGAGTCACAGCAGGCATTTGATTGACATTATATTCCGTACATAATATAATTGGATACCCTTTCAAATAAAAAAAATAATAATAATGATATCTAGTACACAACTTGTTTAAAGTTTGAGCGCCCCTAATGGAAAACCCTGTACAAGACAAAAAAAATAGTTAATTTGCTTCACAATAAATTCTAGTGTTACCTATTTCTCGTTAAGCAAATGTTTTATGAGATATTAGGCAAAATTTATTTTAAAAATGAGTTTTTTTCAAAAATTTGAAAAACGGTAAAAATCTTAGAAAAACTATATTTTAGAAATTTAGACTTGAATTACAGCATATTCTATTTTTCTTCAAAGTCCATTCTAGAGTTTTTCTTTGAAGCAAAATGGGGAAAAACAGATAATTTTGCGCATAACGTAAAAGGCTGGTTGGTGCTAAATTGGTATTTTACTGCTAGGATTGGTCCTAACTCCTAACAACATATCCAAAAATCAGAATTACTTACACACTACACCTTTTGTAAGGAATCACATTTAATTAGACTGGACTATAAACGCATTATTTCTCATTAAAAATCCATTTAAAAACAAAATATTTCTTGCTTCTTTCGTAAGAAACAAAATAACAGTTGGTTGTAATAAGATTTATGTATTATGGTCTTGCCAGTTTCGGTAATTCAGTCATTATGGAACGCTTCAGCTGTTCTGGACAGTCGACATGACGTGACAGCTGATAGTTTTCAACAGTACATTCTACCCTTTGATTCACAGTACGTTCGTAGTGAATGAAGTTGTCCTTCAATGAACTGATGCTCTCGATCGTGACAGTTGTTCTTGAATATGACAGTTCGTGACATTCGTGATTCTAGAAAGTCACCTGGACGTATACAGGGTGTTATGTAATTGAATGTCAATATTTAAGGGGGTGATTTTATAATATTCTAATACTATAATACTCTAATTCTCTTCACAATTATTATAACTAGAGAACGGATTATAGGCAAAGTGCCTATCTGTGCCTTTTTTGCCTATTTGAGTATCTGGTGCTTATTTTCACAAAAAATGCCTATTCTTGCCTATTCAAATAAATTTAAATTTATCCACCTTAAAATGCATTTCATGCTAATAATTATTAACTTTGAAAGAATATTTGAATATTTTACTACCCTACTTGAGATAATTCATTATAGGTCCTAAGTCAATATCTATAACCCCTTATAGAAATAAAAACTGACCCGGACACCTGTGGTGAAGTCTGAGGCATATCTTTTCAAGTTATCAAATTAATATTGTTTCCATTTACTACACATATCTGGTTTTAATGATTCTTAGATGTATCTGTTACTTTCTTACTTCTCATGAATGAATATGAAGGTACTGGTAGACCAGAATTTGCTGGCATAAAATTTCAATACATAAAAATATTAAAAATGAGTAAATCAAAATGTAGCAAAATGCTAAGTGTAATATTTGTAATTGTTTTATTTATCAAACAACGTGCTTGATGTAAAACAAAATCTTAGGAAAATTGCTGTAAATTTTTGAAAATCGGCAGGAATTGTTAAGGCACATATAAACGTAAATTTGGGTTACTCATTTTTTTTATGTGGTGTAAATTTGGTAGTAAAATTTGCGTATTTTATTGCCTATTTGGTTCAAGTTTAAGCCTTTTTATCCCAAAAAATGTGCCTACAAAGGTGCCTATTTTGCATTTTTTCTTTGCCTATAATCCGTTCTCTAATTATGTTGTTCTTTCTTTCTTAAGTTGTTCTTTTTCTCTAATTATCTTGTTCTGCAGAAAAGAATAATAAGAATGATGTACGACGTTCCACCTGGAGAATCTTGCCGTCAAATATTTGAGGCCAGGGGTCTGTTTACGGTGGTTGCATTATACATATACAAATTACTAAATTATGTGCACAATAACAAAGTAAGGTTTGACATCAATAGTGATGTTCATAGTTATAAAACTAGGGGCTGGAGTGATATCCATCTAGACAAGATTTACCACCTTAATTATAGGAAAACCCCATTTTACGCTGGCTGTTCAATGTACAACATGCTACCGTTAGAATGGAGAAGTTTCTCATCTAAACATTTTAAAATGAGGATTAAGAGAGCTCTTACCTCTAATGTTATCTATACATTGGAGGAATTTTCTGCGTGGATGAAATCAATGAAATAGAGATTGAGGCAGTGTCATGTTCCAAATAACACTGTATTTTATTATTTTTTAAGCTTAGGTACACATTGATGTGTTGAATGTTTTAATTGTTTTGTTTGACTTGTTATGTAATTCATCTTTTTTGTGTTTTTACATAATTATTTTACATGTGATCGTTATTGTACTTAATGTCAATTTGATTTTAATTGTGACACGCCTTCTCTATGAGAAATCAAAGGCAAAATAAATTATTATTATTATTATTATTATTATTATAACATTAAAAACTACTCTCCACTACTCGCTTAACTAGCCTAATCTCCAAGTATAAGCATGGCTACCAGGGACTCTGGAAATGACAACAAACTGTCCAGTAAATTAAGTCATAATCGGTAGGTATTTGGCTGAAATCGAGGCCTTGATTAATTCCAAAGTTATTCTGGTCAAGAGCCATGTCACGTCAACCAAATGTCTAGAACAGTCGTCCAAACCATAATTTGCAGGAATTAACAGTGTGACTGAAATTGACGTCGCCTGAAGCTAGCAGTATCATCATGCACCCCCGTCTCACAATTTTAAAATATACAGTGTCCACCAAAAAGTTCGCACTATATGGGAAGATTTTTGTTGAAAAATCTTTTGAAAAAAAATCCGAAAAAATCGTTCTTTGTAAAAACTTTTTGCAGAAGTTTTTGCTTTCAAAAAGATTAAATCTGAGATCCCACCCAAAATCCCTGGTGCGAATTTTAGTTCCAGCAGAGAACATGGCGTTTATCATCTAAACTTTCGAATTACAAAAAAATATGATATTACCGAAAGCTAAAAGTCTTTTGGGGGAGATTTGGGCAACATTCGTTAGATATTCACCAAATGAACTTTTTGGGAGGCACTATTAATTTCAGGAACAGAACGAGAGATATTTATTAGGGAAGGAGAAAGAAGACCACCTGACGTGCCACTCCCGTTGATTTAAAAAAAAATCAGTAGATTATATTATTAAGTGAACAATCGAGGGGGATAAGGGGGGTGTGAGATGATTAAAATGAACTAGCTACGGCCCTGATCCTCCTACCACGAACATGCATACCGTTCAATTGAAGACGGATGAATTCAATACTTCAATAGTGACAGAGATTTTTTAAATATTTCTAAGATTTTAATATGACAGGCGGTCCAGTTCTGTTGTAGAATTAAAAATTGAAACATCACAGAGACTAGTTTGTTAAATTTTTCTGCAGAAATGATTTAATCAAGTCTGTTTTTGACTTTTAGTAATATCGAAAATAAGTTACAAAGAATTTTGAGTACTTACGTTTGAGCTTCGCGCTCATTTCAGAAATGTCGTACACAGCTCTAACAAAGTACCCGTCCCCTTGTTCGAGGAGGGCAGCCTTGTCCAACGGGATAGTGAAATTTGTTGAAGCCATCAGGGATTATGATATGATCAATTCTGTAACCAAATATAGGTATATTAGTTTTTCCTTTACAAATATTTATAGTAAACTTTTCAATAAATTGAGAAAAGCAGTTTGTAAAAAGAAAAGTTTCGCGAGCATTAATGACCGCTCAGATTCATCGATACCCGGAATAGAAGCGCAACTGCCAGCAGTCGTTGAAACAATGGAAAGTTTTCCAGAAACTACCTGCGTTAAGTCGGTTCTAAACTAAGACTGTCAAATCGATGTCGTGTACTTAAGAAGTGACAATTTCTCCCAAAGAGTCCGATCCCGATTAGTCTGCGACAGACAAGCTATACAGTGGAATAAGAGAGTTCTTCGGTGATTATTGAAATGAGCGGCATGGGTATAGGGCGAAATGGCTTATACTATCGGATAGCTTGTGTCTCTAGGAGTATCAAGGTACCATTGAATTTTTGCGGCGGCAAGTAATAGTCGAGAAATAAGGCCTCAAAGTGTCATCCTTGCCCTAAACGTGTATTCGAACATTATGCGCTCAAACAGGCAGCTCATTTCTCCGTCGGACACACGACGATCGAGCGCTCCCTGTTCGAGCGCAATCATATGTACGAATACACGTATTAGGGCAAGGATGACACTTTAAGGCCTTATATCTCGACTATTACTTGCCGCCGCAAAAATTCAATGGTACCTTGATACTCCCAGAGACACAAGCTATCCGATAGTATAAGCCATTTCGCCCTATACCCATGCCGCTAATGTACATATTTACAAGGGTAGAACTGCTGAATCGCGACGGTTTTACCCCTACGCTGGCCCCCCCTCCACTCTCTCTGCTAGCTCTGAGTCGACAGGCTCTCAGCGTTGCCACATAAAATCCGTGTCTCCGTTCTCCTACGGCCTTAAAGTGTCATTTTTGGTTACAAATAATATTAAAACACTTATTTACTGCAGTAAGTCAGGTCTTTGGTCAGGGTAGGTTTTTTTCCTTCAAATATTCGTAAAATTAAAAAAAAAAACCTACCCTGACCAAATACCTGACGGAACCGGTAGCTACTTATTACGGTCTCGTGCGGAAGCGGGCAGGAAGCACGCAGGATTGTCTGCAGAACGTAGGAGAAGGGCTTGCATATGGCAACGCTGAGAACGTGTCGGAGCGTAGCAAGCAGAGAGAGTGGAGGGGGGCCAGCGTAGGGGTAAAACTGTCGCGATTCAGCAGCTTAACCTTTACCAGTTCTTCTTTCAAGTTCAGGGCAGCGAATCTGATGAAGTTGGGCCGCTGCAGCCATCACGTACGAGGTTTTTGCATTTCCGAGTCCGGAGCAGAACTCTCGCATTTCAATTCTATATAAAACCAAACTGTGTCAGGGTCCGCTCAGGCCAGAACCAGAGCCAGAGCTCCAGACACCGGTACAGTGCAGTGCAGTGTGCATTCCAATCCAATCCCTCCAGTCTGCATTTTCGCTAGACCGGTGTTTCGTTATTATGATGTTATTCTTATTATAACAGAGTCGTGGAACTACAAGGCGTTATCCCTTTTAATTATGCTAATAAGATGTACTTACTTCATACAATACGTAATTCGTACTTATCTACTAATTTTTGGAGTAAGGAAGTCCTAGGAATCAGTAGTTAATTTTCTCGCTAATTCTAACCTCTAAATTCACGGCGGGAATGCACCCTTGCACCGTCAAATTTTATGGTGCAGCCGGTGCAGTTTATTTTGCTCCGGGACAGTTGACAGTTCCGCCATATGACTTGAACATATTTTCCTATGCACTGCCAGAGAGCAAGTGAATTCGAAGTCGAACACAATTACAACTCGAATACGAAAAGCACTGAAGCAGTCTTACAAATCGAACACGAAATTTCGTCTCGGTGCGCAACCGGAGCAGAAAAGTGCAGTAACTGTAACTCGAATTCGCTATGAGTTTCTCGTCATTGCCGTTTAAAGGTACTAGCCTCGATTGCCCCAAATAAATAAACCACCGTTACTAAACTAATATTCTCCTGTCCCGAAGCCCCAAAGAGATGCCATCAGCTTTCAGCCAACAGTAATTCTTGCTACATCATGCCGCGCTTTCCATATTTTTACAAATCCCAAGACTCCCATTCATTCAAATTCAAATTATTATTATGTAACACAAAGTTAGACAACTTACCGTTTTTAATTACGAGTTTAATCCTATTAATTATTATAAATAATAATATCACATATAGTCACACAGCCACGTCTCCACGTTCCACGACTTCCACGTCTCCACGACCCACGTTCCACGTCACCACGTTCCCACCTCCACGTCACACTCTATACTGTGACGTCACGGTCCACCTCCACGTCACGGACCACGGTGGGTGACGATTCACAAAATGGCGAAAACTGTTCTTCTTTTTTTAATTGTTTGGTCAACAAAAATTTGATGTTGTTGAATGTTACTGCGCAGCTGCAGTTATTTTCCGAAATTTAAAAACCTTTCATCATTTCTTTTAATGTAAATATTATTTCGAATCACAATTACTTAATTATGTAATCGTGATTCGTGCGTTGGATCGAGATCGGGCAAAAATAGAAGAAAAAAACTCAAACATTTTAAAGGTTATGTTTCATGATGGAAGTTCAAAAGATCGAATCAAATTAATTAAACAATTTTCATTATTCAGTGGGGCAAAGGAAATTTCGGATCATGATCGCAAAATAGAGTTATTTTATAAATTTCTAGAGAAAATTCATTCTAAAACCGTTATAAAAATTTAAATGATTACTTACTACCAGAGTAATCAGTAATCACTGGTAACGAATACTGTAACTAAAGTAACGAATAATTGACTTGACATCTCTAAAAACATAAACTGGTGTTGTGCGCACACCCCGAATCGATAGATGGAACTTAATTTTGCGCCGCTTTTTGAGCTGAGTTTCTCGTCTTTGCCGTTTAAATATAGCTACTTGCCTCGATTGCCCCAAATAAACCACCCTTTCTAATTGTCTCCTGAGAAGCCCTGAAGCTTTAATGAGACGCCATTCAGCATTGCAGCCAACAATAACTGCTGCATCATGTCGCGCTTTCCTTATTTTTACAAATCCCAACGCTCCGATTCATTCAAATTCAAATTATTATTACGTAATACAAAGTTAGACAACTTACATTTTAAATTATGGGTATAATACTATGATTATAATATCACATATTCACTTCACAGTCACATCACATCACAATTTAAAACGCAAACTCAAAAAGTGACAAAAGTTAATTAATTAATAAGTTGACTTGACATTAACAATAATTGACAAACTAGATAAAGCTGTTCTTCTTTTTTAATATTTTGGTCAACAAAAGTGTGATATCGTTGAATGTTACGGCGCAGCTGCAGTTATTTTCAGAAATTTAAAAACCTTTCATCATTTCTTTTTATGTAAATATTTCGAATCACAATTACTTAATTATATAATCGTGATTCGTGCGTTTGATCAAGACCGGGCAAAAATAGAAGAAAAAAACTCAGACCTTTCAAAGTAGGTTATGTTTTATGATGGAAGTTCAAAACATGGAATTAAATTAACTACCTACTTTTCATTATTCATCAATGGGGCAAGCGGATTGCGGATCATGATCGCAAAATAGAGTTATTTTAGGTAGTTAGTGTAACTGCAGGGAGTTAACTGAACGACAAGAAGCCCCACCTCACAGTCCTCACACAAGTGGAACTCGTTCTTTTTTCAGTTTGTGTATCTGTATTATTCTGTATAATAATTCATAACCTATAAAAATTAAAATTCTATAAATCTCGTTCTTCTCCTCTTAAAAGATCTCCTTCAGACTTGATAACATTGCTAAAATAACTTTATTATAAATATAAAACATTTGTTTAAAAGATAGTCGCGTCCACAGAATAAGTTATGATAGCAAGGAAACCTGCTACAATTAGCTTAAATTTTAGTTGCATGTTATATAGATTTAGATTCATCCTGAGTGAGCCATTGTGACACCTCCACTCCACTGCGACCATAGGTATAGTGGCTAGTTGTTACATTGACCCCATCAGGTCAGCCTCTTTGAGGAAGCTGACCATCTTGACTGTTATTGCTAATGTATCCAGATCCTCCGGTGTGAGAGTCTCTCCTGAAGACGAATACTCTGGTTATTCGTCTCCCTTTTTCTCAGGGGAGATTTGTCTATCCTCCTGGAGTCGGATTAGAACCGATCTCCACAGCTTTTTCAGTTGCCTGGAGATCGAGGTTTTGGCTCTCCTCGTCAGATCATGTTTGTTTTACCCACTCCACTGATATCCCAGGAGTGGCTGGGAAAGGTTGGTTCACACCCCGCAGAGCCTGCATGCGAGGAGTACAGTTCAATACAGCGGGGTGCACCCGGTGCCCCAAGGTTTTTATAGTGGTGCCTCATCCACGCAGTCGGGACGGCTAAGTGAAGATCCCCATATCTCTTTGTGCGTGACACATGCCCACGACATAGAGGTATACGGTTTGACGGAGAGATCTCATGCGGACATTCTCCGGCGGCGTTGCCCCTAATGCAGACATTTAGTCACGACACTACAACTAGGTCGGGGGAGGTGGTCCGCGGCGGGACTGCTAACTTTACTCACTGTCGCTGATTGTAAGGCCTTCCCTATCCGCCACCTGGGTCGTGCCCGATGGGTCCCTCAACCGCACGGGTTCATGTTATATAACTTTGCTATATGTATAGCAACGTTTAGCAAGATTATATAACATGTTACATTTACATGTTGAGCCCCGTCCATACTTAGTAACATTGCTATATAACAATGTTATACAGGGTGTTTCATTGGTAAACGGACAAACGGTAATTGTGGATAGAGGAGACTGAGGTGGTTCTGAATAACCCATGTTTGATAGGTCTCGCATCGTTAGTACCATTTATGGATATCACCAATTTCTTCCGAAGGCCATAACCAAAGAACCACGCTATATAATTTTTTGAACGATGGTTAAAAAGTTTTCATTTCACTGCACAAACTTTTGACATAATAGCCGGAAGAAAAAAACCAGGTCCGAACTTATACAAAATTAATAAACGAGTGTTTGTAAAATAACAACCCTGTATAACAGAATTTTCAAAATTCGTTTTGGTATTTTGATCTTGATTTTTGTTAAAAACCGGTTAATGACATTCAAAAATGTCAAGTTTTGTAATGAATGAATAAAGAACATAAATAATTTAGTACGGTGTTATTAACCTAAAAAAAGGCCTAACCTTGACATCCAAAGTAAAAGTTTTATTCCAACTCCAAATTGTTCTATATAACCCTCTTATTGTACTCGGGTTTGGGGGGGAGGGGGAGAAAAAGTAGGAAATTTAGTAGTTTTTTTAGTTGTTTGGAAATTGGTTGAAAACTAAGCTGTTTAGCACAAAGAGTGTTATATACAAAAATATTCTACATGAAATTTTAAACTAAAAATGTCCTATGCATATACCCTGTAAAATTTACGGTTCATGAGTTGCAGACGGTGTAAAAATAAAAATGATATAATTTTTAAGGTTTTTTTTTTCCAAATACAGCTATATAGAAATAAGTAAATGATTTAATTAAAGAGTAATAATATACCACAGTATTATAGTCAAAAAGAGGCTAAGAGGCACCATAGAAGGTTGAAAAAGTAAAAATAATTGTTAGGAGAAACGTGGTAGTACAAGCTTGATGAGGAAGGGGAAAAAATCATCAATGATGACGGTTTTGGTTTCAGATTCAAAAGAATCATCAAACATCGATGACCCAGTGAAAGTGTCCTATATAATTGACGGAGGCCACCTCCTACATCGTGTTGTCTGGCAACAGCCTGCTACATTTAAACAGATTTGCGAGCAATATAGTGATTACGTGTGTACTCATTATGGAAAAGCGACTGTTGTTTTTGATGGTTACGAACGAAGTAACACAAAGGATCAAGAACACCTACGAAGATCACGTTCCAACATTGTGGTCAAAGTAGAAGACTCAATCCATGTCAACATAAATCAAAATGAATTTTTAGCTAGTGCTAAAAACAAGATGGGTCTAATAACCCTCCTTTCATCGCACTTGCAACAATGTGGTTGCACGGTTCTTCAAGCATCGGGTGATGCTGACCTATTAGTAGTCTTAACAGCTATTGATGAAGCAAAGAAAGATGTTCAAACGTGTGTTATTGGTGATGACACGGACTTATTAGTACTGTTGACTGTCCACGCACCTTCAGGGAATAAACTGAAAATGGTCGTACCTAAAAAAGGAAATCACCAGGAAAAAGTGTACATTATTTCTGACATTCAGCAAGGCATTGGGGATATGAAAGATGTACTTCTGGTTACATACGCCTTCACAGGATGTGACACTGTGTCTGCTGTCTATAAGAAGGGAAAAATTGCACCTTATAGGAAAGTTCAAGCCAACACCGTTCTTCGTGAAAAACTTCTGGTCTTCAACAACCCCAAAGCCGACCCCAGTGCAGTGGCTGATGATGCAGGAAATTACTTCCTACTTGCAATGTTTGGAGCCAAGAACACTGAAGATCTAGATTGTCTCCGCTACCAGTCCTACTTGAAAACGATTGCAAAGCAGCCTATACATGCATTACTGAAGTTGGATGCACTACCCCCCACTTCAGGAGCGTCCAGACAGCATTCATTTAGGACCTACCACCAGGTACAACAGTGGCTGAATGAAGATAAGGATCCACTCGAGTGGGGTTGGAAGAAGATTGGCGACCACCTGACACCAATTACAACAGCACGTCCTGCAGCCCCCCAGGAATTACTGTCCCTTATAATGTGTACTTGCAAAGATGAATGCGTTCGTAATTGTGAATGCAGAAGGAGTGGTCTAAACTGCACTAGCATATGCAGCAATTGCTCAGGCCAAGCATGTGATAACATGGACAATAATAACATCTTAGACGACGAGCTAGAGGAGGAGGATAATGTGCTGGAGGATGAGTGAAGTTAATAAAGACATTGAACATTCCAAATTTGAAATATTTTATGCTTAAGAAGTGAATTTATGTTGCAATGTTCGTAGAAAGTTCAGGGTGGGTTTCTCCGTACCACAGGTTTATATGGCCTTTTCCCTTAAAAAAGAGTGCCCCTTGATAAGGTGGTGAGGTTGTCGTTCCTTCAAGGGCTTATCACTAACATACCACCGGCCACTGAAATAGCAACATTCTTTTACGAAGCTTATTTTTTTTTTAAATTATCAAAATTACGAAAAAGTTAACATTTACACCGTCTGTAACTCTTGAACCGTACAATTTAGAGTGATTATGAAAAGGACCATTCTTATTTGAAATTTAACGTAGAACATTTTTGTATATAACAATGTTTAGGATAAACCGCTTAGTTTTTGAAATATTTACGAAAAACTAAAAAAACTAGTGATTTTTAAAATTCGCCCCCCCTCACCCCCAAACCCGACGCTCAAAATGGTGTAACTTTTTACCATAGAATAAGGGGACTATGTAGAGCAATTTGGTGTTGGAGGAAAACTTTTACTTTGGATGTTGAGGTTTAGGTCTAATTACACCGTACTAATTGTATAGTCTACAGGAATTTGCGAATCTGGCAGCGCTTCTGTATCTCAATTAAACTCTTAAAAAAATTTGAATACAGGTCCGTACCAGAACAAAAAATATTGAAATTTTTGTTTATTTTTCCAGCACCCTGCGTAACAACAACACTTGTAATAGTTGTTATGTACCAATCATTTATTAATTACTTTAAATACATACCTACTAACTAGTTTTGTGCTACATGTTAATGCACAGTAAAAACATCCATTTACATAAAGTTAATCTACACGTAATTTTTTGTCTTACTTTTTTTTAATTTTCGGTAAACAATGGCAAAAGGCGTAATTAATATTATGACCAGCTCTTGCTGTATTTTCATTTTGATCAGTTTTGACCAATATTTGATTTCTTCTCAATGATTGTCAATTGTACCAGTAAATATACAAAACGAATTTTGAAAATTCTGACATAGGTGCAGAGTGTTGTTTTACGAACACAAACATTTATTAATTGAAACTTTTTAACAAAATTTCACAAAAATATACAGGGTGGTTCGTTAGTTATGACCTCCGAAAGCAATTGGCGATATCGATAAAACTCCCTGTATTTATTGTACTAATGATGCGAGACCTATCAACCATGGTGACCAATGTACCAATATTATAATGTCCGCATAATATTAGCACCACGCAATTCTACATCAAAAACAGAACAAAAAAGTCCTCAACAGTTTTTTCTTGATGTACACAGATTTTAAGATATGGACAATTTAATGTTCTTAAATTTTGCAACACTGGCGCTGGTATAAAAATTAATCGAAAAAAGGTGCAACAAGACAAATAATGTCATGCTGCGACGTGTCACTCAATGATGCAATTTTTACAGATTTTTTTATTCAACAATTAAAACGCGCAGTTGCAATATTGATTGGAACTCAGGAAATCAAATAATTCCTAGTTTTGAAATGCTAATTAAAACCATTTTTACCAAAAAAAATCTAAAATTGTGGATAATTTGGCTATTTTACTTCTTACTTAAGAATTTTTTAATAATATTAAGCAATCTTTTTGAGTATTTGAGTAACTTTGGTTTTTGAGTATTTGAGTAACTTTGGTTTTTGAGTATTAAAAAACTTCAAATTTAATAAACTACAATGGTCAATAACTTCTTTATTTGAGGTCTAAGAGCTAAACGGTATTAAAACTCTATGTTCTGTTTTTGATGTAGAATCGTGTGGTGCTAATATTATGCGGACGTTATAATACACCCTGTATAGCAAGTCTGGATCGGCCTTTAGAAAAGTCTAGCGTTATTGTTTTTGATTAGTTGAGTTAAATCTGGATAAAAAATGAAAGTAAGTGAATGAAGGAATCAGTGTTCGCCTCTGTCAGAAGACTTACCTAATTATTTATTAAAGGTTTTAATTATTCTTTGCAATAAACTTTATAAAATATAAAATCATATTTCTATCCTCGAAAATAAACAGTTGACAGATATGAAGCATTCGTTTAAAAACTGTTCCATTAACTCCGCTAAGTTTCACTCCTGTTCTGTTCCAGACTTATTCCCAAACTCACCTTTGTCGACCAAAACAATAGGGTTTAATGACCTTGTTATCGATTGCTCTGTTAAATGTAATTTAAATATAGAATGATTATTGTGTACCTGGTTGTCTGTTCACATCTTCAACCATTGCACATGGAGTAGGTACCAACCTGGAGAAATAATACGCCTCATAATTATGTTCTCAAAAAGTATGATCGGTGTGCAGTCGCTTTTCAATACGAACTATGAAATTATGTGGGACTGAATATTTGTTTTACACATTGTATAACTGTCCAGAACTGTGTGACAGTACAAAACTATTTACATGTTAAATAAAAAAATTCTTTATTGAACTTTATTGAAATAATAATTACAAGTACAATATCGTCAAACAAAATTAAAGTAAAGAAAAAGTATCATTGAAAGAATTGATACTTGGGGACATTTGTTTCAATTAATGACATATACGACATCCGATACACATAGCTTCGATCGTGTATTTTCAGTGGGTACAAATATCTCACGCAATTCAATACAAATTTATAATGACAATCATATGAACATAGACGGTTGAAACATAAGATGATATTTTATTTTATTCTTTCTTCATCTGGCTAGCGGCCTCCTCTTTGGCTTGACGAGCCTTCAAGTCCTTCAACACAATGGCGATGTCCGTGACTTTAGTATTGATCGACATGAATTCCAAATATATTTGGGTTTTTTTTTAATGAAGTCAGCCTTCATTTGCCGGGTACACTGAGCAAAACGATCGCTCAGTGCCTGCATCTGTTCTTGGGCCGGTGATTCACCAGCCTGCAGTTTAGCTGGATCAGGCTGCTGATTGGCCTGACCGGGCTGCTGTTTGACTTGATATGCCTTTCCTTTATCTTGATCAGCTTTCTGTTCGACTTGAACATTCTGCTCTTTGTCTCCAACGGTTTGTTGTTTGGCCTGATCTGAAATGAAGGAAAAAGATTTCCTCGCATTTCTGTGATCCTGGTCGGGGTTTTGCAATTATTATTTCATGAAATTCGTTGTCAGCAATGCTCGAGTGAAATTGAAAAATCCCTATCAGGATCGCAGACACGAGAGGAGATTTAATAATAATAATAATAATAGCTTTATTTGCCAAACAGATTACAATAACCCAATTATAGGACAAGTATTCAAAAATTAGCAACAAAATAAAAAAAAAAATACCCGTACACTATAAATATAACAAAGCAACAACAAAAACGAAAGGTTATACTGAAATATAATATAAAAAAAAACAAAAAGGTTGATAAAATCAACGACAACTCTAACATTAGCTCCTTAATCTGAATTAATATTCCTCTTAAATACATTAAGTGACATATTGAATACGTCACAGTTGTTACATATATCATTGTAGTACAAACACATTCTAAAGACCGGTGAACCCATTAATAAATTGTTCCTTGGTATTGGCATAGATAACAGTCTCGGCGATCTAATATTCACCTGATAAACGCAAAAATACAACTTAGCCAACAACCAAGGCGAATCAACCATTCCATTCAGTAACTTGAACAGAAATAGCAAGCAGAACTGTCTGTGCCTGTGAGATAGTGACTGGAAATTAAAGGTCTCTAACAATACAGATTGCGGAAAGCCACGACATGGATACACACCACGACTTCTAAGCCACAATAATTTGAGGAATCTCCTCTGGACCGATTCAAGCAAAGAAGTATGATGCGCATATATTGGAAACCAAACAAGCATACCATATTCCAGGCGTGACCTCACGAGTGTACTGAAGAGAGCTATCAGGCATTCAATCCTGTCGAACGACTTGGTGTTCCGAACTATGAAGCCAAGCATCCTGAGCGAGGAGGCTACAGTAGCGTCAACATGTTCTTTGAATGACAACTGACTGTCAAAATGTATACCCAAGTCCCTAACAGACGTACATCTCACCAGTAAACTATTAGACAAACTGTAGGGATAAAATACCGGATTTTTTGATCTCGAATATGTGACTACCTTGCATTTGTCTATGTTAAGTTGCAAATTGTTACCAACACACCAGTCATGTAAAATTACCAAGTCGTTCTGTAGAACCACAGAGTCAGCTGGGGAATAGATTGGACGAAAGATCTTTACGTCATCAGCAAACATTAAAATGTTACTTTCCATTCTATCTGGTAAATCATCGATAAATAAAATAAAAAGCAGGGGACCAAGATTTGACCCCTGGGGTACCCCAGAGGTTGCAATGTACCTGTCAGAGCAATAACCATTATAAGCCACGTAGTGTTCTCTATTAAAAAGATAAGACCTCATTAGAGTAATCAGCCCATTAGAAAATCCAAAGCTCCGCAACTTACTAACTATGACATTGTAATCTATGCGATCAAATGCTTTAGAAAAGTCAGTGTACACTACATCGGTCTGGTCTCTTCCATCCATCACCTCGCTCACAATTTGTATAAATTGACCAAGGTTTGTAACTGTGGACCTACGCTCCACGAACCCGTGCTGACTATCCGAAATAAAGCATTTAACATGACTAAAAAAAAATACCTATGTAATATAATTTCGAAAATTTTTGAAAAATTGGCCAAAATTGAAATAGGTCTATAGTTTGACACTTCCGACTGATCTCCGCTCTTATGAACAGGACAAACCCTGGCAACTTTCCATAGAGAAGGAAATGTGCCAGTCTTCAAGCATAAATTGAAAATCAAGAGCAAAGGTTCTGACAACACAGATCCGCAGTCTCGAACAAAGAATCCCGGAATCTGATCATGTCCGGCGGTCCCCGAGGATTTTATTCTCTTCAGTGCATCAAAAAAGTAAGTCTCGTCTATTGAAGTAATATTAAGGGAAGGCATGCCAACTCCAGAGATAGGACAATCGATATTTTTCGACGAAATGAAGGAAAAAGATCTCCTCGCATTTCTGTGATCCTGGGCGGGGATTTTGCAATTATTATTTCATGAAATTCGTTGTCAGCAATGCTCGAGTGAAATTGAGAAATCCCTATCAGGATCGCAGAGACGCGAGGAGATTTTTCGGCGAAATGAAGGAAAAAGATCTCCTCGCATTTCTGTGATCCTGGTTGGGGATTTTGCAATTATTATTTCATGAAATTCGTTGTCAGCAATGCTTGACTGAAATTGAAAAATCCCTATCAGGATCGCAGACACGCGAGGAGATTTATCGACGAAATGAAAGAAAAAGATCTCCTCGCATATTTCTGTGATCGTGGTCGGGTATTTTGCAATTATTATTTCATGAAATTCGTTGTCAGCAATGCTCGAGTGAAATTGAAAAATCCCTATCAGGATCGCAGAGACGCGAGGAGATTTTTCGGCGAAATGAAGGAAAAAGATCTCCTCGCATCTCTGTGATCCTGGTCGGGGATTTTGCAATTATTATTTCATGAAATTCGTTGTCAGCAATGCTCGCGTAAATTTTTTACCAAATTTTTACCAAAAAAAATCTAAAATTGTACAGTGTGACCCATTTGTTCTTGAAACACCCTGTAGAATTTTAATTTATGGTGCGATTTTAAAGAATTTCTTTTAAATCATAGAGCTTGATAAACTATATTTTGGGAGCAAAAAGCGTCTCATTCCTACAAAATCCAAGGCCTACTAGATCAGTGTTTACTTGTAAAATCTCAAAAATTCATATTAGCGATTTTTTTAGAAAAAAACTGGGCACGCCACGATATTCACCAGCCCTCAAAACGGTACTGTACCAAATTTTATTGAAAATGTCAGAGTAAAAAGGATCTTGCAGTTATTTCAGAAATTCATAATAGAACTCCGAATTTTAATTAATTTATTCGAAAAGGTCAAGAGAGACAAAATAGAAATTGTACGTCTAGTTGGTGATAATGTAGGTACGTTAGTTTTTTAATTATTATAATTTTTTATTTATTTATTTATTTTTTTTATATTTTTTTTTAACTTTTTTTAATTTTAATTTTTACTTATGATAGCTTTTGACCTTTTTCAAATCAATTTATGAAAATTCGGAGTATTATTATGAATTTCTAAAATAACTACAAGATCCTTTTTACTCTGACATTTTCAATAAAATTTGGTACAGTACCGTTTTGAGGGCTGGTGAATATCGTGGCGTGCCCAGTTTTTTTCTAAAAAAATCGCTAATATGAATTTTTGAGATTTTACAAGTAAACACTGATCTAGTAGGCCCTGGATTTTGTAGGAATGAGACGCTTTTTGCTCCCAAAATATAGTTTATCAAGCTCTATGATTTAAAAGATTTTTTTTTAAATCACACCATAAATTAAGATTCCACAGGGTGTTTCAAGAACAAATGGGTCACACTGTATATAATTTGGCCATTTTACTTCTTACTTAAGAATTTTTTAATAATATTAACCAATCTTTTTGAGTAACTTTGGTTTTTGAGTATTAAAAAACTTCAAATTTAATAAACTACAATGGTCAATAACTTCTTTATTTGAGGTCTAAGAGCTAAACGGTATTAAAACTCTATGTTCTGTTTTTGATGTAGAATCGCGTGGTGCTAATATTATGCGGACGTTATAATACACCCTGTATAGCAAGTCTGGATCGGCCTTTAGAAAAGTCTAGCGTTATTGTTTTTGATTATTTGAGTTAAATCTGTGTGACAGTACAAAACTATTTACATGTTAAATAAAAAAATTCTTTATTGAACTTTATTGAAATAATAATTACAAGTACAAACAAGTACAAGTACAATATCGTCAAACAAAATTAAAGTAAAGAAAAAGTATCATTGAAAGAATTGATACTTGGGGACATTTGTTTCAATTAATGACATATACGACATCCGATACACATAGCTTCGATCGTGTATTTTCAGTGGGTACAAATATCTCACGCAATTCAATACAAATTTATAATGACAATCATATGAACATAGACGGTTGAAACATAAGATGATATTTTATTTTATTCTTTCTTCATCTGGCTAGCGGCCTCCTCTTTGGCTTGACGAGCCTTCAAGTCCTTCAACACAATGGCGATGTCCGTGACTTTAGTATCGATCGACATGAATTCCAAATATATTTGGGTTCTTTTTTTAATGAAGTCAGCCTCCATTTGCCGGGTACACTGAGCAAAACGATCGCTCAGTGCCTGCATCTGTTCTTGGGCCGGTGATTCACCAGCCTGCAGTTTAGCTGGATCAGGCTGCTGATTGGCCTGACCGGGCTGCTGTTTGACTTGATATGCCTTTCCTTTATCTTGATCAGCTTTCTGTTCGACTTGAACATTCTGCTCTTTGTCTCCAACGGTTAGTTGTTTGGCCTGATCGGTCATTTGTTTAACTTGAACGGTCTGCTCCTTGTCTCCAACGGTTTGTTGTTTGGCCTGATCGGCCATTTGTTTAACTTGAACGGTCTGCTCTTTGTCTCCAACGGTTTGTCGTTTGGCCTGATCAGCATTTTGTTTAACTTGAACGGTCTGCTTTTTGTCTCCAACGGTTTGTCGTTTGGCCTGATCAGCATTTTGTTTAACTTGAACGGTCTGCTCTTTGTCTCCAACGGTTTGTCGTTTGGCCTGATCGGCCATTTGTTTAACTTGAACGGTCTGCTTTTTGTCTCCAACGGTTTGTCGTTTGGCCTGATCAGCATTTTGTTTAACTTTAACGGTCTGCTTTTTGTCTCCAACGGTTTGTCGTTTGGCCTGATCAGCATTTTGTTTAACTTGAACGGTCTGCTTTTTGTCTCCACCGGTTTGTTGTTTGGCCTGATCGGCCATTTGTTTAACTTGAACGGTCTGCTCTTTGTCTCCAACGGTTTGTTGCTTTGCCTGATCGGCCATTTGTTTAACTTGAACGGTCTGTTTTTTGTCTCCAACGGTTTGTCGTTTGGCCTGATCAGCATTTTGTTTAACTTTAACGGTCTGCTTTTTGTCTCCAACGGTTTGTCGTTTGGCCTGATCAGCATTTTGTTTAACTTGAACGGTCTGCTCTTTGTCTCCAACGGTTTGTTGCTTGGCCTGATCGGCCATTTGTTTAACTTGAACGGTCTGCTCTTTGTCTCCAACGGTTTGTTGCTTGGCCTGATCGGCCATTTGTTTAACTTGAAAGGTCTGCTCTTTGTCTCCAACGGTTTGTTGCTTGGCCTGATCGGCCATTTGTTTAACTTGAACGGTCTGTTTTTTGTCTCCAACGGTTTGTCGTTTGGCCTGATCAGCATTTTGTTTAACTTTAACGGTCTGCTTTTTGTCTCCAACGGTTTGTCGTTTGGCCTGATCAGCATTTTGTTTAACTTGAACGGTCTGCTCTTTGTCTCCAACGGTTTGTTGCTTGGCCTGATCGGCCATTTGTTTAACTTGAACGGTCTGCTCTTTGTCTCCAACGGTTTGTTGCTTGGCCTGATCGGCCATTTGTTTAACTTGAACGCTCTGCTCTTTGTCTCCAACGGTTTGTTGCTTGGCCTGATCGGCCATTTGTTTAACTTGAACGGTCTGCTCTTTGTCTCCAACGGTTAGTTGTTTGGCCTGATCGGCCCTTTGTTTAACTTGAACGGTCTGCTCTTTGTCTCCAACGGTTTGTTGCTTGGCCTGATCGGCCATTTGTTTAACTTGAACGGCCTGCTCTTTGTCTCCAACGGTTTGTTGCTTGGCCTGATCGGCCATTTGTTTAACTTGAACGGTCTGCTCTTTGTCTCCAACGGTTTGTTGCTTGGCCTGATCGGCCATTTGTTTAACTTGAACGGTCTGCTCTTTGTCTCCAACGGTTTGTTGCTTGGCCTGATCGGCCATTTGTTTAACTTGAACGGTCTGCTCTTTATCTCCAACGGTTTGTTGCTTGGCCTGATCGGCCATTTGTTTAACTTGAACGGTCTGCTCTTTGTCTCCAACGGTTTGTTGCTTGGCCTGATCGGCCATTTGTTTAACTTGAAAGGTCTGCTCTTTGTCTCCAACGGTTTGTTGCTTGGCCTGATCGGCCATTTGTTTAACTTGAACGGTCTGCTCTTTGTCTCCAACGGTTTGTTGCTTGGCCTGATCGGCCATTTGTTTAACTTGAACGGTGTGCTCTTTGTCTCCAACGGTTTGTTGCTTGGCCTGATCGGCCATTTGTTTAACTTGAACGGTCTGCTCTTTGTCTCCAACGGTTTGTTGCTTGGCCTGATCGGCCATTTGTTTAACTTGAACGGTCTGCTCTTTGTCTCCAACGGTTTGTTGCTTGGCCTGATCGGCCATTTGTTTAACTTGAACGGTCTGCTCTTTGTCTCCAACGGTTAGTTGCTTGGCCTGGTCGGCCATTTGTTTAACTTGAATGGTCTGCTCTTTGTCTCCAACAGTTTGTTGCTTGGCCTGATCGGCCATTTGTTTAACTTGAACGGTCTGCTCTTTGTCTCTAACGGTTTGTTGTTTGGCCTGATCGGCCATTTGTTTAACTTGAACGGTCTGCTCTTTGTCTCCAACGGTTTGTTGCTTGGCCTGACCGGCCTTTTGTTTAACTTGAACGGTCTGCTCTTTGTCTCCAACGGTTTGTTGCTTGGCCTGATCGGCCTTTTGTTTCACTTGAACGGTCTGCTCTTTGTCTCCAACGGTTTGTCGTTTGGCTTGATCAGCCTTTCGTCTGGCTTGACCACGCCGTTGTTTGCCTTTAGCAGGCTGTTGTTCGACTTTAACAGTCTCCTGATTGATTGAACACTCTTCACTAGCTGGACAAGCTTTTGAAGGATCTTGACAAACCTTTTTTAATACACTTTGTATTTGGTTTTCTAATTTCAAAACAATTGGCTGAAACAGATTTATTCATTTGAATCAAACAGAGCAATTAAAAATATTAGTCCGGACAGATATCTGTAAATTTATACACTAACCTTTCATTAAGAAATAATTGCAAGCTCGCAAGTTTTTTTTTAAGAGGGAACATCGGTTTCAATTATGTATACAGGGTGTCCCATAATATGTGGGCAATCTCCCGGATTTGGGTAAATTTCGTAAAAATGAATGAAAAAATAGCTATAAAATTAATTCCTCAGAGACACCCCTACAAAGATATTAGCTGTTTAAGTTGAGAGTTGAAAATCAATTTTTTGCAATAACTTTTTTATTTCTTGACCGATTTTGATAATTTTTGGTTTTATTTTGTACTATTTGGGACTGTTTAGAATAGTGTTTCATAATCTTTGGTAGCACATACATAGACCTCGGGATGGCATAACCCCCTCATTCACTTGAAAGAAAACAATAAAAATAATAATTTTACAGTTTTTTAAGGTTAATTTTCTTTTTATTTGACATTTTTTACGTAAAAAATGTATCGTTATTTATTTCGATAGAGCGAACCGTTATCGAGATAAACGTCCTTCTAATAGGTGATGCGTCGCAGGAACTTTCTAAATTTCAAGTAAATTTTAACAAGATGGCTGACCTATGACAGTAAATTGAGCAGGAAACAAAACAATAACTTAATTAAATACACGTCAAATAGTGTCAAAGATTTCATTTCATGCAGATTCAATTCTAACTGATTTTCTGCGTATTCACTATTCAGCGTTTGTGTAACTTATTTTAAAATCAGTTTAGGATTGAATCTGCATGAAATGAAATCTTTGACACTATTTGACAAGTATTTAATTAAGTTATTGTTTTGTTTCCTGCTCAATTTACTGTTATAGGTCAGCCATCTTGTTAAAATTTACTTGAAATTTAAAAAGTTCCTGCGACGCATCACCTATTAAAAGGACGTTTATCTCGATAACGGTTCGCTCTATCGAAATAAATAAAGATACATTTTTTATGTAAAAAATGTCAAATAAAAAGAAAATTAACCTTAAAAAACTGTAAAATTATTATTTTTACTGTTTTCTTTCAAGTGAATGAGGGGGTTATGCCATCCCGAGGTCTATGTAGGTGCTACCAAAGATTATGAAACACTATTCTAAACAGTCCCAAATAATACAAAATAAAACCAAGAATTATCAAAATCGGTCAAGAAATAAAAAAGTTATTGCAAAAAATTTATTTTCAACTCTCAACTTCAACAGCTAATATCTTTGTAGGGATGTCTCTTAAGAATTAATTTTATAGCTATTTTTTCATTTATTTTTACGAAATTTACCCAAATCCGGGAGATTGCCCACATATTATGGGACTCCCTGTATATAAGACAAGACTGGGATTCAAACCTAGTCGGTGATAGCCGCAGTAATTTAGTCGCTTGTACGCTAAACCACTGCGCCAATGCGTGCTCCAGACTCACATGGTAGTTGAACTTATTAATCTTTTAAGAATGTTGTCAAATTTTTACCTTCAAATCTGTTTTGGCAGTTTGATTTTTGCTGCAAGCTTTTAAAATTTGCTGGAAATTGTTGTGCACATCCGGGATGTCCAAAAACGGTTTATAGTTGTCGAAATTATCCAACAGCTTATTCAACGTCTTCTTATTGTATTCAATTAGCGACAGGCAGTACGAAATATTGGCACAAAGATGGTGGTACTTTGGTTCACAGAATTTTTTACAAAAACAGTCCACTAGATTCTCCATGTGTTTTGTTTTTTCTGTTAAATAAAACAGGAACCTGCAAGATAAATTATACAACATCAAGTAACCTGCAATATATTTTTTTTTAAGTTACCCACTTCTTAAACATCACATTATTAATGACACTACAGTCGAGTCTCGGTTATCCGAGGTAATGTGTATACATATAATATCCACACTGTGAACCGTATATAACGAATAAGTTCATTTTCTCAGTTGATATTTTTGTAGAATGTCGAAAAGTAAAACAAAATAGGTCGATTTTCGGATATTAAATTACACATAGTTTTTCTTAATAATAATAATAACCTTTATTAGCAATGCTATCTACAATAATACAATACAATTTTATAGCTTCACCTATCCCCTACAATACACAGTAACAATTTCACCCTTTTTCCCATTTTTACAATACATTTCCTAGACATTAAACTATATATCATTATCCTAAATAAATACTGTCCTTCTTATATGTCTTCTACTCTTTGTTTTGAACTCATTTATCCCTACACTACTTTTAACCCATTGTGGTAATGAATTATATAACCTTAGTCCATTATTATACAAACTTTTCCGACCAAATACAGTTCTTGATTTAGGTATATAAAAGTCTTCACTACTTCTTGTTTCATGATCATGTACATCACTCACCACCCTACATTCGTCCATTAAATGCCCAGGCACAATGCCATTTAGCATCTTATACACAAACACTACTGTCTTGTATACCAATTGTTGTCTTATAGTTAACCATCCCGTCTGCTCCACCATGTTTTTTATGCTTGTGTATCTATTGCAGGCCAACACCACTCTCATAGCCTTGTTTTGCGTTCTCTGTAACATTCCACTTACTCTATGGGTTTAACCCCCTCAAACTGACCCTTACCAACTTGAAATTTTCAAATGAGAAAGGTAGGCTTGTGACATTTTTTTAAAAGGTTAGAATATAGTCACGATGAAGAGAAAATTAATATACTCATTACATATGGTTCACACTGTATAACAAGGTAAAGAGAATGATGACGAAATAGATCGAATAATCCTGAACGCAGAAAATCACATTTCGGATAACCGAGACTCTACTGTACGTACTTACTTCATGATCGTCTTCAGATCTTCTTCTTTCATGTCTCCTGATTCAGCGAGATCGGACCAGACATCCGGCAGTATATTGTACACTAGGTTGCTATCCCTTTCCGCGAGTTGTAAAAAAAGATTTTTACTAAGACTCCTCAACTGGCTATCCTCGGACACGATGCAACGAACCAAAGCCGAAATGCGACTGCACACGTGTGTCATGTCGCGCACCCATATCGAGTCTTCCATGATCAGGCGACTCAAGGAGCTAAATGCACATCTTCTTACCTTCATGTTCTGGTCCTTCAACCTGAAAATTACAAATCACAAAATAAGTTTTCTGAAACACTGATTTCATGTTCAACTGAATGTGGTTAGTATGCAAAATTTACCAGTACCAATGTACATGTACAGTGTGTGAGTTTCTAAAGCAGAAAAATTCTAGAGTGGGAAAAACATTCTAGAGAAGTCTAAAGGTGACATTCAGCCAGATACGGCGCTGCATGACGGACCTGCCGTAGCAGCGGGATGCTTCTCACCGAAATTTTGTTTACCATTGCTCCTAATGGGAGTCCATCGTTTTGTGGCACCGGACTCTGTGGAAGCATTCTCATTAGGTGCAATAGTAAACAAAATTTTGACGTGACGCATCCTGCTGCTCCGACGGGTCCATCATGCAGTGCCGTATCAGGGGGCGCATGCAGCACCTGGGGCATCTTTCCACAATGTGCAGATGCATTTCTAACCACAGGGTTAATAGGGCTGTAGCCCAGGAGGGCTACAGCCTTTTGAGGGCGGAAGTTTTCATCAACATTTTCTTACTTGTTTTTTTACAAAATTTTCTCAAGGGATGACCCCCGAACTCTCCGTCCTTATACCCGAGGAATACCCCCCGTACCAACCAAACTCCTCGGTTGGACTCTAATGCCAACATATCTTTGACATAATTCACTGAAAAGCGCAGCAGAATTTACCTAATTTAATGAATGCACATTTCTATTAAGAAATTGATGTTTACCCTCCCTAAGGTAAACATTTCTTCTTAAGAGAGGAGAGGAGACGGTAATCTTTGTATCGGCACGCAGGCGGCAAGTAGACTAGGCCCGGCCCTGGTGGAATGTCACCCTAACAATCTTCCTTGGTTTAGGAATAATAATTTTATAAAAACTCGTAACTTACATTTACTATATTACTGAAAAAAGCAACCATAAATTATACCGCGGTTAGTGTTGGCTCAAAAAAAAAGTGTCAAAAGCGAGTAATTAACTTGCCTTCAAGCAATGAAAGGATTGCAATGTGAAAAATGTATTCAAAAAATCAAAAATGAACGTGAATAATTGTCTGTTGTGAGGTTATGAAAACAAATATGTATAAGCTGTATCAATTGTCAGCCGTTTGCAGCCTTCAAATAGCTAGCACTGGATTAACAACCGAATGTTGTGAACTACGAGTAGTGAAAACAGTGATGTTTCAAAAACAACAGTAACTTTTTTATAAATATTTTGCTACCAAAAAAAAAACCATATTAAAAGCGGTATACACTCATTGATAAAACCATTGTTGTTATGGACAATATTCAATTTACATTATTCTTACCTATTAACCATTGCATCCATCCACGGATCTACGATATGAGGATATCTTTGCAGCAAATCTGTTCGACGTATTATTATAATTTTAACAAGAGGGAACTTCGAATCCTCCAGAAGTGTGAGAAGTACTTTCAGATGATCATCACAAAATTCACTTGATATCATCATGTACCTATAAAGTAATCTCATTTAATAACATAACCTATTTCCTCTCAGAAGAAGCAGAACCAATGATGCGATAACATCATGCAGTCACATATTATGAAAACAAAATTGACATTAGGCGAGCGAACGGTAGCTCGGCGGGTTAGAGTGCAGACTACTAAGCCGTTGAGACTGCCACTGTCTGGGTTCGAATACCAGTCTTGCCATGTGTAATAAAATTGTGTCTGTGGCTGAATGAGCTATTTCTCGAAGCCAAATTACCAGAGTGGTAATATCTTTTAGACTGATGCTTTTTTTTTTAATTGACAATAATAATTATTACTTACTGAATCAGTGATTTCACTGCATTATCCTGCATAGCCTCGTTGTTGTACCGATTCGGTCGCTGACAGATGTTGACAACAATGTGAGCGAGTTTACTCAGGCCACCCGAACCGGTCACTGTGTCCTTTTCCAATATGTTAAGGATGAACTCAGCGTCTTCATCTTCGACCAGGGCACCTTTTATTTCGAACTCTTCGTTCTGGATAAATTATAAAGTTCATTATTAGAAAATTATTAAGACACGAATAATAAATTCAGACATACCGATGTCTGAATTGGTAAAGATTCCCCACTTATGCTTGATCCTTCACTTGCAGAGTGACGATTTTTCTTGACGATTGGTTTATTCAGATGGCGTCTTTTCAAATCTCTGTAGTCATCATGTCCTAAAACTTTCGTCTGCCACAGAGATATCGCACGAAGCAACACACAAATCCTGGTCAAAACAAACATCTGAACTTCCCGTTCTCCATTCTCTGTGACATAAGCAGCCACTGCCGCTATTACCTTCGTCATTATTTCTTCACATAGTTTTTCAGGTTTTGAATTTGTCTTGAGGGAAAAAAGCAACAAAGTTATTAGAGAATTCACATTAAAAAGTATTGTCCATATACAGGGTTACTGGTAACTGGATACATTCCTTTGGTGATCTGATAAAACAAGAGGTAAGGAGTAAATTAACCCCAACATGCACTATACAAAACTCAATAGATTTTGAGATATTTCGATTTTCAACTTTTCTTAAAAAAATGGTTTCAAATGTCTTGAAATGTAATTTTCAAAAAATCTACTTTAACTTTTTGATTTTTTTTTTGCTGGAATACTTGTCCAATACTATGCTTCCTTCTGGATTAAAAAATATCCTGAGGTATTTCGATCGTGTGAAAATTTCAAAGAAAAACTTCCACAAACTATTTTTTTTAAATAAGATTTAAAAGTTTTTACAAGTTATTTTCGCAAAATTGTCAAGGCAACTTGCGTACAAATCGTTTTAAAAACTTCCCTAGTGTAGTAGCTATCTAACAAGGTACGAATCTTGTACAAGAATAACAGAATCTCCCCGCTACGTACCGTTACCGAGGAACAAATCCTTAAGTAGGGACGTTTTAAAAAAAATACGGCCCTGAACGGGGGTCTTAAAATTCTCGGATCCGGCCCATCTTCAACAGGTCGTGTATTTGGGGGTCCCGAGCTTCGTCCCTACCAAGTTTCGTCCCGATCGGTAAAACTTTCAGACAGTAAGAGTGTTTCCTAGGCTATTCCCGAAAAATCCCGAAATTCCCGAAAAAATTACACTTCCCGGGAACGGATCCCGTTCATTTTCAATGGGCATCGTGCCACGGTGCGCCTCTTCAATCGAGCCAAATTTCAACTTTCCCACATGAAAACTGGCGGCTCTAGAGTGTTTCCTAGCAAAGTCACAGACAGACAGACCGACAGACAGACATTTTTCGGGCACAAGAATAATACGTATACTTACGAAACTTCTGTGACTTTGCTAGGAAACACTCTAGAGCCGCCAGTTTTCATGTGGGAAAGTTGAAATTTGGCTCGATTGAAGAGGCGCACCGTGGCACGATGCCCATTGAAAATGAACGGGATCCGTTCCCGGGAAGTGTAATTTTTTCGGGAATTTCGGGATTTTTCGGGAATAGCCTAGGAAACACTCTTACTGTCTGAAAGTTTTACCGATCGGGACGAAACTTGGTAGGGACGAAGCTCGGGACCCCCAAATACACGACCTGTTGAAGATGGGCCGGATCCGAGAATTTTAAGACCCCCGTTCAGGGCCGTATTTTTTTTAAAACGTCCCTACTTAAGGATTTGTTCCTCGGTAACGGTACGTAGCGGGGAGATTCTGTTATTCTTGTACAAGATTCGTACCTTGTTAGATAGCTACTACACTAGGGAAGTTTTTAAAACAATTTGTACGCAAGTTGCCTTGACAATTTTGCGAAAATAACTTGTAAAAACTTTTAAATCTTATTTAAAAAAAATAGTTTGTGGAAGTTTTTCTTTGAAATTTTCACACGATCGAAATACCTCAGGATATTTTTTAATCCAGAAGGAAGCATAGTATTGGACAAGTATTCCAGCAAAAAAAAATCAAAAAGTTAAAGTAGATTTTTTGAAAATTACATTTCAAGACATTTGAAACCATTTTTTTAAGAAAAGTTGAAAATCGAAATATCTCAAAATCTATTGAGTTTTGTATAGTGCATGTTGGGGTTAATTTACTCCTTACCTCTTGTTTTATCAGATCACCAAAGGAATGTATCCAGTTACCAGTAACCCTGTATAAGAACTCTTCAGGAAAATTAAAATATTATGAACGCTCATATTAACACTGTTATAGTAGCTGGAAGAAATATTTGAAGTCTCGTAAATCTTCTTGCAATGTTTACTGTAGAGATTAAAGGACAACCAACATTGAAAATGAAAAGTAAATAGAGAAGGGTGTCCGACCAGGACCGTATCTAGGTATAATTTAGAATTTAGAAACTGTAAGAAACAACTTAACTTGATTTACATTTTATGTGCCTAGTAGGCGCTCGTCTTAAAGCAGGGTATTACTTTCCAGTCATGCATAAATTCTTGTCAAATAATATGTAGGTACTTAATTGATAATTTCATAAAAATTATTAGAGGAGTAAAATTAGAAAAACATGCATTATTTTAGAATAATCAAGCAGCGGAAGGAGCCAAAAAGTTTGCACCATATTAAAGAAATAAAATTTCCATCTTTTTTGAAATTTTTTTGTCATAACTTTGTGCTTTTCAAAGGAATTTTTTCTGGCCACCTCATAAAAAAAAAATTATTTCATAATGTAACGTTACATTAGTTGGATATCTAACGAATTTTGGTCAAATTTCAAGCCAAACACTTTTGGTTTTCGAAATATCATGTTTTTTGTAATTTTGAAGTTTAGAAATAAACGACATTTACTATGGAACTAAACTTCAAACCAGGGATCTTAGTGTACTCAAATTTAATCTTTCGGAAAGCACAAACTTGTGACAAAAAAAATTCAAAATAGTTGCAAATCAAAAAATTTTCCCATATGATCCGAACTTTTTGGCAGGCGCTGAAAATATGAAAAACTTTGGGCGTAACTGCTTGAAAGTCGACCCCGACTGTTGTTTTTGGTCACATACAGTGCTCGACGACGACAATTTTATAAACAGTCATAGATTATTACTTTATCGATCCTGGATAAATACCGATCCTGGATAACACCAACACCACAATGGAAAAAAGTGAAAGTGCAAAGAACCTGGGGGTATTTTTCGATAGTAGCCTGGCATTTAGTGCTCATCGAAACCTAAATGCCTTTACCACCTAAAAGATATTTGATATGAAAACACGAAATTACAACTCGTTGAGAAAATCTGGTACTCAATTTGGATGCTAGAAGAGACCAGCACTACCATTGTCAAACGCATAAAATCGTTTTACCGAAACAACCATTTTTCGAAGTTCCTGTCACAATGGAAACAAACACAGACACACACACACATCAGATGAATTCTCCATACCAAAACACAATGCAGAAAAATTATTATTACTATTATTAAAGAAATATTGCCACAAACCTACCCTGTAAATGAAATCAATTGCAGATTCTATTACTTTTGAAAAATACATTTTTGGCACAAAAAATTCTTCCGCGAGGAAACGCAGCAAGTTCGTAAAAATTGGATCATTGTTCGCAATCTTGAATAGGGGTTGACGTTTCATGACCAATTCTAGGTTGCAAGCAACTTGAAGGAAATTCAAACACGCGGACATGAACAAAGCGTCCTCTACTGCCCTTTGTGAAAATGCTTCTTCTGCCACAGCCTGAAAAAAAAAAACACAATTACACAAACCGAAAAATTTATTTATTTACTCTCAACAGGCACAACCCCTATTTTTATACATTAAAAAAAAAAAATACAACAAAAATATGTGTAACAGACTATACTAGAATTCGTTTAGTCTGTGCAGTAATTTCCAAGAAGCGATAAGGGCTTATGAGGGAAGCAAAGTTGCCAATGTGCCCATTCGAAGTAATTTATTATTACACTAAAATTATATGGATCGCTTATTTTTAATCATAAAGTAAGCTATTCGGGTCAAAATTTAATTGTGACATAGTACACTTATAGTACACAACAGTGTAGCTTGAATTTATTTAATTCATATATTGTACACTAATTAAAATTTCTAAAAATTTGTGCAAACTTACAACTGGCAACAGCGCATTGAAATAATTCATAAGAGTAGAGAAACCCAAACACTACAAGTACTCTACAACCGATAACTTACGAATCCCATAATTCCCTTGTATACAGTTATGCGAACCGAGTCGAAGCGGTCGCATCGCATCGTTAAAGGGCCACGTGCTTGTGTGAAGCTGTTTCAGATCATTGTCGTGGTGTTCGTACAGTAAAAGGGTGTTGAATTACCGATCATAAAATTATTTTATAAGTGAGTATAATAATTATATTGCTTTCTGCGGGTGTGATCAAAGGTGGTTGTTACAGCTGTGATACTTAATATTGTATGTGATTTGCATATAAACAATGGCAGCATCCGAAGATGGCAACCGTAAGCGTGCTCGCACTGCTTGTAAAAACTTCTCCTCCGGTGAAAAACAAATCATCGACAATGTGTACCGTGGCCTTAAGGAAAGAAACCCGGATATGTTGAAAGATGACGTTGTGAAACTGTGCAGTAGTTTGACGAAAGTTGGTGTCAGAAGTGTGTACAAGATTATTAAAGAAAAAAATATGTCCAAAGATGACCAAACAGTGTACCAGAATGTTGAAAATCAAGGACCACGTGGAAGGAAGAAAATTCAGCTGGACGACGATACAAAAAATGCCATACGCAGAGTCTTCCATTCGTATTTTTTTAGAAATGAGATTCCAACTTTAAAAAAAAATCTCTGAAAATTTAGCTTCAGATGATAGTTTACCGAATATTTCACGCGCTGTTTTATTACGCACTCTACGTGAAATGAATATTCGGTACCTCAAAAGAGATAGAAACAGTCATCTGATTGAAAAGGAGGAAATTATTGTGTGGCGCCGCAAATATTTACAGGAACTTCGCCAATATCGTCGCGATGGACGGAAAATTTATTTTACTGATGAAACGTGGCTCAACGCAGGCCACACCGTTTCGAAAGTTTGGCAAGACTTGAATATAAAAAGCAGCAAACAAGCGTTCATGGACGGTTTCTCCACCGGCTTAAAAGCACCATCAGGTAAGGGGAGTAGACTCATAATCTGCCATATCGGAAGTGACTCTGGTTTTGTGGAAAACGGACTGCTGTTGTTTCAATCCAAAAAGACGGGTGACTACCACGAGGACATGGATTCGGAGAAGTTCGAAACGTGGTTTTCACAAATATTAGGCAGACTTGAGCCAGGGTCAGTAGTGGTAATGGACAATGCCCCCTATCACAGTAGACGCTTGGAAGCTTTACCAACCACCGCATGGCGAAAAGGAGACATAATAGATTGGCTCTCCAGGAAAAATATCGAACACGAAGCCAATATGCTGAAAACTCAACTTATGAATCTCGCAAGAGCACACAAACAAAAATATATCAAATATGCTGTGGACGAAATGGCTCGTGAACGCAATATCATCGTACACCGTTTGCCACCATACCATTGTGAACTCAATCCAATTGAATTGATTTGGGCTCAAGTGAAGAATCATGTTGCTAAAAATAATTCCACTTTTAAAATCAATGACGTACGAGATTCACTTCTCGATGTTTTAAGCAATCACGTATCTGCAGAATCCTGGAAAAATTGTATTAGGCATTCAATGAAAGAAGAGGACAAAATGTGGGATTTGGATACGATAATGGACGTTACGGTTACGTTAATCCACTAATAATTAACGTTAACCCCGAAAGTGACATATCTTCGAAAAGTGATTTTAGTGATTCGGATAATTGAATAAATTAAAAAAAAAACAATTAAAAATTAATCAAAACAAAAAAATTGTGTGCAAGTGAATTGTATTTCAGTTGTTCCAGTTTAAAAAAAAATTATGCGGGTGAGTGGAATTTTTGTTATTTAGTTATGACAAATAATTTGATGCTAGGGAGTACAATTTCAATTGGTGTAGTTGAAATCATTTTGACGAGAGAGTTGTTTTAATTCTAAAAATTTCACCCTGTATAAATATTTGTATAGGTTTTTGCATAATTTACAAATTATTATCTATTATTTCACTTTAAATTTTTATTTGAATTTATCAATTTTAAAGACAGCGCTTCTAACAAAGAAGCGCACGCCTATGGAACACCTAGAGCGTGGAGAATTGCTTCCAAGTATTTACTGCACAGACTAAACGAATTCTAGTATACTTGGTAACATTTTCCTTGTCTTACAAATATAAAGTTTGTTTACAAAACAACAACAATATACATGTTGCACACATGTGTTGCAAAACATGTATGAGAAAATGAAAAGAATGATTCCCTGCCTCGTTCTAAGAAAAAAAAGTTCCTAGGGTGTAAAAAATTTTTTTTTACTAAGCTCATGAACTCTTTGAGATATAAAACTGCATTTTTGTACACTTTATACACTTCTTGTCAATAATATTATCTGCTTTTTGAGGATTAATTCTCTTTTTATGTGACAGTGAAACAAATCAAAAAAAAAATTACTATGCTGTCCACAGCAAAACATGTTGCCACTTTTATGTTTTTCATCATAAAATCTTATTTTTCTCGAAAACCAGTTCACATTAGAGTATTTGACTAGGAGTACCTTTTTTTATGCAAAAAACATTGACAGTTTAAAATGTGCTCCCACAATGACAATTTTCCCAGTATCGTAGAAATCAGGGGAAAAAAAATGTCACGCAACCCTATGATCTCCGCCACTGTTATATGGAAATAAATTGAATTAGCGCTCAAAAAATAAATAATAATAAGACGTATCCAAAAATTCAGTTTTATAATTCAAACCGTTCCTGAGATATCGTCAAAAAATAGGAAAAAATATTATTTTTGACACCCTGTATGTTAGGGAATCTGTACACCAGTTGACAACCATGCAGTAAGGTCTACTAATATTGATTGACCACACACCTGAAGACAGGCTGGAAGGGTGAAGGTGAAAGAGACAATAATAATTGCAAGAAAAAACCTCCCCCAGTGCCAGCACCAGCACCAACATCAGCAAGTCAGTCGAATTCTAACAGTCAAAGATATGAATTCGAGAGAATCATAATAAAGGGACGGTCGTCGGAACAACCTTACAAACTGGTCCGCGTCGTTTCATAATAATTAAAATTACATAACTACTTAGCTTATCTTTAACTTCACAGTACAATCATCAATAATTATATCAATAAAAATACATTAAAAATTTGAAGTGTGTTATTTGTTTAATAATTAAATATAAAAAAAGGAGTTAAAGAAAGAGAAAGAATCAGCCCGTTCACTGTATCTCAATAACGATGCATTTGCGGACATACGTTAATGGGAACTTATTTTCTTAGAACGAGTCAGGAAACCACACCTTTCACTTTCCGACACATGTTTTGTAACACACTGTAATTCACTCTCTTGAGCAATCGATTTACAAAAATAAGTGTTGAGATCTTTTACTGAAATCTAAAAACCAGGTTTCTTAGTTTAGTTCTTGCTGAGACCTTTTCCATCAATGCCGGTGTGCCTCAGGGATCCATTTTATCTCCGACTCTCTTTCTAATATTTATAAACGACTTGCTTGAAACAACAAAAAATCCAATATACAGTTTTGCCGACGACAGTACCCTCATATCTTCTTATACGTTAGATGCGCGAACATCTGCCATCGACGCACAGACTCGCAGGGAGCAAGAAGTTGCCATACTTAACAATGACTTGCAAGACATTCTAACTTGGGGCGATAGAAACCAAGTCCAATTCAATGCTGGAAAAACCCAAGCAGTCATCTTCTCCAAAAAGACCAACGTTTTGGAGCCAGATATGATGATGGCGGGACACTCTCTTACCCCAGCGTCATCTCTTTGTTTACTTGGAGTGAGCCTTGGAGCGAACATGTCTTGGCATGATCATGTTGCAGGTCTGGCGAAGAGTGCTTCTCAAAAACTTGGGACACTCTTCCGCGCGAAGAAATTTTATACACCACAACAGCTTCTCCTCTTATACAAGGCTCAAATCCGACCATCCTTGGAGTACTGCTCACATGTTTGGAGCTCAGCTCCTAAACATACGCTGAGACTACTCGACTCTATCCAGAAAAGAGCCATACACTTGATTGGGGACCCAGATTTGACAAAAAATTTAGACACTCTCGAACATCGGAGAAGAGTAGCTGACCTGAGTCTGTTTTACAGATATTTTTATGGAAAGTGTTCAAGGGACGTGGCCCGCTTGATCCCACCAAGATCAAGACCGGGCAGAAATACACGCCGAGCCGCAGACGCTCATCCGGATCAGGTTCAGCTCGTTACACCTCGTACCACCCTATTTCAGACTTCTTTTATGTATAGAACCGCATCACTTTGGAATAGCATTCCAAAGGGCGTGTTTCCCGAAGTATACAACCTACAGCGATTCAAGGCCAACGTGAATCGACATCTCCGCTCATGCACCGCTCCCAGAGCGTCATAGGGATTTCCCTGCAGTGCATGTGCATTTTCAATAAAAAAAAAGTTCACATTTGAGCGCAGTTAAATTTCCCAAGTTGCCAATACCAATACCAGATGGTATTATGGTTTTATTTTTAATTGAAAAGTGTGTATCTGCAGTTTCACCTGTTTTGAGCTTACAGGTACTTATACTGTTTCAATCAATCAATATATATTTCAGTGTTTTAAACTTAATACACAGTCTTTATACACACGTACCTGTTCATTTCAATCCAACTAGTTTTTTTAGTGGACTTGACCAAATACTCCGCAAATATTCACAAATAATGCAGTAGGATGGCAGTATCTGTGATAAATTAATACACATACGCTTATGCCGTTAGACAACTTCATGTACATATGTATAACCTCGCTTATTTGGCACTTCTACAGCAGATTTTTGGTTTCCCTGATTTTTATTCGATTGAATGTAAAAAAAAAAAAAAATCGCGGCCATAATAAAAACAAAAGTTGACTGGAGGAAAATAATTATATGAAAAAAAGCTATATAAATTTATCTTTCTTGAGGCACCCCTGCAAAGACCTTACCTCTCAGATTAGAGGGTTGAAAATCAATTTTTTGCAATAACTTTTTTATTGGTTTTTGGCTTACGACCGATTTTGGTTAAGTTTTGTGTTATTTTGAAGCGTTTAGAATTGTGTTTTCCAATCTTTGGTCGAACTTACATAGACCTCGGGGTGAAACATCCCCCTCATTTACGTGAAAGACACAACAATACATTTTTTTAAGGTGAATTTTCTTGTCATTTGATATTTTTTACATGAAAAATATATAAAATTCAAAAAATTTCTTGCGTGTGTCACCTACAAAGGAGTTTATCTCCATAAAGGTTGACTTCTATCGAAATAAATCAGTACATTTTTACGTAAAAACTATCAAACAAAAAGAAAATTCACCTTCATAAGGACCCCACAGAATCCTTGTTGAGAATTGGCTCCCGGTTAAATTTGTTGTAATTTTGGGGATCGGTGGTATTCCATTACTGGATCAGAAGTCTCAACAAATCCATCTCTGAAGATGGATTTTTTCTATTATGACAGTCATGCATATATTTTTAAATAGTGGCCCTTCTATTTGTTTTATAGAGAAATCTTCCACAGTTCACTTGTTAAGACTGAACAGCTGCTTCTGTTGCTGTAGTTACATTTTAGGTTTGTTGAGTCATTTTCGAGAAAAACAGGAAAAAGTTTTCATTTTGTGTTATTCAATTATTTTCATAATTGCATTGGATTTGCAGCCAAAGCACAAGGCGGTGACAATAATTTTCATCTCTCCAATTTAAGAGGTAATTTCTTTGTAGGGGTGTCTCGGCAGAATCAATTTTATTGTTATCGTTTAAATTATTTTTTACAAAATCTATCCAAATAAATTTCCCACGTATTATCGGACACTCTGTATAATGTATCATTTGTCGTACTTAATAAATGAATATTAACAAAAATGTTAATTTTATGTTCTGTTCTGTAGCAAAATAGCCTATTATTACCAAATTAAATCAATTTTTCATTAGATATGACTTTATTTTTCTTTTCAGGTGTCCATCATCTTTAATTTTTTAGTATAGATGGCCCCACTATCAAATTTCAGGTTAAAACTGTTTTGTCGGCTTTTCTATCTACACTACGAAAAACTTGCCATAAAGTATTGAAAATTCATTTCACTGGGCTTTTGGGCTCTTTAATTAATATTGGACAATGTAAATTTGAAAAATTTGACCCTGTAACTCATCATCCTGCTAACTTTGGCTACAGGACAACGAATTCAAACTCTGTCTTAGTTAGGGAAGGCACTTATTACTATACCTCAATCGACCAACAGATATAGCAATAAAACTGCGCACAAACTTTTAAGGTCCAAGTAGTCACATCTGTAGGCAGATAGTGCCTTATTTATTGGTTACCTGGTTCCGGTAAACCAATGAGAAGGGCATTCTAAGGTTTGTGTGTATAATTCTTGTGTATAAGGTCTGCCTACCTGGATTGTAAACTTACCGCACACTTTTATTACTATATCTTTTGGCCGACTGAGGTATACCTTGTATTCAAAACTGATATCGAGGACTGGATAGCGAAATATAATTACGATCAAACTTCACAGGAAAGTTCTTTTGATCATTCAATTATACAACCAAATGTTATTTTGAAAATTATAATCCTTTATGTTTGGCAAAGGAAATCTATACATTGGTGAGATTGAAGGCCAAAATTCTACTTTTTCGTATACTTTTTTTCGAATGTCTCAATATTTTCCTTACCTTCAGAGTGTATAATTCAAATTTGCTATAATTATAAAAAGGAATCTTCACATGAATTTTCTGTACGGAGTGTTTTATTTATCGTAAATCAGACATTATAAATAAATCGAATGAAAAATAATTCAAGTAAAATTGCCGAAGCCCTAGAGTTTTGAAATGTTTCAATCACAAAAAAATCATAAAAAAAATCTCCGTTGCAGTTCGAGTAACTCGGGAGACTTTTCAATTTTTGCATTCTGCTCGTTACGGACCTTTGCTTATCATTTAATCAAACTGCAACACAGAGATGTGAAAATGACACAAAAAACCTCTCGTTTTTCAAGTGAAAACTTACCTTAATATTTGTACCGATAATTGCTCTGCTACCCTCGGCAGCCATCCGCAGCAGAATCAGGGCAGATCGAGAAACTGACTGTGTTACCGGTACTTTCTGGGAAAAATACTGCCACAGCTTGTCGGTCATAACATCTGCTAATTTTCCCTTGGCCGTCCATTCTGCTATCAACGCCTGGAGATCACCAATGTTATCCTCTGGTACTTTGTTTAGTAACGTAATTAAGCGATTGACTACTGTGGCCGCATGCTCCCTTGAATAGAATCAAATTATTGCAGTTTTTCAACAAGTACTTAGGTACAGTACTCTCGGGAATGGACATACAGTGGTGTTAAAGTATACAGTTGTATACTTTGGTGCAGTATTTCACAGAGTGTAAGAAGTGCGTTCATTCAAATGAATTTATAAGAGAACACTAAGAAGACGAGACAGGATGCTACGGAAGCAATAAATCAAAATTAATACATACAGTGTGTGTCACAGGCATGGTACACCCCCTTTTTTTTCTTTATTTTTGGAGATAATTTTTTGAAATTTGGTACGTCGCATATTCTCGATAGAACGCATTTTTCTAGCAGAAAATTGAGTTTTTTCCCACATCCGGTTTTTCCGGAAATGTTACCAACTTTTTATTTTTAAATGGGACACCCTATATATTATTATATTTTTGGATTCTATACATTTGTACGAATCCAACAATACCACATAAGTACCATTTTAAATGTCAAATTTGTTTTTATTTAATTTTTTATTTCTCAATTATAGTGTGCCATGACTATTTCGTTTCACTCCAATTGGATCATCTAATGCTAGAAAAATCGAATTTTTGTTCAAAGTACTAAATTAAGTGATATATGGATAAATTATGCGCACCGGAATGATTTTTTGAGCTGGATTCATTTTTTTCAAATGGTACCATATTGGTACCGAGGTACCTTCTACAAGTACTTCCAATAAGGGACATTTTGGTGTACCCATTTTGCATCTGTGACGAACACAACTGAAGTCATGGCACACTATAATTGAGAAATAAAAAATTAAATAAAAACAAATTTGACATTTAAAATGGTACTTATGTGGTATTGTTGGATTCGTACAAATGTATAGAATCCAAAAATAAAATAATATATAGGGTGTCCCATTTAAAAACAAAAAGTTGAAAAAAAAATCCAATTTTCTGCTAAAAAGTGCGCTCTATCGAGAATATGCGACGTACCAAATTTCAAAAAATAAAGAAAAAAAAGGGGGTGATCGTGATGTGATGTGATGTGACACACACTGTATGTACATAATATACAAGTGCATGCCGTTATATGTAAACCAATGCGTCGTTATTTTATGTGTACATATGTACTGTGTACATCTATGTGTGCGTGTTAAATCCACATTATAGAGTAGAGAATCAAGGTGAATTCGCATTATAGAGTACCATAAATTAGTCCGGATTAGTGAATGATGGAAAATTCGGAGTAGAACATACACATTGGGAGAAAGAACTTGATCCGAATTACTGGATCATTCGGATACCGCTACTTCGGATTAGCGCGACACCACTGTATTTTGATTTTGTGACTTTCTGCAAATTAACTGAAACTTACTCCACAGTACTTTTGTCCGTATTTAGCAATATCGTTTGAAGAACTTGCATTAGGGAACTGTTTCTTTCCTGATCTGGTTTTTTGAGTAACTTGAGCATTGCTAAAAGATAAAACATTAATTAATTAGAAAAAAAAAAGTAACAGAGTTTACCTAATATTCCATCATAGACATTCCGAACATTAAATCTGTAAGCGAAAACAAAAAACTCAGTCGCTTGTATCAAATCATTTCTCTCTGTTGTGTCTAGCAGTTTAACCATGGGTTTAACGGCGCTCTCAATTAAATCAACAAATGTAACGAAGTCCCGATAAGGAGCAATGGCTTCTTCCAATATTTGACGGTGTCTAAAAACTTCCTGATCGATTTTCTCAGGCTCTAAGGTGGTTCTCAAACCAACGTAAATATCACGCATTACAGCTAAAAATAAATCAACTTCCTTCGCCTCCTTCATTTCATCTCTGAGAAACACACATTGATTATCAAAATTAAGCAAAAAAACTAAGAATATGTTCGGTTTACTTACTTTATCTTTCTGAATGTCTCAAATTTGTCGAAATAAGTTCGGCATAACTGAAACACTGACAAGAAATCGCTATGTATTATATGCAAACGGATAATATCGTTCACTTCTTCTTCAGATAATTTAGTGTCTGCTGGATCGGGATCTATAATTGATGTCATTAATTAATTAATTTTGTTATTAATACTAGAACCCGGTCGCCATACCTTTCTCTAATTCTTTTTCGATGGTGGACTTCAGGGGGGTCAGTTGTACAATTAGGTTCCACATAAGTTCACTTTCTTTTCTTTTTAAATTCTTGCCGTCACTGATGTGATCAATGATCTTATTTAATAAGGGTTGCAGTCTACTGATTTCACATTGTGCCTCTTCAGGATGAAGCTGGAAAATGAAGATTTGAAACACCCCTTGGATTTCTATTTTTATACTTCGATACAGGTCAAAAGATCACGACACATTTCAAACATAAAAGTTCATACGAAAGTAGTTCATAAATTATTCCAGCTACAACGGTCGGTAAAATTGATGTTGTCACTCTTTACCCTGTAGAATTGCTTGATCATTGTTGAATAAAACACTTCTGTCAAATTCTACTATTAAAATTTATTTCATAAACGTTTGTCTCCATCAATGGGCAATAATGTCATTAACTGTCGATAGCAACGTACATACAGCGTCAACATAAAGGTGTACTCATTATATGGGAAACATTTTTCCTTCTGGTCAAGGAAAATTTTTACTTTGCTATTATAAATAGCAGTTTGTACTATAAGATGAAGACAAATGACACACACAGACACACCAGTTGTCACGTGTTTTTTATAACTGTCAAATTTTACATTTTTTTGCAAAAAATTACAAAATATGGTCCTATTATAGTTTTTTAAAGTTTTATAAAATGCCACAGGAAAAAGTTTTTCATAAAAAAACCAATCAATTTCCTTTCTAGACAGGAAAGACACTTTTTAGTTTTTGTTGAGAAAATCTTATTCGGGACTTTACAATAATTATAGTAATACAATTATACCATTATAGCAGGAGTTAATACTAATCAGTTTCACTTGTTTGAGTGTTGTGATTTACCTACAAGTTATTGTGGCAGCTGGAGAAGTCATGTGTAAAGTTTGAGCGGATCACTTTATTGGATTTCAATAAATTCTAATTTAGTAAAATAAAGTACCTGAGCATTTTTTTTACAATTTTTTTAATTTCACCCATATTTCTCACTCATAAACTCACTAGTTCATAGATCCTTTGCCGTGTTAATATTCTTTAATAATTATTAAGACAATATTTTATTGTTTCAAAAGTGCGCTGCAAAAGGTAAAATATTTTTCTCTCTGGCAAATAGCATATTATGTATTTATTTAATTTGGCGTATGTACACATATCTACAACTTTGACTTTGCATCAAGTTTTTACCGATTATAAGAGATTAGTGTTTCACTTTTGTTTTTTATTTTTACAAGGAAACGTTATTTAGAACAACAACGAGTCAAAAAAAAACCCCGCTGAAAAGATAAATTTTATAAAAAGGAATAATTTTGTGCAAGTTTAGGAATTTTTGAGAACTCGGTGGTTAAACAAATTTTTGAAAAAAAAAAATTATTTACCACAGGCTTCAAAATTGGCATATGATATAAGAAACAAACTTTTTCCTGTGACATTTTATAAAACTTTAAAATATTTTGATTTCTTGCAAAAAAATGTCAAATCTGACAGTTACAAGACACATGCCAGCTGGTCTGAGTGTAATCTGTCATCATTGTTAAAGCACAAACTAGTAGTGAAATCAAAATTTTCCCTTTTTTCCTATATGGGAACAAAAAACAATTTTTCCCATATGATGCGTACCTACTTCATGTAAATGTTAAAATTAAATCGATTCCAGCAAATTAATTCATCATTTCTTCACTTTCTTTCCTTCTAGTCACCGTAATCAATTCTTATTTAATCTAGTTAATAGTTACAGCTTTAATGTATGTTTCTATGTACGGTTGATAATAATTATTGCCATTAACTATTTATTATATCAATGCTCGTTGATGAAGTCGGGCATGTTTATGAGACACCCATGCAGAAAGAGTTTAGCCCCATGAGAAGTTAAGGGATTTGAAATTTTGTACTCTTATCGACTCGCAAAAATTGAAAACGATTGAACGTTAAATTGAAAATTGAACAAAAAGGTTATCAAGTTGTCCTTTTTGTTTTCAAGTACCCTTTTCGTTGACATTTATAACAAGAGGCAGCAATCTCTACTCTGTTTTATGAAAACAATTTATTTAAAGGAGCTCGCAGCTTTACCACTAAGGCAAGTTAATTAACACAAATGCTGAAAAGTTTTTGAAAAGATTTTTATCAAAAAGGCAAACTGTGAATGAGTTGAATGAGCCAGAAAATACAAGGAGTTAATTAGGTCAAATAAATTTGTTCCAACCATTCCATTCTTTTTTTTTATATGATAATAATTCATGAACTTCTCTCGTATCATATAAGACAAGTTTTTGCATTAACACTAAAAATGGGGTAAAATTAAAATTATTACTTACATCCATTCCATAATGATTCTCAGATAAGAACTGAGAGATGCAATTTGCAGCAAATCGTCTAACATTAGGTTTTTTCTCCTGTAAATGTCGTATGGCTTCTTTTAGTATGATATGTTGGTGTTTAGGAGGAATCAACCCTTTTACCCCTTCTACGTGAATCGTTGCCAGCAATTCAAAACACTTTCCCCTTACCGAATCAGAAATGTCATTTAAATGTTCAGTGAGGGTAACCAAAAGTTGATCGCGATATTCTTTTGAATGGTTGTCTGAATGCTTTACCAGCACTTTGGCTATAACTATAAGAACAGCATTTTTCAGAGGCACAGCATTGTGAGCGAGATATTTGCTCAGGTACGACACTTCGGGGGACATCAAGTCCGGCATCAGATCGGCCATTTCTGACACCAACATCGAACAATGCCATGCTCCATCACAATCTTGAAATTGTTCTTCTATTTGCCATTCAGTAGCTTCTTTCACCAAGTCATGCACGAGACTTTCCTTGCAATTTAAATTCTTCACCAACTGATGAACACCCTCTGGTATACAAAGTGCCAAATGAATATTCGATTTAACCATTTTCACACTCATGCGAACAAAAACTGCTCCATGGTTGCAATTGTTTATTAAACTGGCAATCAGATTAAAAATTCTCACTTTTAAATCTTTATCTGATTCAATAGACGGATTTAGGATGAAACTGTAGGATATTTCCGAGAGCAAAATGACAAACTTTTCTTCAACAACTGAAGGCTCCCAGAGTAAATTTATCGGTTTCTCTGCAATATTAGAAATCAGCTCGATAATCGAGGTTTTGTTCATAAAAACGGTATCTTTCGATTTTGTTTTAGCTGGTAAAAGGCTCGCTCTGTTCGACAATGCACCGACTCTTACTAAAAGAGTTACAACTTGAACGTAAATGTACACGAGCATTTTGATTAAATTAAGGTATTTCGATTTTAATTCATCGTTAAGACTGTCCTTATCTTCCAGTGCGGATCCCAAAGCATCGTTGAAATTCCTCAAAGCTGCAATATCACAAAATTACTAAACTCAAACAGGAACTTCTTTCAAGGCAATCTACTTACCTGTATGTAGGTCAGCAAAGGCTCTTTTAATTATGTCGAACCTCAGACTTTCTTCATGATGTATCACAGAATAGTACACAGGGAACGCTTCGAATATAAATTCAAAGCTTTCTTTCTGTAAACGTTCTCTCGCCTCTGTAATTAATGAATATCTCTAATAAATATTACATCACAAACAATATGTTCTGCGGAAAAAAATCCTCAAATTCTTATATTTTTCTATTTTTTACTGCTTTTGTGTTTTTTTGAAAGACGGCATTTCTTTCTTTCTCTCTCTCTCTCTCTCTCAATTAACTTTACAATAATTATTTATTTATTTACCCTGATAAATTGCATCCCCATACATAAAAAAAAAAATTTATGCGATGTAATCCTGCAGAGAAAAATAAGTTTTTTGTTTGCAAGTCTGGTACACACAGCGCTTATCAGCTAAAAAACTAAAACTAAAATTTCTATTAAAACATTTTCAACGTAATTAAATTTATAAATAAAACAAAAATAACAGTAACATATCAACACCTAGACCTAGATATTGTCTTTAATCCAATTTTTTCAATTTTACAGATTTTACAGTTGCAATTCTCTTTTGTACGTCTAGGGTTTTTAGATCATTAGGAGGTAGTCCATTAAATATTTTAATCGCATTCACATGGCTATTCTTATCGCCCAGTGATTCAGATATTTTCAATAGATTTATTATTTTGTTCCTTGTTCTACTGTTCGATAATAAATGTGTTGCATTAAGAAGATTGTAGTTGTTAGCTAGAAATTCATACGTTTATTTTGTACGTAATTGGTTTTATTTATTATTTTTAATATTCTGTTTTGTATTCTGTATAACATTGTTTGTAGCAATTATTTTCAGGTTCTATTTACTTATTTTAAAAATCTCAAAATGAAATGACAAACAACCCGCCTCTTCTTCTGCTTGTTAATCTCACCGATACTAAACAAAGCTACCTATTCGCTCTTCTCTAATTCTCTTTGTAGGGATATGTAAGCGTACAGGTTGGTACGACTGCGACGGTTGGCTGTACAATATGACAGCTAGGCGCAAGGCATCATGAAAAACGAGAGATAAGGAGAAACGACGATGACATGGCGTCGTAATTGTGATACTCCTTGTAATGTAATATAACTGCAAATTACTTCATGTATCTGACGATAATAATTGATGTGTTGTAATGTGATGTGAACTTAATAAAGTATTGTTAGTATCCGTGCCTTTAATTAACATAAATACTAAAGTGACGTTTATCCGTAATAAATAACATGATAAACGTACATGGCGCTGCGAACAGAGCACATTTTTGATAACTGAATAACGAGAATAATTCATTAGAAGAGACATCAGCCAGTATGAATACGAATACAATTGCACCAGTTTCTTTGTCGGGCAACGTAGCCGAGAATTGGAGACAATTCAAGACACGATTTCTTAATTACATCGTGGCAACGGAAACAGATAAGAAACCTCAGACGGTACAGGTAGCTCTACTCCTACACTTTGCTGGACAGGAAGTACACAGAATATATGGGACGTTCGTAATCAGGGATGAAGACAAGAAAGTACAATCATCAAGAAGTTCGACGACTACTTCATACCCAAACAAAATATTACCTTTGAGAGGTACAAATTTTTCAATACTAAACAGGGAAATCTAACCTTTGAAGAATTAGCAACTAATTTAAAGGAAAGCGCGAATAAATGTGCCTTTAAGGAACTTAAAGATGACCTAATTAAAACACAGATAATCTGCGGTCTTAACAACAGTGACTTACGAGCAAGACTACTTGAAGGAGATATTGATAAGAAGACAACTGACCAAGTAATTGAAGCATGTACCACATATAGGGAATCGAAAATCCAAGCCAATCACATGGGGTTCCAAGGCCAAAGTGTTCCAGATTATACAAGTCATGAAAGTGCAGTGAATGCACTGCAGCAGAAGAGTGGAAATGCAGCAACGACATCATGGGGACGAAGACAACATCGCAACAGCAGAGCGACATCCAGGCAACGGTACAGTAATTTCAGAACACGCAGTAAGTCATCAGAGTACCAGAGCAACAATTGCGGTAAGGTAAAGTACATTGACAACTGTAGAAATTGTGGGAAAAGTCATCCAATCAACCAATGCAGTGCATATGGAAAAAGTTGCAATAATTGCAAAAAACTCAACCATTTTGGACACATGTGTCGCAGTAGAAAAGTACAATATGTGGAACGACATACTGAAAATGATGAAGATGAGAGAAAACAGGAGACATTTTTAGTAGGCCAGATAATTGTTAATAGAGACGAGGGCTGGAATGTAAATGTTGTAATTGGTAGTAACAGTTTTAGTTATAAGATAGATACAGGGGCTCAGATTAATTGCATGCCTATAAATCATTTTAGAAAATTGAAGTTACCTGAGAAAATGTTAAGGAAGTCATAAATAATTTTAAAGTCGTATACTGGCAATGTTATAAAGGTTATGGGAACATGCCAACTTAAATGTCTAGTTCAGAATAAAGTAAAACTGATTGAATTTGATGTTGTGGACGACCAAAACAGTCAGCCAATTTTGGGTTTGCCAACTTGTAAAGCATTAAATTTAATTAATAGAATAAATGAAGTTCATATCGAGCAATACATGTGTAGAGATAGGGTAGTAAAAGAATATGGTGAGCTATTTTCAAGTATAGGCTGTATGTCCGGGCCACACCACATACGATTAAATCCAAATGCCGAGCCAATTATTAGCCCAGTACGAAAAGTTCCAATTCCATTACATGATGAGTTAAAAGCTACTCTAGATGAACTAGAAAGTAAAAAAATAATTGCCAAAGTACATAATCAGCCAAGTCCTTGGGTTAATCCCTTAGTAATTGTGAAAAAACCATCAGGTAGATTACGTTTGTGTTTAGACCCCAAACATTTAAATTCTAACATGCAAAGGGAATATTTCAGATTACCTACATTCGAAGAAATAGCGTCAAAGTTGTGTAACAGCAAATGGTTCACTACTTTGGACGCAAGTAATGGTTTTTATAATATACAACTAGACGAAGAAAGTGCAAATATATGTACAGTGGGTACAATTTTTGGGAGGTACAAATTTCTTAGACTACCATATGGTCTAGCGTCAGCTCCCGAAGTGTTCGCGGAAAGGTTCAAAGAAATCTTTAATATTCCGGGAGTCGAAGTATACGTTGACGATATGATTATTCATGCAGAGACAAGAGGGAAACATGATAAAATTTTGAAACAGGTACTTGATAAAGCAAGACAAACGGGGGTAAAGTTTAACATAGAAAAATGCAGGTTTTCACAGAACAAAATTAAATTCTTAGGTCATATATTTACGAATCAGGGAATTATGCCTGATGACAATAAAATAAAGGCGATATTAAAATGGCGGATCCAAAAACAAAATTGGAATTGCAAAGAATTTTGGGTTTAGTAAATTATGTAAATAAATTCATTGATCATTTTGCTGATGATACTTCCATTTTGAGACAACTCCTTAAAAAGGATACAGATTTTAAGTGGGAAATAGAACATGATAATGCATGGAAAAGAATAAAAAATAAATTAACTTCAGCACCCGTGCTTCAGTATTTTAACGTAAATAAACCAATAACCATGACAGTTGACAGTTCGTCAACTGGATTGGGGGCAGTGCTCTTACAGAATAATTTACCAGTAGCATATGCTTCAAAGGCATTGACACCAACGCAGGTAAAATATAGTCAGATTGAAAAAGAACTACTCGCTGTTCTCTGGAGTATGTTAAAATTTCATGAGTACACGTATGGAAAAAGTGACATAACAGTGGAAACGGATCATTTGCCTTTGGTGAGTATCATTAAAAAGCCTCTAAATCAATGCCCCGCAAGATTGCAGAGAATGCTGCTGCAATTGCAAAAGTACAATTTTCAGTTAGTTTATAAAAGAGGTAAAGATCTTGTACTGGCAGACACATTGTCCAGGGCATATTTGGGTGTAGATGATGATGATCCCCTGCATAATGAATGGGATATTGAAGTGGCAGCTCAAGTAAGTTTGGTGGAACTAAATACTGGTGATAAACAGTTAACTAAAATTAGAAAAGAATATGAAAATGACCCAGAATTAATAGCATTGAATACGGTTATTATGAAAGGATGGCCGAACTGCAACAAAAAAGTACCAGATATTATAAAACATTTCACCAAGTACAAAAGCGAATTGACTGTTAATAATGATTTAATATATAAAGGACAAAATGTGTTAATACCAAAATCCTTGCGAAAAGAAATACTTGACCAAATATACTATAATCACTTGGGATATAAAAAGGGGGTGAAAATCGCAGAGGAAACAGTGTTCTGGCCAACGCTTAAAAATGAGTTAAAACAGTTGGTGGAAAATTGTCATATTTGTAATAAATATCAAAACACACAGATTGCTGAACCGTTACATACCCATGAAATACCCAAAATACCTTGGTATAAGATAGGGTGCGACTTATTTGAAATTAATGGCATTAAATACCTTTTGGCAATAGATTATTACAGTAAATACGTAGATGTACAAACTTTGGGCAACAATACTAGTAGTCAGAACGTCATATACAAGTTGAAAGATACTTTTTCAAAATTCGGTATTCCGAACACGGTGGTTACGGATGGCGGCCCACAGTTCAGTTCATATAGTTTTAGAGAATTTTCAAGTCAGTGGAACTTTGAACATGTTATTACATCCCCAACAAACGCACAAAGCAATGGTAGGCTGAAAGACATATTCAGACAGTGAAAAGGTTAATAAAGAAAACAATCGACGATAAAAAAGATGTTCATTTGGCATTATTACAATATAGGTGCATGCCAGTTAATGAAGATTGCTCACCATTCCAATTATTAATGGCAAGATTACCTAGAACAAATTTACCTATACACATAAGCAAACTTAAACCTAAAATTCCTAATTATAAAACCTTTAGTAAATTTGTGGACCGTTCCCAAGCTTATCAGAAACAGTATTACGACAATAGGAAAGGTGTTAGAGAAATGAGTGTTATTTCACCAGGTAGGTACTCCAGTGTACAGTTCATCGGTTATTTATTGGCGGAGAATTCTCTGAATTAATCTGGACAGATAGCAAAAATATTGATTCAGGCAGTGGCGTGCAAAAAATGATGCTTATAACTCTCACTATGGACAAAATCTTGTTAATTTTCACCTGATAATATTCAATCGAGTATTCAATATCAACCACGCCGCCTATGGCAGGTGCAATTGGATGAACGGTTTAAATGATAAACACACTCATTATCGAGACAATCACAAAGATAAGAGCGAACAAAAAATCGAATGTTCAGGGAGATCCATGCAAAAGTGTTAAATTATTTCTGTTCTCTATACATTTAGATAGGACTTTTTTGAATCACGAGTATACCGATAAAAATTTTATTGCTTATCAATTTTCAAGAATTCTCCGCCAATAAATAATCGATGAGCTGTATGTACAAACAGCACCAAATTCTAAATGGATGACAGGTGAGGTCACACAACAAATAGGGTACAGAAGGTACAAGGTACGATTGTAAAATAACTCAATATTAGTTAGGAATCGAAAATACATTAGATATAACTTCGGAAGGAAGGTAACATTTAGAGAACCAGTAGTGACTGAAATATTTGAAACTGATAAGTTCAAAATACCAGAAATTGATTTGTTGAGTGAGTTTTTAAATGCAGAGCCAGTGGTTGTGTCAGGTAACAATACGGACATGAACGTGAGTACGAGTTCGCGTGCTCAAGATAATCAAGAGAAAGAAAGGAATAAGGAAGAGACAGTGATGAAAACTACAAAGGGGAGAAAAGTGAAACCTCCCAATAAGTTGAACTTGTAATCACGATATTTAGGTAATTAACGGTGTGAGGGAAGAGTGACCTTATAGCACCTTGAGTGTATGGTAGAAATAGTTGGAGAGGATATAAGGTCATTACTTCACATGATTCAAATGCAGAAAACATACAATGACGAAAAGGGGGATGTAGGGATATGTAAGCGTACAGGTTGGTACGACTGCGACGGTTGGCTGTACAATATGACAGCTAGGCGCAAGGCATCATGAAAAACGAGAGATAAGGAGAAACGACGATGACATGGCGTCGTAATTGTGATACTCCTTGTAATGTAATATAACTGCAAATTACTTCATGTATCTGACGATAATAATTGATGTGTTGTAATGTGATGTGAACTTAATAAAGTATTGTTAGTATCCGTGCCTTTAATTAACATAAATACTAAAGCGACGTTTATCCGTAATAAATAACATGATAAACGTACACTCTTCACAATTATTATAACATTAAAAACTACTCTCCACTAGCCTAATCTCCAAGTATAAGCATGGCTACCAGGGACTCTGGAAATGACAACAAATTGTCCAGTAAATTAGGTCATAATCGGTATTCAGCTGGCTGAGATCGAGAGCCTTGATTAATTCCAGAGTTATTCTGGTCAAGAGCCATGTCACGTCAACCAAATGTCTAGAACAGTCGTCCAAACCATAATTTGCAGGAATTAACAGTGTAACTGAAATTGACGTCGCCTGAAGCGAGCAGTATCATCATGCACCCCCATCTCACAATTTTAAAATATACAGTGTCCACCAAAAAGTTCGCACTATATGGGAAGATTTTTGTTGAAAAATCTTTTGAAAAAAAAATCCGAAAAAATCATTTTTTGTAAAAAGTTTTTGCTTTCAAAAAGATTAAATCTGAGATCCCACACAAGATCCCTGATGTGAATTTAAGATCCAGCAGAGAACATGGCATTTATCATCTAAACTTTCGAATTACAAAAAAATATGATATTACCGAAAGCTAATAAAAGTCTTTTGGGGGAGATTTGGACAACATTCGTTAGATATTCACCAAATGAACTTTTTGGGAGGCACTATTAATTTCAGGAACGGAACGAGAGATATGAAGGAGAAAGAAGACCACCTGACGTGCCACTCCCGTTGATTTAAAAAAAATCAGTAGATTATATTATTAAGTGAACAATCGTGGGGGATAAGGGGGGTATGAGATGATTAAAATGAACTAGCTACGGCCCTGATCCTCCTACCATGAACATGCATACCGTTTAATTGAAGACGGATGCATTCAACACTTCAATAGTGACAGAGATTTTTTAAATATTTCTAAGATTTTAATATGACAGGCGGTCCAGTTCTGTTGTAGAATTAAGAATTGAAACATTACAGAGAATAGTTTGTTAAATTTTTCTGCAGAAATGATTTAATCAAGTCTGTTTTTGACTTTTAGTAATATCGAAAATAAGTTACAAAGAATTTTGAGTACTTACGTTTGAGCTTCGCGCTCATTTCAGAAATGTCGTACACAGCTCTAACAAAGTACCCGTCCCCTTGTTCGAGGAGAGCAGCCTTGTCCAACGGGATAGTGAAATTTGTTGAAGCCATCAGGGATTATGATATGATCAATTCTGTAACCAAATATAGGTATATTAGTTTTTCCTTTACAAATATTTATAGTAAACTTTTCAATAAATTGAGAAAAGCAGTTTGTAAAGAGAAAAGTTTCGCGAGCATTAATGACCGCTCAGATTCATCGATACCCGGAATAGAAGCGCAACTGCCAGCAGTCGTTGAAACAATGGAAAGTTTTCCAGAAACTACCTGCGTTAAGTCGGTTCTAAACTAAGACTGTCAAATCGATGTCGTGTACTTAAGAAGTGACAATTTCTCCCAAAGAGTCCGATCCCGATTAGTCTGCGACAGACAAGCTATACAGTGAATAAGAGAGTTCTTCTTTCAAGTTCAGGGCAGTGAATCTGATGAAGTTGGGCCGCTGCAGCCATCACGTACGAGGTTTTTGCATTTCCGAGTCCGGAGCAGAACTCTCGCATTTCGATTCCATATAAAACGAAACTGTGTCAGGCCAGAACCAGAGCTCCAGACACCGGTGCGGTGCGGTGCAGTGCAGTGCAGTGTGCATTCCAATCCAATCCCTCCAGTCTGCATTTTTGTCTAGACGGTTGTTTATTATGATGTTATTCTTATTATCCTAGGAATCATTAGTTAATTTTCCCGCTAATTCTAACCTCTAAATTCACGGGAATGCACCGTTGCACCGTCAAATTTTACGGTGCAGCCGGTGCAGTTTATTTTGCTCCGGTACAGTTGACAGTTCCGCCATATGACTCGAACATATTTTCCTATACACTGCCAGAGAGCAAGTGTAAGTCGAACACAATTACGACAACTCGAATACGAAAAGCACTGAAACAGAGTCCTACAAATCGAACAAGAAATTCCGTCTCGGTGCGCATCCGGAGCAGAAAAGTGCAGTAACTCGAATTCGCTATGAGCAAATACACTAGACTATAATACGTCCAACTTCGACTGAAAACCGGCAGCGAGGCGACACTAGCGAACCTCCTAGCGAATAATAATAATGAATAGTAATTTATTATTTACTCTTATTATTTTTATTGACACCGACCTCTGGCTTCTGTCCACGTTGTGATCTGTTCTTTTGTTTTCTTGTTTGCTTTTTTACTTCTTTTTGCTACATAATTGTTTTAAAATCATCAGTCTTTTTCAAGACTATAAATTAGTTTCCTTCCTGTCTTGTGATTGTGTTTTTTTTTACAATGTCCTGCAAGAGTGGTGCAGTGTGTGCTGTATATGGTTGCAATAATTACAAGCAACAAAAAAAAGCAAATCATTTTATTCATAAAAAGTCATGTAATTGATTTTTTTTTCATATTTCATATCAATATTTCAAAAAATGGAAATATTAAAACAATAACAAACGGGTTTATTTGACCTAGCATTTAGATGAGGCAACACTCCCACAAATTGCTTAAATACATAATAGGAAAACATATGCGTAGGTATTTACAATTTAGGTTTATAATAATTATTATTAGGAGATGCCTTCAAAATTATTGCAATTCACAAATTTTTTGAACTAGTCCCTTTTGGCTGTCATCTAAACAAAAACCAAGTTACAGGCCAAAGTATAAAGATTGATTTTCTTCCTGCCTTTAAATAACTCCAATGGACAATTTTAACATTTTTACTCTTATGGAATGTTTTATTATATCCATATCACTATTATTTAATAATAATAAAAAAAAAATCTTTGTCGGAAATTAAATAAAAAAAGTTTAAAGTTAAGTATATTTGCATTAGTTTCCTATTCGCGGCTTGGCGCAACAACTCAGTCCTGACACTAGATGGCGCTGCCACCGCGGCTGCCTTCGAAATGCCACAGAATAGACTATTCTAGAATAAGAATAGAGTAGACTATTCTAGAATAAAGTAGTCTATTCTGTGGAAATGCATGTAAAATTGCCGGAGTTGAACGTATTATAGTCTAGTGCATTCGCTATGAGTTTCTCGTCATTGCCGTTTAAAGGTACTCGCCTCGATTGCCCCAAATAAATAAACCACCGTTACTAAACTAATATTCTCCTGATCCTGAAGCCCCAAAGAGACGCCATCAGCTTTCAGCCAACAGTAATTCTTGCTACATCATGCCGCGCTTTCCATATTTTTACAAATCCCAAGACTCCCATTCATTCAAATTCAAATTATTACTATGTAACACAAAGTTAGACAACTTACCGTTTTTAATTACGAGTTTAATCCTATTATCTATTTCTATTATAAATAATAATATCACATATTCACAGTCAGTCTCAGTACTGTAGTCACACCACACAACCACCACTACCACCAGCCACGTCCACCTCCACGTCACGGTCCACTTCCACGTCACGGACCACGGTGGGTGACGATTCACAAAATGACGAAAACTGTTCTTCTTTTTTTAATTGTTTGGTCAACAAAAATTTGATGTTGTTGAATGTTACTGCGCAGCTGCGGTTATTTTCCGAAATTTAAAAACCTTTCATCATTTCTTTTAATGTAAATATTATTTCGAATCACAATTACTTAATTATGTAATCGTGATTCGTGCGTTTGATCGAGACCGGGCAAAAATAGAAGAAAAAAACTCAAACATTTTAAAGGTTATGTTTCATGATGGAAGTTCAAAAGATCGAATCAAATTAATTAAACAATTTTCATTATTCAGTGGGGCAAAGGAAATTACGGATCATGATCGCAAAATAGAGTTATTTGATAAATTTCAAAAGAATGATTACTTTAAAATTCACTCTAAAACCGTTCCGAATCCGGTAATATCCCTTATATTTTTTAGTTTGTGTATCATAACCTATAAAAATTTAAAATTCTATCTTCTTTAAAAAAAGGAAGGAACATGTATTATTGTCTTAACTATGTAGCTAAGACAAAGTGGCTCCACTCCAGTAATTATATGGAATTCGAGAACTAGTTTATTCCATTCCACCCAGAGACAAGTTTACCAATTAAATACTTAAATAGTAGAATAGACGACACAGACAACCAGAGCGCGACTAAGAATCGAACTTAGGAACTTAGTCCGAGGCAGTTCAAGGGTTAAGCAGTCTGCACTCTAAACAGCGAGGACACCACCGGCTCTGAACCCATAAAAATTAAAATACTGTGAATCTAGTTCTTCGTCTTGAGGAAAGCCCAGAATTATTGTTTTTTTTTTATTTGAAATTTGGTTTTGATTAGTTGAATTAAAACTGGTTCAGAAATTGTGAAAAAAATCAGTGTTCACCTATCTCAAGACTTACCTAATTATTTATTAATTAAAGGGTATTATACAAAAGATCTATTTGATAATGCTGCTTTGACAAAGAAACCAGGGGACTGTAAACGCGGTGAGATTTCGACAATAATATAAGGATTAAAACAGAGCCCCAAATTCAAGAAAAAGACCGACACCTATACCTTGTCGTTTTCTGCAGCAGGTTCTGTGGGGCCCCAGGAAGTCTTCTTTCACTCATCCACAAATAGCAATAAACACAATAATAACTTAAAAATGTTTAAAGAGAGCAAGTAATTGTCCTAACGAACGAATCTATCGACTTTTTCACCGGAGTGTCGACACTTCTGTTCTCGCTGGCTTATTTTTTCCGAAAAGTCGCCTCGAATCAGTTGGGGAATACAGAGGGAGAGCGACCGCGGTCCTTCCTCTTCTCAGCGGTAGGTACCTTTCCATCGGTTTTACTTTGAAATCATATGGCTGATAACCGATAACCGAACAAAAAAATTGTTCGTTTTTTTTTAATGTGAAAACAAAGGTCATTATTCTAATATTTGGCAAAATAAGTTTAATCTTATTCTCGAAAATAAACAGCTGATTAGGAAGCTAACAGACATAAAGCCTTCGGTTAAAATCTGTTCCATAAACTCCTCTATGTTTCACTGCTGTTTGGTTCAAATTCCCAACTCCCATACTTATTACCAAACTCACCTTTGTCGACCAAAACAATATGGTTTAATGACCTTGTCATCTATGAAATTATGTGGGACTGAATTTTTGTTTCATAGTTCATAAAAAGAAGTGAAATAAAGTGTCTTAACTCGTAGCAGTTCATTATTAACCGCTTAAATCTGATACGTTACTGCAAGCCGGCCAACCAAGTACAGTACAAGTTCTAGTGAGCGGCCCGATCGCAACTACACAGTATCACGACGCCTACCGCTCCTAAAGCTTGTTGACACCATGCACCTATACTAGAGAAACGTCGTAATTTATTCGCAGCGGCAGATCTATGTACAATTATTATTATTTTGTGTTTTATGGCGTTTAATTACCTAAACTGGATACCATTGTAGATGATTCAATGAATGAAATATCTTCTACCCCAGAAGAAATTATTTTTCAATCAAATGTGGCTGCACAAAATCTGTTACCTCAAAAATCTAAAGAAGTGCACATATTAAGCAATATGTCTCACCTTTATGAACTGACTAAAATGATTAAAAAGGCGTTAATAGCGCATATGAATACAATAAGTGTTTTTTTTTTTTAATAATAACTTTTCGTTTTAATCTCTAAGTCACTCGTAGATAAAATTTTCTATCCAACATATGCATAAGGTGCCTTTTTTCACTTCTGGGATTGACTCAATCACTCGTCTGCGGCTCGTGCGGTCAAACTTCCAGTCGTGAAAAAAAGTACCACTTTATGCACTTGTTGCTTAAATAACTATTACGTATTAAAACCAAAAAATTCTTTATTGAACTTTATTGAAATAAGAATTAATTAGTACAATATTGTCGTTCATTGAAACATCAAATGAAGTAAGACTAAAAAATATTCATTATTTAAAAAGTAAGAGTACAATCAAAAATTATTAATAATAAGATACCAATTATTATTATTGTTTCAAGTAATGTAAATTTGTTTAAAAAATGTAATTTTTTCAAAATGAAAAAAAAATAGTTTCACCTTTGAAGGTTGGTCACTAAAATGTATCACAAGGTAAATAACTAGTTTTAATTGAAATTTTATGGGAATAATAATTGCAAGTACAATATTGTCGTTCATTGAAACATCAAAAAAAATTATAGAAAAGAAAAAGTATCGTTGAAAGAATTGATACTTACAGAGCTTCAATTAACGACACGATGACGTACCATACACATAACTTCGATCCGTGTATTTTTACTGGGTACAAATATCTCACGCAATTCGATACAAATTTATAATGATAATCATATTCATGAACATACATTTGAAATATAATAACTTGTTAAAAAAAAAACTAGCTGAACGTTTTCACCTTATAAGGTTGGTCACGACACTCGTATCAAAGGTCAATAGGGACTAAATGTATGTACCGAATGTTGACATACTTCAAATGTAAATCTAGCACAACTCATAACCTAAAAAATACAACTTAATCCCTAACCAGAGCTGTATGTGAGATACCGCAATTTTTTATTTTATTCTTTCTTAATCTGGCTAGCGGCCTGCTGTTTGGCTTGATGAGCCTGCAATACAGCGACGGCCTCCTCAACTTTAGCCTTGAGCGACTCGTTATGTTCGAGCATGTGCAGCAATTCAGAATTGTCGATTTCCAACAACATGCCGGTTATCTTACCGGCAAGGTCAGAATACATTCGCTGAATCAACGGGAAGAGACGCTCGCCCAGCATCTGTTTCTGTTCTTGAGGCGGTGCTGCGGCCAACATGGTAGAAGTCAACGGCTCTTGTCCTTGAATATGCACGGCCTGCTGTACTGGAGCTGCGTTCGCCATATTAATCCCCTGCGGCGGATTCCTCATGTTTGCGGTATACTTAAAGTTTGCAGTGCGATTAGCATTGGAAGTAACTACACTTTGGCCGGCCATTGGGCGCTGAATATTTGGAGGCTGCTGGCCGGTTATAGGCCTTGGCACGCTGAGGTTTCCTCGCATTGTAGCTGACTGACCAGGCGGACGAGCGGTTGCCCGGTAAGTATTAGGTACTCCCGCATAAGCGGTAGCACTGCCTTGACCTCCCGGACGCACTGAAGGCTGAGCCGGCCAACGAGGAGAGGTGCGGATCTGAGTCATCTGGGCGGCACCATAGAAACGTTGCGGTGCAGGAATCGTCGGAACAAAATAACTGGACGCACCGGGCTGAATGAACTGTCCCATCTGGTGCATGCGCATATTGGCCATACGTTGCATGTACTGAGATGTGAGGTGAGCCTTTCGGTCCTCCTTGCGCTGAGCGAGGGCTACGTAAAGAGGTTTTGAGCCAACGATGCGTCCGTTCATTTCGGTTACAGCTTTCGTGGCTTCTTCCGGTGATGAAAAGCAAACAAATCCAAATCCTTTGCTTCTACCCTCCTCCATCATTACTTTCGCGGAGGTAATGGTGCCGAAGGGCGAGAATTCTTTCCGTAAGCGTTCATCATCGATCGTGTCATCAAGATTTTTCACGTAGAGATTTACTCCTTGGTAACGATTCAATCTTTCCATTTTCAAAGCCTCGAATCTACGCTTCAACTCCTGCTGACGTTCTGCTTTCTTCTGGGCACGACCGACATATAATGTCTTCCCGTCTATCTGTTCTTTTCCTGAAATGAAATTTTAAAATAATCAGATATAATAACAAATAATGATACAATTTATTTAGAAAAGAAGTAGTCCACTAGGGAATAATCACCAAATAATTTAATAACACCCAATAACAACACAAAAGACTCACAAACCACAATAATTAAAGAAGTTTACATCAGCAAATTTTTGTCTTCAACTTACAACACCCAAAACCCAATCACCCAACCAATGATAAAAATAAGGTATGTATCTGTATTACCGATACCAAGGGTAACTGTATTACCTCAGTATCAGTAATACGGACAGCCTAGAAAAATAAAGGAATCTAGTATGTTTTTACCAAATCTAGTATGATTTTAACCAATTTCTAGTACTAAAAAAATCAGTTGGCACCGCTGGTCATGACATTAAGTGCTGAAGAATAAAAAATCTGTTGTTTGTTAGAGTAAAATAATAGCCTTTGTCCAGCAGGCTTCCTCAAAAACAAAACTCTCACTAATTGAATTATAAGTTGAACATGCAACCTATATAATAAGAAGCCAACATAATTGATGCACCAAAAGACAGAATTGACTACATTAATAGAACACAACTGAGGTTATGGAAAATTATTTATTTTTATTTATTTATTTATTTATTTATTTATTTACAATTTGTCATTACAACAGGGTTATACCCCAATTACTGTATGACTCTACAACTAAAAAATCACATTTAAGGTGAGCAGAAGCTGTGCAAACATACAAATCAATTTTAACAATAGTAATACAGGTAACCGAACTACCTACCTACTCAAATAAACACACTGAAATGTCCCCAACAGAACAGCAAAAGATGTCCAAGACATCGCAATATGCATTATAAATACCACAGATGTCGTGGAGTGGTGAAAACTTGTGAACATTTGTTCTTGAGGCTGGGAGAGCAAAACAGATATGACTTCGGGCAGTTGGTCTTGGGATTTTGAAATTCAGCATATGCAGAATGTCTGAACAATCCACTTTTGAGTGGAGTATTCCGTGTAAGAAAAGCAGTGCAGAAAATTTGTGGCGGTTTGCATAGGATACAAAACTGAATCTCCTAAGCAGGTCAGTCTGTGGAAAACCAATAGCTGGGTAAAGCCCATCTTCTCTAAACGCAAGGTACTTAAGAAATCTCCGAAGAATACTTTCAATACTATTTACATGCACAGAATAGAATGGCCACCAGACAATACCAGCATATGCAACACGTGACGATATGAAGGCATTAAATAAAATTATTATAGTGCGACTTGAAGAAAATTCACGTGCTCGCCGAATAATGTATCCCAATGTTTTGTAACACTTACAAGCAAGATCATTAATGTGATGAGTAAAAGACAGTTTAGGATCAAACACAATTCCCAGATCAGTCAACTTTGATGGTCGATTGAGTATATTACCAGCCAATATATAATCATGACATATGACATTTCTTTTTGTTGTGAAGGACATCACAGAGCATTTACCAGGGTTGAGTGCTAAGCTGTTGGACGTACTCCACTGCAATACTCTATCTATGTTTTCTTGCAGTATAAAACAGTCTTGAGAGTCCCTGATCTGACAGAAAAGTTTTAGGTCATCAGCGTAAATAAGAAAAGGCACATTCAAGTTGTTGCAAATGTCATCTATGTATAGGACAAAAAGAAGAGGGCCAAGGATAGAACCTTGTGGTACGCCAGATCTGACTACAAACTCCTCGGATTTGTGTCCCTGGAGTTGAACGAACTGTGTTCTGTCTGCCAGATAGGATGTGAAAAACTTCAGCAAACCATCTGAGAGGCCAAGGTTGTGAAGCTTCGAAATAAGGATATCGTGATTGAGGCGGTCAAAAGCCTTTATGAAATCTGTATAAATCACATCCACCTGACAGCCTGAATCGATTGAGTCAGCTATAAACTGCGTTAAGCAAAACAAGTTGGTAGTCGTGGATCTACCACAAACAAAACCATGCTGATGTGGGGAAATTTTATGATATAAAGTACGAGAGAGTCTGTTGTAAACAACGCGTTCAAATACTTTAGCAAAGTTGTTCATTATGGCGATCGGCCTGTAATTATTTACAAATTCCCTACCGCCCTTTTTGAAGACTGGAATTATCTTAGACTTTCTCCAAATATCGGGAAATGTGCTAAGCGAAAGACTCAGATTGAATATATGAGCCAAGGGTTGAGAAATAACGGTGGCACAATCACGGACAAGAAACGCAGGTATACCGTCAGGACCAGCTGTATGCTTTGGTTTCAAACTTTTTAATGCAACATAAACTTCGTCAACTGTAACAGATTTTATGTCTACAATATCAGTACATAGTCTGTTGAAAGCAGGAGTGTCTGGAATCTGTTGGTCGGAGTATGCAGATTGAAAGTGAGAAGCAAAAGCTTGGACTATATCACGAACTCCACTCACACTGTCACCTTCATAAATCAGAGTTGCTGGAATATGATCTGATTTCTGCTTATATCGTACAAACTGCCAGAAGTTGTTTGGTTCCCGCGAGATACTAGATTCAGTCTCAGTTATAAAAGCCCTGTATGCAATGTCCAGCTCTCTCTTAATCTTGCGTCTGTAAAAAGTGAAGAGAGCTTTACTTTCGGGATTTTTCGTTGTTTTAAACGTATTAAAGGCTTTTTCTTTCAATTTAATGGTATTAATTATATCCCTGGTGAACCAGGGGGGATAATTTCTGCTAGAAGTTCGTCTCCTAGTTTTGGGCACATACCGATCAAAGAGAGAGTATAACTGCTCATACAGATAGCCACAAGCTGAGTTAATATCCGTTAAATCAAACAAGTTACTCCAGTCAAATACTCTGATTTGTTCGTACAATCCAGCGAAGTCTGCTCTCCTAAAGTTATAATGACAGTTAGAGGAATTATGAAGTGAATGTATTCTAGGTGCTCTCAGGCTATATGATACCTGGAGCGCAGGATGATGTAAGTCTTCATCAAGTAACACATCATCAGCAGCATCAACCACACAATCCACAGAAGAAACCACAAAATCCAAAATATTGTCATTAGTATTTCTCACATAGTTAAACTGTTTATAGCTAAGAATATTTAAGAATGATTGAAACAATGTGATGCGCCCCGTATGACAACCACTATCTAAGTGAGCAGAGTACTCGCTAATATTAAAATCACCCAGGAGGAAAGTATTTTCACTATATAAGAATTCCAAAGAAGACAAGGCATCAAACAAACTATTATATGTATCTACTGCAGTATAATTATCAGCTGATGTGTTGTTTTTCTACACCTATTTACGACCTTCCCTGTTCAGTGACGAGCTACAAAAAGCAAGTTAGCTCAGTTGTACACGTGAATGAGAAAAGGTACCAACCAGTCACGGTTAAGTGCATGATAAATACAAGCTAAATTAAACATTCTGTTGTGTTGGTATGGTGAGATTATTTGAGAAACTAAAAATTAATATTTATAAAATGATAATTACCGTTCAGAGCCTCAACAGCAGCCTCAGCGGCTTCTGGACTTTCAAATGCAACAAATCCGAATCCCTTTGATTTACCATCATCTTTACTCATAATCTTGTAACTGGTGATCTTTCCGAATTTTTCAAACATCTGACGAAGCTGTTCTTCAGTCAAATCCTCCCCGAAATTCTTGACATAGACGTTGGTGAAAAGTTTGGCCTTCTCTCCCAGTTCCTTTTCGCGTTCCTTGCGTGGGATGAAACGTCCGACGTAAACCTTCTTGCCGTTCAGTAACATGCCATTTACTTTCTCGATCGACTTGTTAGCAGCTTCCTCAGTTTCAAAATGCACGAATCCGTAACCCTTGCTGGTTCCGCTTTCATCTTGGGCCACCTTACAACTGAGAATGTTACCAAAAGCCGAAAACGTGTCGTACATGGCCTTGTTGTCGATCGAACGGTCCAAGTTCTTGATGAAGACATTACCGACACCCGACTTGCGCAGGGAAGGGTCGCGCTGAGACCACATGATCCGAATGGGACGTCCCTTGATTAGATCAAAGTTCATCGTGTCCAATGCACGCTCCGCTGGAAAATAAATAATGTATTTATATTTTGAAGAAAACGGACGAATGAATACTGGAAGGTGGAAGAATATAGGAAGACACCTTTTTTCAAAATTATTGTCAAAAGGACGGCAAAAAATGCTGGCTTAGTGCATTGATTTTTACCAGATATACAGCTATAGAGGTGTTCATCATATTTCCTGAAAGAGGGTTTTATTCTGCAATATATTTTTATAATCAGAATAACAATATCTTTAAAAAAAATATCATTAAACCGTTGCTATTTACAAAAAATTAACCTGATCTAAATCTAAAATCAATACTCCAATTTGTTTTTATATACAAGTCTTAATGGCGCGTTTCCTCAATGATCGTCTTATTTTCAGGCAAAAGTATACATGGGAGGTCAAAGTAAACCTAGTCTGTCATAAAAAAAATTCCCAAAGTCTCCCTAAAGATTTACTTTTTTGGCTACAACTTTTTAACCGACCCATATAATTCGATGAAATTTTAATATTTTATAGAGGCCATGCATAAAGAGTCATTAAGCCATCTCAGAGTGAATGTTTGATGTCATCAGGGAAGTCAGAAATGGACTGACCACCACACTACTTGTTGGGTCAAAGTTTTCACGGGTGTTATTTTTACAGTGAAAACTTTTTTTTTTTATCTGGTGATTCATCTTTAAAACAGGTACTCTTAACTTATTTCGATAAAACTGGCAGCTTTCTTTCGAGATAAATCGCTTTTTACGTATGCGAAACACTCAATAGTTGGTAATGCTAAACACAAGCAGGCAAAAATTAAGTTAAGTTGTTATTATTACTATTGACGGAACTTGGTCAAAAATCGCATAAAAGTCGATTTATCTACCGCCAGTTTTATTGAAATAAATTAAGAGTACCTTTTTTTAAAGATGAATGACCAGGACCACAGTATTTAAAAAAATAAGGTTGCAAGCTCTCTGTAGATGACTTGTCAAAACTTTGACTCAACGAGTGTGATGCTAAATCCGTTCCTGAGTTCCCTGACGACCTCAAACATCCACTCTGATGTGGCTTAGTGAGTCCTTACAGTCTCTATAAAATATTAAAATTTCATCGAATTATACAGGTCGGTTCAAAGTTTGGAGCCAAAAAAGTAAATCGTTGGGTATCCTTTTCTTTTGGGGTTCCGTATCTCCGTTTAGGGACACTTGAGGATTTTTTTATGACAGACTTGGCTTATTTTGACCTCCCCTGTAGAACTTAGGATGTACTTACTGGATATTCCCTATCCTATAACCCTATTATAGTTTTGGGTAAATAACCAACCATCTGGCAACCGGGTCAAGTAAGTAAATAAAATTATGCAAACTTGTATTTATTTACTCCATTCCTATAGTATCTATGGAAACTAGAGATGGAAATATCGGTGATTTTAAATTCACCGGTGATTCGATTCCGGTGAAGTAAAAATCACCGTGATTTTAAGCGGTGAATTTTTTCACCGGTGAAATGATAAACGACAACAAACGACGAGGCGATATGATATAAAACGTAAAACGATAAAGATACGGAACGGCGGAGTCCTTCGATAGTAGGAGATAGGAGAATAGGAGATACGAGAACGCTGAGCGCCGCACCAGCAGCTCAGCAGCAGCAACAGTCAACAGCTCCTCGTTCGGTCGTTCTCGTTCACCGTTCGTTCACAGTTCACTGCGTCGCTAGCAGTGCTAGGCTAGCACCAGTACCAGTGAAAAATTTCACCGGTGAATCTGCACCCAGTCACCGGTTAGTGACGGTGATTTTCATTTCACCGGTGAAAAATAACCGATATCGATATATCGTCCATCTCTAATGGAAACCATTTAATGCAACTGACAATTCATAGGTAAGTACTTCTAAATTAGGTACTTCAAGTGTAAAATTGACTAGCTCCAGTAGCGTTTCCACGGAATTCGACAAGCAATAGCAACATATCAAAATTCTCTCCATTAGAATACATTTTTTTAATTTTCCGCAATCAAACTTTTATTCGTCTCATGAAACAATTCAACTTTTGGGTAATTATATACATCCGCGGCTCCTACAGTTTCACTATGATACCTATATAGGGGTGGAGAACATACCTATAGTAACACCAGGAAGGTATTCATTAGCTTTGCAAATAAAAGGGAAGGCCACAAAACGACTTTAAAAATTGATTTTGGGAGTGCAACGAAAGTACGGTCCTGACACAAGCGCCGAGAAATACCACTAGTCTTGGATCTAACTACGGATGAAACCACTTATGACAATGGGAACCACTTCCAAACGTATACAGACGCGGACTCCCAATATAACCGCTTTCTCATGTCGTGACCAGAACACAGAATTTGATGTTACGATTTTTGGAATATAAATGCAAAATAAATGCAAATTTGAAAATAAAAATCGTGCTACTGTTATTCTCGAAGATTTTCCTTGCCCTGAAAGTGAAGAAAAAAATAGAAATTCCACCGTAGTGTCAAAGAGGCCTTAGTTGTGACCTTAATATTAGTTTGCAATGGCTGTTTTTAGCGTCTTACCCACCCAGCACCTCTAATTCGCTCCTCGGTCCCGAAAAAATTGATGAAACTTAGGAGCCGCGGATGTATACAATTACCAACTTTTGAAATGAAAATTAATTCGATTTTGACACTGACAATTACATAATAACTCTATTGTCAAAGAATTGCCAATTGTTGATTTTTCTCTGCTATTGCTGGTTTTAAAGTCCCAGTTTCCTTTACCAGCATCATTACCATTACCAGATGTACTTTTTAATTAATAAAAAAAATTAATAATTGAAAACAGGAGATAATTAAGCACTGGTAACGATTCTTTTTTAACTTTCAGTGATACAGGCATTAGAAATACAGTAAAATATAACAGCGTTCTGAAAAATATACCCAATGACTTCTCAAGTCAACCTTCATATCTCATTCAATTATCAAGCAAGAATTTCAACAATTTTTCCTGTGCAGCACGAATTCCTCCTACAATATAATATCAATAATAAGGAAATGCGCCATTAAAGATTCATCCTGTATAATCAATACTTTGCAAGCTCAAGGCTTCCTGTAATAATTCTTTTGCCTAATCCTGTATCTGCAGCGACTTAAAGGTACAATGTGACTTGAAGACTGTATCAACTGAGTGCTTTTTTTCTCCCATATACAGAGTCGCATTTGAAACTTTCAATAATTTTACCCTTAAATAGAGCATTCTCACACCACGTGGTTTCCTCTGGTAGTCGGGCACAGTAGGAAGTTGAGTGGAGATTATAATTTATTGTCCTATCGTCTCCAAACAATTTGGTGTAGGTCAAGGTTACAATTTGGCGTAGGAAGTCTTAGGGAAAAATAGGAGACATGCAATAATTTTAGTTTTGATACTAATAGGACAAAACGTCCAAGAAAAAATATGGTAATGTGCTTAAGAAACCATCAATAATAACGCAGAAAAATCAGCTATTTTTTATCAATCTCAATGCCTGCTCTTGGCTACTCATCGGTCTTTCTATTAATCATTTAAATTTAAAAAAATATCACAGTGACGAATCGTATAGTGTGAAAGCGACAAGTTACCGGATAATTTCACTAAATATTATTTCTTTCAATTCAACCTTGTGACAGCTGCAAGTGTTCAATTATTCTATCCATGAAGGTTCCGTAGTTACAGACATCGAAAGACAGGAAAGTGACCTCTCTCTAGCCTCTGGAATCTGGATAGGACTCAGGATCTAGGAGGGGTAAAGTCTGAAAGTAAGAAAGTAATTTTTAAAGAATTATCTTGAAGAAATAAATTCCCAATTTTCGTTGAAAATAAATCATGACTCGGTGTCCATATCAGTCATATGTAGTGATGTAAAATACCCGGGTATTTATTTTTTGGGGTAAGAATCGGGTAAATACCCTGGGTATTTACCCAAAAGTGGGTAAATATATCACAATATTTGCAAATTGCGCCTTTGTCTTTAACCTTGAAGAATTGCCAGGCAGGGCCTTTATTTCTACCAATTTTATTTATTAAAATGCAAATCAAATTATTACTTATTAACCTCATGCAGCTTCTGCTTATAAAAACAAGCAACTCTACTTTTGTTTTTTTGATTTTGTTGTTGGTTGCAATGCAAGTTATGTTGGTTATAACAAGTTGACAGGTGTTCTGCACTTCTGATATGTCAGTTCAGAGTCAGAACAGAATCGGTTCTGTTCTTCTTTTTCGTTTTTTAGTTCAGCTGCTAGTGGCACTAGGACCTGTTGCTAACTTAGGCAGTATTACTTGGGTATTTATTCGGGTAGGTAAATATCCTTCGGGTAAATACCCAATTTATATTTACCTACCCGTTGGGTAAATACCCAATCCACATCACTAGTCATATGTGTAATTGTGTAACCTCTCTATCCTCCATAACTAACGAACCACTCTGTATATGTTTTTAAATTTGGATAAAAAGTTTCCATTTTCCTGCACAAATGTTTGACATAATAATCCATGTTTGAAATAATCCAGGTCCGGACTTACAAAAAATTAATAAACGTGTTTGTAAAATAACAACCCTGTATAACTTGCGGATCTGGCAGTACTTCTATATCTCATTTAATTCTTCAAAGGTTTGAATACAGGTCCATTCCAAATACTGCAATTTTTGTTTATTTTTCCAACACCCTGCATAACAAAATTTGTAATAGTATTATATACCATTGTATCAACCATTTAATAATCATTGTAAAAACATATCCACTTGCTAGTTTTGTGCTACAGGTTAATGCACAGTAAAAACATCCATTTACATAAAGTTAATCTACACGAAATTTTTTTGTGTTAGATGTGTCGAGATTTTTTTTAAATTTATGCTAAACAATGGCACAAAGCCAGCTAATCAACATTATGGCCAGCTCTTGCTGTATTTTCATTTTAATCACTTTTGATCATTATTTGATTCCTTCTCAATGATAGTCCATTGTACCAGTAAATATACAGGGTGTTAGAATAGAAAAATAAACAATAATTTCATATTTGTTCTGGAACGGACCTGTATTCAAACTTACCTCCAAACCCCCGGCCCTCATTCCCGGGAGGTATTCCCCGTACCCCCCCCCCCCCCCAAAAACCTCGGTTAGAACTCCAATGCCAACATATCTTTGACATAATTCACTTAGAAGCGCAGCAGAATTTACCTAATCTAAAAAATGGGCATTTCTATTAGTGTTTAATTTTTACCTATTGGTACAAGAAATTTCTGTTTGCCCTCCCTTAGGTAGATATTTCTTCTTAAGAGGGAGGGTGGGGGCGGCAATTTTTGTATCGGCCATCGGCACTCAGGCTAGGCACGGCCCTGTGAAAGAAGTTAATTTTCCCTGTGAAGGACCAATGATTTGAGAAATTGGTATGTACCAAATACCGACCACTGGGATACCTGTATAATTTTGATTGGTAAATGTGCCCTCATTTTTTGTTCCTGAAATACTTGTTTATAAAAAATGGCGGAAATGTAGTGAAAGTGAATTGTCTGCAGTATGTACAAAGAAGTTGCTCTTGACAGCTTTTAAAAATAATAATTGACCTTGTCAGTTAGTGTTGCTGAAAATTATAATAACGAAACATTAGAATTCAAGTGACACAGGTAGGTAGGTAGGTAGATAACAACTACTTTCATAATATAAATGACCTTGTTGATATCGTTTGTAATTAAATTGCAACCAGTTTAGATGTGTCTTTAAGAAAAACAAAATTGAAAAATTTGTTACATATGTACATGTTTTAATAATAATAAATAACCTTAATGCAGGTTCAATGAATGCAGTGAATTTTAAATGAAAACTACGAAAACCAGTGAAAGTTAGTGCAGAAATATTTCTCATATACAAGTTACAAAATGAATGGCCGACCAAATAGTTAATAAGGTCAAGGAATGTCAAACATGATCATTTACTACTAGTTGTAGTTTTAGCTTATAGTTCTAGTTAGGTAAGGTGATTAATGTTCAAGCAAAATTCTCAGCTCATAATAATTATTATTACTAGATGACTAATTATTGCCTTGCAATTAGACTGCTTATAAATTTCCTCTATTGTATTATGGAGAGTAGATAGGGTGCTGTTGATTTAATAAAAATTGTTCAAAGTCCATTAGTCATTTTTATCTGGATGTAATTAAATTTTATCAAGAAACCTATTGCGCAATATTGTGAAACAACTTCTTTGTACTTCCCAAGTTAAAAATCCAAACAAGCCTCTGTCTGATAGCCTTGAGTCTGAGCCATAACGTGACAGATTTTATTTTGCATTTTTAGATTTTTTAGCTTATAACAACTAAATTTTATATAAAAACTTCACCTTCACCTTTAATAATTTTAATAATTTTCCAGATAAACTAGAAATAACTTTACTACTCCTCCTCATTAATATTTGACTGACCATAAGTTGGAATTTCTAACTAGTTATTAATTATTTTGCTAAACAAAAAAAAAAAGAGAGAAATAGAAAAATTAGGCAAGCAATTTCAGAAATTTTGAACAGAATTCAAATTTACACGTCAAATATTGTACAAAGCTATCAAATAATTGTCAAGGAATTGTGAAGAAGTTTGTACTTTGGTAGATTAGATTAGATTTATCGTGAGTGACAATTACACAATTAAATTTTGCCGTTCACATTTAGATGGGTGCGACTGTACATGGGGATCTAGGAAACGGTAAGGGATACGGGGTCGGTTAAATTAGAGAAAAGCTGCTCTATTTTATACTCAATGAAAATCTGAAACAAAATTTATGGAAACTTCAAGTTTTGCTGATATATCCTGAAAAACTGAGTATATTTTCATTTTTCATATTTTCATACCTAATGAACTTCTGTTTTTCTTATGATCGCCAGATTGTTTTTTCATGTCGTTCGATATGAAATAAATAAATAGAGGAAACCAAAAATTAATAACAATAAAAAAAAATCTAAAGTTTTTATTTTTCTTTATTTGGAAAAAATACATCCTTTTAAGTTTTTATACCAAAGATGAAAAAAATAATTTAAAAACCATAAGGCAAGTAATATGACTTTAAATAATTGAAGTGATTTGGGGAATTTTTTTGTTTATTTTAGAAAAAGGAAGAATTTTTTTTAATAATATTGATTTATGTTTTCCTCAATTTTTTTTAATACCGAATGAAACGTGAATACAATATGGCAGCCATAAGAAAAACAAAAGTTGACTATGAGAACTCTGGGATCTAGTCAGTCTTGAAAAATTTTTGTAATGTCGGATGGATAGGTATTGATGAGTTATGTAAACTAACCTACAAAAAATATTTAATAATTTACAACAAAGAAGATATGGCTGAAATAAACAAATCTCATTTTCAGTTTCTTTCAGCATGATTCAGCACCACCTGAAGTTTTTACAAAAATATCTTCCAGATTCTTAATAAGCATAAAATTGCGCAGCTTTTTTCATTTAAATTTTTTTCTCTAATTTAACCGATTTCGTACTTCCTACTGTTTCCAAGATTCTCATGTACTGCCACTTAAACTGGGCACCCCATGTATAAAAATCAATAATAATTAATTAGTATATGGAGTTGTTAATTTTCATTTTTTTATTGGTTTGGCCAAATTTAATTGTTTTTATCTTTGCTAAAATTAAATTTGGTATCGAACTGTTAGTTGTTTTCTTGGAAAAAATAAATTAAAAATTTAAATTTCATGATTTTTTTATCACATGATAAAAATATATAAAATATATAAAAACAAGAGATTAGGAATTTACTTTTTATTAAATTTAGTGATGTAGGCGAAAAAATGCACATAAAACCATATTGTGCTATTTGACAAAACAAAAGCGGTTCCAATTTAAGCATTGCAGCTTTGTAAAAAATAATTATTTTAAAAAACTGATAACGAGGGATTTTTGAGTTGTTTAACTGACATTTTTAAATTCTGTCTATTGAAAAAAACAAAAAACACAGGAATTTCAAGCTCTCTATAGCTACACTTATTTTTCCGGAAAAACTCCCTTTTTCATTATAGAGCTCGTAAGTTCTGTTTTTTTTTTGTGTTTCTCTATAATATTTGAAAAAATTATTTCCAATTTATTAGAAAACGCTGGAAGCTAGATAGTTCGAAAATTTTAATGGACAGCTCGAAAGTCGACTGTTAATTTGTTTTCCAAAATACCTAGTTTTTAGAAAGCTACAATGCTTAAATTTTGGACCTCAACAAAAAAATCATAGCTGTTTCTCCTGGTATTCACATTAAAAAAACTTTTTCCTGATATTCTAGGTCCACTAGATTGCCATATTTCAATTTGTTCACTTTTATGGACCAGCCTGTATATTTTCAGGCATGGAAAACATGGAAAAACAGGTCGGCATCTGCATTTTCTTCACTGGGGATTGGGGGTAGTCGGGTAGGGTAGGGGAGGCTGTAACCGCGAAAGAATCTTGTCGTAAATAAAATAACAAGAAAGTCTACTAAATTTTTGCAATTAATTAACGGCAAAAAAACCCCGACATAATTAAGCTATCCACAATAATAATAGTAGGACAGCACTCATAGTCATCATGTCTCATGTAAGTAGGCAGCAGTGAAAGAGGAAAGTCAATGGAGGTCAATTTGGCCCCCCGAGGTTTTTTTCCAAATTACTCGAAACTGACAAAAATTCACAAAATTTATATCTTAAAAATAAAAAGGTAATCCTATAGAAGTGGTACATCAGATTAGGGTATAACTCCTTTTTAGCTTTCCAAAACACCCCTCTATTACCCCCACTACATGTTGTCTGCTTGCGACCGGCTGACTCCTCTCAGCGTTGCCACATGCTATTCGTTTTACTACGTTCTGCAGGCAATCTCAGACAAACAGCTGCTGCTCTGGCCAAGGAAAATGCAATTCGTTACAATTAATTGTTATTGAGACTAGTGTTGGGAATAATCGCATAATTTTAATAATCGATTTTTTTCATTCGAATGATTTTAATAATCGAATGATCATTCGAATGAAACGATTATTTGATGACCCAATTTATACCTATGGTAATGGTAGGTAGGTATATAACAATACCTACCTATGCTATTTAACTACTCGTGGGACGAGGAGAACGATAATAATTCGTCATTCGATTTATTAATAATCGTCATTGTTTTCCTAATTTTATTGTATCACTTATACTTTTTAACAGTTTATGGAATCTGCATGGAAAGTCCCACACCTAGAACCGTAAAAATAAAAAAAAATGTAAAAGAAAAAAGTCTAAGAATCGTGAAATTTTTGCCTTCCCTGTCGCCAACTAACGTTAACGTTCCACCCTACACTAATTAAAATAATTCTCAGCTTTTGCACCCCTAGATAATAATCAATCAACTATTAATCGCTATCGGCGATTATCTAAAATCTAAAATAGCTAGAAATCACGTTACGATTACGATTACCGATACCGATTATACCTGCATTCGATTCTATCATCGCGCATACTCCACTCACGATTCCGATGTTTCATTCGAATACAATAATCGTTGCTAGCGATTATTCTCTCTGCGATTATAGGAGTGTTTGACTGACTGCTTGACTCGGGCTCGCTCAAGCTCAACGCGCATACGAATACGAACGGAACAATACGAAGACAGTGCCAGTGCTGCATTCCCGGTCGCGATGTTTCATTCGAATACTAACGGAAATAATCGAATGACGGCGATTATTTCAATAATCGAATTAACGATGATTTTTCATTCGAATGATCCCAACACTAATTGAGACGATAATGCTCGGTAAGGCAGGTCTTTGGTCAGGGTAGGTTTTTTTTCATATCATTGGAAAGCTAAAAAGCAGTTATACCTAGGATAGTTGGTAGAACTGCTGAATCGCGACGGTTTTACCCCTACGCTGGCCCCCCTCCACTCTCTCTGCTAGCTCTGAGTCGACAGGCTCTCAGCGTTGCCACATAAAATCCGTGTCTCCGTTCTCCTGCGGCCTTAAAGTGTCATTTTTGGTTACAAATAATATTAAAACACTTATTTACTGCAGTAAGTCAGGTCTTTGGTCAGGGTAGGTTTTTTTTCTTTCAAATATTCGTAAAATGAAAAAAAAAAAACTACCCTGACCGAATACCTGACGGAACCGGTAGCTACTTATTACGGTCTCGTGCGGAAGCGGGCAGGAAGCACGCAGGATTGTCTGCAGAACGTAGGAGAAGGGCTTGCATATGGCAACGCTGAGAACGTGTCGGAGCGTAGCAAGCAGAGAGAGTGGAGGGGGGCCAGCGTAGGGGTAAAACCGTCGCGATTCAGCAGCTTAACCGGATAGTTTATACTATAAAATTTAGATGACTTAGAAAAAGCCGTAAGGGCAAGAGAAAAAAATACCTAACCTGTCTATCATAATCTGATGTACCACTTCTACAGGATTACCATGTTTTGACATACTTGTTATGCCCCCATATTAAAAAAAAATTAAAATAAACCACCAAATCAAAACTAATGATTACCCGTTCACCAGAACAGGGTCAGTTCTTTCTTCCCTGCCATTCCTACCCCATGTTTTCAATACCGTGCCCCCCTTCAATCACAATAGCAGTTATTTACATAAAAAAAAATTTTTAAATCAGATTTGGGAAACTGATCAAAAACAATGGGATATTTGATTATAATTGATGAGTCATAGCAGTAATAGAAATACCAATTAGGAGAATTTCCTGGAACGGTACATGTGCTGCACTAATTCCAAGTGTATTGTAGCAAAATTTGAGGTTAACATGTCACGTGTAGAAGTGCCTTATGCTAGGATTGGGGGCGACATTTTAACGACAGGAAATTGGCAAATTGCGGTAATTACAAGTATGATAAAAAAACAAACTTACCGTCAGCAGGTTGTTGAAAATTAACGTATGCATAACCAAGTGATCGACGTGTAATCAAATCTCTGCACACGCGAATCGACAAAACGGGGCCAGCAGTCGAGAATTTTTCGAACAACATTGCCTCGGTGATGTCGGAATGCAAGTCCCCGACGTACAAAGACGCCATGGGGTAATTTGGGGCACCCGGATTCATCTTCTAGCGTTGAATTACGATATACAAATACGCAGATCGAGGAGCAGCAGTTGTAACATATGAAACTAAAATATTCTCTAGTAATCGTTTCTTGTTTTCAGTTTTACACCGTTTTTCGATTTTTTTTTTGTTTTTTAGTAATTTTTTATGATTTTTTTGGATTTTTCTAGTAATTATACACTTTTTTTAGGCAAGTTGTGTGGACCTAATTTCTAGGCACACACACACTCTACCGAATCAACTAATAATATGAAATGAGGATGATGAACAAAATGGCAACGAGACTGCTTTGCGTTTGCTCATTTCCACTTCCACCACTACTTTCTGTGACTTGACCGACAATCATAGAATAAGAATATCGATTTTCCTCACAGAATGCAGAATTATTGTAGCCACCATTTTTGTATTCTATGGATATTCTGTCTATCTCTGTCTCTTTGTCTCGTATGCCTACGCGCACGTTGCCGTGACGTTACCCCATGACATAAATATTAACGGCAAAGACAGCTGTCAATTTAATTTGTGTATGCTGTTTTTCCAAAAAAGAAGTATAAATTTACCTATCTAACAAATACGACGGAAGTCAGCCATCTTGGTAGTCCAAATTTGACATTGACAGTTGACTTAACCCAAACCATGCCATAAAGCTCGGCCGGTGATTGGCTGTTACGTGACGGACGGGCGACGGACAGGCGGAAGTGTTATTCTTTCAGTCGTGTTCTGTCTGACTGTTCTGTCTCTATCTCGCATCGTCCGCCATATTGGTGGTCCATTCCGGTGGTCACCAAGGATATCTCATAATAATACTCTTTCCTCATCTTTTTTCTTCTTTGTGTTTTTCCTGTTTGGTGTTCAGATTAATAATTGAAAATGGTGTTTTATGCAGTAGTGTCTGAGCAATAACAAATAAGAAAAGTGAAAATGCCGTTATTTTCATTTCCAACCAACAAATCGCTCAGTGACGAATGGTTGTGTAAATGTAGGCTAAATAAAATTTTTTAACATAATTAACGGAGATTAAAAATAAAGATTACAGTTTGAAATGGCTATTTAAACAATCTTTTGAAATGTGCCGAAAATGTGGACTTACGCTATGATGCTAAAAGCTTATTTTTCAGGTGTATGTATTTATGTATTTTCTAATTAGAAACTTGAATCGCATCCGCAACATGAAGCAACAAACTACAGTTGGAAAAATAAAAACTATTAAGCTTACTGTCTGATAAATCCTTTCTACTGAGATAAATACTTAATATTAGCTGTATAAACGTAGTTTAATAATTATTGAATTGATAAATACTTAATTTTTTGCGGAAGCATGTTACATGGCGTCAATACGATATATTAAAAAACAAAAATGTAAACCGCCCAAAGCGGGAATCGTTCGAGCTGTCACACAGTGACGGAGCTGCGCGCCGGCAACCAAATTGGGACAACAAGTTTATTTATTTTAGTTTATTATTGATTTACTAATAACAACTAGCTACTGTACTAGTTGTTACTAGTTAGTATCATGGCGAAAAGCGGCTAAGTAAGAGCGAATAACCTATCGGCTGTCTCCTGATATTTCAAGTCTGACCGGTTGGCGCGCGCATCGGACGTGTTTAAAAAGTTTGAAATTACTTATCTTATCACATACAGTATGACCCATTTGTTCTTGAAACACCCTGTAGAATCTTAATTTATGGTGCGATTTTAAAGAAATTTCTTTTAAATCATAGAGCTTAATAAACTATATTTTGGGAGCAAAAAGCGTCTTATTCCTACAAAATCCAAGGCCTACTAGATCAGCAGTGTTTACTTGTAAAATCTCAAAAATTCATATTAGCGATTTTTTTAGAAAAAAACTGTGCACGCTACTGGATTCACCAGCCCTCAAAACGGTACTGTACTAAATTTTATTGGAAATGTCAGAGTAATAAGGATCTTGCAGTTATTTTAGAAATTCATAATAGAACTCCGAATTTTCATTAATTTATTCGAAAAGGTCAAGAGAGACAAAATAGAAATTGTACGTCTAGTTGGTGATAATGTAGGTACTTTAATTTTTTAATTAAAATTTTTTATTTATTTATTTATTTTTTTTAATTTTGACCATCCACCAATTCTCCGTGTAGGGGCTCGTGTATCGATAACATGTTCATTAAAACGGATTCAATAAAGTATCAAACTTTGAAAGTTAGTGTACCCTATCCAGATCATTATCCTCTTTTTATGACTTTTGCAAATCAATCAAATAAATCAAATAAAGTACATGTAGATACTGTGTTTAAAGGGGTTGATTATAAAAAGCTCAAGAAATTAGCTGGCGGGACTGATTGGAATAGGTTGTTGATGCACGATCCTAGTGTGACTGCACAACTGATTGTAAATGAAATTATATATTGTGTAGATAGGGCTAAGTGGTCTGGTCCTAAAGGAAGACCTAAAAGTAGGGGTAGAAAAAAATGGATAACAAGTGCAATAATAACATCATGTGCCACTAGAGAATTAAAATATAAGACCTGGAGGATGAGCCCATCTAACTTGGGTTTGAAGCAGGAGTATGATAGATATAGCAGGGTACTTAATAAGGTGATTAGGGCAGCTAAAATATTATATGAAAGATCTCTAATTGAAGAAAATAAGCTCAATTATAGAAAACTTTGGCAAATAATCAGTGAAAAACTAGGAAAGCCAGCCGTAAACAAAAACAGGGTTGATTTTATTCTAGATGATGAAGATAGAAAGATTACTGACCCTATTGAAGTTGCTGATTACCTAAATACTTATTTTTGTGAAATTGGAGAAAAATTAGAAAATAGAATAATAAATGAATCACACAGTTGTGAATCAAGTTTCCCAATAGTCAATCGTAGATCAATTTTTCTAGAGCCAACTGATCCAGTAGAAGTCGGGAATGTTATTAGTGGTATGAGAGATAGGGCTGGTGGTGTTGATAATATTAGCTCAAAAGTATTAAAATCAATAGTGAGTCATATATCGGGACCATTATCTTATGTTTTCAATCAATGTATTGAACAGTCGGTTTGGCCAGATATTTGGAAACAGGCAGAGATAGTTCCAATCTTTAAGGCTGGTGACAGACATAGAGCAAACAACTATAGACCGATATCTCTCATATCCAATATAGGTAAAATTTTTGAGAAGCTGATTCATATCAGGGTGTACGATTTCCTAATGCAGAGTAAAATAATATCTAGGCGACAATATGGATTTGTGAAAAAATTGGGAACGAAAGATGCACTTGACTACATCACTAATTTAATATATAAAAAGTTAGATGTAAGTAAGCCCATTATGATGACTTTTTTGGACTTATCAAAAGCGTTTGATACTGTGGATCATAAGTTGTTGCTAGATAAGCTGCAGTATTATGGAATAAGAGGTAATGCACATAAGTTATTGACCAGTTATCTATCTGATAGGTTTCAGAGGGTGAGGGTTAATGATGTCAGGAGTGACTTTAGGCGAGTAAAGATGGGTGTTCCTCAAGGAACTATCCTTGGTCCGCTCCTATTTGTACTGTATGTGAACGATCTATTGTTTGGTCTAGACGAAGATGAAATTATGTCATATGCTGATGATACGGCAGTCATCGCTTTCGGTGATACATGGGCTCAAACAGAGGATAAGATGAATTCATTGTTGGGACAAATAGCCGCTTGGCTGAACCGAAATAAGCTAACCTTAAACGCTGATAAGTCTGCGTATGTTAGGTACCTTTGGTAATTACAGAGATAGTGTTCCGATTGACTGTGATATACACATTGGCAATAAGAAACTGTCAAGGGTTAATAGCTGTAGATACTTGGGGATATTTATAGATTATAACCTTAAGTGGAATGTACATACTGAATATATTGTTAGCAGGACCAAGTACCTTATTTTTGTATTTTATAAATTATCCAGGTTAATGAATGCAAAGACACTAATGATGATATATTATGCTTTTTTTCATTGTTATTTAAATTATGGTATAAATGCATGGGGAGGGGCTTATGATAACAGTTTAAGTATATTGCAACACATTCAAAATAAACTTTTGAAAATAATAAGCAAAAAAGGATCTATTCAGATTGAATACCCACTTAATGTTGCTCAATCCTTTGCATATAACTGCCTGTTGTTTCATTATGACTGCCTGAGTGATGGTTTTGTTAAATCCTCTAGCATTACCAGGCATAGAAGTGTTCAATTGCCAAAAATTAATAAAACTGTTTATAGTAAGAGTAGTTATGTAGTTTCTATAAAGCTTTTTAATATGTTACCTAAAGAGCTTAAGACTCTCAAAAATATACGGTCCAAAACTAATAAAGATAAATTTTAAATGTGGATAAGGTGCAATGTCTAGGAATCTCTATGGATTGTTTTTGTTTGGGAATAATTTTTTGTAATCATCGTTTTTGTTTTGTTGGGGGGACATTTGTAGTGAGAATATATAGGGAGATAGAAATTTGTTTGAAATATATTAGTTTAAGTTTTATATTTTTTTTTGTTGTTTTTAGGTTTATGATTGTTTTTAGGTTTTTGATTTTTAGGTATATTTTTTTTTATTCTTTTTTTTGTGTTCCTACCTTACCTACGAACAGATAACAAGATTATCTCTGTAGGATTGTTTACATTTTTTTTGTATTTTAATACTATGTATTCAATATGGTATAATAAATAAATAAATAAATAAATAAATAAATAAATAAATAAATTTTTTTTAATTTTTTTTTTATTATTTTTTTTACTTTTTTTTATTTTTTTTAATTTTAATTTTTACTTATGATAGCTTTTGACCTTTTTCAAATAAATTTATGAAAATTCAGAGTAATTATTATGAATTTCTAAAATAACTACAAGATCATTTTTACTCTCGACATTTTCAATAAAATTTAGAACAGTACCGTTTTGAGGGCCGGTGAATCCCGTGGCGTGCCAGTCGCTAATATGAATTTTTGAGATTTTACAAGTAAACACTGATTTAGTAGGCCCTGGATTTTGTAGGAATGAGACGCTTTTTGCTCCCAAAATATAGTTTATCAAGCTCTATGATTTAAAAGAAATTTCTTTAAAATCGCACCATAAATTAAGATTCTACAGGGTGTTTCAAGAACAAATGGGTCACACTGTATATACTCATTGTCATTCTTCTTCATATATTAGAAAAACAAACGAGACTTGATCGACTTCAACCTGCCATGCTTATTATATTTTGTGGCCAGCGCATGGGCATTGGGCAATCTTATATAGGATTACATCTTAAACTAGGGAAAACCTAGTCTAAGGAAGGATTACATCTTCTGCCAAAATGTCAGTAACCAGTAATGACACTAATGACTAATAGGAGTGATTACATAATGACATTTGACATTAGACTTGACATTACATTTTACAATAATTTATGTTTATTAATAGTTTCATTAAAATTAAATAATAATAAAAATGTTGATTATTAGTTATTACACTAATAAACTATTTACTGCAAGCAAGGTTATTATATTTTATTTTATTATTATTCATATTCATTACTAACTATTAAAGGGGCATTGATCCTCGTTTTGTGAACTGAACTAACCAAAGTATCTAGAATTAGTCAATTGATTAGTTGAATAATTATTTATAAATTAAAATTTTATAAAGGTAATAAAATAAAATTAGGCATAATAGAGAAATGATATTAGAAAGTAAATCTGATATAGAATCACAGGTCCTAGATTCGACGTAATTTTCACACGCGAAGTAACTAAACAAGTTGTAAGTAAAAATAGAGCACATTGTATTTGAATGAATGCTTTAACCCTGAATTAAATTAAAATCCAGACTTCACCCCTTGAACTAGATACTAATTATTGAATAGACGAGAGAAGTGCAACAATAAAATGGAGCCGACTGATGAAATGTGTAAAAGTTTACTGAAATGGTTACAAACAGTCGTTCCGAATAAATCCAGGAACATAGCAGAAGTGTGTGATGGTGTCGCAATGCTAGAGGCGCTCATACAGATAGCGCCTGAATACTTCACTAAACTGGAGCCAAAAATAAAGAAAGATGTCGGTACGAATTGGAGGTTGAAAGTAAGCAACTTGAAGAAAATTGCTGAGGGCATTACCGAGTACTACCACGATGTCTTGAATGCCCAACTCGCTGAAACAGGGCGGCCAGATGTGAATAAAGTCGGCGAGAGTAATGATCCAATTCAACTCGCCAAGCTATTAAGATTAATACTAGGTAGGTACATACATTTCAGATAATTCAATGAATTAATTTGATAATTTTATTTTAATTCTGGTTTAGGTTGTGCAATAAATTGTGATAGAAGTCAGGAATATATTGAAACGATAATGAAAATGGAAGAATCGGTACAGCAAAACATCATGCAGGCTATACAACAACTGGAAGAAGTTACCAACGGTCCTGGCGGCAAATCAGCACTGAGTCTGATGGTTTTCGAGAACGATAGCCGAGTCACTCGTATGGTCTCAGAACTGGACGCGGCAAATGAAGAAAAAAAAGCTCTAACAGAACAATGCCACAGTTACGAACTCCAAATCCAGACTCTTCAAGAAGAAAAACGAGCACTGATCACCGAAAATCAACTACTGAAAGACAGGGAAGCGAAAAATTCCGACACGCGGAAACAGATCGAAGCGTTAAAGGAAGAAGTGTTCAAGGCTGAAGTAATGAGAGATGATTTCAAAGCGAAATTGAAAGAACAAAGCAAACAAATTATAACTTACCAAGAAAAAATAGCAGACCTACAAGTAGCGGCGAAAGAGACTTCTCACCTAAAAGATGAAGTCGATGCTTTATCGGAATCAGCAGCAAAGGTTCAAGAATTAGAATTAACGCTAGCGTCTTATAAAAAGAAACTTGAAAATTATACCGATATGAAAAAGAGACTACAGCAACTTGAAAACCAAAATATTGAATATTTCCAGAAGAATCTACAATTTGAAGAAGAATTAACCAAATATAACGGCTGGAAAAATCAATGCGAAACTTACAAGCAACAACTCTCAGATGTCCAGCAAAAATTAGACGAAGAAACTCAAAGAGCCGATAGAGCTCAGTTCAGTTTCGAACAATTAGAAGCGAAACTGCTAGCCCTTCAGCATGAAAAAGAACGTCTAGTGCAAGAGAGAGATATGCTGAGAGAAGACAACGATGAGCTACGTCTAGGTCAGCATAAAGACACAAATAATGCTACCGTCATGTCCCAGGAACTAACACCAACAGAAATGAAAGAACGCTTAAGATTTTTAGAAAGAGAAAACAAGACCCTTCGATCCTCTACCCAGGAAATTGAATCAAAACAAGCACGACTCGATAGTGCTTTAAGTAGAGTCGAAAAGCTACAACAGCAGAATCGTTTGGCCAATCAGCAGATACTTAAATTAGAAGCGAGGATCGAGGAGACGGGGAAGAACAACACAGGTGAATCAAATGATTCGCTCAAAGAATATAGACAGAAAATTGCTTCATTACAAGAACTGTTAGCAGCAAAAGAGACCGAATTGCAGAACACACAAGCTAAATACGCTAGAAGTGTAGAGAAAGCTAGAGAAGTAGTACAACACTTGGAACCGAAACCGAATGGTAGTATTGAAACTTCTCTAAGAGCTCAGCCGCATATGAAAGAAAAAGAAGAACAACTATTAGTAACTGCTTTCTATCAGATGGGTTTATCATGTCATAGAGAGGCGATGGATGAACGTTTGGCGATTTTAAGTGCTGGTCAGGGGCAATCGTTTCTTGCTCGGCAGCGACAACCAGTGCCAAGGAAACAATTCCCCAGATATAAGTCGAAATAGTATTACATGAGGTATTTGTTAGCATCACTTGTTGGTCAGACTTTGATGGAAATGTTGGCTTGTCTCTGACTGTCTTAGTTTCATTATGCTGTAAATAGTTTCTAATTATATAAAATATGATATGGCACACTGTATGAAGTGTGATCATTTTTTTTTTATACGTAAGGATTGATTAGTTTAATATAAATTAATTATTACTAACACTAACACTGAGTATTATATGAGGCCAAGATGAATTTTGAAGATTGATAGAATTTATTTATATATTTACATATTTGTTATTTAGCTACATTGATTGAATTTCAATAAATAAATAGATAGGGCATTTAATTGATTTGTTGTTAGAGTTTCACTTCAGTATAATGTTATCAATGGTCACATTGTACTTTTTTATTTTCACCCAGAAACTTTGTATATTGTATAAAAATATTTCACTTCATTATTATTATTATTATCTGATGTAATAATAAGGGGAGTTCAAAAATTAATATTGTCTGAATTTTATTAACTTTTGGTTTCCACGTTTTTTTTTTTTTTTTGACAAGGTTCTTTTAATCGTTTCCTTCAGCATTACAGCAACGATTTGAAACAGCTAATCGACGAGATAGTTAGGTTAATTGCTTTCTAACGGGAACTTTCCTTTAGCTTTTTTGGAAGATTTTGGATTTTTTCTTTCATGACAGTCTCCGTATTCTTTATCAAGAATGATACTTTTCTACTAATGATTGGTTTCAGAGTTCAGAGAAATATAATTTTCCATCTGCAAATCATTTTCGGCTGAAGGGAGTAGAATTTATTTTCATCGATATCAGACAAATATTTTTATGAATCGATCCTAGGTAGGGGGTATGTCTGGATGGTCTTCTTTGGTGGATCCTCTTCTTTTTCACTATGCAACAGAATATTATGGCGCTTTTTGGAATTATTTGTACATTTTTTCAAAATTGTAGCGAAGAATTGGATTTGGGGAGCCCAAATTTATTTTTGATAAATAACTCAAAAAATTTTTGTGGCCCAGTGAGCTCACTTTGAGTGACATCATCCGCATGAAGGCAATTACCATACCAAATTGTCAGACGTTCATGTAATAGGATTGCCAAAAGCATCATCCTACAGAAGCAACTCGTTGCTCATTAAAATATCAAAATGTAGATAAGAAGAAGAGAAGAAGGACCAAGCTAAATTGAACATAATTTCAGGTCATAAGAGTATAATAAAATTATTTATTCAAAATTTCATGAAAAAATCAATGTCTTTTGAATGGATAATAGCATTTTTTCTGTACTTTCCGTTCTGTTTCTAGTGGGAGGGGGTGTGTTCTATTCTCATTAACGATCTTGTTTTTATTCATCCGGTCTCTCTCCAAATAAATATGGATAAATGTCGCAAGTCGTTCAGGTGATATTTGAAGTACTCGTCAGAACTTTGCGATGACTCGTCTCTTTTCTAAAAAAAAATTTCGTGGACCTATAAATCTTTTTTCTAACTTCAGTTGTTAAATACACACGCCTGTCTTATTGAAAATGTCCCGTTTTTACACAGACAAACTCTGATATATATGTCAAGTAACTATTCAAGATGATTCAAAGATATTTTTGTCAATAAAAATCGGTTTAAAAATGAGACCTGACTGATGTGACTGCTGACTGTATATACATATTAAACTTTTAATAATAAAATTAATAAACAAAAGGGGATGATCAGCTCTTGGTTTCTAATACTATATCACAGCTACTAATTTGGCTGTGAAATTACTTTTTCACATTACTTTTCGTATAGAACTTTCTGATACGATTTATTTTTGAACTCCTTTATGCAAGTTTTTATTAATTACATATTAAAACTTCAGGAAATTAATTTCCACAACATTTCAAGACATATAAATGTCAAAATGCATGGTTACTGATTTTTAATCAATTTTAAAAAATTTTTCTGTTCTTAATCATTTTTTTATTTTAGTGTAGGTAGACAATTTACACTCAAATTACAATCTGTCTATTTTCTGCAATCTATAAGGTGATACTTTCTTTAGTAGCCATTAGCATTTATTTAACACATTGACTGCATTACAAGCCCCTGGGGATATGTAACTCCTGCGTTTGCCGGGAACTCTTTATTTTCATACCGATTTCAACATTATACTTACACAATTACACATTGAGTTGTTTTACTTATTTCTAGCTATATAGTTTGATCAGACAAAGCCAAATAGTTGAAAAAATATTGTAGTAAAATTACCTCTAAAATTGTTCAAAATTTCAAACCATAACACTCTCTTGTGCATTATTACGCAATAATATTTGTTGTACATATTATAATGATAGGTACTATGTAATAATTTTTTTCCTGTACTGCTGTTTCTGAAATAATTTCCTATATTTATTAGCCAGAATCTCCCTCATTAGAATAGAAAACCAGCTTCTCAAACTCGTAATGCAAGAAAAATCAATAACCAGGAAGACAGAAGAAAAAAGTTCCCAAAGACACTTATTTAAATTATTTTATTAGGTGGATTCCCTGGCGAGATAAAACTACTTTTTTTCAAAATTCAACCTATGATGCATTTTAGGTGAACGTTAATATGAACTTTTCGTCTTGAAATAAGTACCTCCTGAAGTTTTGATTTGTACATAATTAATGATTATAGGAAATTAATTTAAATATTATATTTATCTACTTTACCATATTTAATAACCATTGTTTCATTTTCATGTATTAGCAATTGAACCCTATGCTGCAACAACGTTGTAAGTGCCAAAAGCACGGTGTAAGATATATAGGTGAGTGAACGAAGCACGTATTTCAACAGTAAAGCGCGCGACGAAAACCTGAACCTCAGTGTATGAGAGAGTCTTGCCAGCTGGGCTCTGACCTCTTGCTCTTACACATGCAAATTGCCATTATCAGGGTGTCATGCTACTCAATTTTATTTTTTTCTGAAGAAGCGATAAGCAAAAATGGGTAGAAACTGTGATGTGCCTAATTGTAGAAGTTGATGCGATGAAACTATAATGGGTATTTCATCGAGTGACATCTTAACATTTAAATATTAATAAAATTAGAACACAAAAGCACGCGTTTATCAGCGAATATGCGTGAATCATTTATGCTAGCGCTTGTGCGCTTGTCCGAGTGAAGAGTACGGCAGAACTAACCACTGCGAGCGAGAGCAACAAAACAAATGGGTAAAACAGATGTAACGTGACGATATCGGGTCGCACTGGGGAGTCTTGTTCCAACACCTTAGTTATCTTACACCGTGGCCAAAAGTAAATTTTGCGGGAAGTCGGAATAAACATTTTTTTGTGAACCAATATAATATGTCAGCTTACAAACATTAATATATTCATTAATTATATTCATTAATTAACATTAATGTATTAATGTTTGTAAGCTGCTATATTATATTGGCTCACAAAAAAATGTTTATTCCGACTTCCCGCAAAATTTACTTTTGGCACTTACAACGTTGTTGCAGCATAGGGTTCAATTAATAATTGTTGAAAATAAAGATATAATCTGTTGAAAAGGTCTATGAATGAAAATTCCCAAATGAAAGTAGTCATTTTAATAATAAAAATATAAATATCTGTTTTATTAAGTAACAAAATTAATATTGCTTGTGCGAAGGTTATAAAAATAGAAAAATTGAGATTTCAATCGATCTCATTTATATTAACTACTTCTTGCACTGTTCGTTGCGTTTCTTATTTAAATCAATGAGTTTTTCTTGTGGCAAAACTTTAAAAACATTTAACACTGGCCAATATTGCTTGAGGACGAGGTTTATTCTGGACATGTCGTTTCTAAAAGTTTCAGCCTGCGTTGCTGACAAAGCTGATTGGCTTTCTCTCTGCCGTGTGGAAGGTAGAGGATCATTCAGCAGCGCCTTGGCACACATCACCATTCCATACGAAGTGGTGACCAAATGGTACCCACCTTCTAGGGCGAGTACCAACCTGCCATTAGCCAGCGGTTTGAGGAGCTGAATAAATTGGCCGAAAACTTCAGGTGATAATTTATATTTGCCCAGGACATCGTTTATACCGGCATCGAAACCAGCCGATACTAAGATCACTTCAGGGTCATAAGAGTATGCGATGGGTAAGATAATTGTATAGAATATTGTTAAATATTCCTTATTGCCAGCTGTTGCCTAAAAACACAGATTAATCAGATATAAGTACTTAATATAAACAGGTTTTTAAAAATACAAGTCATAAATTCTAGAAAGTATTCCTGGAGTTGAAAAGAAACTTATTGTACATCTCAATCATTTGATTGGTGATTTTTTTATCAATTGAAGCAACTATGAATATCTCTCCTATTTTTTAAGAGGATTCATGAATTTTTGCAAGGTCAAAGTTTATTTAGATTGTTAAGTAGGCACTGTGAAAATTTCATTTCGATTTAAATATATTGTTTTGGCAAGATTTTTTAACATTTACGCGACGACTATAGACTAAAGTAGATTTCAAATACGAAATCTCGTCTTTCCACTTGGAAAAAGGTAATGGGTTTATACCTTGGTAAATCCAAATGAATAGACAAATCAGCTGCAATAAATAGACGGCTGTTAGGTACAAGAAATCTTCCAATATTATGAACATTTTTAAGTAAAATCCCTTTGCCTATGCAGTGGTTCCTAAAAAGTTAATTATCTATTTTTTAAGAATCGATAAAAATCGAGTTTTTTTTTTACATTAAAAAAAAAACAAATGGCAATTAGATGCACAAACAAACAAAATTATTTCAGCTTCGTTTGACTTTCAATGTTAAAAATGTATTTAGAACCTACACAAATAATATATTACCTAATTAAAGTTGATATTTTATTGTACAAGTTTTCACTAATGAATAAATAATAAATACCTAGCCCAGGAAAATACGAAAAAAATAAGGCAAATATGCAAGAAATTCTTGTTAAGTTTTCTCATGAGGATTATTTTTATTTTGATATCAGAAATAGGTACCTACATCAAAGGCATTCTAATGAAATGTAATGATTATGCCATGAAATATTGATGCAATGACTTTGTGAGAATTTGAAAAATAATTTTTTCACTTTGCTACCAGGAATATGCTACAGAATTGACGACATTTTTCTAACATCCACTGCATTAATAAATATTACAGAACTTACGATATTCAATGGTATATTAACATTGTATCCTTTTCCCTCTCCTTCTCCTACAAAAGTAACATCTCCGGTCTTGGAGTTAGGATAAAAATTCCCATTCATAAATTTATGAATACTGATATATAAAACCTTTTTGGTATCATAGAACATTTTCTGGGTGCCATTTCCATGGTGAACGTCAAAGTCAATGATTAACACCCTGGAATAAAATTTTTTACTTCTTCGTTTGTATAATTAATATAATTTCACTCACTTTTTGCAGCCATGGCGAGGCTGAAGCAGATAATTTGCAGCGGCTGCAATATTATTAACAAGGCAAAATCCACCTGGTTGGTTGGGTGAACAATGGTGACCGGGCGGACGAATAATGGCAATCCCTGATCCTATAGATCCAGATAATATCTCATCTAGCATTTTTAGTAAACCGCTAACGGCAGCACGCACAGATTTAATTGAATCTTCGTTGATGTACAAATCTGACATTTGACTTATTTGACTTTGTTGAATATTCTTCATATGTTCATGTGAGAACATCTTCTCTAGCAACCACTCAACCTCACGATCACGTGTGTCATCCTATTTTCAAAATAGTGATTAAATTTAGTTTGAAACATATACAAATGTTACTTACTACTGGTATTGCACTCATACGTTGGTCAAGTTTCCATTCTGTGAACTTTTCCATTATACTAAGGACTCGCTCTGGTCTCTCTAGATGATAACTTGTGCAAGAATGTAAGAGGGTCTTTTCATCATAATAGAAAGCTACTTTTCTCATGGGAAACCAATCATACACTGAATAGATGAATTAATTAAATAATTAATTAATATGAAAAAATAATAATAACTCACCTTGTAATAATTTCATCAACAATTGATTTGTATTTTCCTCATATTGGGGTGGATAATTCCCCAACAGTTCAGGATGATTTAATGCCAATTTTTCATCGCCCTTAAATATTACCTTTTTGGCATGATACAAAAGCTCCATTTTCGGATCAACACTGTCCCCTCTTGGGTCACGCTCACATACTTTTGTATCATTATCTGTTACTTTATTAACAGTTCGAAGGTTGTATACGGGGCATATGTCAAAACACGGCCAAAAATTTCGCAAGACCGTTTTCAAGTTATTTATTGTTGCTATGGTAGAATCTTTTGGAAGCTCTAAGTTATCCAGAGTTTGACACGGATAACCAATCAAACTTCTTATTGTCATGCGGATTGCTAATTGCAGCATTTCTTGGCAGTAGCCCCCCTCTAAGCAAACTGAAATTTTACCATTCGCAAACCCCGATAGTAATGTTATTAAATGTCCATAAAATGCTGGAGTAACCAGCATTTCTCCCTAAAAAAAAGACAGATCATTATATGAAAATATCACAAAAAACAAGGAGCTCGAAGCTGACTGAACTGATGAAGTTGGGTGGGTTTGACATTACTGACTTAAGTTCTCCCAACTGTTCCTGATTAATATTGATGCCGCTGTTGTTATTGTTATTAGTATCGCACAGTATCGGATCAGCCACCTGTAACGAACAACAACAAGCGGTAACCGTTAATGTTATTACGACATAAAATTGAATAGATTTGTTTATTATTACTTTACAACGGTAAACATAGAAGTGGCGTTATGGATTATGGACATCTCTTATCTGTTCTTCTTCTTTTTTTTTGTAAAATCTGGTCCTGTTAGATCCTGGAATGCGATCATATGGACCATTCAACAGCCATTTGTTTTTCTGACTTATTTTGTTATTGAATGTCATTCTAGAAGTTGTCATGGTACCTATACAGGGTGTCCCATAATATGTGGGCAATCTCCCGGATCTGGGTAAATTTCGTAAAAATAAATGAAAAAATAGCTATAAAATTAATTCCTCAGGGGCACCCCTACAAAGATATTAGCTGTTGAAGTTGAGGGTTGAAAATCAATTTATTGCAATAACTTTTTTATTTCTTGACCGATTTTGATAATTTTTGGTTTTATTTTGTATTATTTGGGACTGTTTAGAATAGTGTTTCATAATCTTTGGTAGCACATACATAGACCTCTGGATGACATAACCCCCTCATTCACTTGAAAGAAAACAACAAAAAAAATAATTTTACAGTTTTTTTAAGTTAATTTTATTTTTATTTGACATTTTTTACATAAAAAATGTATCTTTATTTATTTCGATAGAGCGAACCGTTATCGAGATAAACGTCCTTCTAATAGGTGATGCGTCGCAGGAACTTTCTAAATTTCAAGTAAATTTTAACAAGATGGCTGACCTTTGACAGTAAATTGAGCAGGAAACAAAACAACAACTTAATTACATACACGTCAGTGTCAAAAGATTTCATTTCATGCAGATTCAATTCTAACTGATTTTCTGCGTATTCGGCGTTTGTGTAACTCATTTTAAAATCAGTTAGAATTGAGTCTGCATGAAATGAAATCTTTGACACTATTTGACGTGTATTTAGTTAAGATGTTGTTTTGTTTCCTGCTCAATTTACTGTCAAAGGTCAGCCATCTTGTTAAAATTTACTTGAAATTTAGAAAGTTCCTGCGACGCATCACCTATTAGAAGGACGTTTATCTCGATAACGGTTCGCTCTATCGAAATAAATAAAGATACATTTTTTATGTAAAAATTATAAAATAAAAAGAAAATTAACCTTAAAAAACTGTAAAATTATTTTTTTTGTTGTTTTATTTCAAGTGAATGAGGGGGTTATGCCATCCAGAGGTCTATGTATGTGCTACCAAAGATTATGAAACACTATTCTAAACAGTACCAAATAATACAAAATAAAACCAAAAATTATCAAAATCGGTCAAGAAATAAAAAAGTTATTGCAAAAAATTGATTTTCAACCCTCAACTTCAACAGCTAATATCTTTGTAGGGGTGCCCCTGAGGAATTAATTTTATAGCTATTTTTTCATTTATTTTTACGAAATTTACCCAAATCCGGGAGATTGCCCACATATTATGGGACACCCTGTATAAGAGCGCCAGTTCCGCATGTTATTAAAGTAAGATAAGCTTGTAGGCGCTATCAGAAATATAGTGATGATAGTAAACGCTAACTGAGAGAAATAGAGCAAATTTCATAACAATATTATTCAGGAACGGTTAAAAGAACACAGTCTTTCAGTACTGAGACTGAGTTGAAAAGTTTACAAATAACGAAATAACCAACCGTTATTAAACTTTTTTTCGTATCTTATGGTGGTGTTGGTATTTTAGCATTTGCAAAACTTTTACATTTTTTAATTATGTAGAAAATCAATACTGAGACGTGATAAAAAATTATTTTGAGAATAAAACAATGAAAGTAACCAATAATCAAATAAGTGATATTAAACTGAGACCATGAAAAATGAGCGGGTTATCTAAACCAACCTTTGGGTCTCCAATACAAGAGTCATAGCCGGCAGAAATTAGCACAAGGTCAGGTTGAAACTAAAAAAAAATACAAAAAAATTAGTATTTACCTCTGTATCACCAATTACTGCATCGTAGCCAGCAGATATTATCGTTAGGTCTGGCTGAAACTATTAAAAAAAAATATATATTAATAGGACGTCACGAGGGAAATGGCGTATTAACTCTTCAGTATGTTGTAGGAGACCCTTAGGGCAACTCCCAGATAAAAATGAAATGTCTGCTGTATTTTCAGAGTATTTAGTTTTTGTATATGTAATGTATTAAGTCTACACAAAAGTGTTTTAAATTTGCAAAATGGATCATCAAATAGAAAGAGACCACTAGAGAAGTGATAAACAAGCTGCTAGTTATGAGGCTAACTTTGCCAACTAATTAATAAAATATAGCTTATCCAGCTAACGCTGAATAAGCAGGAACGTTCCCGGTTTGGAACAGAACAGAGTTGAAGCGACACTATATGTTTTGTATTCGTTCGCGTCGGTCGAGTATATTGTAACTCTCCAAAATAGCCGAAACTAAATATACATACATATTAGTCCGTTTAGGTAATAAAGGGTTGAATAAGTGATTTGTAGTTTCTTTTTAAAAATCGAATTTCAACCCTGCCAAACGTAACTGGCGCAGTCAGTAGGATCGATTTTCGTGAACTTATCGATTGATTTACCCGATCGATTTACCAAAATTGGTGTGAAGTTCAGTGCGAAGTTCAGTGAAGTTCCAAACCATAAAGGATTACGAGAATCAATCGAACCAACTTCCCAGCAGAGAGACGGAAAGAGCAACCCCGCAACGGACGAGGTCTCCCCGCAGCTACCAGCAACCAGAAGAATTGAGAGACGGAAAGAGCAACCCCGCAACGGACGAGGTCTCCCCGCAGCAACCAGAAGAATTAGCCTGAGGTACGAGAAGGAAAACTTCGAAACTGTAAGTCACATTCCTCTCATATCCTTTTACAATTTTTATTTATCTACACGTAAACGTATATTGTGTGTTCTTTTGTGGCCTAAAGCCAACATAATTATTTAATAAACTTTATTGAGAATAATGCAACTATTGGAAAGTTATATGTGTTGAAAGTCAAGATCCGCTATTAATAGCACTTGCAAAATTAATTGAATTAATCGATAGTAACAATTTGAAACTATTAATTTCTTAATATTATTAGTATTATTATCCTTTTGTAAACACTTTTATTAGAATTCGAAATCAAGTTTAGTAATAAAAGGTGGATTTAAATAAAATCGCCCGATGAGTAATTAATTTCAACATAAATTAATTTCATTCATGTCCCATACTGAACGAGCCGTTATTGTTGAACCTACGGCTGAAGAATTAGCTGACTCCGACGAACAGCAACAAGACAACGAAACCCCTGTAGTTAATAATAATTCTGACGAGATGCCCGCAAATACAGACGCTCGTGTCGCAGCAGCAAGAAATTACGGAGACGTAATACCGAGATATGATGGTAATGCGAACAGCTTGCAGACATTTTCTGACCGTGTGGATAAGTTCTATGCGAAATACGGTAACACTAACGACGAAACGTTAAACGATTATGTATTTTGTTTAATTTTAAGTAAACTTGTAGGATCAGCTGAAGCGTTTAGTAGTACGAGACCAGACTTAAAAAACTGGACACAGTTAAAAGATGCCTTGCAAACAAAATTCGGTGATCATACCGACAGAGCAACTCTATCACATAAATTTAAATACTTAACCATAAATGCCCGAGAAAGTTTAACTGATTTTATTGAACGTATAAAGTTAGTTCAGACACAATTAAATCTGAAAATTCAATCGGAAGCAGGCCTAACAGCAGAGCAAAAGGCGGTACACATCGAAATTAATGAACAAACTGCACTGGAGGTACTATATAACAACTGCCCCCCTCTATTGCAGACTATCTTAGAAATTAAAGAATTCAGAACCCTTGCAAACGCTACCCCTACTGTAATTAATTTCATGACTAAACACGCTGACCAGAAACCACAGAGAGATCAATCTATTCCAGTAAATAGGTTTAAAAACAATAACCAACCCCAGATATTAGCGACGACTAACAGACAACACCCATCAAATGTACCCAATCACAATTTTCCACGAAATCAACCTCTAAATTACCGACCGCAGTTTCCGAACCCAAACAATTTACCCCCTCGACAACCGATTTCTAACCCACGGATAAATTCTGAAAGTAATAATTTCCGACAAAATACAACCAATAGACAGCCTTTCGCACCTCGCGCAGGACAACCCAGTTTTAGCGGAATTAATAGAAACTTAAATAATCCCAGATCCTATCCGTATCAGAATCCGAATTTTCAGAGTCCGCAGTATCGTAACTGGAGAAATCCCCAGGTTCACCTCAATGAAGTTGAACAAAATTTTGAAGCGAACCCCGTAGCTTCCGCAAACAATGCACAAGCGTGTCATTCATACGATAACCAGGAAGATTACTACGACGGACCTAATAATCATGCTTATACTCACGAAAGTCACGAGACTAATAAAACCGAGTACCCCTGTTTCCAAGACGAAGACGAATACTATAAGGCGGTACCCGAAAACTGTGAGGAACAAATCCAAAATTTTGGGTTAACAGCCTCGGAAACAAAATAATTGAGACCAACCATAATATTATCAGTTCCAGTTTGCCTTGTCTAGAAATAAATGGCCTAAAGATCCTTATTGATACTGGGGCCACTAATTCGCTCATTTCACCTGAAATCGCTCTAAAACATTTTTCAGATCAAATCATTAACGAAAACTTTACGATAAAAACCATTTATAATCAATCCGATCACGATCAAGTTGTAGTTACTGATTTTTTCATTCCAAATCAATACCTAAAATTCTTTATTATAAATTTCCATGAGCACTTTGACATATTGCTAGGCACAGAGACCTTAGAACAATTAAATATGGTTTTAAATTACAATGCTGGTACAATCTCACTTAATGGTAATGAATATCCGTTACGCAGATATGAACCAGCCGCATTAAGCTACTTCCAGACACAGATTATCCCCGATCAACCGACGATAACTGTACCTATAAATATTAAAAAAGGAACTGTCCTCATTCCCCAACAACAAATAGGACACTATAAGATCCCCGAAAATATTAACACGGCGGAAAACTACCAAGTTAAAGTTCCGCTGTTGAGAAACAACGATAATAAAATAAAAACGCTGAGTCTACAAAAACCAATTTCAGCTCACCATATAGATCTAAGAGAAACTGATATTTGCCATGTCAGGAATGAATCCCGACATTTAGGAAAAACCCTTTCGGATATAGCAAGTAAAATACGACATCTGGATGATGATATCCAAGAGTATATTTACGAAACATTAAAAAATTATAGCGACGTATTCTACCAAGATGGCGATAAGTTAACTTTTTCCTCTATCGTCAAACATAAAATCCCTCTTACCTCCAACACTCCGATTTTCGCGAAATCTTACCGGTTTCCCCATTCTCAGAAGGCCGAGCTAAATCGTCAAGTTGACGAATTGCTAAGAAATAATATCATAACGGAGAGCAGTTCCCCATACTCGGCTCCGGTCTTTTTGGTTCCTAAAAAGGAAGGTAAGGACGGTGTAAAAAAATTGGCGCATGGTCGTCGATTTTCGCAAGTTAAATGAGGTAACAATCGAGGACAAGTATCCTCTACCAAACATAAGCAACATTTTGGACATTTTAGGACATTCTAAATTTTTCTCAAAAATCGATCTAAAATCTGGCTATCACCAGATAGAAATCAGCGAAGAAGACAGATTTAAAACTGCCTTCTCCACTGAAAATGGACACTTTGAGTTTTTACGAATGCCCTTTGGGTTACGTAACGCGCCCGCGTGCTTCGCGCGCGTTATGAATGAAGTCTTAAGAGGACTTTTGGATAAGGTATGTCTAGTATACCTAGATGATGTTATAATCTTCGGCAGAACCGTAAATGAACACCTAGAAAATATACGGCAGGTCCTTGAGAGACTACGTCAACATCGTTTCAAAGTCCAACTCGACAAGTCTGAATTTTACTTGAAAGAGATGGAATATTTGGGCCACATCGTAACGACAGATGGCATAAAGCCAAACCCAAAACTGATTGACAAGATAAAAGGCATTAGAATTCCTACTACCCCTAAAGCGGTAAAAAGCTTCCTAGGCCTTTCCGGTTACTACCGCAAGTTCATAAAGAACTATGCTACCATCGCAAAACCTCTGACGGAATGTCTAAAGAAGGGAGCCAAGGTAGAAAGCACACCAAAGTTTATTCATGCCTTTGAGACCATTAAGAAACTGTTGTGTAATGAACCAGTTCTTGCCTACCCGGACTTCAGTAAGGAGTTCTTAATTTGCACTGATGCCTCAAATGTAGGGATCGGCGCAGTTCTGGCACAACATGGCCCCGATGGCGCAGAAAGACCCATCGCGTACATATCGCGAGCCCTTAACGATCACGAAAAGAATTATGTGACTATTGAAAAGGAATGCCTTGCAATAGTCTGGGCAACCAGTCAATTTAGACCATATATATACGGGCATAAGTTTAAGATTATGTCGGACCACAAACCACTCCAGTGGCTTTTCAATATGAAGGAACCCACCTCTAGATTAGTTAGATGGTCCCTTAAATTGATGGAGTACGATTATATCATCGAATATAAAAAGGGTAAGATGAACACAAATGCCGACTTTTTGTCACGTTTAGAAGCACACCCCGTCGATGTACTCGAAAAGCCTGATGATTTGTTGTCATTGTTTGCCCAACCTGGCGACATAAACGAACGATCTCTAACTGATTTGGATGAGTTGAGAGAATTCAACGAATTATTGCAACCACCAAAACGTGAGAATAAAATTAAGATATTGTCGGACGTACAGATCAAACCCCCAAATTCCGAGAAGGAAGACCCAATCCAAACACCTAATGTGGAAAATCCAACTCCACCGGAACCCACTGTACCACCTGATGACATGACAGTTCATTCACAGGGAGACGACATATCTGCCGAACTAACGATAACAGAAAAGGCATTAAATGTATTTAAGAAACAAATTACGTTCACTTTTGGAGCCAATCCTAAAATAAAGGTTTCGAAAGTATTCAATAAAGACAGGATCGAAGTGCAGATAACTAGAAACAACTTCGAAAATGAAATCGTCAACGTCTTAAAAGAATACGTGAACCCTCTGATAACTACGGCTATCCACTCGCCGAACGAGGAATTATACGAAGAACTCGCTACCCTCATTAATGCAAATTTTACGAACAACGTAAAAATTCTTTTCACCCGGAAACTACTGAGAGATGTAACCGACGAGAAACGGCAACGCGAGATTATCGAAAACTTGCATAAGACCTCACATCGCGGAATTTCCGAATTAAAAGCGGAAATCGAAAGGGTCTACTATTGGCCGAATATTGCAACCGACTGTCAACGGTACATAAATAATTGCATTATCTGCCAGCAATGCAAATACGAGAGACATCCGGTCAAATACAAATTAGAAACCACCTTCACCCCCACGGTACCACTTCATATTGTTTATATGGACATATTTTCGTGTAATAAAAATAAATATTTGACGTGCATAGATAGTTTCTCTAAATTTTTGATGTACGAGGAATTGACGTCCACTAATATGGTGGATATAGCTGAAAAATTTATCAAATTGTTCTCACGATATAAACTACCACGAGTTTTGGTAACCGATGGCCAATTTAACACGGAATTATTTAAAGGGTTGTTAAAAACATACGGTATCGAACACCATGTCACGACACCTCTCCACCCAAACTCAAATGGCCCGATAGAACGAGTCCACGGAACCATCGTAGAGATAATGAGAACTTTGTCCCTGCAAAACCAAAAGGTCCTTAAACATAACGTTTTCGAGAATGCGGTAATAATCTATAACCGATCCATTCACAGTACGACTAAATTTAGGCCAACGGAACTCTTGTTCGGTCACCTAGAAAATAAGGACATTCTGGAAATCCAATCTAGAAATCAGTATAATGATTATCTTAGCGATCTTCAACACAGAACCAAGATTCTATATAATCAAGCATACGAATGCGCTAAAGATATCAAACAAAAGTACATTGAGAGGGAAAACCGACAAAGAATAGATCACCCTCCAGTTCAGAACACCTTAGATGCGTTTTTGTCGACGTCCCCCAGAAACAAAACCACCCCGTTGTACAAACATATAAAAGTTAGGAACGACCAAGGTATCAAAATCAAAACTACCAAAGGGAAGGTATATAATAAACAAGAGCTGAAACCACGCAGGAAGTACCAAATGACCAATCCTTTTGTTTCAGATGCTTCTCCAAGCGCTTCTCCTACTGATAGTAGCGACAGCCCCCCGGCAAGCCCAAGCGCCGACCTCTAAAATCGAAATTAAATCATTAGAAAATAATCCCGGAATATTACCTTTCAAATTAGGTCAAACACGAGTTCAGAAATCGCATCACACATTCCTGCATAATTATCCAATTAGAGAACTAGGTTTAAAAATTATCCAACTTGAAAATTTTATTGGTGATTTCTATCAAAAGACCAAAGGAAAATTACCCTTTTCCCAAACGATTGACTTAGAATACGTGCAAAATCAATGCAAATGACTGAAGTCCCTGGTTAACACCTTACACCCTGATATTCTTAAGAAAACTTATAGATCTAAAAGAGGTATTATAAACGCTCTTGGTTCAGTATTTAAATTTATATCGGGAAACCTAGACGCTTCAGATGGTGAGAGATATGATAAAGCCATTATGGATTTAAAACTCAATCAGAAAAACATAATTAAACATTTCAATAAACAACTATCTCTGAATCAGCATTTGATTAAACACTACAAAGACACGGTTAGAAACATGTCAGCCAACTTTAAAAGAATAGAGGAAGTTATAAGAATGATAAGAAGCGAGGATCAACAATATGTAAACACGATAGTAACATTCAAAATTAGTTTATCGGATCTCACGCATATTGTGGAACAAATTTTAACCGCAATAAGCTTCGCAACCCTTAACACCCTTCATTTATCAATAATAGATGAACAAGCTATTAATAGTATGCGACTTGAGTTGTCAAAACATCACGATCCAAAACATTATTACTCATACGACAACGTTCTCTTTACTAGAACGATTTCTGTAGATTACTATGTAACGGAAGAACACGCGGTATTTCTTTTACATATTCCCCTGATCGATCCTATGACCTACGACCTATACCACTTATATTCCATTCCCACTATGGAACATACTACCATTATTCCTCCCACCTCTTATGTGGCGATGAACGACGAAAACATCTACTACCTCACAACTAAATGTATGGGAATCCAACAAGAATACTTCTGCAGAACCTCCGACATCGAAAGAAACTATCAACTAGACACCTGTATCCAGAGCTTACTCCGAGTTAAGGAAAATCCTCGTTGCCTACACGTCAAGGTCGATGTCAACGACATCCTTGTTGAGACGGTTAGTGACCAGAAATACCTAATAATTGCTCCAGATGAAGTGCTAGTGCATGAAAAGTGCGGAAGTGAAGAAGTTCACAGACTCAAAGGAACCTATCTGGTAAACGTTCCTTATTCTTGTAAATTTATAACCAAACAATTTGAATACATAAACTTAGAAGGAACGGTTATAGAAGAGCCTGTTTACTTACCTTCTATTACCCAAAACATATCAAATGTAAAACCAATCCAGTTAAACCTCAAGTCATTCAGTCTAGATCAACTGGCAAAACTAACCTTAGACCAAGAGAAAAGCGCACCTCTATCTATACTTTCTAGCGACACCCTGTGGTCACATTCTAATGTACCAATTGTATTCCTAATTAGCCTGATAATAATAATAGCCATCATAATACGATATAGGACTTTAATTTTAACTAAGTATAAGACTATTTGTAATAAGGACAACAAGGAGGTTGCTGATGATATCGAAATGTCACAAGCATTTCCAACCCCTAGTAAACGTAGCTCATAAATACCTTTGTTTATTTTGAGTTTTCTTGTCTTTTATTTTTATTTTTATTTTTAGTGTTTTTTGGGGAACCTGTAATCTTTAACCCCGCTAATTTTAATATTTCTGTAAGAATTTTTAGAAATCATATACCTATATGTAGCCATGTGTTCGAACGTCAACTTTGTTCACCCCAAAGTTTCCTCTTAGGGACGGAGGAGTTATGAGGCTAACTTTGCCAACTAATTAATAAAATATAGCTTATCCAGCTAACGCTGAATAAGCAGGAACGTTCCCGGTTTGGAACAGAACAGAGTTGAAGCGACACTATATGTTTTGTATTCGTTCGCGTCGGTCGAGTATATTGTAACTCTCCAAAATAGCCGAAACTAAATATACATACATATTAGTCCGTTTAGGTAATAAAGGGTTGAATAATTGATTTGTAGTTTCTTTTTAAAAATCGAATTTCAACCCTGCCAAACGTAACTTGCTGTAACAAAAGCATCTTAGGTGAGAAAAAATTTGAAAACAAGATTCGTTGAAGTTTAAGATTATCAAATTCGTTGCCATTCAGTCAAGAATGCAATTATTATTGTAGATTACATAAAAAAGATCCACATTCACAGTAAGACCTGACAACACTGCAATAGAATAGAGAACATTTTAGTTTAGAAAAATTTAAATTGCTCTGCAGCAAGAAACAGTCTTCAGCAGTCAGTCCTAACACTCATAACATGACAAAAAATAAAACAGACCCAAGCAAACATCAAAGAGTAGTGGCCCCAGGACAAATCCCTGAGGTACTCCCTTGATGTAACACTGAAACCCAGTGACCTGTATCCATGCACTTCAACATACTGTGATCTGTCAAACAAGTTTTCCCCTTTTCTGAATGTGTAATTATATGAGAAAAAATAAAGTCATTACAATATGTTTCAACAGTCGCACAGAGTTCATGCCTATGCATGCGTCAGTTTGATTTTGTTTTAAACTTGAAAAAATGGCACTTTAATTTTGTCTGAGAGTTTTTTTCCCACAATTCTATTACCACTAATGCCAAACACATCGTGACCGCCTATATCTACAAACTAAAAATAACGTCTTAGAATTTCTGCCTAACCAGAATATTTATACTATACAGAATATTTAATACTACTGCACAAAATTAGGGGATCAATTTTTTGAAGTACCGACAAACCGATTTGGGGTACCGATTTTGTCAAAATTTTAGATGAAGCAAGCAGCACGGGTACTCTCGAAGTTCTGTAACTCGAAATCCTTTCTTTGCCATTCTTACAGGTAGAGGTAAAGAGTTTGCAGAGGATCTAATAGGGGTGATGGAGCTCAAAGAATTAAGTCAATGGATACTAGAGACTCCAATGAACCCGAATGTGGCAATAAAACAACGGCCAAAAAAGAAGTGATAAGAAAACATCCCCTACCAGATGAAGAGGTTGCAAAGACTTTGGAAAGACTTTGAACATTTCACAAGTAGGTGATCTCTTTGTGATGATCCATCCCTGAACATTTTGTGGACGTTTTGCAGGATTTCGAAGCAGGAACTGTCTCTTGAAACGAATTAGCAGTTTTCAGGGAATTTGAATTCAAGCCTGTTGAAGGCTCATTGAAAGTCTGGTGGTTATAGGGCAGTCAAAATTTAAATTGAAAATCGTGCAAAGTCGATTTTGGTATATAGATGAATTCCAAATCACCTCGCATACATAGACAAACCTGGGAGGTGGAGAATATCCTTGCTGCTTGCTTCACGTAAAATTTTAAGAAAATTTAGTGAATGGTATTTCGGTAGTATATGTCTTATTTACATCCGATATGTTACAATTTTACCTACTCTAACCATATTTATAAACACAGTTTCCCTGATAAAAGTAAAATCTCACTTCATTGGCCAGTGGTAACAACAAATGATGTACGATCGCCAGATAATCTCCATTTGTGAGCCCAGTTTCATTTAAGGGTACGTTAACATTGTACCCTTGACCTGCCTTATCTCCAATTTTATTAAAATCCCCTGAGGGAGAATGAGGCCAAAATTTCCCAAACTCGTACCGATGTATCGAAAAAACCAGTACACTGAAACAAACCAAAAATTATCAATAAACTCGGAAGAGATTCGACATTTAACTTACTTCTTCGACTCGTAGAAAATCTTTTGCGTTCCGTTTCCCTGATGCACATCATAATCCACGATTAAAATCCGCTCTGCCAATTTTTTGTCCAGACAAATTTTTGCTGCTGTCGCGACATTGTTCACGAAGCAGTATCCATTTTGATTGGTTTCGCTTGCGTGGTGTCCTGGAGGTCTCACCAGTGCAAAGCCATTTTTATACTTGCCTTGAGCAATTTCAACCGTCATATCAACACAGCAGCCGGCCGCTCTTCTAAACGCATTAACACTATTCTAAAAGATTGTTAAATTTACCAGACTTTCTTAGGTTGGGTCTGAATTAATTAAATGATTGAATTATTAAATATTAATAAATAAATCAAATTACAAACCCCACAAATATAAATTGAATCATTTCGCGCACCAAAGTTTTCTTGATGCACTAATGATGAGCTTGCAGACAAGACTATATCTTCGAAGTTCATCCTCTCAACTGACATAGCAATTTCATTAAGTGAAGCCAAATTTCCTTTCACAATTTGGCAATCCTTTAGTACACCTTCATCAAGGAGGCTGCAAAAATTATACGTTATATTATTTTGAGAGAGGAAGAAGAGTCGGATTCGGATGATTCAAATTTTATTCAACTCACTACTGGAAAGTTTTCTTGTGTCGGTCGGAATTTTCTGGATGTTTCGGATCAATCCCAGTATGTTTTTCCATGTCTTCATGGTAATAAAACGCAGTTTCTTTCTTAACAATATCCTTGTAAGGATAAAGATGTTCATACGGATCTATTATTGCAACATCCCGCGGGGTCTTTTGAGTATGAGTAGCAATAGTTGACGTTTTCATCCTATTCACCTGAAATTAAATTTTAAATTACAGTGGAGTATCGTTAATCCGAGTCATCAAAGGAAAATTATGCTAGGGTCAGTTTTATTCGAACCATCGAAATCCTCAATAATTTCTGAGCAATTTAGTTTTTTTTCGACTCAGACAAGGTTTTTGAATAAAAAATCCACATTTCTGTTTAGTGTTACGGCTATCTAGTCCCAGTCACGAGGGCTCGAGCATGGGACCTCTTAGGTGGTTTACCGAGGAAAACGTCGGATCTATGTTTGTTAAATAAGAACATTGTTATAGAAAAGGGACCAGTTGAGTTTAAGCTCTCGCTGTAGCCCGATGTAAAATAAATGTTTCTCTAATTCCGACCTTGTTTGTTATTATTCCTCTTAATGTTGCGCGGTCATCTTAACATTAGCCTTGTTGTAATTTTTTAACATGTAGGTACAAGGTAACTTATTTCAATGTCTTGAATAGGGAATCTCCATAACAATAAAAGGTACAGAAAAATAGGCCGCGCATCCTCAATCTATTTTTTTTTTTTGTTTTTGAAAACGTCAATCGTGAAAACAAAATTCGACTATCGTCTTTTGTTTTCAAGTTATTTGCGAAACCTCGGTTTTTTTGATTTTTCGTTTTTCCACTCTCCTCATTTAGATACTGACTAATAGAATTGGAAGGGAATTAACATTCTTGGGATTGGGACACTTAAAAAGAAAGCAGTGACAGAAATTTTTTTCGAGATACGATATAAAGTGCTATGTCTCCAAGACATTAAAGGATAATAATTAAATACGTAGGTAGTATTATAATGAGTTTATTAATTATCAGCCAAGAACTACAATACTTCAAACGACGCCATTACGTTACAAATCCACAACTCACAACCAATGCGCCGTTGTCATGAGTCGCTTTAGCGCCCTCTACAATAAACAAGGATTAAGCCCCTCCTATACCTATTGCTTAGGGAACATCTAAACTAAATCAGTATTTCTAATACATTACATAAAGTTATATTATTTATTTTTTTTTAATGGAAGTCATAGTTAGCTTTAACATCATTAGAAAGATAATTTTTTTCCTATTACACTGATAAACGATCTACCAAGAAACGTGTACCAAGAATGTGTAAATTATTTCCTTCTAATTCTATTAGTAAATGATGGAGTGTAAAAACGATAAATCGAAAAACGAGTCTTTGCAAACGACAAATGACTCGCAAACAAAAGACGATAGCCAATTTTGGTTTTCACCATTGCAGGATGCTCGGTCCATTTTTTTTGCATCTCTTATACAGGGTGTTTCAATGATATAGGGCCAAATTAAAAGAGGTAGTTCCTATCATAAATATAAGTAAGTGGTAAAAATAAATTTCAGCTCAAAATGGTGTCAAAATTTAAAAAATATAACAATTTTTGGTTATACCTAACTCTTGTAAATTTAAACTGTGGTATTCTGGTGTTTTCTTATTCTATGGTGAAGGTTCGACAAGCTTGATTGAGTGTATTGCTTGTCACTTGTCATAGTTGTCATCATACACAGATATACTTCTAACCTATATATAGTATTGTAGAATAGAAAATGGTTGAATAAAACTGTTAAATATTAATTCTGTTTTATTTTAAATTAAAATATATTTTAAATGTGAAAATATACAGGTGTCCCAGCTTATTCGAAGCGGTCTCTGTAGGCCAAACGATGGATTTTTTCCAAAAATTTTTTGCAAATTCAAGTACAGGATCACAATGGCCATAATTTAAAATTATTTTGGAGTATACAGAGTGTCCCATATGAGAGTGGCATATCAAAGTTATGTTTTTTTTAAATGGAATGCTCCTATGTTATTGCATTTTTAGATTGTCTGAGAAGAGGAAATAAGATTGGCTTTTACAGTTGGGGTTTAAATTCAGAAGTTTTTGAGTTATAAACAAGTGAAAATCGTCATTTTTCAAGTTCAAGGCCCTGTACAACGAAAACGGTTCAAGATAGAGAAAAACGGCTTACATGTCCCTATTTTACTTTTTCATGTACTATTCTATGGTATAGAAACATTTGTACTTTCTTTGATTTTTTTATTTGGCAACGCGTAGAGAAATCTCAGAATTTTTCAAATTTTTTATCACCATGTATAAACATTTCATCTACATCGTAGGATAGTACATGAAAAGTTAAAATAGGGACATGTAAGCCGTTTTTCTCTATCTTCAGCCGTTTTCGTTGTACAGGGCCTTGAACTTGAAAAATGACGATTTTCACTTGTTTATAACTCAAAAACTTCTGAATTTAAACACCAACTGTAAAAGCCAATCTTATTTTATCTTTTCAGACAATCTAAAAATGCAATAACATAGGAGCATTCCATTTAAAAAAACATAACTTTGATATGTTTTATGCTTTTGGGACATCCTGTACATTATGAATATAATTTTAAAACGTACCTCTGCCGGGTCTCTATCCACTCCAAAAATAAAAAGATCCTAAAATCCAGAGACACGGCAATAATCTTCCGTTTCGTATACCGTGGCCCACCCTGTATAATTACCAAAAATTTTTGAAATTTATTATTTGAAGTTTATTAGTTTTTGGTTTCCATTATTTTTTTCATACCGAATGACATAGAAAAACAATATGGCGGCCATAAGAAAAACAAAAGTTGGCCATGAAAACTTTGGCATCTAGTTGGCTTTGAAAATTTTTGTAATGTCAAACGGATAGCTTTTACATGACGACTTATGTAAGCGTACAAAAAATAATTAATTAATTTCCAATAATAAAAAGATATGGGTAAAATAAGAAATTTTGATTTTTCAGTTTTTTCAGGATATTTCAGCAACGACTGAAAATATTCAAAAAAAAAAAAAAAATCAAAATCTTATTAAGCATCAAATTGTGCAACTTTTCTCTAATTTAACCGACCCTGTATCTCTTGCCGTTTCAGAAATCCCCATGTACTTACTATTATCTGGGACACCCGGTATAGGGGTGGAGGGCATACCTATAGTAACACCAGGAAGGTATTCATTTGCTTTGCAAATGAAAGGGAAGAGGAAAAAACGGGACTAAAAGTCGGTCCTCCTGAGTGCGGGCCTGTTTAGAACAGCGAATATATAATAAACATGCAAGGCCAGAATGTCGAGTGGACGGAATAAACATTAAGCGGCCGGAAACTCATAATTTCAACACCAGGGCCGGCCTAACGCACGAACCGCACTCAAACGTACTCGGAGCATAATAGCAAACGAGCTTCTTACCCACCCAGCACCCCTGTTTCGCTCCTCGGTCCCGAAAAAATTGATGGAACTTAGGAGACGCGGATGTATACATGCATTTACCAAAAAATGAATTGGTATTGAAAAGGTGAGGTAATCATAAGACATGTACAACAGCTGAGTTCTGTACTCAAACGGTTTCCGAGATATCTTCAAAAATTTGGAAAACTAATCTTTTTTGACACCCTGTATCTTGAAAACATGACATCTGGGATATATATGTTTAAGTTTTTTTATGTAGAATCACCCCCTTTTTAGGAATACCAACTATTTCCGGACATCCTGTTTAAGCACAGGTGGAATTTAAGGAGACTAGAAAAACATTATTTTTTCTTGTAGGTACCTACAGATGAAGGTTCCGAGTTCTGAGCTTCTCTATGCATAAATTAACTGCCTCAGCAACGTGACGTCTCACAGCCGCACAGAAGCACGCGTATTCGTCGCAGGCTATGAGAGCCAGTAGGTATCAGGTTAGCCTATTATAGTCACAATAAACGTGCTGGAGTGGGCAAATCAACAAGTTGTCCTGGCCAATTTTGTGTCACCAGTGCGCTCATTAATTTGAAATTTGATTACTTTGCTAAACTGATAATGTTCCATGCTAATTATATCATATCCCAAATATAATAAAATATCTTCTTACCATTATTTCTTCAGATTAAAGCGTTAAGAAATATCCAAATAGGTAGTAACTTATACTGATTCAAAGTCGAGCAATTTTTCACTGAAGAGATATTTCGTTTAGGAAATATTTCCAAAAATGTAAAATTAAGGCCGCTGTGAAAAAAATATTTTTTTAGTAACTGGACATTCAAAATCGAAAGCCATGTATAAAATCGTATTTTAAGCATAAAAGAAAGAATAATTTTTTTCACGTTGGGGCCTCGTTTAGGAAATATTTCCAAAAATGTAAAACTAAGGCTGCTGTGAAAAAAATATTTTTTTAGTAACTGGACATTCAAAATCGAAAGCCATGTATAAAATCGTATTTTAAGCATAAAAGAGAGAATAACTTTGTTGAAGATCGGGCCTCGTTTAGGAATTATTTCCAAAAATGTAAAACTAAGGCCGCAATAAAAATAATTATTTATTCAGTAACTGAGTAATAATATTTGACATATTTCCTAAATGAGGCCTCATCTTGAAGAGTTATTGTCTCTTTTATGCTAAAAATACGATTTTATACATGGCGTTCAATTTTGACTGTCCATTTACAAAACAAAAAAAAAATATTTTTTAGCAGCCTTTGTTTTACATTTTTATGGAAATATTCCCTAAACGAGGCCTGATCTTGAAAAAAGTCATTCTCTCTTTTATGTTTAAAATACGATTTTATACGTGAGGTTCGATTTTGGCTGCCCACTTAAGTACTAAAAAAAAGATTTTTTTCACAGCAGCCTTAGTTGTACATTTTTGGAAATATTTCCTAAACGAGGCCCCAACGTGAAAAAAATTATTCTTTCTTTTATGCTTAAAATATGATTTTATACATGAACATGATGTTTCATCTTGGCTGTCCATCAGTTACCAAACAGCGTGTATAGGCCTTCATATTTAAAAAAGGATAACTTAGTGTAAGAACAGAAACAGATCTCATTATCCGAGATGAGATGAAATGAGACACCCCATACAATCAATGATCGAGTTATAAAAAAAGAGGTGTTGAGATAAGTACTACTTACAGTAATTAACAAGATTTACGAAACATCGAGTATTATGAAAACGGTTACAAAACAATAAACCATTTCCAAAAAGCTGGCGATATCATCCCAGGGTTGACTTTTGTAGATGAAATTTTATTCAAGCAATCATGAAAAATTTTTTACTCACTTTCAGTAGAGATCGGGACCCACTGGGTGGTTCCATTGTAGTTAGGGGTTTCTGCTGTGGCATTTGCTCCTAGAATAAAAAAATAAAAAATGGCACTCAAGTGATAAGATCCTGCTGACCATTACATTATCTAGGGCAACTTACTCCTGATTTTTTGTCCTAATGGACTTGTCGCTTTGCTTTCCATTCAGGTGATTATATGCCACTGTGACTGGACCATACTGACGATTAAAGACCAGTCATCGTTACAGTGAGTGGAGACTGGAGACCATCTGCTGGTTATAGGTCAGTTAGTTGGCTGGATCCCTACCTTCTTTTTATTGAATAAAATGGGATATGCATATTCAATAAAAAAAAAGTGCAAGGGATAATCTAGGGTATTATTGAGAATTCTCCAGTCACAGGAACGATAACTGTTACCGAATTTTCAAGTATCGGAGCAGTCACAATCGAAGAATCACCTGAAATTGATAATTACAGAGCACAAGGGAGTGACTTTGTATCAACTCGTTAACCGCTAGTCGCAGTTGTAGGCAAAATGTTAGGAGTAAGTTGCACTGGACAATAATAGGCTCAACTAGTTCAGCAATCAAAATCAGAGTACCTACCTAATTATAATTCTGGATTATTGAATTAACAAAGATGACAATCAAATTATTTAAAATCATTTAAAAGACAGACAATTATCAATTTTTATGTATTTCTAAAACATCTGCTACAGGGAAAATCGGTAAAAAAAATGGATAAAATTTTTCATTTAAAATATTTTTTGTTACACTTGCAGGAAACCTACTGCAATAATAAAACTTGTTAATAAATAAAATTTGCTTGCCCATGTAATTCACATTTCTTTCATAAAAGGCACATTACTCAAATTGTCAAAGTTTTACGTTATACATTATATTATTCATATTATTAAAATAATATTGAATTGTTTGAAGGTCCTCCAACCTCCAATCCATAACTTCCTACTCAATTTATTTACTTTTTTTTTCGTTCTTTACTACGTTACTAAAGCGCCGATAACTTCACAATAGGTACAACACAATTTTGTGATTCGGTTGTTAATTGATTGCAACTTTGGAAACTTAAAAGTTGATTTTTTTCACATTAAGATGACTAGAAATACTACTTATGACCTGGTGATAATTCATTTTTTGATCGCTGTTAAATTTTTTCACTGAAATTTAAAGAAAATATCACGGTCATGGATTTAGTATTCTCACAGCTATCGTCACTATAGCAGCAGCATCGTCGTTGCTTACGTTTTTCAATTTTTTTCAGTGTGCAGTGCAGCACCACAGAATATTCTGTGGCAGCACTAAACAAGAGTTGATTTTGAGCTGTAATAATAAAAGCTCATAAGGGGCGGAAAGTTATCCTCCCTACTTAGAGAAGCATATATGTTGGTAGATGAGCAGTCTGTTTATTAAAATCGAGATTAAAATGTAGGTAATATCTACAAGCGAGGAATATTTGACTCCCCTTGTAGGGTTTTTAGAATCAGAAGAATTTAAAAATACTATTTCATAATCAAAAGAGAGTTCATTATTTTATTAATAAAAAAAACTATACTCACTTTATCCTTATCCTCACGACGCCTTTTTCTGGTCTAAAAAAATAACATTTTGTGACATTTTATTTAAAAGAGTTCATACCTACCTACTTCTTTTTGTATGGAGTATCGAGATCCATTATTTATGTGCATTTATTTATTGGCCCCCCTCCTACCCGTAATATGGTTCCAGATACCCCACACATCAGATTAGAAACCGGATAAAAATATATAAAAATTGAAGAAATATGATATTAATATTCACGAAGGAAGTCGCATTATTCCCTATATGTATATTAACAGAATTTTTAGCGATTTTTTTGATTTTATTTTTTATCCTGTTTCTAAAGTACCTATAGGTACCTACTCAAGACTTGAAATTGGCCACTGATAAATTTATGTCACATATTTACGCGAAAAAGTTGTTAACCTGTTCAAAGTTCTCTCCTTAAACAAATATGTACAGGGTGAATCCGGTTTTTGTAGCAAGAGGACTTCACCAGTTTATACATATAGAAGACCCTTTTAGCGAATATAAGTTCTCGTAAACATATGTCCTAACGAGTTTAGAAAAAAAGATACAGGATGTCGAATAATTTTATTTTATTTTTCTCGCAAATCATCAATGATGTAGATACAGGCTACACGTTCCTTTTTCGCCCAACCTAAGCCCATGGACTTACAAGATCTTACTTATCAGCGTTGGATTCCCTGGAGTTTTCTTAAAAAAAAGGAACACTCATAATTAATCGAAATTCCTTATACAGGGTTTTAATTAAGTAGGTATGCTAAATAAATTTATCAGCTAATTATTTGAATTATTTTAAAATTAAAGTTCATATATAAACATTATGGGCCCGCAGATGCTTCATTTTCAGGATACAGGGTGTCAAACTTTATTTAAATAACTGCTTTTTCTTAGATATCTTAAATGTCCTTTAATCAATTTCGTTGTAATGTGGCAGTGCCATTTAGAAAGAAAATTAAAATGATCAAGTCCAGTGGCGTCCAGGGTGACGCACTCATCAATATTATTGTAAATTAAAATGTAGGTACGCCACTGTCTTTTAAAAAAATTTAATATATTTTTCAGATTAAGCAGCCAAAACTGCATCTTTTTTGTCTCTTGAATTTTTTTCGTATCTTGGTTCGTTATGGAAATAAAAAATAAGAAATGCTTAATTGTATACAGGTGTCCCATAATATGTGGACAATCTCCCGGATTTGGGTAAATTTCGTAAAAATAAATGAAAAAATAGCTATAAAATTAATTCCTCAGAGACACCCCTACAAAGATATTAGCTGTTGAAGTTGAGGGTTGAACATCAATTTTTTGCAGTAACTTTTTTATTTCTTGACCGATTTTGATAATTTTTGGTTTTATTTTGTATTATTTTGGACTGTTTAGAATAGTGTTTCATAATCTTTGGTAGCACATACATAGACCTCGGGATGGCATAACCCCCTCATTCACATGGGTAGTCCAAGGACATGCAATCAAGTGAATTTATTTTTTATTTTGAAAAAAATCGAGAGACAAATCTGGAAAAAAAAAGAAAGTCCCCCTGGACTTGATAATTTTAGTCTACTCAGGGTTAAATATGAGCTCCTTATTATAATAGAAATAACACTTCCAAATTACAACAAAAATAGGTGAAGGATATTTAAGACATTTACAAAAAAAAAAAAGTTTAACACCCTGTATCTTGAAAACGAAGTATTTGCGTTCATATCCATGTTTGTATGAACTTTTAATTTTAAAATAACGAATAATCGACTGTTAAATTTAGTGTAAAGCGTAAAGTAAAGCGAGTATAAACTTCACCATACCGAAAAAATAAGCTTATTTTTTCGATATTAATTATTTTTATCTTTGGATATAAAATAACAATTTGAAAAATAGGTATGAGATTTTGTATAGCTAAATGGATGGTACATGAGGAAATTTAGACTCAATTTACTTGAAAATTGTAGGGAATTTCGAATATTGATAAGTGCACCTTTTTTGTAAGAATACTCCAGGGAATCTCTGTCTCCATCAACTCTGTTAAGTAAGGTATTGTGTAAGTCCATAGGCGTAGAAGTTGGTGGGCAAAAAAGGGGGATCATATAATATCCTGTTCTACACACCACTGATGCATTTTTCACCCGTGTTTTTCTTCGTTTTGTATGCTCTAATCTAAATTATAATAAATAATCTCTTGGTGTGAAGTTAAAAACTAAAAATAAAATAAAATTATTCAACACCCTTCTTTCAGTATCTTCTTTTTTTCTAAGCTCGTCAATGCATAAGGAATTTTTTTTCTTAAAAAGTGTCTTCTATCAACTGGTAAAGTCCTAGTCCTTATTACAAAAACCTGACTCACCCTGTATAACTACGCAGAAATTGCGTTTATTTGACAATTCCAATCCTCAAGTATTGTCCCCTGGGGTTTAAGCTTCGAGATCTTAAAAATCGGTTATCAAAGAAAAAAATTATCGGTTACTATCAGTTACCATTGGAATTTTTACAAATCCGATTTACATAATATGGTGTTCCAGTTGGTATGTTCATAGTCCGGCAAAAAGTAGAACACGTAAAAATAATAATTTTTTCTTTTTTCATAAAGTTTTGCTTTAAAACGCTTTATTTTCGAGATACAGGGTGTTAACTTTGGGAAAAAATTTTATTTTTAAACTATTGAAGATATTTTTGTCCATTTAAATTAATCTATATTAATATTAACCTATGCCAAAATTGAGAAAAATATCTTCAATAGTTTAGAAGATATCTAATAAATTTAATTTTTTCTTCCAAGTTTGACATCCTGTATCTCGAAAATAAAGCATTTTAGAGCAACAGTAAAAAAAACAATTATTTTTACGTGTTCTATATTTTTCGGAGTTATATGAACAAACAACTGGAACAGGAATAGAAGTAGAAATTTTTTTGCTTCAGAATTGGAAGGTTGTCAAATTATCGCACTTTTTCAGAAGAGAACCTATTCAAACTGCTGTTTTAGTAAGTTAGTAGCATATTGATTTTAGTAGAAATTAACTATCTAGCGGGAAAAATAATCTATTAAGAATAATTTTTATCTACATCGAAATGTTTGGAAGAGCCTTTTCAAGTCTTTGTATTAAAATAAAAATAAAAATGTTCTTACAGTGATGTTTGGGACTGACGGTGTCACCTGTGTGATCGACAACGAGGAAGGTATTTTAAACATAAAAACACCAGGCGGATCTGTGTCCTGGAAAAAGAAGAAGAATTGAAAAATCTAAATTTGATAATCATATTTTGGAATCAGCAGTTCAGCAGATCAACTCAATCCTTACGTTTTGTCCATAATTGCTGACGACTTAAAAGCAGTTATCATTACATCAGTTAGTGGAGTAAATAGTTGGATCCCTTCCCCCTTTTTATAATAAAATCTCTCACACGATGTCTATCGCAATTGTGGACGAAACGTTCGGAGTAAGTTACACTGGACAATAGCTTAATTAACCGTCCGAAATCTACCTAATAAAAATTCTGGATAAATTCAGTTAGCAAAGATAACAATAAAATCACAAAAATATTCTCTTATGTAGGTAATTGGAAAACATCTAGTGGAAGAAAAATCGGTAACAAAATAGTAATCCATTTGTTGGTGGTTATATGCAGTAGTCGCGCTATTGGGTTCCCAAAATTTTAGTGATAGTTTTTTTATGAAAATTACACCAATTTTCCTCTGGAATATTTTTGAATCCCCTTAGGGTTTTTACAAGAATTGAATAATATTATTTGATCATTTAGACACGTATATTGTTAAAAAAAAAGACATAAGTTTGTACTTACGTGATCAGCAACCGCAAGAACGTTACTTCCCTCAACAATATTCTAAAAAAAAAAATTATTAGAAATGGTTATTTAAAAAAAAATTTTTGTTTCATAAAATTTTGCTTTAAAACTCGTTATTTTCGAGATACTTGTGAGAAAAATGAATTTTAATAACTATTGAAGATATTTTTCTCAATTTTGGTATAGGTTAATATACAGGGTGTCCCAGCTTATTCGAAGCGGTCTCTGTAGGCCAAACGATTGATTTTTTCCAAAAAAATTTTGCAAATTCAAGTACAGGATCACAATGGCCATAATTTAAAATTACTTTGGAGTATACAGAGTGTCCCATATGACAGTGGCATATCAAAGTTATGTTTTTTTTAAATGGAATGCTCCTATGTTATTGCATTTTTAGATTGTCTGAGAAGAGAAAATAGGATTGGCTTTTACAGTTGGTGTTTAAATTCAGAAGTTTTTGAGTTATAAACAAGTGAAAATCGTCATTTTTCAAGTTCAAGGCCCTGTACAATGAAAACGGTTCAAGATAGAGAAAAACGGCTTACATGTTCCTATTTTAACTTTTTATGTACTATCCTATGGTATAGAAAAATTTTTACTTACTTTGATTTTTTTATTTGGCGACGCGTGGAGAAATCTCAGAATTTTTCAAATTTTTTATCACCCTGTATAAACATTTCATCTACATGATAGGATAGTACATGAAAAAGTAAAATAGGGACATGTAAGCCGTTTTTCTCTATCTTCAGCCGTTTTCGTTGTACAGGGCTTTGAACTTGAAAAATGACGATTTTCACTTGTTTATAACTCAAAAACTTCTGAATTTAAACACCAAATGTAAAAGTCAATCTTATTTTCTCTTCTCAGACAATCTAAAAATGCAATAACATAGGAGCATTCCATTTAAAAAAACATAACTTTGATATGCCACTGTCATATGGGACACTCTGTATACTCCAAAATAATTTTAAATTATGGCCATTGTGATCCTGTACTTGAATTTTCAAAAAGTTTTTTGAAAAAGTCCATCGTTTGGCCTACAGAGACCGCTTCGAATAAGCTGGGACACCCTGTATGTAAATAGAGGGGTACAATAATGAAGTACAAAAAATACTTCTCAGGCGAAACCAGTGGCATAGTTATGGGTGTTCTTTTTTCTTTTGAGCCCAAAAAATTCTAACGGCAATGGAGAAAATTAATGCTTTAAAACTTATTTTGAAAATTTATATTAATATCTGAAAAAATATACTCGTAATTAAGGTGTCTAGGAGACTTAGTTTTTGAGATATTTCGATTTATTTTATGAAAAGTAATAATTAATATTCACAATAAATGCTCGAAATAATTTCCATTTTTTAATACAAGAGCAACATCGTTTTCTTAAAGAAATTAAAAAATATAAATATTCAGAATAAAGTTCATAGTAACCTTTATACTTTAATACTATCTCATATCAAGTGTCTGCGCAACAGACACAAAATAGCGATACCTATAAGAACATTAAGAACCCTTTTCTCTTGAAGTTTGCGGTTTTATGATATAATCCTGGTTTATAAAGAACCAAAATATCTCGAAAACTAAGCCTTCTAGACGCCTTTACTAAGAGTATCTTTTTTTCCAGGTAATAATATAAAATTTCAAAGTAAGTTTTAAAAATTGATTTTCTCCAGTGGCGTAGAAGTTTTATGACTTTAAAGTTTTTTACACTTCAAAATTTTACCCCTCTATATTAATATTAACCTTTACCAAAATTGAAAAAAAATAGCTTCAATAGTTTAGAAGATATCTGATAAAAATATTTTTTATTCTTCCAAGTTTGACATCCTTTAAATCTCGAAAATAAAGCGTTTTAGAGCAAAACTCAATATGAACAAACAAACTGGAACAGGAATAGAAGTATAACCTCTTTGGACCAGTTACAGTTTTTTGCTTGAGAATTAGAAGATTGTCAAATTATTCACATTTTCATTACCATAATAACGCTACAGCTCGGAAAAATAATCTATTAAAAATAATTTTTATCTACATCGAAATTTTTGGAAGAGCCGTTTCAAGTCTTGTATTAAAATAAAAATAAAAATGTTCTTACAGTGTGCTTTGGAACTGACGGTGTCGCCGTTGTGACCGACAACGAGGAAGGTATTTTAAACATAAAAACACCAGACGGATCTGTGTCCTGGAAAAAGAAGAAGAATTGAAAAATCTAAATTTGATAATCATATATGTTGGAATCGTATAGACATAATTTGTACTTACGGCATTAACAATCACAAGATTTCTTCCCTCGTCCATATTCTGAAAAAAAAAATTATTAGAACTGGTTATTTAAAAAAAATGTATTGTTCCTTCTTAACAGATACCCATAAATCTATAGTATCAGATTAGAAACCGCATAAAAAGAGATATGATATTAGTATTCACTGTTCATTATAATTAGCGTTTAGCCGGTTATAGTAGGTACTCTCAAGACTTGAAATGGTCCACGGCCAAGTTTTTATTCCACAGAAGCGAAAAACTTTGGACCCTGGACCTTCCTGACTTTAGGTTTCAGCTTCAAGATAAGCACGAGATTTTGAAAATCGCTTATAAAAGGAAAGGGTTAATATAACCATGCACTGGATAACAAAGAAAAAGGGTGTTCTTTCACTTTTTCGATATAGAAGATTAACCAGCTTCTTTGGATCAGTTAACTATTATTTTTCGCTTTCAAACTTTTCACATTTTGCATTAGGTAACTGAGTAAGTTATAGTCACAGATATATTATGATAATGCAAAAAATAAACTATAAAAAAAATCATTTGGAGTTGGATCACTTTGGAGTTAATTTAATTGTTTTGGGATCGCTTTAGTTTTCCTCAGTTTCTGTCATCACGAGAATTTTGACCACAAGGTATCTTAGGTACCCCCGGGAGTTAAAACCTACTTTAAATGCCCGAACTTACGAATTTCTCAAAAAACCAGACCCAACCACACGCGATTGAAAATCCCGTAAAGGAAGTGGGTTTTGCGTTAAGAGGTAGAAGGAAAGGGGGGGGGGGGAATTTGTCATTATATTAAGGAGGCTTTTTGGGTTCGTTTTTGATTGTCAAAGCATATTTTTTAAAATTTCAATTCATTTCAGGAAAAATAGATAAACAGGATTTGTTACTCATTTTTAAGGGTAGGTAGTAAATTCTCAGGGGAGGTTTGTATTTTTTTTTTATGAAAACCCCCTTTATAATTTATCAAGGAATCTTTACTTGAATTTCATTGTACTGATTAATGAAACACCTTATACACATACGTTTAGGTAATTATGTAAGCTTTATAATTTTTTTCTTCTTCGATTTTGTATTTTTGAGTTTAATCTCATGAAAAAACTTATTGCGCATAAATTGTGTATTTTTATGCGTTGATTCCAGTTGTGAATCCAGTTGATTCCAGCGTTGATTGAGGAAAAGTTGTAAATAAAAATTTTTACATTTACAAATTACTAGGAATTTGAACATTTTTAAAAGTAGGTAACTAGCAGGTACCTATACATATCTAATTTTCTATTTTTCCTAAAATGTAAAATTAAATTTTTCTATTAAATTTTTTTAACTCTAAAATGATTTTATACGATAGGACAATGATACTTATCGGTAAAAAAAATTTGACTAAATTTTCAACATTTTTGTGTTTTTTTTTTTACATTTTTTTTTTACAAATGGAAGGGTTTTATGTCCTCATTAAGACCCGTTTTGGTTTTTCTTCCTATCCTGCTAGGCTTTTGCGCAGTGCCATAAAAATTACAAATTAACGAAAATTCGGGAGTTTTTCTTTTTTTTTATATTTCTCTAATAACGATTTTCTCAAGAACTATTATGGCATAACTACACACTGTGTCCAAGATAAGAATGAACGACATGGGAATCTCGGAAACCGTGGGAGATACAGGGTCATCATTTCAAAAAATACTTTTTTATTGCAAAAATTGAAAGATATTTCAATTCTGAATTTAATGATATGCCACACATGGTGCTTCAAACGTGTTTCGGATAATAGCAATTGGCATCATCAGTGTAATTTCACCTTAATACGCATCTGTGCTCTTATTAAACTTCTTGGACTTGTCGGATTGTGCTGCGATGAGTATACAAGTCCAAGAAGTTTAATAAGAGCACAGATGCGTATTAAGGCGAAATTACACTGATGATGCCAATTGCTATTATCCGAAACACGTTTGAAGCACCATGTGTGGCATATCATTAAATTCAGATTTGAAATATCTTTCAATTTTTGCAATAAAAATCCAGGGCCGTATTTAAAAAATCGTATTTAAATCATCTAAAATTTAAAAACATCAATTACTAAATTATTATTTAGTACATGATAAATGAATTTAAGTCTACGAGCTCATTTAAAATTGCAGGGTTGCTATTAAGTAGTCAACTGATATGTAGAAAGATAAAGTACCTTAAACTTCATAAACATTATCACACATTTTAGATAAAGAGTTTCTGATGTGATTCATAATATTAACTGCGGTAGTTTACGAGATCCCTGCTGTACTAAACATTGAAAAAACCTCACCCTGTATAGCTTTAAAAAAATCAAATATACTAATTAAACATTACTAGAAAAATAAAAGTCAAGGTTATGTGGAAGCGCTGGATAATTTTCCTATTGGATTAGGCCACATCAAATTTAAGAAGAAGAAGAAGAAGAAAAATAAAAAATAATAGTAAGAAGAAAAATATTTACGTTTATCGTTAATAAATACTCGATGGCTGGGGAAATAAAGTTTTACTAGTTAGTTTAACAAAACTTTCATAAATTTCGACGATCTACCTGCCTACAATAATAAGTTAATAAAACTTCACGTGTTTAAAACAGAGAATAACTTTTTTCAAGATCAGGCCTCGTTAAGGAAATATATCCAAAAATGTAAAACTATAAAGCTGGCTGTGAAAAAGATATTTTTTAGTACCTATAACTGAATATGTAGTTAAAAATGACTGAATTTAAGAACAAAAATTGAAAAACCTCTAATTAAATAAGAAAAATACTCAGTTCTAAAATAATTCCGAAATACAATTTTATTAGATAATATTTCAAATCGTTTTCGTTTTAATTTTCGAAGTTTTTGTAAAGTAGGTAATAAGTAATAAAGGATTTATAAGGAAATAATAGTATTTGCAATATAATAAGAAAAACTATAGAGCACAGAGTAAACTGGTATAAGGAAAAATATAACATAGAATATATAAAATTAAATTAAAGAAAACTTACAATTTTTGAAAAATCGCGGATATGTTATAACACACAAGTAGTACACATTCACCTACATTACGTATGAATGAAGCCTGAGGCACGACTGAATAGACTGAAGACTGCATGGAGCTTACTTGATCAGTCAAGTGGCGCTTGTCAAGAGAGCCGGGAGAGTTGGATTGCGGGAGTAAGGCGGGGGCAATTACAGGACCGAAAATCAGAAATTCGCAAAAAGGCATCCTTGGTTTAAAATTTCAAATTTCACCCGCCTAGCTTGTGATAAATCATTTTAAAGCTCGCTAACCAATCAATCGAGCGGTTTAATGACTTTTATTAGCAAAAGTCAAATTTATTTTTTATTAAAAAAAACTACAAAATACAATAATAGATTTTTTTACTTTGTACGAATTTTCCTCTAAAAAGTAAGACCGTGGCTGCCGCGTTTGGGGCATCCAGGCGAGTTTTTTTTAACCTATGTGCCCCCAACGCGTCTCCCGCGTTTTGTTTTTTGTTGTAATTTTTTGCATAATTTGTAGTTCGTGACAAACAAGAAACAAACTTCAATAAAAAAAAACTGAACATTTTTTTATATTCCAACTGAAGTGTGGGTGGGGCACCTGGCTGTGACACCTTCAATAGAGGTGGCAGTGTAAGTGTTAAAATGAACCACATGACATTTCAGGATAGACAGCAGAGTGGCAGACAAACAGAGAGATAGATATAAATAGAGACAGACAGACATACAAGTAGACAGGTAACCCTTAATTACCCGTGCGGTTGAGTACCCATCGGGCGCGTCCCCAGGTGGCGGATAGGGGGAAGGCGCCTTACAATGAGCTTAAGTGAGTAAGGTTAGCAGTGGTGATAAAGCTTGTCGGAGGTAAAATTCCAGACTGGTAGCTCAAAGCCCTGCCGCGGACCACCTCCCCCAACCTAGTTGTCGTGTCGTGACTAAAGGTCTGCACAGGGGTTATAACGATGCCGGAGAACGTCCGAACGTGGACTCTCCGAAAGACCGTAAAACTCTGTTGTCGAGGTTATATTTCGCGAACAGAGGAATACGGGGGTCTAGGCTTTAACGCCTGGACCAAAAGGAGACAACCTTTAAAAACCTAAATCCTACGGCGGGAACTCAGGCTAAAAAGATGCGTGGCTGAATAGTAGATCAGTCCCTTCTGGATTCAACCTCGAAGAAGTGGCGCACTTTTCGAAAATAAATGCCTACCATACGTATGGAGCTCTGTGTATGGTATTTCTTTAATAGCTCCATTACTCGTGGGCCATATGGACCAAGACACACCTAATTCAATGCAGACCTTACCTAAACCTAACTGGGGTGCTGTTCAAGCGATTAGATGGGTAAAGGGCAGAGGGAGCAGAGAAGATGTAACTGAAAAAGCTTAGTAAACACCGGCTGAGATGGGCAGTTGGACTTCTAACAGAACACTGCCCAATAATAAAACGTGGATCCTTTTGGACAGAAAACCTGACACAAAAGGCCAACAACTAATTTTCCTCATGGGAAAAAACCTAAGGGAGAAAATAGTGCAACTTCAATGCAGACCTTACCTAGGCCTAACTGGGGTGCTGTTCAAGCGACTAGGTGGGTAAAGGGCAGAGGGAGCAGAGAAGATGTAACTGAAAAAGCTTAGTAAACACCGGCTGAGATGGGCAGTTGGACTTCTAACAGAACACTGCCCAATAATAAAACGTGGATCCTTTTGGACAGAAAACCTGACACAAAAGGCCAACAACTAATTTTCCTCATGGGAAAAAACCTAAGGGAGAAAATAGAGCAACTTCAATGCAGACCTTACCTAGGCCTAACTGGGGTGCTGTTCAAGCGACTAGGTGGGTAAAGGGCAGAGGGAGCAGAGAAGATGTAACTGAGCAACTTCAATGCAGACCTTGCCTAGGTCTAAACTGGGGTGCTGTTCAAGCGACTAGGTGGGAAAAGGACAGAGGGAGCAGAGAAGATGTAACTGAAAAAGCTGAGTAAACACCGGCTGAGATGGGCAGTTGGACTTCTAACAGGACACTGCCCAATAATAAAACGTGGATCCTTTTGGACAGAAAACCTGACACAAAAGGCCAACAACTAATTTTCCTCATGGGAAAAAACCTAAGGGAGAAAATAGTGCAACTTCAATGCAGACCTTACCTAGGCCTAACTGGGGTGCTGTTCAAGCGACTAGGTGGGTAAAGGGCAGAGGGAGCAGAGAAGATGTAACTGAAAAAGCTTAGTAAACACCGGCTGAGATGGGCAGTTGGACTTCTAACAGAACACTGCCCAATAATAAAACGTGGATCCTTTTGGACAGAAAACCTGACACAAAAGGCCAACAACTAATTTTCCTCATGGGAAAAAACCTAAGGGAGAAAATAGAGCAACTTCAATGCAGACCTTACCTAGGCCTAACTGGGGTGCTGTTCAAGCGACTACCCAAACAGCACAAAGTAGTCCCATGGACGTCCAATGGACATCCCTCTATGTACCAACGGACGTCCATAGGACGTCCGTTTTTGTCCTATGGACGTCCATGGGACGTCCACTCAGTGTCCATTTGTCACAACTTTGGACATCCGCAGGATGTCCGTTACCGGACGTCCATAGGATGTCCGTTATCGGACGTCCATAGGGAGTCCGTTATCGGATGTCCATAGAGAGTCCGTTATCAGATGTCCACAAAGCATTTGCTGATAAATATCTTAGTGAGGAACAAAAGACAGAAAATATTCGATAAGTCTTGAAATTTAGAGTTTTGAAAAATCCAATAAATGTAGTGATAGGTATAGAGGGTATATACGGTAATTTTCTGTTTTGAAAACAACGTTGATAACGGCTAAAGATACAGGAAAACGACTAGGTACTTACCTACTTATGTGTTTCTATCATTAAGTTTTACGTAAAATCTGGTAATTTTCATTGAAAAGTTGTTAATTATATTAGTTTATCATAATATTGATAAACTTAATGAAAATATTCGTTTTTGGATTTTTCACAAACTCTAAAAATTAAAGATTCATCGAATTTCTTTCTTTTGTTCACTGTATAATGCAGATGTCTCTCATCTTCACGCTAGCAGTCTTGAGTTTAATGGGAATGGCGGAAGTCTTTCCTTGGGACGAATTAATGTATAATGTAGGAATGTGGATTGTATATATGATAGTGGAAGAATGGAAGATGGGGTGGTTATAGCGCGTGCGTGCGCACTTGTGCTGCTATTCTCTTCCTGTCTGCGACAGCACGTCATGCGCAATAGTCAAAAATAACTCGATGGACGTCCAATGGACGTACTTTTGTGGACGTACATAGGAAGTCCGTGCGGAGAAGTCCGTAGGACGTCCATTTATTGTCCATGGACCAATGGACGTATAATGGATACTCAACGGACGTCCATAGGACACTCGGTGCTATCTGGGTAGGTGGGTAAAGGGCAGAGGGAGCAGAGAAGATGTAACTGAGCAACTTCAATGCAGACCTTGCCTAGGTCTAAACTGGGGTGCTGTTCAAGCGACTAGGTGGGAAAAGGACAGAGGGAGCAGAGAAGATGTAACTGAAAAAGCTGAGTAAACACCGGCTGAGATGGGCAGTTGGACTTCTAACAGGACGCTGCCCACTAATAAAACGTGGATCCTTTTGGACAGAAAACCTGACACAAAAGGCCAACAACTAATTTTCCTCATGGGAAAAAACCTAAGGGAGAAAATAGAGCAACTTCAATGCAGACCTTACCTAGGCCTAACTGGGGTGCTGTTCAAGCGACTAGGTGGGTAAAGGGCAGAGGAAGCAGAGAAGATGTAACTGAGCAACTTCAATGCAGACCTTGCCTAGGTCTAAACTGGGGTGCTGTTCAAGCGACTAGGTGGGAAAAGGACAGAGGGAGCAGAGAAGATGTAACTGAAAAAGCTGAGTAAACACCGGCTGAGATGGGCAGTTGGACTTCTAACAGGACACTGCCCAATAATAAAACGTGGATCCTTTTGGACAGAAAACCTGACACAAAAGGCCAACAACTAATTTTCCTCATGGGAAAAAACCTAAGGGAGAAAATAGAGCAACTTCAATGCAGACCTTACCTAGGCCTAACTGGGGTGCTGTTCAAGCAACTAGGTGGGTAAAGGGCAGAGGGAACAGAGAAGATGTAACTGAGCAACTTCAATGCAGACCTTGCCTAGGTCTAAACTGGGGTTCTGTTCAAGCGACTAGGTGGGAAAAGGACAGAGGGAGCAGAGAAGATGTAACTGAAAAAGCTGAGTAAACACCGGCTGAGATGGGCAGTTGGACTTCTAACAGGACACTGCCCACTAATAAAACGTGGATCCTTTTGGACAGAAAACCTGACACAAAAGGCCAACAACTAATTTTCCTCATGGGAAAAAACCTAAGGGAGAAAATAGAGCAACTTCAATGCAGACCTTACCTTAGGCCTAACTGGGGTGCTGTTCAAGCGACTAGGTGGGTAAAGGGCAGAGGGAGCAGAGAAGATGTAAATGAGCAACTTCAATGCAGACCTTGCCTAGGCCTAACTGGGGTGCTGTTCAAACGACTAGATGGGAAAAGGGCAGAGGGAGCAGAGAAGATGTAACTGAAAAAGCTGAGTAAACACCGGCTGAGATGGGCAGTTGGACTTCTAACAGGACACTGCCCACTAATAAAACGTGGATCCTTTTGGACAGAAAACCTGACACAAAATGTCAACAACTAATTTTCCTCATGGGAAAAAACCTAAGGGAGAAAATAGAGCAACTTCAATGCAGACCTTACCTAGGCCTAACTGGGGTGCTGTTCAAGCGACTAGGTGGGTAAAGGGCAGAGGGAGCAGAGAAGATGTAACTGAGCAACTTCAATGCAGACCTTGCCTAGGTCTAAACTGGGGTGCTGTTCAAGCGACTAGGTGGGAAAAGGACAGAGGGAGCAGAGAAGATGTAACTGAAAAAGCTGAGTAAACACCGGCTGAGATGGGCAGTTGGACTTCTAACAGGACACTGCCCACTAATAAAACGTGGATCCTTTTGGACAGAAAACCTGACACAAAAGGCCAACAACTAATTTTCCTCATGAGAAAAAACCTAAGGGAGAAAATAGAGCAACTTCAATGCAGACCTTACCTTAGGCCTAACTGGGGTGCTGTTCAAGCGACTAGGTGGGTAAAGGGCAGAGGGAGCAGAGAAGATGTAAATGAGCAACTTCAATGCAGACCTTGCCTAGGCCTAACTGGGGTGCTGTTCAAACGACTAGGTGGGAAAAGGGCAGAGGGAGCAGAGAAGATGTAACTGAAAAAGCTGAGTAAACACCGGCTGAGATGGGCAGTTGGACTTCTAACAGGACACTGCCCACTAATAAAACGTGGATCCTTTTGGACAGAAAACCTGACACAAAAGGCCAACAACTAATTTTCCTCATGGGAAAAAAACTAAGTGAGAAAATAGAGCAACTTCAATGCAGACCTTGCCTAGGCCTAACTGGGGTGCTGTTCAAACGACTAGGTGGGAAAAGGGCAGAGGGAGCAGAGAAGATGTAACTGAAAAAGCTGAGTAAACACCGGCTGAGATGGGCAGTTGGACTTCTAACAGGACACTGCCCACTAATAAAACGTGGATCCTTTTGGACAGAAAACCTGACACAAAAGGCCAACAACTAATTTTCCTCATGGGAAAAAACCTAAGTGAGAAAATAAAGCAACTTCAATGCAGACCTTACCTAGGCCTAACTGGGGTGCTGTTCAAGCGACTAGGTGGGGAAAGGGAAGAGGGAGCATAGAAGATGTAACTGAAAAAGCTGAGTAAGCACCAGCTGAGATGGGCAATTGGACTTCTAACAGGACACTGCCCACTAATTACACCTCTCAATAAATAGGAGTGAAAAATATCCCGGATTACAGGAGATGCGGGGAGGGGGAGGAAACCCCATACCACCTAACAAGCACCCATTGGACTCATACTGAAATACTTTCGGGAGACGGGACCGATGAGATAATTATCCAAAGGGGTACAATAAGCGCAAGCTTCAGTACAAGGGCTTTGAACCTACCCTAGAAGTAATAATAATAATAATAATAATAATAATAATAATAATAATAATAACCCTTAATTAATTTTGACAATCAGAATTTTTTTGAGGTCAATCCCTCCATCACTTCACCTCCAGCTACCCCTACATTGGAAGGTCAAATTGCTCTCTGTTTACGTTTTGCTAAAACATGCAGTGTCATGGATTTATTTACACAAGAAACAAAACACAGAACTTAAAAAAAAAGACATTTCAAATCCTTGAGCCGGTTTACCCCGTTTACCGCGAATAAATACCACGAAATGCGAATAGAATAAGAACTTTAAAATCGTTACTCTAGGATAAATACCCCTTAATTTGACAGGTTAAATGTCAGAGTACGTTCGTACCCTCCTATTCCGTAGAGTATTCGGAGCATGCCCTAGAGTACGAACTCTTAGTTTATGAACGCTGTAAATGACACTTCCAGAGGTATGACAATAGTTTCTGAACGGCCCAGGAGGATGCTCTGTATACTCGGAATAAGTTTCTGAACGTATAGTTCAGAAAGTTGCCAGAACACGGGAGCCGCGTTGGCAGTGAACGTGCTAAAGAAATATCCTATTATAGTGGCGTCTCTTAACGACTGTCAAAAAAACTCATCGAGACCGTAATCTGACAGCGGCGATTCACGGTACCTAATTATGTAATGTGTACCAACAGTGACTGCCAAAAGTCGGAATCATAAGGGGACATGCATTGTTTATTTCAGATTTGAACATCCTTATAGAAGGCAAAAATTTATGCTCGTCTGACAATCCTCTTTACCTCCTACCAACTAGGTACACCGAGTTAATTTGACTTTGTTAGAAAATTGTCAATATAGATTGGCCAATTTTGTAATTATCAAAACACAAAAAATGATTATGGAAACTATGTTAGTGTTATAGTCGTATAAACTAAACGTACCTGTCGTCCTGTTCTACAAACTGGGCTCTAGACAGTCCTTTAAGCTGATAATAATTGTCTTAGATAATCTAAACTTCACTAAACTATGTATATTTCCATGTCATTGTGGATATATCGACAGAAAACATACAATACCTAGTATTAATTACACTATTTCACGCAGAAGAAAAACTGGAATGAAATGCTGTCGTTTTTAAATTTAAAGTTTTGTTTACTTTACTAGAAATTAGCTGTTAACTTCAAACGTTTGCCACTGGCGCTGCTAGCACACCAACTCGCGGTGGTTGTTGGTAGCCGGTTTGGCGCGGCATAGTAGGAGTACACTTTCGCGATTTTAGGTTGTCGTTAGAACGGTAGTACATGACGTCACAAGGCGAACTTTGATAAATTACATGAATATATACCATAGTTGTTGGTGCGCGGGTAAAAATGTTTAAATAAAATGTTATTAGTATAATGTCTGGAATATGTTAATTAGTTATTCTCAAGATTATCTAAGTACTTTGACATTAACCAACAATTTTTTGTTATGTATGTCAACATTAGATTATAAGTTTAACATCCATGTATTAATGGTTGCATACTCTTATAGTTTTTTATTTTTTTATTGAAGTATTTACATTTACGGGCAAGCCCAAATAATGTATTTACAGTTACACAACACTTATATTGGAATTAACTAATAATTAACTCATTTTACTTATTAACAAATCGAGCACCCTGTCATTGAATGCTAAGGAAAGTTTTCAGTGCTCTTAAGGAGCTGAAAAATATGTCCAAGCCAGGATAGCGAGTCATAAAGTCGTTAGTATGGTTGATCATATCTGTTATTGGAGAGAATAGGCCATAATTAGTTTTGTGTGGTGGTGGAGCAAATAGGGCAGCTGATCTTGTGGGGTATATAGGAGTTCGAATAGCAATTTGCGCTAACAATTCCGGACAGCTAAGAAGACCATTGAAGAGCTTGTAGATAAAAATTACATATCGACCAGAACGTCTACCTTGCAGCGACTGGCAGTGAACGAGCTGGAGTCTTTCTGGATAGGTATATAAGGATTTGTCAATATTGGACTTGAATAAAAGATAATTGATCATTTTTCGTTGTACCCGTTCCAAACGATCAATGTGACAGTTGTAGTTGGGGTTCCAAACAAGAGAGCCGAATTCCAAGATTGATCTGATCAAAGAGAAGTACAAAATTTTTATAGATGAAATGTCCTTGAAATCTCTTGTTTGGCGCTTAATAAAACCTACCAACCTGTAGCATCGACCAATAATTGAGGAAATATGTGCCTCGAAGCATAATTTAGAATCAAGAATCATTCCCAGGTCTCTAACCTTGTATTCGCGTTGTGAAAGTTGGCCATCCGTATAATATGAAAACACAAGTGGCGAAATTTTCCTGGAGAATGATATCACGCAACATTTATCTCTGTTCAAGAAGAGTTTATTAGCTATGCACCATTCATTCAATCTGTCCAAGTCGCTTTGCAGCTTTAAAGAATCTGACAGATCATTGACAACCGTGAACACCTTCACATCATCTGCAAATAGTAGGGATTTAGAGTATTTAAAGACAGCTGTTATGTCATTTATGAATAAGGAGAACAATAGTGGACCGCAGTGACTCCCCTGTGGTACACCCGACGTTACCGATATTTCGTACGAAACATAGCTTCCAATTTTCACCACCTGGGTTCTACCATGTAAGAAGGTTTCTAGCCATGATAGCAGATTGCCCGAAATGCCGCAATGGAAGAGTTTCTCAGTGAGCAAAGACAGGTCCACCCTATCGAAGGCTTTACTAAAATCTGTGTAAACAGAGTCGACCTGTAGCCCAGACTCTATAGCATTATAAATATAGGAGGTATAGCACAATAGATTTGTTTCCACGCTGCGTCCGCGATAAAAACCATGTTGTTGGTCAGCAATATGGTTCCTAAAAACATTGAATATTACATCCGAAACCAGAGAATCAAAGACCTTTGATTGACCTATAGCACTTACCATACATATAGGTCTATAATTTACAACCTTATTTTTATCACCAGATTTAAATAAAGGAAAAACAAATGACATTTTCCACTTTTTTGGAAAATAGCCCTTGCACATTGAGTGATTATAAATAAGAGAGATAGGCAAGGCTAATGAGGATTTGAAAAGTTTCAAAAAGAAAGCTGAGATTCCATCTGGACCGGGATTATAATTTTCTTTTAGCTTACTCAGCCCATGAAGGACATCAAGCTCTGTGAAGGCGATGTCGCTTAATTGAAAAGTGTTTTCGATATCTGAAGGTAAGGTGATCTTATTAGGGGCGGCATTAACAGCAGTAAAGACGGACCTAAAATAATCTGCAAATAAATTGCAAATATCTACTCCATCTTCAGACTTTCTATTATCGAATTCTACCGAACTTGGAATACCTATGCTGTTTTTTTGCTTACCATTGACATAATGCCAGAAAAGACGAGAATTTGTTTTAATATTGCGTTCTGTGTTTGAGGTGAATTTAACGTAATCGTTATTTATTTTAATTTTAGCTTCGGTTCTTTTGGTTTTGTATATCTCATAGTCGAGTTCACTAAGTGACCTTTTGTATTTATTATAAAATTTGTTTTTAGATTTAATGGATCTCTTAGTGTCCACAGAATACCAGTGTGGAAAATTGCCATTGTTGACAAATAATTTAGGAACAAATGAGTTGAGAGCATGATTTACAATACTATAAAATTTATCAACATTTGCGTCTACATCAGAATGTGAATCAATAAGGGATTGCCAATCAATGGAATTAAAAAATTCAGTTATCGCTGGCTCATTTGCATTTTTATAGTTAAATTTA